>OY726528.1:21162088-22362088 GCA_963383655.1 Bathymodiolus septemdierum | reverse complement strand
TGATTAAGCAATGGGTTTTTGATAAAAGAAAAAAGTACAACATTAATGGGTAGGTCACTGTTAACTGAGAGTTCGGATAAGATGTTTTTACTTTAAGACTAGACATCATCTTACTGAGCTACTATATATAGTTTAGAAATGATATGCGGTCAACATGTATATGATTCTTTGATAGTACAATTATTAATTTATGATAAGGCCACTTTGACCTACATTGTTAACTCTTAACTATGTTAATTATTTTAATGTTTAGGTCTATTTCCCCCACTATAAGATGTTGTATCTCTGCCATATTTTTTTTAAAGAAAAAAATATCTGAACCTCTAGTCATGCAGTGATTTCTTAGGTTTTCATGATTTATTTGATTATTAGTGTTCTCGTTTTTTAATGTTTGCAGGTAAAATAAATTAACTATGTACATATGTTGTTTATTAATAAACATATTGTTTGGAGATCTATATGTGTGCCCTATATATACCTACATGTCCTAATTAACGTAATTGATTAAAATTAATGTTCTCCTCCCCCAGAATCGCATTGGTGGTGTAATGCTTAGCATGATCGTCTCGAGTGTGGTAGATCGTGGGTTCGAGCCTCGATCGAGTCAAACCATAGATTATAAAATTGGTATTTGTTGCTGCTCCGCTAAATACGTAGCTTTAAGGAGAATGAGCAAAGACTGATTGACTCGGAATCAGGATAATGTGTCAGAGTGGGACGACATGTCTATCCGCGGACTGTTGTTTCAGTGAGCTAGCACTATAAAAATCCAACTCAGCGTGTTGGTCTAGAATAAATCGGAAAAAATATCATCATTTCATTGAAAATTAACTTGTTCTCGCCATAATATAGCTGAAAAATTGCTGAGTTGGCGCTAAACAACAATCATCTATTCATTCTCCTCCCTCAGGTATAGCTGACCGTATCCTATTATGATTATCCTGTTCAGACATTTTTGTGCACTTGGACTTGCTCACAAAGGATTTTTAAATTATTTGGCTCTCCAATCTTTTGAGTGAACGTACATGAACAAACGATTATTTCAGACATGTATCGAGTGTACTAAATAAGCTAAATAAGATAGATCTACGTTTTTATTTAACATAATTAACTATATGTCAAATTCAAGTGGAGAAAAGACCACTGCAACAAAAAGACTTGTAAACACATACCTGTTAGATTGCCGGTCGACTACATTCGTGATTTCTATGATGACCAATACCACAAGAGGTATTCCGAACATTGATACATGCATCTTCCAGTCGTATCTTCCAAATGGAATGGCTTGATTCCGAAATACCAATGCTGTTGCACTTCCAGTTATAGCAATATTCATCAACAATTGAGCGAAAGCAAACTCCATAAAGAGCAAGGTGCATATTGCCAATGTGACTTGGTAGTATTTCGTCGTCTTCAAAATTGGTAAAAATACCATAAAAGCTACTTGAGTTATGTAGAAAAGTAAGTCAGTTATTGCTATATACACACCAACTCTGTCAACTAATTTCCATTTATGGAAACTTTCTTTATTTCTCCTGGTGCTAAATATCAATACAAAGACACATACAACAGAGCTGCATATGATTAAACCTATGACATAGTATGAAACAGATATACCGGGAGGAACCAAAGGCTCACATGTGCCGTTAGTAGCGTTCCACATCATCTGTTTGTGTAGAACTAAGTACAATGTCTCTTTATATACGATTAAATAATGAAACGTCTATAGAATTTTTTTTGAAAGAGCTATATTTATATGACAACTAGCGCGAAAATGTTAGTTAGATTCTTTTAATGAGGTAAGTAAGAAAATAATAAGGACAGCCAATTATAGGTGTGATTTTGTCCCTGTATATCATAATTAGCCACACTGTCACTAATCATTATTATTATAGATTAATATTTATCTTATAAAGTACATTTTGTATTGTCCTATTCGTTTGTATTAATAATGTATGGTGTGATACCTGTGATCTCGTTAATTATATATCAGTATCCTGTTGCAAAGCTGTGCAAGTCTAATAGTATAATTGGTATCCATCGCTAACTCATTAAGACGTAACTTGTTAATTCTTAATATGGTATAGACGCCTAATTGATTATTTGGCGTTAAACAACAATTATTAACTCACATTCAAGTCGAACACACACTGTTGAAAATACACGTAGTCACTTTTACATTAATTATTCACTCACTTTCAAGTGGAACACACACTGTTGAAAATACACGTAGTCACTTTTACATTAATTATTAACTCACTTTCAAGTCGAACACACACTGTTGAAAATACACGTAGTCAATTTTACATTAATTATTCACTCACTTTCAAGTCGAACACACACTGTTGAAAATACACGTAGTCACTTTTACATTAATTATTCACTCACTTTCAAGTCGAACATACACTTTTGAAAATACACATACAGGTAGTCACTTTTACATGAATTATTCACTCACTTTCAAGTCCAACATACACTTTTGAAAATACACATTGTCACTTTTACATTAATTAATTTCTGACTTTCAAGTCGAACATACACTTTTGAAAGTGTTAGTACAAATAGTCCCATTTCCATTAATTAATCACACAATTTCAAGTCGAACACACACTTTTTGAAAATAGATGTAAGGGCCTTTTCATTATCTTCATATATTACCGCGTCGGTGGTGTAATGGTTAGCGTGCTCGAGTGTAGTAGATCGTGGGTTCGAGTTCCGATCGGGCTAACCAAAGACTATAAACTTAAGGGAAAAGAACAAACATTGGTTGGCTCGGAATAAGGATGATGTGTCGACATGTCTATCCTCGGACTGTTGTTTCAGTGAGCTAGTACTATAAAAATCCAACTAAGCGTGTTGGTTTGGCACAAAGCGGACCTCGTCATGATATAGCTGAAAAATTACTGAGTTGGCGTTAAATAACAATCACCCTTGAAATTGCTTATAGACTTTTTATTATTATTTTGTTTTTATTTTGAATGTATTATGATTGCTACTTTTAGCGTGTGCTTGTCCATAACTCTGATTTATAAACTTCATTTTTTTACTTTGACTTGTATTATCTTACCATGCTTTATATATTTTATTTTGCCATGCATTTTTAGGTTCTATCTTAACAAGGATTTATATAAATCCTTGATCTTAACAAGCATTTATGTTGTTTTTAAGTCACCATATGCATTAAGTTTTAATATTACTATGCATTTTTTTTTTTTTTTATTAAATTGGTGTGTTTGTGCATGATTGTGAGATGAATGTATGTATTTTGCATGTAGTCGATTTGAAAAGCTCATTAGAGCTTGTGTTGTAATGTTTAATTAATATCGACTTTAAATAAAACTTTATTATTACCCACTCTTCATATTACTAAGTGATTAACGATGTTTTTTAAAACGAGATGACTTTTCTCGGTCATCTCTCATCGAAGGGCGAAGCCCTGAGATAAGAAATTACTGAGAAACGTCCTCGAGTTTTAAAAAGCATCTTTAATTATTTTATCGCTATTTTGTATTCATACTTAAATAATTTTTGTTGAGATACTGACATTTTTTTTAAACACAATTAATATTTTATATCGTTAATCACTTAATTATCAAGAATTTGGTAATATGACATCATTATAACGTCATATTAGAAAACAAGATAATACTACGTGCGTCCTTGACAACGCTTAGCGATTAGCGATAATTGGAATCATCTCATGCGCCCACATGATATGAAATATATCGGTTTTAAACATCAAAGGGAAAATAAACAAAATAGCGATAATACATTCTATCAATCAATAATCCAAACTTTGCTAATTGGATTCTATCAATATACCTCCAAGCAACTTGATATAAAAGAAACAGCAGGAACAGCTTCCTCTGTCTCATTTCTCTGACATTTATTTCTTTGACAAAAGAGACAATTTCAATTTAATGTACCGATTGTTGCCATATTAACATACCATACTTTCCCATCAGTGTCGTAGCGGATATCAATGAATATTTTTGAAAACAATGTAGGTCTATATACGTAAATAAACGTTATAGAATAGCGACGAGGCAATCAAAAATGGACAATCCAGAAAAAAACTGGCAACAAGACGAAGAAAAACACACTATGCGCAAACAAACACAGATAACGTAAATAAGACTTGAAGCCCTCAAACAAACAACTGGAGGTAAAGCTGGTCCTATCGTCGTTTTTATGCGGAAATCGTAACGGATATCACAAAATGGAAAGCAGAACGTTAAGACACATAATAGGACCACGCAAGAAACTAAAAAGATGAGAAACACGGACCCACCAAAAAGAGAAAAAAAGGGAAAGTAGTTCCTGCTTCTTATAAGACACCCGCCGTGTTACTCATTTGTCCGGTAAAGGTCTTTGCAGTGATGGAGGAAAGAAAGTATGTTTATCTTGCAATGTCAAAATTTTTGTCAGATCAAATTAGAACAAGAGGAAAAACAAGCGTTATTGTATACATGCCATTCTGTAATAGTTACACAATAACCAGGGAAAAAAAGAAAAGAAACTCTTTTAGCAGGGCTCCTAAGCTGTAGCATTCAGGATAATCCAGCCCCGACAATAAAACAGTCCGTGACCATTTATGTTGATATTTTTGCAAGTGCCTTTAAATCTTTCAAAGACGGGGTTCTTTACTTTCTCCAATATCTTGGCGAGTGAGTGAGTGATAATTATTTAACGCCAAGTGATCCATTTTGTGTCATCTATACCGTGGTGAGAACAAGTACATTTCGATGAAAAGATGTCCGCTTTGAAGTAAACCACTAAGAACCCTCGGTGTAGTAGATTCCTTGTTAGCTACAAACCTTTATCAAGGAATACACTATACATGTAGGAATCAGAAGCTTTGAAATATGGATATCACATTCCATAGGTTGTTTGTTTTTATGTCAAATAAGTTGATGTTATATATAACCATATATTTTATTCTTTACAAAGTATTGTAAATATTACAGGAAAACAATGTAAACTAGTGTTATCAAAGGCAAGGGTCAAGAATGGACTGGAGTTGCCTCATTGAAAAACAAAATGGGGTTCCTGCAAAGTGATAATAAGAGCAAAGTGGAAATATTGAATGAACAATTACAATCAGTGTTCACAAATGAAAACCTGAATAACTTCCCAAATAAAGGAAATAGTCCATACCAAACAATGTCTGACATAAAGATCAACTGTAAAGGAGTAACAAAACTACTGAAAAACCAGAACATACACAAAGCAACTGGTCCAGACTCAATTCCATCGTTTATTTTAAAATCAGCGACAGACCAACTAGCTCCAATCTTGACAGACATATTCCAAACATCGATTGACACAGGAGAAGTACCACAAGACTAGAGAGATGCTAATATTGTACCATTATTTAAAAAGGACGAGAGACATCTAGCCTCCAACAATAGAGCTGTTTCCCTCACCTCCATCACATGTAAGATACTGGAGCATATAGTCCACAGCAACACAAAAACAAGATCCTCACCAATGTTCAACATGGATTCCGCAAAAAACGATCATGCGAATCCCAACTCATAGTAACCATCCATGAAATAGCATCAACATTGAAAAAGGCTCACAAGTAGATATCATCTTGCTAGACTTTGCAAAGGCGTTCGACAAAGTGCCACACCAACGCCTTCTACATAAATGAGAATATTACGGAGTCAACGCCAAGACAAAGAACTGGATTCAATCATTCCTACAAATTAGACAGCATAGAGTCATACTAGAGGGAGCAGCATCAGAGCAAGCCCCAGTCCTGTCTGGTGTACCCCAAGGAACCGTCTTGGGGCCTTACTGTTTCTGACCTACATCAATGACATGCCAGAAATGGCTAAATCATCAGAAACAAAGCTATTTGCCGATGACAGCCTGCTCTTCCGTACCATCAACAATCAAGCTGACAGCGTATTACTACAGAATGACTTAACATCGTTACAAGATTGGGAAGACAAATGGCAAATGAGTTTCAACGCCAAGAAATGCCAAGTCATTCGAATAACACCTAAGAACAGACCACCACTGCCAACAACTTACAAACTACATGGACACACATTAGATATAGTAGACGCAAGTAAATACCTAGGTGTCGCCATCTCTAACAACCTCACCTGGAACAGGCACACAGGAACATAGACAACACAATTGGCAAAGGCAACAACACATTGGGATTTATTCGACGCAACCTAAAAGACTGCACCAAACCAGTGAAATCAGCAGCATATACATCCATGGTGAGACCAACAATGGAGTGTACAAGCTCAGTATGGGACCCGCCAAACCGGAAAAAGATTGGCAACCTTGAAAAAGTAAAAAAAAAAAAGAGCCGCAAGATTCGTTTTCAACAATTACACAGACCCCAACACCTGGCTGTGTTACTAAAATGGTAGAAAGTGGGAAAAATTAGAAGAAAGGAGAAAGACTAATAGACTATGCATGCTGTATAAAATTAAAAATGGATTAATTGATATAGACAGCCACCAATATATCCAATCCAATGACAGCAGGACTAGAGGCAAAGATCGCCTTTATCAAGAAAGAACGAGCAGTGAGGCCTTCGGTAATTTGTTCTTCCCCAAGACCATCAGGGACTGGAACCAACTGCCAGCGAATACAACTTCGGTCAACACAGTAGAGGGATTCAGGAGCGCCCTCAAGGCGCGTCCTGACAGCAATTAGACCAGCTGCCACCTGTATATAGTTTTACCTGTAAATAGTCGGAAGAAGACTGCTGTATTGCCAGACACTGCGCAAAATTTTCGCGGAACCTTATACATTCACGTGTGAATACGGTTCATAAATTGGAAGAAGAAGAAGAAGAAGATATATACTACTTGTGGGTAGCAGGTCAAATCGGCCCCAGGTCAAATCGTCCCGTCAAATTGGCCCCAGTCAAATCGGCCCCATGTTATCTATCTTGAAACCAATCTAAGCAAAAGTATAAAAAGTAAAATTACACAACTACGTATGATCTATCAGTGCTCGTTGTTTAAATATAGAGCGGGGTAGGCAACATGTATAATAAACCTAAAATTCCAAGAGAAGAACGATTCTGCAAATTCTGTACTGAAGTAGAGACAGAAGAACATTTTTTGATATTATGCCATAAATATAAAGATATAAGGAAAACTGTTATCCAGTCTTATGGTTTAGATCTAAAAGATTCACATAATACTTATTTTTTACTGTCTAAACTTTTAAATCCAAAAAATATTATTGAATGTAATTATTTATATAAATTCATTAGAGACGCATTAGAAATGGGAAACACTTCTTAAAATATGTGTACAACTGTATTATTATATAATGCATGTAACTTTTAAATGTTGTTTTGTATACTATCATATTATTTGTAATGGATAACACTATATTATTATTATTAGTTATCTTTAATAAAGAATTGAATTGAATTGAATTGAATATATATAGAATTAAATGGAAATACAGATATCTGACTTTGTTCTTTCCCCCTAATACTACGTGCTTGTTGGAGAAGTAAAAATACCAATTTTTACAGTCTTTGGTTTGACATATCATATCGTATTGAAAAATGATACTCTGTTTGTTCCTAGTGGCCAAAGCCCGCGTTCCGAGTGTCATTCTTTCAAGTTGATCCGCGGTTCTTAGTGGCCAAATTGACGTACCCTATGTCTATGATGAATTTTCGTGAATGTTTTAAAGTGAATTTTTAACAAAGGTTGTAGGAAGAATTTGGGAATTTCTGGTATATGAAGTTGTTGATTTAAATGAATTTGATTTGTGTTTACTGTATTTAATAGACAATAGAGAATAATTATCAATATAAAGATAATTATATAATTGTCGCCAATCACGGGTTATGTAAATTACTAATCACTTAATTACATTAATTAATTTCATCTATAAAAAAAGAACCTGTTCAACAAGAAAAAAAAAATTATACATGAATCTTTCAGCAAAAAATAAGAATTCATATTAATACATAATTTTTTATTCAATTTGAAACATGTGGCCGATTTGACTTTCATTTCGAGGCCGTTTTGACTTGGGGCCGATTTGACTGGGGACGATTTGACAGGAAATCCTACTTGTGTTAACCTGTTTAAATAAAGGAAATTATTACTATTATTATTATGCAGGTGCCGCTGGAATGTTGCTTCATATAGATGAAAAGGTTACAATGGGGATATTGAAATAATCTTTTATTCTAAGTTTCGTTCTTAACCAGCCCTTACTGTTGACTTCGAGATGTAGGTCAAGGTATGAAGCAGACCTACATTGTATCTGTATCTGTGGTATTCTTTATTTCAAGCTCAATGAGATAAATGTGATCAACAAAATCACCAAGCTTAGAATCATTTAGTGAAAGTACATCATCTATATAGCGGGAACGTGAAATTAAAGGATGGCACTAGATTCTTTTCGTTTTTCCTGAGAAGCCTCTGTATGAAGTCTGTCTTCAATAAATAAAGGAACAAGTCGGCGAAAAGAGGAGCACAGAACGCAGCATGCTTTTTTAAAACATGCCCATCAAACATAACAAATATACTGACCATCATTAGAAACGCATCACTAGAAAATATTTTTTTTTGGCTAAAATTTCAAAAAAAAATAATGCTTGATTAAATGTAATTGTTAATAATGTCCTCCTTAAAAAAATACAGGTAAATTTTCTGATGTGTCTTATCACCTGAAACAGGTATCTATTGAATTTTAAAAACAGTATTTCTTGCACGTGCAAATCGTGAACGGGCGATATGAATTTTTTAAACCCGCTTTTTGAAAGAACTGTGTCCACTTGTGAAAAGGATAATCAGATATCAGCACTGTTTGCTATGGTAAAGTTTGTATTGGGTTTCAAAAATGTCACGTCTGAGTAATAATGATCGCAACCAAGCTTTGGGTATGTTGAGAGCAGACATATCAACCAGAGAAGTTGCTCGACTATTCAATTGCCATCAAAGTACTGTTGTACGCCTCAGACAGAGGTTTCAAACCACGAACAATGTGTCCGATCGTCCTCGGCCAGGACAACCAAGAGTAACAACCGACCAACAAGATCGTCATATCCGGCTACAGCATTTACGTAACCGGTTCAAAACAGCTGCATCAACTGCTAGGGAAACTCCAGGAAGACACAATCCCCGGATCACCTCAGCAACAGTGCGTCGCAGACTGCGTGAAAATGGCCTACGTGCAAGACGACCATTCAGAGGACCACTGCTTACACCACGACATCTCCAACAACGCTTAGCATGGGCTAAACCCATTTGCAATGGACAAGGCAAAGATGGCAGGAAGTGTTGTTTTCGGACGAATCCCGTTTCTGTATTTCGAATGCAGACGGTCGAATAAGGGTTTGGAGACGTCAACATGAAAGACTTGCCGCTTGCTGCATTAATGAGGTAGACCGATGGGGTGCCGCAAATGTTATGATTTGGGCAGCTGTATCATTCTGTTACAAGTCTCCACTTCACTTCTGTGACCGATCTCTTACCGGACAACGCTATAGAGATGAAATCGTGGCTCCTTATGTTGTTCCAATGTTTCAAGCCCATAAAGATTTAAGGATCTTCCAGCAAGATAACGCGCGTCCACACACAGCAAGGGTCTCAATGAACTTTTTGCAAGCACAGATTGTCAACTGTATGCACTGGCCATCACTATCACCGGATATGACACCAATAGAGCATATTTGGGATGCATTAGGCAGACGTGTAGATAACCGTCCCGTCAAGCTAACTACTGGGGCCACCTTACGTCAGGTATTATTAGAGGAGTAGAACAATATTCCCCCGAGAGTTATTCAAAACATTATTCTTTCAATGCGTCACCGTTGTGTTGCCTGTATCACCGCAAGAGGTGGACATACGAAGTACTCAATTTTGAAATCGAGGTATCTGTGTTTCAACCATTAAGTGACGTCCCAAAAAAGAAACTGTGTTTCAAACTTGTTCTCATCTGTTAAGAGTGTTTATTTTTGTTATTGTTTGACGTATTTATATATGTTGTCAAATTACTCATTAAAATTAATATTTAAAAAAGAAAGTGATGCGTTTCTAAAGATGGTCAGTATATGACCAGCATTTGGATGATATCAGTTTCGGAGAAACTTTTAATAGAATTAGAGTGTTTCTTTTTACAAAATAAGATTTGTCCCTTCATAATTCAGTGAATTTGTATCTACACTGACCTTTTTTTTTTTATGAAACACAGTTGGACTAATTTTTTTAATATGACTTTTGGTTTTGAGTGGGGAATAGTTGTGTAGAGGGTAGATAAGTCATATGTTTTAATACATTGACATGAGGAGAGGGACCATGATTGCCTACTCTAAAACAGATCTTTATTTGTTTTTCAAAAGAAAGATGATTTTAATTTTCCCATTGTGAACTTTCCATTTATATGTAGCAACATTCCAACAGAATCTGCATATGGAGTATATATCTCTCAATGGATCTGTCATTCCAGACCTTGTGAGGTTTGTGTTGCTTGATATGTAGTTTTCTGTGTAGTGTACATCATTGTTTGTCCTTTGTCTTATGGCCATTGTATTGCCTGTCCTTCTTAGATTGATGGCTTCTGATTACCACTTTGGCATCTTCAACTTTTCTTACCAAGAGCACAATTATTTTTGTTTGTCTTACAACAGACTCAATGTAACTAGGGTTTACATTGAAATAAACTAATGAAAACACATCTGTCACCATCATATCATATATTTCATACACATACTCACTGCACCTGGAGGGCCGGCATGGCTGTGATAGTATGGTTGCCTATCACCACTAACATTGTGAGTTCGAATCCCGCTCATGCGAATTGTACTCGATAAAACATTATGTGATAAAGTTTGTCTGTGACTTGAGACAGGTCAGTGGTTTTCTCGGGGTACTTCGGTTTCCACCAATAAAACTGATCGCCACGATATAACTGAAATATTGTTGAAAGTGGCATAAAACAGCATAAACCCAAACATCAAACATGAAATAAACCAATCATAACACATCTGACACCATATTGAGTATCATATATTTCATACACACACATTGCACATTCATAAATTATGTAACTACATATTTAATTTAAGTTTGTTTCATTTTCTTTTCTGGGTCATAAATATATCTTTTAAATGTAAGATAGATTTTAACTGGTTCCTGGTCGATGACCTGATCATCCTGTGTAGTCTCTGAATCTTTGTTTTTGTTCTTTTTCTTAGAACCAGAATACTTCTGCTGGATCTCTTTGGATACTCCATCTAAAAATACATTTTTTTTTTATTTTACAAACAAAATTAATTAGCAAATATATGTAATTTGAAATGTATAGAAAATATAGTGTCACAGAAGGCTTAACATCAGAGTATACGTTCTGAAATTACAATGCTGATAAAGCACTTCTGACTTCAAAATCACCTAAAAATTACAGAGTATTAAATTATACAAATGTCAACATAATAGGTTTCTCCTATATGCTTCATATCTGTGAAAGGAAGTAATAAGAATGTTTTTAACCATGAAAAACTTTTGATAATTTGTTGTTTTTTGATAAGGGGAGATAATTTTTATAAGGGGGGGGGGGGGGGGTAACCTATGTTGTAATTTCAGATATCTACTAACATCTAACAGCATTCTGAATCTGGTCATATGTTCAAATGACTAATCAGCAACAACTATACATGTACAAATCCCGAAGTATTGAACAAAATAGTAGTTTTTTAAAAAGGGTATAGAACTTCCGAATGGGGATGAAATACTATCTGACAGAACAGAATCTATCAGTTATAAGTTTAAATCATACCCACCCATATTTGTAAATTTTTAATAGTCCAAAGGTGAAGAAATTTTGGTTAATGTAGGCAGAACTTGCCAAGACCAAACTGTGGAACAAAGTAATGATGTATCACTGCAAATGAACAACCAATGAAAGGAAGACCAAACTGTGGAACAAAGTAATGATATATCACTGCAAATGAACAACCAATGAAAGGAAGACCAAACTGTGGAACAAAGTAATGATATATCACTGCAAATGAACAACCAATGAAAGGAAGACCAAACTGTGGAACAAAGTAATGATATATCACTGCAAATGAACAACCAATGAAAGGAAGACCAAACTGTGGAACAAAGTAATGATGTATCACTGCAAATGAACAACCAATGAAAGGAAGACCAAACTGTGGAACAAAGTAATGATGTATCACTGCAAATGAACAACCAATGAAAGGAAGACCAAACTGTGGAACAAAGTAATGATATATCACTGCAAATGAACAACCAATGAAAGAAACCAATAAATTGTTAAAGCCGACATAACATTTATCGACTGATGTAAAGAGTATCACTTAACTGTGGACCGCTTCACACTTTATTTGGGGTATTAGTTGCTTATTGTTGAAGAACCTCCCGTGACAGTGAAATGTAGAACAGTAATAAAAGTGATGTTCCTTTACTTTAATTTGTGCTTAAGTATAATGTTGGACAGTATCTCATTTACATCCATATCCTTTTTTTTTTTTTTTTTTTTTTTTTTATACATTTCTAATATTCTTAATTCTAATTAGGCATGATTTAAACTTGTGCCATAAAAAGGTACATTAAAAATATTAACAAGATAGAGCTATTATTATCTTTAAGTTTTATAACCAATTTAAACTAAGATATAAGCATGATCAATAAATCCATATCCTTTCTTACTACAAGCTGTTTCTTTACTTTAATTTGTGTCTAAGTATAAAGTTGGATAGACTCTCATGTTCATTTATATATATATCCTTTCATACTAGTGATAAAGTTTGTCAGTGACTTGCGACAGGTCGGTGGTTTTCTCCAGGTACTCCGGTTTCCCCCACCAATAAAACTGACTGCCACAATATAACTGAAATATTGTTGAAAGTGGCATTAAACACCAAAAACCAACACACCAACCTTTCACATTAACAGCCCCTGGCTAGATGGATTAAAAATATAAGAATGGCACAAGCCAAATATTTACTATGTAATTATATGATATTCACCTGGGATTCTTATTTTGAATTTTCCACTCTGTCCAAAGCCACCCTCTATTACACCTTTCTCTCCAGATGATAACGTCACTTTAAGACCAACAAAAGATTGGATATTGGTTTCTTTTTTAAACAAATTTTTACCAATTAATGTGTACTCATCTTGGCATCGTTCAACAACACCCTCCCTAACTTTTGTTTTAAAAACTTTGAGTTTCGGAAGATTGTTGGCTATGTATTTTGAATCGGTAAAACAGTCTAGTAGCTGACCGTGGAATGCTATTCTACACATATTTGCATGAATATCTGTGTCCAACTTAGATCCAATTACCAGTGAATTAGTAGGACATGTGACTGGTTTCTCATACTCTACCAGTCCATATTGTTTTACAGGATGTTTATCAAGAGCACAGGCTTCGGCTTTATCACTTTGCTTTGCCTTGGTAATTAATCCGTCTTGGTGTACATATTCTTTAGAATAATCAAATGAATTTGTTGAGTCTGGTACATCTGAGCTGCCTTCTTCATATAATCCAAAGAAAGTCACTTTAGCCATAACGGTCTCATGTCCTGTAGTTACATGAAATTTGGCTTTAGAGTTGATTGCTCCTTTGTAGTATGGAATATGGGATACAGTCATGATACCAGCTTCAATAGTCGGTAGAGAACCTGGAGTACAGACCAGACCTCGCTCCAGTTGTTTAGGGTCAAATTGTGTCACACATATTCCTGCTCTATCACCCTACAAGCATGTAATTGTGAAAATTGTAAGAACATATAAAGCAGGAGCAATCATTAAATCTGGAAAATTACACCTGTATGACAGAGAGCACAACATGATAGTCCCATACCTTTAAAACCAATAAGATGGTTAGGATTATGGTGTTTAATGCCACTATCAACAATATTTCAGTTATATCGTGGCAGTCAGTTTTATTGGTGGAGGAAACTGAAGTTCCCAGAGAAAACCAAAGACCTACCGCAAGTCACTGACAAACTTTATCACATAATGTTGTACGAGTACACCTTGCCATGAGAGCGATTCAAACTCATAATTTTAGTGGTAATAGTCACTGATTCCATAGGTAGTTGTAAATCCAACAACCATATGATCACGACAATGACTGCCCCTTAAGCCAACAAGAATGTAATGTAATAATCAGTAATAAATCATCAGAAAGGAGGATAATAAAACATTAAAACAGGAATTAAACTCTAACAGTAATAGGCACTTAATGCATAGGTAATATTAAAAAAGATAGAAAATTAAACACATGTGGGCCCTTTTTCTTTTTGTTCACTTTCTAGTAACTCTACATTAATCATTCTCTTATAAGGCCATCCCTTCTGAAATGAAAAAGTGTTCTGATAAGAGAGGTGGTTTCTCTTGAGGGGTACAATTTAGTGGCCTTATAAGAGAGGTGGATTCTCTTGAGGGGTACAATTTAGTGGTCTGATAAGAGAGGTGGTCTCTCTTGAGGGGTACAATTTAGTGGCCTTATAAGAGAGGTGGTCTCTCTTAAGGGGTACAATTTAGTAGTCTTATAAGAGAGGTGGTCTCTCTTGAGGGGTACAATTTAGTGGCCTTATAAGAGAGGTGGTCTCTCTTGAGGGGTACAATATAGTGGTCTTATAAGAGAGGTGGTCTCTCTTGAGGGGTACAATTTAGTGGCCTTATAAGAGAGGTGGTCTCTCTTGAGGGGTACAATTTAGTGGCCTTATAAGAGAGGTGGCCTTTCTTGAGGGGTACAATTTAGTGGCCTTATAAAAGAGGTGGTCTCTCTTGAGGGGTACAATTTAGTGGCCTTATAAGAGAGGTGGCCTCTTGAGGGGTACAATTTAGTGGCCTTATAAGAGAGGTGGCCTCTCTTGAGGGGTACAATTTAGTGGCCTTATAAGAGAGGTGGCCTCTCTTGAGGGGTACAACTTAGTGGCCTTATAAGAGAGGTGGCCTCTCTTGCGGGGTACAATTTAGTAATACTTTACTATCTCAATTCATATGAAATTCAGTCTGATTAAAATCATACCCCAGACTCAATTTTCATATCGCCGACGATATGAAAATTGAGTCTGGGGTATGATTTTAATCAGACTGTATGAAATTTAGCCTGATAAGAGGTGTGGTTTTGATGGAAGTGGCCTTGTAAGACTAAAGAGAGGGATGAATGTATTATTATTAAATGTACTTTTGCCGGAGAACCTTTTTATTAATGGAAGAAAATAGATGATTTCATTTGAAAATATTAATTACATTCTAAGTTTTGTTAAATGTATTGTGTATATTACAGAATTTAACTTTATTGAGGGGTCATCGTGGCCATGAATGTATGGTAGTTGGATTCACAACTACCTATGCAATCAGTGCCTATCACCACTAATGTTGTGAGTTCGAATCTCGATCAGGGCGAGATGTACAACATTATGTGATAAAGTTTGTCAGTGACTTGCGACAGGTCGGTGGTTTTCTCCGGGTCCTCAAGTTTCCTCCACCAATAAAACTGACCACCACAATATAACTGAAATATTGTTGAAAGTGGCATTAAACACCATCAAACAAATAAATATTAACTTTATTGTCTGGAGTGTATGTTTGTCATATTTTGGCAGTTGCTTTGTTAAAATTAGAGTAATGAAGATAAAAAGCTTAAGAATAATATCAAGAATTAATCCCAAATATGACTATGTAAAACACATAAATAAAATATTTTCATACTTCTTCTTGCATAATTGCAATATTTTACACCTTTCAAAAAACATGCTATATCTGTGTACATATATTTGTTCCTTTGGATAATTTATTATATACAACTGCATAATATTTCTTCAAATAGTTCATACTGTTTATTCCGTCAGTAATAAATAGTGTAATATTTGTATCCGTTGGAAAAAACATAATGTGATAATTGTTCCAGTCGGAATAGAAATGTTACTTTTCTACAACATATAAATGTAAACCGCATCAGTAGTGTAATAGATTGAGTTTGATAGATCGTGGTTTGAGCCCCGATCAGGTACAACCAAAGACAATAAAGATGGTATTTGTTGCTTCTCCGCTAAACATGCAGCATTAAGGAGAAAGAGCAAAGACTGGTTGGCTCGGAATCAGGTTGATGTGTCCGAGTGGAGCGACATGTCTATCCTCAGACTTTTGTTTCAGTGAGCTAGTACAATAAAGATCCAGCAAGCGTGTTGGTCTAGTACAAAGCAGACCTAATCATCATCTCATTAACTTGTTCTCACCATGATACAGCTGTAAATTTGGTGAGTTGGCATTAAACAACAATCAGTCACTCACGTAAACTCCTCGCTTACATTTTAAAGAAGAAGTACACTCTACCTTTCCACACACCACAGTATAAAAGATTTTACTGAAACACAAACCTGGACAATCTTATCTGTAGGCTGTTTAAACATCTGTATTGACTTGATTTTTTTCGTCACTTTCATAGCAGGAATTTCCACTGTCTGAAAAAAAAAAGGCTAGCTCATGTTACTGTGGTAATTAATGAGTATTAACACGTCATAGCTAGAAGTTCACAGGAAAATTATAAACCAGTTTTAATGTCTTGGTAGCCCAATACCTAAATCAGATTATAAAGAATATGTTCATATTGCCTTAAGACTAATACTGAAAGTGTTGTACAAACAAATAAAGAAAACCATGTAAAGTTGTAACAACAATACAAAAAGTGGTAATGCAGTGGAACCTGTCTAATCTGACACACCATGGCCAAGGGACCATGTGTCTGATTGTACAGGATGTCAGAATCTGTCTAATCTGACACACCAAGGGACCATGTGTCTGATTGTACAGGATGTCAGAACCTGTCTAATCGGACACACCAAGGGACCATGTGTCTGATTGTACAGGATGTCAGAACCTGTCTAATCTGACACACCAAGGGACCATGTGTCTGATTGTACAGGATGTCAGAATCTGTCTAATCTGACACACCAAGGGACCATGTGTCTGATTGTACAGGATGTCAGAACCTGTCTAATCTGACACACCAAGGGACCATGTGTCTGATTGTACAGGATGTCAGAATCTGTCTAATCTGACACACCAAGGGACCATGTGTCTGATTGTACAGGATGTCAGAATCTGTCTAATCTGACACACCAAGGGACCAGGAAAATGTGTCTGATTGTACAGGATGTCAGAATCTGTTTAATCTGACACACCAAGGGACCAGGAAAATGTGTCTGATTGTACAGGACGTCAGAATCTGTCTAATCTGACACACCAAGGGACCAGGAAAATGTGTCTGATTGTAAAGGATGTCAGAACCTGTCTAATCTGACACACCAAGGGACCAGGAAAATGTGTCTGATTGTACAGGATGTCAGAATCTGTCTAATCTGACACACCAAGGGAACAGGAAAATGTGTCTGATTGTACAGGATGTCAGAATCTGTCTAATCTGACACACCAAGGGACCAGGAAAATGTGTCTGATTGTACAGGATGTCAGAACCTGTCTAATCTGACACACCAAGGGACCAGGAAAATGTGTCTGATTGTAAAGGATGTCAGAACCTGTCTAATCTGACACACCAAGGGACCAGGAAAATGTGTCTGATTGTACAGGATGTCAGAATCTGTCTAATCTGACACACCAAGGGACCAGGAAAATGTGTCTGATTGTACAGGATGTCAGAACCTGTCTAATCTGACACACCAAGGGACCAGGAAAATGTGCTTGATTGTACAGGATGTCAGAACCTGTCTAATCTGACACATCACGGGACCAGGAAAATGTGTCCGATTGTACAGGATGTCAGAACCTGTCTAATCTGACACACCAAGGGACCAGGAAAATGTGTCTGATTGTACAGGATGTCAGAACCTGTCTAATCTGACACACCAAGGGACCAGGAAAATGTGTCTGATTGTACAGGATGTCAGAACCTGTCTAATCTGACACACCAAGGGACCAGGAAAATGTGTCTTATTGTACAGGATGTCAGAATCTGTCTAATCTGACACACCAAGGGACCAGGAAATGTGTCTGATTGTACAGGATACAGGATATCAGAACCTGTCTAATCTGACACATCACGGGACTAGAAAAATGTGTCCGATTGTACAGGATGTCAGAACCTGTCTAATCTGACACACCAAGGGACCAGGAAAATGTGTCCAATTTTTACAGGATGTCAGAACCTGTCTAATCTGACACACCACGGGACCAGGAAAATGTGTCTTATTGTACAGGATGTCAGAATCTGTCTAATCTGACACACCAAGGGACCAGGAAAATGTGTCTGATTGTACAGGATGTCAGAACCTGTCTAATCTGACACACCAAGGGACCAGGAAAATGTGTCTGATTGTACAGGATGTCAGAACCTGTCTAATCTGACACACCAAGGGACCAGGAAAATGTGTCTGATTGTACAGGACGTCAGAACCTGTCTAATCTGACACACCAAGGGACCAGGAAAATGTGTCTGATTGTACAGGATGTCAGAACCTGTCTAATCTGACACACCAAGGGACCAGGGAAATGTGTCTGATTGTACAGGATGTCAGAACCTGTCTAATCTGACACACCAAGGGACCAGGAAAATGTGTCTGATTGTACAGGATGTTGGTATACTCAAGTTTTATTTTAGCTAACAGAAATATTTTGGGACCATACATTTTTGTCGGATGTCACAGGATGTCGGAAAATTCAGGTGTCGGATTGCACAAATTCCATTAGATAACATAGCAGTAGACCAAAATAATGTTGTGTGATTGCTCTAGTTTCACAACAAGAGTTGGTGTCACTCGGGATTAAGATCTCTTTCAACAACATTTAAATTACATTGCAGCAGTCAGTCTAATGGTGGAGGAGATCTAACTGACAGAATACCATCTGCATTATTAAAGTTAAAGTACAACTCACCACCTCCAGTAATTAAACTCACAAATTTAGGGATTGCACTATTAAAGTTAAACTACAGCTCGCCAATTCCAATAATCAAACTCACAAATTTAGGGATTGCACTTAATAGTTAAACTACAGCTCGCCAATTCCAATAATCAAACTCACAAATTTAGGGATTGCACTATTAAAGTTAAACTACAGCTCACCAATTCCAATAATCAAACTCACAAATTTAGGGATTGCACTATTAAAGTTAAACTACAGCTCACCAATTCCAATAATCAAACTCACAAATTTAGGGATTGCACTATTAAAGTTAAACTACAGCTCGCCAATTCCAATAATCAAACTCACAAATTTAGGGATTGCACTTAATAGTTAAACTACAGCTCACCAATTCCAATAATCAAACTCACAAATTTAGGGATTGCACTATTAAAGTTAAACTACAGCTCGCCAATTCCAATAATCAAACTCACAAATTTAGGGATTGCACTTAATAGTTAAACTACAGCTCACCAATTCCAATAATCAAACTCACAAATTTAGGGATTGCACTTAATAGTTAAACTACAGCTCACCAATTCCAATAATCAAACTCACAAATTTAGGGATTGCACTTAATAGTTAAACTACAGCTCACCAATTCCAATAATCAAACTCACAAATTTAGGGATTGCACTTAATAGTTAAACTACAGCTCACCAATTCCAATAATCAAACTCACAAATTTAGGGATTGCACTTAATAGTTAAACTACAGCTCACCAATTCCAATAATCAAACTCACAAATTTAGGGATTGCACTTAATAGTTAAACTACAGCTCACCAATTCCAATAATCAAACTCACAAATTTAGGGATTGACAGGTATATGTAAATACAACTATCATACAGTCAAAGCCACAACTGCCCCATTTTTGACAATGAAAATAGATGGACGCCAGTGAAGGACTGATTAACAAGTTGTTTTCTATTAAGGAAACTTGAACAAGTCCATTGGTAAATGTCAAATAAATCTATAGCAATTTGAAGTTGTTGCTACCCAAAACCTTACAGAGTGCAAGTTTCTGATAATATAGTTTGGTTGAATTGGTTTGGTTTTATGGTGTTTAATGCCACTTGCAACAATTTTTCAGTTATATCGTGGCGGTCAGTTTTATTGGTGGAGGAAACCTGAGTACCCAGAGAAAACTACTGAACTGTCGCAATTCATTGACAAACTTTATCAAATAATGTTGTATCAAGTACACCTCGCCTGAGCGAGATTCGAACTCACAACGTTAGTGGTGATAGGCACTGATTGCATAGGTAGTAATAAATCCAACTACCATACGATCACAACCACGACAACCCTTATATAAACAGGAAAAGTGTGGAAGAGGACATCAAATATAGAGTGCCATTCCATTTTTGTCACACCAGACCTTGGGTCTGGTACGAGAATTCTTTGCACTTGTTAGAATCTGTTTCAAGTACAGTCAAACCTGTATTAAAAGGTCACCTTTGGGATAAAGAAAAAGTGGTTTTATAAGAAAGGTGACCTCTTAAAAGAGGTTCAATTCATATGAAGTTTTTCATGACAGGACAAGAAAAAGGTGACCTTTTAGTACGGGTGACTACTTAATAGAGGTGACTGCATAGGAAGGTCAATCTTACATCATTAACAACTGCTTTACCACTCAGGACTGTACCAGTCATAACAGTACCCTGACCCCTGATGGAAAAACAGTGGTCTACAGAAAATACAAAAGGCCCTTCCGGGTTCCTTTTTGGCCTGTAAGTATATGCCTTCAGTGTATCTACCAAATCTGTTAGTCCTATGGACTCCATATCTCCACCCTAAAATAAAACAAAAACTTATTTTTTATTCAAGATTTCAAGCATTTTGGTAGTTTTAGACTGACATAAAATTGTTTATTATATAAAAAATAGCTGATAAAAAATTGTGGAATAAATCATGTAAGTACATGAGAATTTTTATCCTGCAAAATTGTGTGACTAAGAGTCCTAATAAAGGGGGTCAAATACACTTCAGTGTTATTTAGTCATGTACCTAATAAAGCTTTTCTTATACCCGATTTATGTAGAGCGACAGAAAGAAACGGTAACAGTATAAGTGTGGACTTCACAGAGGACACCATTGAAAACAATTTTAACAATGCTTGTTTCAGCTATTTTCAGATAATTTGGCACTTATTTTGGACTTTTTGACATTGCCGGATAAATACAATATACGCACATAGTCGGTAAATATATAATTAAGTAGGAAGAACTGTTTTAGATACCTAAAACTTATGTCTCCCCTTAATGCGGCCATCTGTACAACAATAAGTTACACATTATTAGTTGAATGATACTATTCAAAAAACAATTATTTGATCTTGAGGTCAAAGGTCATTATGGTACGCGACACACCGCCTTATGGTCATGCACCCACATACCAAATATCATTGACCTATCTCGAAAGACAAAAATGTTATGGCCCGGACAAGAAAATACTATTCAAAAAACAATTATTTGACCTTGAGGTCAAAGGTCAAACGAAGGTCATTACGGTATGCGACACACTGCCTTATGGTCATGCACACACATACCAAATATAATTGACCTATCTGGAAAGACAAAAAAGTTATGGTTCGGACAAGCTTCACTGAGAAGAAGCAGAAGAAAAAATCAGACTAAAACAATATGTCTCCCTTCGTTCGAAGGGGAGACATAATTAGCACTCGCTGCAAAACAGGCTAGAAAAGCTCTCCAAAGGCTAACTTTTCTTCCGGTTCTAAAGCTTGTACAAATACATTTTTATTTTTTCTGACAACGTTATGTATATTGTATTTATATTTGCCACATGTATGAAAAGTTAACACAAAAATCATGTTTGAATAACTGTTGGTAGATGGTGCACTTTCCATTCATAATTGTACACACGGTATGAAAACTTTCAATCATTGAAAACAAATTTATGCTGATATGAGAGACAGGATCTCATTGGGGGCTTAGCATAAGGGTGTAACGATACTCCGAAGTACCGAAAATGTTCAATTTTGTTTTCATTTTATTTCGGTGTTTGCTTTTTATGCCATCATCCTCGCCTCGGTACGATCCCAGTACTGAATACTTATATAATAGTCGTCTTTTTGAAAGTAACACTCCGGGAATGGAGGAAGATACAAATTGTGTTGGATGAATATAATAAGTTAATTTAGTATCTAATGTACTCACCTCAGGACCTCCAGGTTTAGCAGCTACTGGTATAATTGGACATCCAGCAAACCTAGTACTCTCCATTGTTTTCTGCATTCTCTTTTTCATCTGAAAAACAATTTCGGTTATGCATTAAAACCTGTCTAAACCAAACCTTGAATAAATCAGAGTTCTGCTCAAAACAAAGTTGAAACAAGATGAACTGTGAGCTAATGCTCACCTATGATACCACCGCTCTTCGGCAAACAGGAAGTAGGAATCTGACGGGTCAAAAAACGCTTCCCACGATATGAGGTACCTATATGAAGCTTGTGACCAAATATCAGATTTCTGCCATCAATAGTTGCTGAGAAAAATGCGACAAAAAATGAGCATATATGTTCAATGTGTATAAAAATCAATAAAGTCGGCAAACAGGAAGTAGGAATCTGATGGGTCAAAAAACGCTTCCCACGATATGGGGTACCTATATGAAGCTTGTGAACAAATATCAGATTTCTGCCATCAATAGTTGCTGAGAAAAATGCGACAAAAAATGAGCATATATGTTCAATGTGTATAAAAATCAATAAAGTCGGCAAACAGGAAGTAGGAATCTGACGGGTCCAAAAACGCTACCCACAATATGGTATACCTATATGATGCTTGTGACCAAATATCAGATTTCTGCCATCAACAGTTACTGAGAAAAATGCGACGAAAAATATCTTGGACGGACGGACGGACAGAGGTAAAACAGTATACCCCCCTTCGGGGAGTGGGTGTATAATAAAATCCCACTGTAGGAAATCTTTGTTGTGATTTAATCTGTATACATCGAATACCTGTCTATTCTGAACAAAACAATTTGGTCCCAATGAGGTTCGGTTTCAGTAAGTGTGTTTGTGTGTAGACTGTTTTCTTTCAGTATGCTAGTACATTTTGTACTATAAAAATCCAACTTTGTGTGTTGGTCCAGTATAAATCAGATATGGTCATCATTTCACCAAAATGTAACTTGTTCCACTTTTTATTGAAGTGCTAATGTACCAAACAAGGAGATTGAGCGGTCATTTATATGTGTATTAGGGAAATCAATTTCCCCCTTGTTTCTACGATTACGATTTTCCGATTGAATTTCACAACTGGTCTGACCGTGTGGTATTTTGTGTTTTTCATGTTATTGTTCATGCCATGATACAGTGTGCAGCTAGACTTTGAAATCTTCAGGACAATTGCCAGTTTTATCAAAATTTCTTCAGGGCATTCTTTAATAATTTAACTAATTTTTATAAAGCTCTTCAGGAAATTTGAGAAATAGGTGGGAAAATGTCCTGAGACAGGTGCCTTGCTGAATCACTGTGATATATCACTTGTAACAAGTTATGTTGATGAGTCAAGAAGACATTTCTGAACATTTTGGTGAGTTCCACCATTGTAAAAATCAAAAATTTGAAAACTGTGAAGAGCCCCAACTGAAAATAGTGAGTCCAGGACTCGTCTAGGAATGTTGCAAGGATCTCTGGTAACAATGATTCACTCACTCGTTCACCTTTAGTATGTCACTTATTATGTGATAAAGTTTGTCAGTGACTTGCGACAGGTCAATGGTTTTCTCCAGGTACTCTGGTTTATTCCACTAATAAAACTGACCACCCAGATATAACTGAAATATTGTTGAAAAAGGTGTTAAACACCATAACCCTAATCTCCTTATTGTGTATTTTGTGCATACTCTATATCCTATCTTTGAAAATTCATTAACATGTCCATTTTCATTTGATCTCTTGCAGACATTTGATTAGTGACATTCATAGGCTCCATGAACGTTACTTTTACTTCTTTTTTTTAACTATTATTATAAAATGAATAAAAATAATCGTGTACTTAAACGACTAACCAGAATCATACCTATGGCTTTTCTACTAGTATAATCACAGGTACGTGTGGACAGGATACCCTTTTGTGCTCCGCTTTTCTTGTGCAGAATACAATTTTTTTTTTAACAGATAAAAAGCACTGTTTGATCGTATTTATTGTATATCAGTCATTCAGTTTTGCATAGAAAGATACAAAATAAGATGAAAATGATATATTTTCAATCTGTCCAAAAACAATTTGTTTTTTTTTCAAAAAAAGGGGGAGAGGCACCAAAGGGTATCCTGTCCACACGTACCTGTGAGTCTAATTACCTTTTCAATCATGGCATCTTTTTTATCTGGAGGCAGTAAATCCACTTTATTAAGTACAACCAGAATTTTAGGACAAGTTATCTCCCCTATAACAAGACATTCAGCTGTTTGTGTCTGCATGCCTTTAGTGATGTCAATAACTAAAATCATTAAGTCTATAATCTGAGCTCCTGGAAATAGAAATATTGTAAAAATAACAATTGGGAACAACTGATTAATTTTGAGGGGGTGGCAGTTATGTATTTGTTTTATTTTCTGTTGCTAAATTTGATAGAAAAACAATTCCTTGACCTGAATGATAAAAAAAAAATCATCTGGCCCTGCATCTTTCAACAAGAAATTTTTGTAAAATCTGAAGGAAAATTACTGCTTCTCCATGTCCAAAAATTAAAGAAGAAAAACCAAATTTAAATTTATTTCGTGAGGAAAAATTTCTGTCTTGGAGAAAAATACATAGCTCCCCTACCCATCTGCCAAAAATTAATTGTCAGTCTCTTACAAATATGACAGTAAGTAAGAGATGTGGAACAGTAATAAACTATGATTGTTTTTACTATTCTTGAGTTTGTAATGGATTTCCCAGTTATTTACTTAATTAGGAGCCAACCATGCAATTTTTTCACACGAACCAAAAATTCGATTTTTTTTACCCCCATAAATCAGTAACCAAAATTTAAAGAAAAAAATACATATAGTCCTCCTAAAAGTTAAATGGTCATCCACATCCCTTGGTGTAAAAATCTGATTTGAGAGAACACCTTGTTTTTGAGACATTTCTTATATTTGTAATATATACTTCAGTAAACCACATAAGAATCTTTCAACGCCAGTTTTTAATATATGCATCAGTAAACCACAGAATAATATTGTAACGCCAGGATCTTACTTTCACAGTGCGCAAAACTCGATTAGTCGTTAGGCGAATATTTTTAATAAGAACAGATATTTTATTTTCCTAGATCAGCTATTAAATGTACTTAGTCTGTTGGACTATCGGACTGTCGGACTACTGGGCTGTCAGATTATAATTCTGACCCCCAATGATTTCAATAGAGTTCAAATGAAAACTAATGATCATTACAAGACCCTTCGGGTGGGGGGGGGCTAAAGCTTAGTCCCATGAACACTTGGTGCTTATTATGGGGGCACTTTGACCAGACTTTTTTTGGGAGGGGGGCATTTTATTAAAAAGGTGGGAGTATTTTGGTAAAAAATCGGGAGTATTTTGGTAGCAGTTGCGTTTTGACATATGTTAGCCAGTATTGCAGGGGTTTCACTATTTTTTTTTAGGCTGGAGGTACTTTCTTGAATGTAGGAGGTACCAAACAATTTTGGCGAGGGGTTTGGGGGTCGCTCCTGGATTGTAGGGTTTTTGAGACTTAAATTTTGACCTGAAAATATGTGATTAAGTCTGTAATATTTGCTTCAATTTTGTGTATAATAAATGAATTTGAAATTAAGATATAACATAATCATAATTTATTTTAATCTCAAAAACCCTAAAATCCAGGAGCTTCCAGGGGCTTTGCCCCCTGGTCCCCCCACCAGGTTCATTTCTAGACTAATGCTGATAATAAAACTTTGTTTATTGTCTAATGCTGTATGACATGTTCTATGTGGAATTTAATGATAAATGTTTTGTTTTGTTCTTATGCTTTTATCAAATTATTTGCATGTGTTCAATTTTGTGTACCGGGTATATTAAATGAAATTCCATAACATGATTGTATTTTCTAATGCTGATTAAAAATTTTGATAATAAAACTTTGTTGTTGTTTATTGCCTAATTATTACTGTAAGACGTGTAATACAATTGCATGTGTCTTATTGTGAATCTTTCAGACTGGTATGAGGAAAGACACTGACTCATAAAAATTGAGTTTTTTTTTCTCAAAATACATGAAATAACACAATGTCTAAGATTAATCAAATTCATATTCACTGTCATTATCACTTTCATCATTATCATATAGTTCGTAATCATCCATCTCAAATTCAATCATCATCTGTTTGCATGCCACCCTCACTTCTTCCCTTAACATTTCTCTGCGATTGTCTCCTGTTATAGCAGTCTGACACTGAGCTTCAACTGATTTAGGTACAGGACAGGTTATTTATTTTCTATTATAGCAGTGTTGAATCTCAGGTCAGGCCAGATTTTTATTTGTTATTTTCCAACTTTGGGTGACCAGAATATTTATTTGCAAAAATTGTCAGCCCCCACCCCTCTCCCCCAGAATTAAATGGTCGTCCACAATCATATTCTGTAAAAGTTTGCTTCACGTGTTAACTTAACATTGAACATTTCTTGCACTTGTTCACACAAATCACAACAGATATCAGGAAAAAGAACGGGTATGGGGCAATGCCAACGCTGAACAGCATGATTTGACACGTTTTCATAGAATCTTCACCTTTGTTAAGCTTTTTGCTCTGCATAAAATAGTCAGTGATTGCTTTTTTTCCTTTAAACATCTGTTTACTCGTTTTTCATCAATGATAATACGCCGCTTGAATAGACACTGTTAAATCGTCGTAGTTTAAAGCGCTTTTACGATATATCTGATTCCAACGCGGACCTCGACGAAAACACTCATAAATACTAGAGTCCCACAGAACGATCTTAGATATTATATTAACTAGATTTTTGCACCTGTTTTTTTTTTTTATTATTTTTTCTGCCGGTACCAGACGCTACCGTAGCCGGGTAAAAGTACCGGGTACCGGCTCTTAATGAAAGCACTGGTATTGGCATGTAAAAAATAATTTTAAATGGGATATTACTATATCTAATTTTCTTATTCCTGCATCTGAAAATGATAAACAAACTATTTAGTATTAAAATCATGTGTAGCAAAATGCATTTTCAATTTTGTGATGTCCTATTTAATGACCCCATGTTGTGTTGACCAGAGATTCTTGTCGTCATTTAAAACGATAAGCATACGAATAAAAGCTAAATGTGATACCTCCAATGATTGTACGAATAAGAGATGCATGACCCGGACAATCAACAAGAGTGTATTGAAGTTTCGATGAAGTCAAATCCGGATATTCATTGCAGAGCTGTTCGGGCATATCAACGATGAAGGAAGAGAATCCAAGATCGAGGGTGATTCCTCTTTCCTTGCTCTGCGGATTTTTGTCAAAACATGCCGTACTAGCGACTGTACTCAAAACTTTTGATAAACTTGTTTTTCCACTGTCAACATGTCCTAAAACTCCAACATTAAAATTGAACATGGGGGCTGCCATCTTTTTTGTTTTTGAAAATAAAATTAAAACCGAATCCGGTTTTATTGCGGTAAAACCGTATGCATTTGAATTTATGAATTGATCAAAATGACAATAAAAAGCAATCAGCAACAAACTACAGTTTAAGAAAACAAAAAGAAGAAAAAAAGAAAAGAACAAAATATATAAAGAAAAATAAACCAAAACAAAGCAGTTATATTTTATATATATAAAACATGATCATGTTATTCCTTTTTAAACTCTTGATTTCATTAAAAGCAGAAATAAATATATTTCATTTTGCCTGTAATTTTATTGACTAGTATTAGTTGAGTTCATTTTGTCAAATTACATGTCTTTTCGGTTCCATGTTGTGATGTTCCGTTGCAATTTCCGGTTCGTCTTTACTCCAATTTGCTTTATAGGAGGTGAATGTTTTATATGTTGTTTGTATTCATCTACGCACGGTTGTGTTCAAAGCAATTTCCATTTCAGATGACGTTCGTGTCGTTTAACAGTAACACCACGGACATTACTAGTGGAGCAGGAACTGCTGACTCTTCCGGAGCACATGAGTTCACCCACCGGTTTTTAGCGAGTTTCGAGTTGCTAAATCTTTAGTTTTCTTTGTGGTGTTTTCCCATTTGTCCTTTTTGTTTTGGTCATTGTATTGTCTGTCCCTTTTCGATTAAAGGCTTCTGGTTTCTTCAAACTATTCTTATAAATATTTAACTAGTATAAGAGTAAAGACAGTGTGCCAATGATTTTGCTGACCACAGAACTGTAGGCTGTATGAAGAAAAGGTGATTTTGATATGATCGAAAATTGTAGATTTCCACGGGCGACCACTTGTCTGGTATCATAATTTATCTAACATTAAGTATGTATTTTACGGAAATACGGGATTTTAGCCATTAGATACAAAACATTGTATCATATATGTTAGTGATACAATATGAACTTGAGTCGGTACATTCGTCTGTACCATGTCTTGTCAGTTGTGTACATACCGCATTATTACTCGGCGCTATGATGCATCTCCGGTAATGATATTGTTTTCACAACTGACTCAACACGATATAAACTTGTTGTATCAGCACAATGAGCATATAATGTGTATATATTCTGGTCTAGTGAATCGACGTCTATAAATACTTCTAAAGACGTTTCACTGAATAAAGCAAGAAATAAACAATCAGAATATGGCCGTTTTTATGAAATTTTTAATGTGATTTAAAGTCTGAAATCTCTGGTAATAGAGATCTTTGAAGCGACTATTAATGTCTTTACCTTCTGGGTTCCGTGTTGTGATGTCCACAACGAATTCCACATACAAACGATGTTCGGTTCGTCTTTACCTCCAATTGTTTGTAGGAGGGCTCATGCCTTGTTTACGTTATTTGAGTTTGTTTGCGCATAGTAGTGTCCAACAAGTATTGTGTTGTGTTTTTATTTTGTTTGTCTTCGTCCTCTGTCTTGTGTATATAATATAGCCAGTTTCTCTGAACTCACATGTTCATTCTTCATTGCTCCTTCGGTTATTTCTAACGTTTATTTCTAACAACCTTCATTTATAAAATATAATGATTAATCAACGTCCTTTTCAGTTTACAAAGGGCTAGGTATCATTACCGCCACTGTGCCCCATACACTGACAGCTAATTTCATTGTATACATTATTCAGATATCAATTACTTTTGGAAGTCACTTTCCATGAGGTGAATACAAGGATTGATCAACCCATGGAACATGATATTCACCGTGGCGGTCATATATACCTGTCTTGTATCTGGTGTCATGATTGACAATAATATTATACATGTATATATTATATATGATTAAAAATCTTAGTCTTGTCGCTAAACGTAAATATGTAATCAAACTCAGCTGTTTTTATTTAAGTTTGATGTCACGTATGATGTCATAACGTGGAATATGGAGGCAATTCTAAAAGTTATTGACAGGTCAATGACCACCAAAAAGGTGAGAAGAGTATGAAGGTACCAAAGGGGTAATCATTGACCTGCAGATAGCTGTTAGAATTACCGCCATATTCCACTTGATGACATAATGTGTAACGTCAAACTTGTATAAACATCAGCTGAATTTGATTAAATAAAACATCAAAACATCAAGGAAGTAATAGTAAGAATATTAATTACGACACTTAAACACCAATAGATCATACAAGCAAAGTTTTGTTCTACGTATATGTTAACCGCATCGGTGGCGTAAAGGTTAGCGTGGTCGCCTCGAGTGCGGTATATCGTGGGTTCGAGCACTGGTAGGATCAAACCAAAGACTTTAAAATTGGTATTTTTTGTTTCTCCGCTAAGCACGCAGCATTAAGGAAAAAGAGCAAAGACTGGTTGGCTCGGGATCAGAATAATGTGTCCGAGTGGAGCGACATGTCTACCTGCGGACTGTTGTTTCAGTGAGCTAGCACTATAAATATCCAACTCAGCGTGTTGGTCTAGAATAAAGCAGACCTCATCATCATTTCATTAAAAATTAACTTGTTCTCGCCATGATATAGCTGAAAAATTGCTGAATTGGCGTTAAACAACAATCACTCACTCACTATATTTTCAAGCAAAGTTTTGTTCCACGTATATGTTGAGCATTTGTGTGTGCGAGTAATGGTTGTTTAATGCCAAATGAAAAAAGTTCAGCTATGTCATAGCAAGAACAAGCTACATTCGAAGAGATGATAATGGTGGTCGCTTTGTATTAAATCGCTTAGTTGTTTTTAATAGTGCTGGCACCGAAACAACAGTCCAACAGTCCGCAGATAGACATGTTGTTGTACACGGATATATTATTTTGATTCCGAGCTAACAAGTTTGTTCTTCCTTCTTAATGCTGAGTGCTTATCGGATATACATACCAATTTTATAGGCCTTGGATAGCCTCGAACCCACGATCTACCGCACTCTACGCAAACACGCTAACCATTACACTACCGATGCGGTTGAACATTTTGAGATAAATGTCCAACTGATATAAAGTAAATTCAAGAATATGAAAAGAACGCTGAAACAGTGATGGTCATCTCATCAATTGCAGCAATAAAAAAATAAAACAAAAAAACACACACACAACAAACAAATAAAAAAAAGTAAAAAAAACAACAACAAAAACCTCAACGAATTCACACACACAAAAAAACCATGACATATGAAGTTGGAGATAATCGTTAGAGAAAACCGAAGGGTCAATCAAGAACGTACAATCCAGAGAAACGGACACCATCACTGGGCACACAAGACACACGACGAAGACAACCATAAATAAAAAAAAACACAACACAGAAAACTAAAAAGATGAGCAACACAGACCCAACCAAAAACACAACATAGAAAACTAAAAAGATGAGCAACACGGACCCCACCAAAAACACAACACAGAAAACTAAAAAGATGAGCAACACAGACCCAACCAAAAACACAACGCAGAAAACTAAAAAGATGAGCAACACGGACCCCACCCAAAACACAACACAGAAAACTAAAAAGATGAGCAACACAGACCCAACCAAAAACACAACACAGAAAACTAAAAAGATGAGCAACACGGACCCCACCAAAAACACAACACAGAAAACTAAAAAGATGAGCAACACAGACCCAACCAAAAACACAACACAGAAAACTAAAACGATGAGTAACACAGACCCCACCAAAAACACAACACAGAAAACTAAAAAGATGAGCAACACGGACCCAACCAAAAACATAACACAGAAAACTAAAACGATGAGCAACACGGACCCCACCAAAAACACAACACAGAAAACTAAAAAGATGAGCAACACGGACCCAACCAAAAACATAACACAGAAAACTAAAAAGATGAGCAACACAGACCCAACCAAAAACATAACACAGAACACTAAAACGATGAGCAACACAGACCCCACCAAAAACATAACACAGAAAACTAAAAAGATGAGCAACACAGACCCAACCAAAAACATAACACAGAAAACTAAAAAGATGAGCAACACAGACCCCACCAAAAACACAACACAGAAAACTAAAAAGATGAGCAACACGGACCCCACCAAAAACACAACACAGAAAACTAAAAAGATGAGCAACACAGACCCAACCAAAAACACAACACAGAAAACTAAAACGATGAGCAACACAGACCCAACCAAAAACACAACACAGAAAACTAAAACGATGAGCAACACAGACCCCACCAAAAACACAACACAGAAAACTAAAAAGATGAGCAACACAGACCCCACCAAAAACACAACACAGAAAACTAAAAAGATGAGCAACACGGACCCCACCAAAAACACAACACAGAAAACTAAAGAGATGAGCAACACAGACCCCACCAAAAACACAACGCAGAACACTAAAACGACGAGCAACACAGACCCCACCAAAAACACAACACAGAAAACTAAAACGATGAGCAACACAGACCCCACCAAAAACATAACACAGAACACTAAAACGATGAGCAACACAGACCCCACCAAAAACATAACACAGAAAACTAAAAAGATGAGCAACACAGACCCCACCAAAAACACAACACAGAAAACTAAAAAGATGAGCAACACGGACCCCACCAAAAACACAACACAGAAAACTAAAACGATGAGCAACACGGACCCAACCAAAAACACAACACAGAAAACTAAAAAGATGAGCAACACAGACCCCACCAAAAACACAACACAGAAAACTAAAAAGATGAGCAACACAGACCCAACCAAAAACACAACGCAGAAAACTAAAACGATGAGCAACACGGACCCAACCAAAAACACAACACAGAAAACTAAAAAGTTGAGCAACACGGACCCCACCAAACACACAACACAGAAAACTAAAACGATGAGCAACACGGACCCAACCAACAACACAACACAGAAAACTAAAAAGATGAGCAACACGGACCTCACCAAAAACACAACGCAGAAAACTAAAACGATGAGCAACACGGACCCAACCAAAAACACAACACAGAAAACTAAACAGTTGAGCAACACGGACCCAACCAAAAACACAATACAGAAAACTAAAAAGATGACCAACACGGACCCCACCAAAAACACAACACAGAAAACTAAAAAGTTGAGCAACACGGACCCCACCAAAAACACAACACAGAAAACTAAAACGATGAGCAACACGGACCCAACCAACAACACAACACAGAAACCTAAAAAGATGAGCAACACAGACCCTACCAAAAACACAACACAGAAAACTAAAGCGATGAGCAACCCGGACCCCACCAAAAACACAATACAGAAAACTAAAAAGATGAGCAACACGGACCCCACCACAAGCACAACACAGAAAACTAAAAAGATGAGCAACACAGACCCCACCAAAAGCACAACACATAAAATTAAAAAGATGAGCAACACAGACCTCACCAAAAACACAACACAGAAAACTAAAACGATGAGCAACACAGACCCCACCACAAGCACAACACAGAAAACTAAAAAGATGAGCAACACAGACCCTACCAAAAACACAACACAGAAAACTAAAGCGATGAGCAACACGGACCCCACCAAAAACACAACACAGAAAACTAAACAGTTGAGCAACACGGACCCAACCAAAAACACAATACAGAAAACTAAACAGTTGAGCAACACGGACCCCACCAAAAACACAACACAGAAAACTAAAACGATGAGCAACACGGACCCAACCAACAACACAACACAGAAACCTAAAAAGATGAGCAACACAGACCTCACCAAAAACACAACACAGAAAACTAAAACGATGAGCAACACAGACCCCACCACAAGCACAACACAGAAAACTAAAAAGATGAGCAACACAGACCCAACCAAAAACACAACACAGAAAACTAAAGCGATGAGCAACACGGACCCCACCAAAAACACAATACAGAACACTAAAACGATGAGCAACACAGACCCCACCAAAAACACAACACAGAAAACTAAAACGATGAGCAACACAGACCCCACCAAAAACACAACAGAGAAAACTAAAAAGATGAGCAACACGGACCCAACCAAAAACACAATACAGAAAACTAAAACGATGAGCAACACAGACCCCACCAAAAACACAACACAGAAAACTAAAACGATGAGCAACACGGACCCAACCAAAAACACAACACAGAAAGCTAGAAATATGAGCAACACAGACCCAACCAAAAACACAACGCAGAAAACTAAAACGATGAGTAACACGGACCCAACCAAAAACACAACACAGAAAACTAAAACGATGAGCAACACGGACCCAACCAAAAACACAACAGAGAAAACTAAAAAGATGAACAACACGGACCCTACCAAAAACACAACACAGAAAACTAAAAAGATGAGCAACACGGACCCAACCAAAAACACAACACAGAAAGCTAGAAATATGAGCAACACAGACCCAACCAAAAACACAACGCAGAAAACTAAAACGATGAGTAACACGGACCCAACCAAAAACACAACACAGAAAACTAAAAAGATGAGCAACACGGACCCAACCAAAAACACAACACAGAAAACTAAAAAGATGAGCAAGACGGACCCAACCAAAAACCGGGGATGAACACCAGGTGTTCGCCAAGGATAAGTAGTTCCTGCTCCTTACACAAGCTGTGTAATTCACTTATACAGTCAAGTCCGGTATTTGTCTTGGCAGCTTATAAGACACAAGCTGTGTAACGCATATATACAGTCAAGTCCGGTATTAGTCTTGGCAGCTTATAAGACACAAGCTGTGTAACTCACATATACAGTCAAGTCCGGTATTAGTCTTGGCAGTGATAAAGGAAAGAAAATATCTACGAACAAATTCAGACCTATATATTTTGAAGGCCAATTTGGGTTCTGTTTATGGCTAATCTGTAATCATTTTATTTTCGACATGTTCAATGAGCGCCATGGTTTGATTGATTGATTGATTGTTGGATTGTGTGATAAAATCAAAAACAAAAAGATCACATCATCAGAACAATAGAAATATTGTAGAAAAAGGCAAAATCGATACCATTATTGATTGATTGATTGATCGATTGGCAGTCCGAACCAACTTGAATCGTAATTATGAAGAATTGTTTTGGTTATGTTTTATGAAATATTTACATGTGCATACACAATGGGTGCCACTAGTGGAGCAGGAACTGCTTAACCCTTCCGGAGCACATGATTTCACTCCCGGTTGTTAGTGGGGTTCGTGTTACTCGTTCTTCAGTTTTATACATAGTTGTTTGTCCTTTTGTACTTTTTCTTTTGTCCATTGTGTTGTCTGTTCTTCGATATACGGATTCTGATAACCCCTTTGGTATCTTCAAACTCTTTTTATGCTTAAGCAAAAACATAATATGAAATAATCAATAAGGCAGCGTGATGTTGTACTGATGTGACACTCAATATGACCTTTGTTGACCCCAATGATTCATAGAAATGAAAGAGTAATAAATATATATATAACTATCACTTGGTCGATCCCTCTGCTGGTTGACTAGATGGTATTATCTGACAAAGTATGTCTGTGCTCAGAAAATGAAAGAGTAATATATATATATATAACTATCACTTGGTCGATCCCTCTGCTGGTTGACTAGATGGTATTATCTGACAAAGTATGTCAGTGCTCAGACACTGGTATGGTTTATTAGATATATTTATGGTTGAAATTTACAGTTCCAAATTACTAATAATTAAAACTGTGGTCAGTCCCCATCAGGCATAGATCCCTATCCGATTTTCGCTATATTGTTTATGCCCTTTTGTGTACATGCTACCAAAGACTTCAAGTACAAATTATTTATTTTTCCAATCTTGTAACTATGAATATCATTCCTGACGAAGGTTATTTCAAACACTCATTATATATCTACGTTTCTATTATTAAAGGCCGATGAAACCATGTACAAAATGTAAGTTGAAAAGTACTAAGTTAAATTTGTTTTCGACATAACCGGAATTTTGAGTAAACCGAGTTTGACATAACGAGATTCAACTGTATATGTAATAGTGAATAATAGACTGTGTAGAAGTGGATATTTCTAAGTTGACAAGTTCAGAATTAGTAACGTTAAGTTTCGGTACAAGATTAAAACAATTAAAATCATTTTAAAATGTTAGTAAATATCACGAAATGGCATAGCTGGGGCTGCTTGTATCGACTAGTTTGTCTTAGCTTACTTATAGTAATGGGGTCCAATTTGTACGTTTGTAGGCTTGTGAATTATATAACAATATTAATTTACATCCAAATTTACAACGCTTTCTTGTTTTGTCAAATATTTTTAATTAATATGACAAAATCAATGTCTTATTAAACTCGTTAACACCAAAACAAGTATTTCTTTGTCAAATATGTTTGATTATTGCAAATATCAATGTCTTATCAAACCCATCAACATACAAGTAAGACCGAATCTCATCCCATCCTTGCGTTGGAGATCATCCTGTTCTATTTTTTGCTTTATTTTGTCATTTATATCGTTTAATTGTTATTTGTTTGGTAAGCGGTACGTCTATTTGGTAGTAAGTTTGTTTCCACACCTGTGTACATTGCATCGTATACAGAGCTGAAAAAATCAAATGCTTTTATGGATATATTTTAATTTTTTTTACATTTTGAAATATAGAGGGTGGAAACTGCCTACATTTCTGGAGGATCTGAGTTCATTCTCGATGTTTGATTGGTCTGTGTTACTAATCTTTACCTTTCTGCTCTAATAAACGTTAAAGAATACCGAAGTGACAATCAACAATGAACAAACCCGAGAAACTGGCAACATAGGGTACACAAATCGAGGAAAATCAAAGCAAAAACACAGCACAAAATGCGTTGGACGCCACTATGCGCAAACAAACACAAATAACGTAAATAAGACATGCGCATTATTGTGCGTTTTTCTCTCTGTTATCTTGTGTTCCTATATTGATGAACTATTTTTTTTTATCACACAAAGATACGTTACAACGAATGAATCACAACATATTTGTTTTGCAATATAATCTAATATCACTTTACATCTTAACCTGGTTTTAATCAACACATAATGATAATAACACAGGAACATAAACAAAGTATAATCAAACTAATAATTAATAACCATCATCAATATTAATTACAATATACGTTATCATGTTGAATAAGGTAAATATATTGTTCCTGTCACGAAATATATAGCCATTACGTATATAGTGTGTTGATACAAGAATTTGTTTCGAATCATGTCTGTTAAGGGATCCACTATTACTACGAGATACGATAACGAAAAGTAGTGATCAGGTAGTTTACACGACAGGCGAGACCTGGGGTGCGTTCAACATCGTAGCTGCTAGGTTGAGCTACGTAGAAATATCCTATTGAACGGAAAGCTAGCCTAGCCGCTACATAGCTCTAGCTAGCTTAAAAAATGTCTGCTAGCTTTTGAATCCAAGATGGCGGCTAAAACTAAATTTAATTTCGTAAGGTAAAAATAGTGGCATTGCAGGAAGTGACAACGCTTTTAATACAGATGATAATTTATTAACGTAACTAGACAAATACGATTTGCTAAAATGTTTAAAGAAATTATTTTATATGATTGGCGCCATATTTGTTAGCACTGCAACGTAGCTAATCGTTCAATAACGTCATGGCTAGTTTACCTAGCAGCTAGGCTAGCTGCTACGACATTGAACGCAACCCAGATACAACCTTGTACCGACACACTATGTCCGACACAGAACATCTCGCGCCTTTCTTTTAACACCACAGTGCGGTGGTACAATATTTTGCATCAGACCTCTTTTTTTAATTTCAAAGGAAAATTTACACAGTCTTAGGTAATTTACATTTATCTCGAATTTTTACATCTTTTCCTTCCTAGCCAAAACTGAGTGATATTGTCAGTATCACCGGACTGACGCGGATGCTGACAATTATCGCTCAATGTGAGGTAAAATGTAATGTGACGCTACCGATAAAAACAATAACGTTAGTTTTGAAGGTCTCGACATACATTATCACTATTGTATATCACGTCGACCTATCGGACTCGCTACTATTCTAGGCACTAGCGATGTCTCATACACAAACACGACTTGCCATGTTGATAATCATAGAAAAGAAAGCGATCGATCATTTATATCTTAAGGGGGTCCAAGTTTTGCTCTTCAAACAGAAAATTGTTTTCACATGAAACAAAAATCATATAATTTTTTAGAAATATAAAATCTATCTTTAAATTCTACTAAAAAGTTTTCGTTGATCACGGATATATTCCGTTTACCGGAATCACAATCCGGTCCATTTTCTAATCATGCATAACCAGCGGGTTTGCAAAAAGAGTTACACGGCGGGTGTCTTTAATGGAACAGAAACGGTTTATCCATCCGGAGCACTTCAGTACATCCCCGGACTTTACTTTATGGGGACTCGTGTTGCTCAATCTTTAGTTTTCTGTGTACTGTTTTGTAGTACCGTATAAACTTAGATATGTAATTGTAGATCATTGTCTGTCCTTTTTATTTTGGCTATTGTACTGTCTGTTCACCCGGGTGGCTCAATGAGTTAGGTAATTGGACTACCTAACAACTCATACAAGCCTATCACCAATACGGCGTGGGTTCGCACCCGGCTTTATAAATTACAAAAAGGGTGCATTCGACTTGCAACCGCAAGTGATAAAGCTTACCAGTCGCTTACCCATGGTCGGTTGGTTTTCTCCGGGTACTCCGGCTTCTGCCACCACTAAAACTGGTCGCCATGATATAGCTGAAATATTGCTGAAAGTGGCGTTAAAGCACCAAAAATCAATCAATCAATCAATTTACGGCTTCTGATTACCCCGTTGGTATCTTACAAACGCATCATAGTTTAGGCATTAGTATTTGTTTTCTACCCCACCCCCTAAAAATAAGCAATTTGATGTTGATCTGTTTAATCTTCTTGTATATTTTGTTCTACGATTTTCATCTATTCTTTAGACGTTGTCTTCATCTAAATTGTCTGAATACTTTGTTAATAAACGTTGGAGAAAACCGAAGGGGCAATCAAGAATGGACAATCCAGAGAAACTGGCAACATTGGGTACACAAGACGAAGGCAATTAAAACAAAAATACAACATAATATACGCAAACAAAGACAAATTGCGTAAATAAGACAGAGTCCTCCTCTGGACAAATGGAGGCACAGAAGAAGCGAACATGGTTTTTATGTGAATATCTTAGCGGACATCACAACACGGAACTGGGAACGTAAAACATTTGATAGAACATCAAAATATGCAAACCTACAGAAAACATGGCTTTATGTTACACGTTTAGATGTTAACAACTGTCCAACATAGTTAGTTTACGTCATATGTTATTTGTTTAACAAAGCTTTACCATGTGTGAATTCCAATAGAGTCCAATTGCTTACTGCGCAAAGCACCTCATTAATGAAGGATTCAAACAAAATTTCGATATTTAATCAGAAAAAAATACAGTACAATTTGGGTTTTGATGGTAGATTCAACTGGAAGTCTACTGATATTCTGATGTTATCTCAGATTACATAATCCCTTTCTTGTTCCAAAAATATGTTAACCAAAATAGACATATACACTTTCTACTGAAATTGTGTCTATAACATACAAAGTGATTAATTCCTTTGTTGTTTTAAGCTTTTTCTGTTATATGACATAAGATATATCCATAGAAGGATATCGGGGTTATAAGTAACATTACATCCGAGACAAGAATGACACAATAATCGATTACACTACATATAGATTAAACAATTTATGATTATATAGACAAAATTTACTCTTCATAAAATTGCGGCATAACATCCAGAAGCATTTGTCAAACGAAGAAACATCCAATGGGTAGTACCGACAGCTATCAGTTATTGAAAACAAAAATGTAAACTGTAATGGTCTACACTATTACCAACTACATCTATGGGAACAGATCCGGTGTCAAACCGGTTCCCCAGAGCTCAACCACACAACTACCCAGCATATCCCATATTGGTGGATAGGAGATGCTCTCAATGGGGATGGTTGTCAGAGTAATCTACAGATAACCTGACCATGGGTGACTCTTCTTGCATTTAAATTTTTTGTAGATCTCAAAAATTAGTGGCCGCATTGCAGCCATTAAAGAAGAGAAAGTTTATCGTCCCAGTACCAGTCTAATGTCATTGTCCGGTTCTTTCCTCATTTCTCCATACGATTAATATATTATTGAATATGCCTGAACTGCTGTACTTTAAGTAACCAGCAATTAGCAATTCTCTGGCAAACAACAAACAATAATGGTCGACAATATTATCATCTACAACAATACGAACCATACCTTAGACAATAATGGCCATCCAACACACTATGAACCACTACCCTATAAAATCTTAGACTTCTATAACCACAAGCAAAATTAGTTGACAATATCAACTACAACAATACGAACCACTCCTCTGTCATACCTTAGAAAATAATGGCCATCCATCACACTGTGAACCACTACCCTATAAAATCTTAGACTTCTATAACCACAAACAACATTAGTTGACAATATCAACTACAACAATACGAACCACTCCTCTGTCATACCTTAGAAAATAATGGCCACCCAACACACTGTGAACCACTACCCTATAAAATCTTAGACTTCTATAACCACAAACAACATTAGTTGACAATATCAACTATAACAATACGAACCACTCCTCTGTCAAACCTCAGACAACAATGACCAACCAACACAATATGAACCACTACCATATACAATCTTAAACTTCTATGCTGATGACAGAAGCCGATAGTTATTGCTTACGACAAACACACAAATCGCGGGGTTAAACCAATTAATTGAATCCCAATAATTGCCAATTTTAGAGCCTACACGTGAATAAATAACCGTCTGCTCAAAAGGCGTGTGTTTATGTGTTTTGCATTTATTTGTGTTGTATTCGTCACAGCATAATACACAGGATTGTGTATAAAACGGACATATATCTTATTCCCACGAATTTCTGTTTTAGAAAGGTCAACAGGAATAAACACATTTATATTTGCCATAAATAACTGTTTAAAATGATTAAAAACGATGAATTAAACTGTTTTGATATTGCCCATTTCAACACACACACACACACCATGATATAGTGAAGTCGTCTTTTGTAATGATTGTAGAACGACGATTTTAAAAGAAGAAAACATGTTTTGATATTGACAATTTCAACACACACACACACACCCATAAAACATAAGAAAAATGACAAAATATCGAGCTGTTACAGAAAATGGGAATTTGAAAAAATAATTGGAAACCTTATCTTGGTAATGGAGCATTGCATCTAAACTCCAATACCTATTTGTAATGAAAAGAATACATAGGAAAATTAGATCTTAAAATCCAAATTGTTAAATAATTTAATATATTAAAAGTAAGGTAAATATTCCCCTTGCATATGTAACTAAACGTTAGAGAAACCGAAGGGGCATTCAAGAATGGATAATCCAGAGAAACTGTACACAATAGCGGATTTTTGCTTTCCTGTTTAGGTCATTTGGCTTACGTACTCCCAAAGATTTTTAAATATTATTTGGCTTTCCAATCTTTTGACTCTGAGCCTACCTGATGAAGGTTATTTTAGAAACGTACCGTGAGCACTAAACTAAAAATCTACGTTTTCATCAAAAATTAATGTCAATGTCAAAAACAAGGGTTTGTCACCATCTTAATCATCTTAATAAACGTTTGATTTTTTTCTCCATTTTTGTTGCTCTTATTAAAAATCAATAGGAAAACATCTAATTTGGCTTACTCGAATGCTCATCTCCTATACGCCTGATATGTTGTATGACAGACACGCTTATAACCTGTCAAAATTTCCTACTTAAAAGCTTTACACAGGAAGTAATACGCGTCGTGTATAGTCTGATCAATTAAGCCTAAGTGTAAAAACACAATCTTCTAATTTCCTTTAAACGTCCGTTTCAATGTCATATAACCAGAAAGTGTTTTTGTGTCTTTGGATAAAGCCAGCCTACACATGACTTATGCAGTAATGTCTTCATGAATTATAGTTTTTTCTGTGATGCCATTTTGAAATTATGTCTCAGGAAAAGATTGCAAATACAAAAGTATCCGTAAAACGATGAAGGACAGACAATACAATGGTCACCAGAAATAGGACAGACAATACAATGGTCAACAGAAATAGGACAGACAATACAATGGTCAACAGAAATAGGAAAAAAACAAACAATGACCTAAAACATTACACAGAAAACTAACGATTGAGCAACACGAAGCTCTCAAAAAAAAGAGGGATTAACTCAGGTGCTCTGACAAGTTCACAAAAATCGGACCAATAAGTGAACAAAAAATTCTAAATAATTGGATAACTCACTCTCTTTGTCTTAGTAAAGCAAATAGTGAAAAACGAAAGAGATACACATTAGCTAAGACCGATATGGTTACTTTATCTCTAAACTAATGAAAGAAGTCATTCAAAAACACAATCAAATGGCTTCATTAAAGCACAGCTTTCTTGGCATTGCGTTCTGTATTTCGCCACTCAATGCATTATTATTTTTGCTTGTTTACAAATGATCTTCATTTAGAGGTTTTGCCTAATGTATCCCATTTGTTGATACCTTTCAATATTATAGAATTATTATGAAAATGAAGCATACACGGTGACGTAAACAATTCCGCAAATACCAACAAAAGCGAACAGCCACACCTCTACCCAAACCAATGAACACAAAAAGTACAGATTTCGGTTATAATATAGAGTTATGTGAGAAGAGTTTGAAGATACCAAAGAGGCAATCAGAATCCGTAAATCGAAGAACAGACAACACAATGGCCAAAAGAACAAATACAAAAGGACAAACAACGATGTATAAAACTAAAGATCAAGTAACACGCACCCCACTAAAAACTGGCGCATTTTTGGAATACTTATATTTTATATTTAGATTCAGATCTCAACCTTTTTGAGGTCGAGCTCAACTCATACAGCAGCACGTAATTAACATTGCACAACTTCTATTTCTAGAACTGTTTCAATGAAACTAGGAACGCTATGGCCATATAATGAACATAATTGTCAATTAGTATGTAAGTATATCTGACGAATGCGTCATTAATATATCACACCATCAAGAAATGGCAATTTATGGTCTAATTAAAAATTATACATTTACACTTGGATCTACTGAACTTACCGAAAGATATGTATTATTCACAATGCACTACCTAGAGGTGTCTTGGTCGTGATCGCATGGTTGTTGAATATACAACAACCTACATTATATGCAATCAGTGCCTATCACCACTAAAGTTCTGAGTTCAAATCCCGATGATGGCAAGGTGTACTCGATACAACAATATGTGATAAAGTTTGTCGGTGACTTGCGGAAAGTCAGTGGTTTTCTCCGAGTCCTCCGGTTTCCTCCACCAGTAAAACTGACGCCACGGTATAGCTGAAATATTGTTGAAAGTGGCGTTAAACACCATAACCCTAACCCCTAACACAATGTACTTTAAGGGAGTTATTCACACTGTGTCAGCGGGGCTTCATTTTTGTAGACTGTATTTTTTGTGTGGCATTATCTTTTCTTGTAAACGTTTGTTATTTTACCCTACTTGGCCATTTATGATATGATATCATGGCATCTTCAAAATATTTTCCGAGGGAGCCACTATTCTAAATTCGTCAGAAAACCACTTCTCTAACAATAGTATCGTAATGCATAGTAGATCTATGTTTATGAAAAAAAACAAAAAAAACCCCCCAAAAAACCCACTGAGAGGGTTAAACAAACAACACACACAATGTTGAAATACATACCATGCACTACAAGATATGCTTTCTTTTCAACACTTTAAATGTTTTGGTCTTCAGCGAGTTTAATTTATTGTGTTTTGTTTTTACACTATGATAAAATTTGAAAGCATCAAGCAACTATTCTAACATGATCTCCTTATTTCGCTTTGTTAACAAACGAGCGAGTTATCCATTCGGTTTAATCTCTTTAGCACATGCGCCGGTGAATGTAACTGACTTTTCCATTGGCAGCCTAAATTGTAACCCGAATAATCCAGTCGTTATATGACGCTCCCGCTGGTCGCTACATTAACTCATCTAACAATAGTGCCGATAGAGGGCGCAGTATTATTCGAGTTAAATAAATTGTGTGCGACATTTTCCGCAAGCGTAATTATAAATTACCGTCTTCCAATCAAAGTATACTACCGTATTTGTACTCTTAGACATATCAGAATCGAAATAAATCATGGAAGCCAGAATGTGCTTTGAGTTTTAACATGGATTGGCGGATATTAGTAAATTTTATCTCTCGCTTCTGGCTCGGGATAAAATACTAATATCCGCCAACCCATGGTAAACTCCCAACACATTCTGACTTCCATGATGTATTTCTTAAATATATAAATATATATATCACAGATTATTGATTGGGGTGGGGTTGGGGTGATTTCCATATTCAATCGGAACTACTGAGGCATTGATTGTCCAATTCATGTATTTCAATTTGAGATGCATATTCCAAATTTCACAATTTGCCTAGAAATACAGACATATTCCTATATTTTCTATAAACATTAACTGCAATTTAGTGATGTTACAGTTCTACATTGTTATTCACTTGAGAGAAATTTATTGGTTTTCCTTTATCAAATGGCAAGTCGAACATGAAACATGGAAACATGAAAACCAAAGGGTCTGAAAGGGATAGCGAAAATCGGCCAAGGTCCATATTCCCGAGGGAGGAGAACCTTAGTTTTATGATAAATATACTGTTTATGAACTGTAAATGTCAATAATACATATATCTAATAAATCATGTCAGTGTCCTTATAAAATAACCGAAAATTTGGTTAATCACGTACTGAATGAGGCATTAAAAATATATCGTAGCAAATATCCGCTTTTTGATAAATAGATCCCACCTACCTGTTAAATAATTAAGTAAAGCCCGAGTTCATACTCTTACTATGCATACGTAGTGATCTAGAATATAGTACAGTTGTTTGTAGGAGGGTTCATGTCCTATTTACGTTATTTGCTTGTTTGTGTATAGTGGTGTCCAACACATATGGTATTGTGTTTTTGTTTTGTTTTTCGTCATCTTCTGTACACTCTGTTGCCAGTTTCTCTGGATTGTCCCTTTAGTATTCTCTAACGTTTATATATAGTTAGCTTGCTATCCTCTATGGTTCTATTTATCAAATAGTTCATGGCACTAAGGGACATATGGCAGTTTATGAACCGGGATGTCACTCACAAAATATTATATGGACCGAAGCGAAGCTGAGGTTCATATACTATATTGTGGGTGACAGACCAGTCCATAAACTGCCATTTGGCCCGAAGTGCCAAGAACTATTTGTTATATTATACTCAATACATGTAAATCAGTCGGACGACATTTTTTTGTTATTGTATATCTAAGAAAAAAAACGAGTTCGGACAAAATCCAGAAGAAAACATCAATATTATACACTTATTGACTGGGTATGAGGGTAATAGTACTTTTATTGTACCCAAGGTACCAACTATTTTCCGAGGCAACGCCGAGGAAAATAGTTGGTACAGAGGGGACAATTAAAGTACTATTACCCGAATATCAAGTCTATAAGTGTTTTATTATACTGAACAACTGTGCAATTCAAAATTCTAAATTAGGTCCTTTTCTGATGGATTTCTAGTCTACTTTATTAATGCTTTTTAAAGCTAATACATTTTCATGTGTGCATTTGAAGAAGAAATTAATTTTTAAAAAACAAAAAACAAAAATCATGTGATTAAAGTGCTATTCACCGGTGAATAGTACTTTTCAGACAAATTGAATGAAACTATGGAAATAGTATTTTTATTGCAATAAAATTTATATAGAAAAAAGTATGAGAAGTATAATAAACTAAAGCATTGACCGGTCAATATACTAAAATATTGACCGGCTGCGCTAACAAAGACAAATAGGGAAAATAAAAACGTAAAATATAATATCTAAATATATTGATAAAATTATACATTATTGTGATTTTAGATTTCAAAAATAAATGCTGCAATGGCTTAATCGAACAACCATTATTTTTTCCCCATTTATGACGTCAACTAGTTATTACACAATGAAGTGTAGCTCTCTACTAATAAAAAGTTGTAATAATTACCCATTTTAAAGGAACTACGTTCACATCAGATGAGTTCACCCCCGGTTTTTAGTGGGGTACGTGTTACACGATCTTTATGTGTATGTTTTGTAGATCGTTGTTTGTCCTTTTGTTCTTTTTGTCATTGAGTTGTCTGTCCTTCTTCGATTGACAGATTCTGATTACGTCATTGGTATCTTCTTAATTGGCCTGCCGCTTCATTATTAACACACCACCACATTTTGGTATATTTACATAACCTGTAGGTGGCACTGTTCATTTACGTATTTTAATACGTATAAATACGCATAGAAAAGAGCCATATTGTTCTGCCCAGAACTTACACACATCCATAGGTGTAAATTAACCATTAATGTGCATGCTTTATAAGCGCAATAAAATATTGCGCCAATGACAAGGAATGGGAACAGTTGCAAACTGGAATGGGAGTTTTTTTCACTCATTATTGAGATAAAAATTATGAAACAAAACCCAAAGCCAACCGTTTAACATAAATCATTCACAACGCATGTTACCTTAGAAATGGTAAGCAACGCTATAAGTTTATAGTTTTGAGTCACAAATTAACTTATTCTGTACGGTATGAAACTAAAGGCAAAAAGTGTCATACAGACAATGAAGTCATCGGCACATTGTTTCTGCAAATCATCAATATCTACATGTAAACAAACTCTGCCTTGCTCCTTGTCGATCTATTCCTTTACTCCCATGGCCTTGAGTACTAACGTATAGATGATGGTTATGATCGGCTGTCATTTTCAGAACTAATATTATGGTAACATTACGTAAAGTTCAAGATTATGACTCGGCATTATATACAACAAACCTGCTCGCCCAGATATATGTGACGGTCGGCATTTTATTCACACTGAAATGAGATGTTTGGGCCATAAAACTAGCTTAACACCACCAGTTTTAATTTATTTGCCTCTATCAAGCCAGGAAAGTGAGAGGTAATACATTATGTGTATCAAAGTCATCTACTATGCCTATCTTTCTACGTTTTTTCATTTAGATTTTGTAACTGTTCCGAATTTGTGCTATTTTTTCCTTTTCAGAAATCATTTGGTATCTCCTGACTGTTGCAATCTTGTTTAAAGAAAGATCACATCTTAGTTTGTATTACAGCATTCTAACAAGAACGTTCTCTGAAACTGATATCATCTAAATGTTAGATATTTGCTATGTATGATCGCATGGTAGATATTTGTTATGTATGATCGCATGATATATTATATCAACAATAAGATCGCCTTAAAATCTGATTCAACCCACCATTTCTTTAGAAATGCCTGTACCAAGTCAGTGTCATTACCTTTTTAACAGTTTTCCGGTTGTTGACTGATTTTGTCTGTTTATATATTTATGAGTTTTGACTTTCCCTTTGGAAGATTGTTCGGAGTTCGGTAATTTTGTTATTACCCTTATCACAACCACGAGGACACATTATCTACAAACCAACTCCATTTATCTTTGAATAACACCTAACCAATCTGATCTTAAAATGTGCTGTTATAATACGATATGATCTCCCAAAGGGGCCGTTGTGGTCATGATCGTATGGTAGTTGGATTTACAACTACCTGTGTAATCAGTTCCTATTACCACTAAAGTTGTGAGTTCGAACCCTGTTCATGGCGAGGTGTACTGGATACAACATCATGTGATCAAGTTTGTCAGTGACTTTGTTGGTTTCCTCCACCAATAAAACTGACCGCCACGATATAACTGAAATATTGTTGAAAGTGGTGTTAAACACCATATACCAAATCAAACGAAACCAAAGCAAACAGCTCATCCAAACATTTGACAGATGTCATATCCAGATGAATTTTCAAATATGAACATATTAAAAAAAAATCAACCAATAAGATAGTTTTACGTTTGTGATGCAATAATGAAAAAGCGCAAAAGGCCCTGTTAAGATTTTACCAGCGACGTTTTCATTGGCTGATCATGAGTTCATCTGGACATGACCTCTAATCATTTTAAACATTTCCGGATGTACATTTATCACTGTCCTTATTCTATTTACGGCTTCTGATTATAGACAGTTGGAATCTACAAACTTGCTTTATCTTTATATATGTTATAGTAAATAAGCGTAACCAGTAATTACACGTAAAAACTGAAAAAAACAGTAAATACGCGTAATCCCTAATTGTCTTAGTAATTATGTGTATTTACTCAAATTGTTCAGGAATTACACGTAATCACTAGCGAAAAATTCAAGATTACGGTTATTTACTGACTGATCCTTACATATTGTAAACAATGTTCTAAGCATCTATTGATATAGAAAAAAAGGGATATTATTTATTTTATTCTCGGTTTTTAATTTGGTATTTAAAATGTTATACTTCTTAAAAGGAATTCGTATTCGTCAAAATCGGACCTCATCGTCATCTCATTGAAAATTATCTTGCTCTCGTCATACGAGGCTATGTTTAGATGTACACCCAAACAACTCCTATTCTTCGATATACGGATTCTGATTACCTCTTTGGTATCTTCAAACTCTTCTATTCCGAATGAAATACTTCAAGTTCTACAAAAGGGAGAAGACTCACAAGCACATTTAAGTGACAAACTTTCTGATAATGCACCCGATAATACAAATAGTAATATTAACACTGTAGATGATAACAATTTAAATGATATTCCTGTACCTATGGATTGTGAACACGAATGTATTATATGTAATTCTCTATTTCAAACAAACGAACAAGACAAATACACATGTGAACTTTGTACAAATCAAACCAAATTCAGAGAGAACGGATAGCAAGTGGCAACAATTTATCAAAACAGGCAGAAAGGATGGTATCCAGAAGCAATAAGATTTTGCGACCAATTGTTTGCTTGCTTGAATGATTGATTGATTGCATGGTTATGGTGCTTAACGCCACTTTCAACAATATTTCAGTTACATCGTGGCGGTCAATTTTATTGGTGGAGGAAACTGGAGTCCACGGAGAAAACCACCGCCCTGTCGCAAGTGACTGACAATAAGTGTTAATTTGACTGGTATAGAGAATGTCTAACTTTTGTTGTAAAATAAATGACATCAGTAAATCGTAAAACTATGATTATTAGCTTGAAATGTCGTACAACAATGGTAAAACATTGTGACAAACTATCCATAGTGACCTCATATATCTATATCATGTATATGTATTACTTATAGTCCTGTAAATAGCACTCCTGAATGTTAGATATATCTACTTGTATTTGTAGCTGTAAAACACTGCTCGAGTGTACCATCAGCTCCAAAGACTACCATTTTAGACTCTGTGTTATCTACCAACCACCTCCGTCTAGAGTTAATAAGTTCAAAAATTCTATCTTCTTCGAAGAGTGGTCGGATTTCTTGGATTACGTTGTTGTTATACCCAAGGAAATTGTGATCACGGGAGACCTAAATTTTCACATCGATGACCCACGTGACACGGACGCTCAGAAATTCTTACAAATTCTCTCTGAACATGGACTTTTGCAACATGTAAGCGGTCTAACCCATGTGCATGGATACACGCTTGATGTACTTATCACAAGAGAAAATAGTTCTTTGTTATTGGGGTTACCATCGATTCAAGATCCATGTATCTGTGACAATAAAGGTAACCCATCAAGTGATCACTTTGCAGTATTCACACCTCTGAATGCCGCAAAACCACCTAAGAAACGTGAAACAGTTTCCTTTCGGAAGCATAAAGACATCGACGTAAGCGAATTCAAATCTGACATTCAAAATTCAGGTCTAAACGCTTGTTCAGGATCTGTGGAAGAAATCGTTGAGATATATAACACGGAGTTAAAATAGCTCATTGATCTTCATGCACCGATGCAAACGAAACAAATAACAACTAGAGCCAACAGTGAATGGTATACAACGGAGATTCGTGTCGCAAAACGCGAACGTCGGAAGGCTGAGCGTCGTATGAGAAAAACGGAATTGACTGTTGATAGATTGGTCTACAGAGAGAAGTGTTCAGTGGTTACTAGATTACTGTTCAAATAAAAAAAAAGGAGTATTTTTCTAATAAAAGTTCTGAACTAGGAAACGATCAAAAACAGTTACAGAGATTCACGAACAATCTAATGGGTAAAACGAATGAAGTTGTTCTGCCAATGCATGAGAATAGTCTTGATCTTTCAAACAATTTCAACACATTTTTCATCAATAAAATCGGAACGATTCGGAATGATTTTAGTTCTTCGACACGGTTTTGCAGTGATAAATGTGATTTTCTTAGTGCAGAGGCGATGCTCTTACCGTTCTATCACCAGCCTCTATTGAGGAAGTAAGGAAAATAGTGATGAAATCTGCATCAAAATCATGCGAATTGGATCCGATTCCCACTTTTCTCTTGAAACAGTCAATGGATGGTGTTCTTCCTGTGATCACTGACATCGTTAACGCTTCACTCACAGAGTTAACTGTACCGCAATCTTTCAGACTGTTATACCTCTTCTTAAAAACCCGGGTTTGGACAAGGGGGTATTTAAGAACTATCGTCCAGTATTAAATTTGCCGTTTGTGTCTAATGTTCTCGAAAAGATAGTTGCCGTTCGTCTCGAAGCTCATTTGCATTCGAATTCGCTGTATGATGAAGTGCAATCTGCTTACCGAACTAGTCATTCAACGGAGACCGCATTATTACGTGTGCATCAAGACTTGACGCTCGCACTTGATGGGAACTGTTGTGCAGTATTACTGATGCTGGATTTATCCACAGCGCTTGACACGATCGATCACTCCATTCCTCTGCGACGGTTTGAACACTCTTATGGAATATCGGACTCCGCTCTATTGTGGTTTAGATCATACTTGGAAGGGAGGACTCAGAGAGTTGCCGTAGGATCTGTTCACTCTAATTCTATTCAGTTGAACTTAGGCGTTCCTCAGGGCTCGGTGTTAGGACCTAGGCTTTATTGTATGTTTTCTAAGCCCATAGGAGAAATCTGCAAACGCCACAATATGCTTTACCATTGCTATGCAGACGACTCTCAAGTATATTTGGTGATCGAGCCGATAGATAGTTGGACTGATATATCCGTGCGACTTGAGGCTTGTATTGCAGACATCAGCACTTGGATGAAAGTCAACCTACTGAAGCTAAATCAGGACAAGACTGAATTAATTATATTTGCTCCAAAACATCAAGTTAAAGAACTGGGAAACTGTCAGCTTGTTCCTGATGGTACAATAGTGACAGATGTAACATGCGTGAAAAACCTTGGTGTTTATTTGGACAATTCGTTGAGTATGGAACAACACATTGCAGCCGTTTCTAAATCTTGTTTCAATCAGATCAGAAACATTGGAAGAATCCGATCTTACATCACGAACAGTGCATGCAAAACACTAGTTTGTTCACTTATTACATCTAGATTGGACTATGGTAAATAGTTTTTGTACGGTGTGAACGCTAGCGTCTTGGCAAAATTACAAAGAGTTCAAAATACTGCTGCACGCTTGATAGCTCGTCGCAAGAAATACGATCATATAACACCAGTATTAATAGAACTTCATTGGTTACCAGTTAAATTTCGTTGTGAGAACAAACTTCTTGTGTACGTTTTTAAGTCTCTCCATGGCATAGCTCCTGTGTATCTACAAGATCTCTTGACTGTGTACAAGCCGACAAGATCGCTACGATCAGAAAATTCTATGAGAATTCAGACACCACGAGTGAAAACAAAGTCGTATGGTGTTCGACGATTCGACATGACAGCTTCTACTCTTTGGAACAATCTTCCCGGTGGCTTAAGGGTTCTAGACTCTGTTGATATTTTCAAATCTTAACTGAAAACTCTTTTATTTGGACTAGCTTATCATGGCTTTTTATGAACTTTCCATATCATTTTGGTTTTATAGATGTTTCAGTGATATTTTATCATACGGTATAGTTTTTCAGATACCGTCTTTTTGTAATGTAATTTTAAAAGCCCATTTTCAAATTTTAATTTCGACTGCATAGATTTTTAATTTTCTTTTTGTTATTGATTTTGGTCTAATTGCAATGAAGGTAAACTTACGATATGAAGGTAAATCCAGATGAAGGTAAGCTTACGTGATGAAGGTAAGTCCAGGTGAAGGTAAGCTTACGTGATGAAGGTAAGTCCAGATGAAGGTAAGCTTACGTGATGAAGGTAAGTCCAGATGAAGGTAAGCTTACGTGATGAAGGTAAGTCTAGAAACGCACAATGCGCACGGAATTAAATATCTACGTTTTTATTCACATTATTTTGGCTTTGCAATGTGTTTACATTGAGCGTACCTAATGAAGGTTATTCCCGAAACGCTTCATGCACATTTAATTATTTATAAACATTAGTAGCATTATTTCACTTTCTAATCTTTTGACAAAGAGCGTATATGATGAAGAGTATTTCAGAAACGCATCGCGTCCACTTATTTAAATATCCACGTTTTTATTAACATTATTTTTGACACAGAGCGTATCTGATGAAGAGTATTTCAGAAACACATCGCGTACACTTAATTAAATATCCACGTTTTTATTAACATTATTTTTGACACAGAGCGTATCTAATGAAGAGTATTTCAGAAAAAACATCGCGTACACTTAATTAAATATCCACGTTTTTAGAAACGGTATTCTAGAAACGCGTCATACATACTAAATTAGATATCTACTGTGTTATTTACCTTATTAGGCTTAGCAATCTTTTGACCTTGAGCGTACCTAATGAAAGTTATTCCCGAAGCGCATCGTGTACACTTAACTAAATATCCATAATTTTATGAACATTATTTCTGACATTGAGCGTACTCCAGAAACACTTAATTAGATAGGTACATTTTAATTAAGGTAATCATGACGCATTAATTAACGCAGTATGATTGAATATCTGTGTCCAATTTGGAACTTTGTTGGTGATAGTACACTCAAAGCAACCTCTAACGGGAAACAATACTGAGATTTCTAAGATAAGAAAAGGAAGACACTGGATCTACAAGATCATGAGTACTCTTTCTATGATCCATATTAAAACACACACTGTCGGAACAATTCCAAAACCTAATCCACAAAACCGTAGAAACAGAATAGCCTTCATCTGTAAGCTGAAAGCTAAAATTTTGGAAAGTCAAATAATTAAAATGTCCTTGGGAGCAAGCAAGCCAACAGGGGGCCTAAATAGGATAGTCAGAATGCTGGTAAGGTCACCTATGCATGAGGAAGGAAGAATGAACTTTGTTTTAGGAAATTCTAAGTTTCAATAACACATTTATGTAATAAACCATGTCAGTACCGAAACACTGACCACTGAGAGGCTGATACCCTCATGAACTAGGACATTTAAAGACAATGAATCCACAAGACAGATATAAATGTATGGTAGACAAAATTGATGACTAATTACATATCATTATGCTGTATTTTATTGATATAACCGTTTTTCCACATTTCTCATCTAGATATATAGTAGTATCAGTAACGGTTAAAAATAAATTAATCGTGTCGCACTTTGTAATAATTGTGTTTGGTTGCGTATAATGGTGTCAACACATATTGTGTTGTCTTTTTGCTTTGTTCGTCTTCGTCATGTGTATTCTATATTACCAGTTTCTCTGGATTGTCCTTTTTTTTTATTGCTCCTTCGGTATTCTGTAACGTTTATTTGTATAAAGTGGTGCATGCGTGAAGCTTTTACTTTTTAACTGGGTTATCGAAGCATGATTGTGTTAACTTGTTTAACTGTTATAGCTAACTATTAATTTGTTCAACTGTTATAGCTAACTATTAACTTGCTTAACTGTTATAACTAACTATTAACTTGTTTAACTCTTATAGCTAACTATTAATTTGTTTAACTGTTATAGCTAACTATTAACTTGTTTAATGTTATAGCTAACTATTAACTTGTTTAACTGTTATAGCTAACTATTAACTTGTTTAACTGCTATAGCTAACTATTAACTTGTTTAACTGTTATAGCTAACTATTAACTTGTTTAACTGTTATAGCTAATATTAACTTGTTTAACTGTTATTGTTAACTATTAACTTGTTTAACTGTTATAGTTAACTAATAACTTGTTTAACTGTTATAGTTAACTATTAACTTGTTTAACTGTTATAGCTAACTATTAATTTGTTTTAATAAAATGTATTTCTCTTTATTATTAATAAAAATAAAGAAAGAAATAACATTTCTTTACATGCATTGTTTTCTTCTGATCATTTACAGGGGCCGTATTGGTCGTGATCCTACGGTAGTTGGACTTACAACTACCTGTGCAATCAGTGCCTATCCCCACTGACGTTGTGAGCTCGAACCCCGCTTGTGGTGAGGTGCACACGATACAACATTATGTGATAAAGTTTGTCAGTGACTTGCGACAGGTCGGTGATTTGCCCCGAATGCTCCGGTTTCCTCCACCAATAAAGCTGACTGTCACGATATATCTGAAATATTGTTGAAAGTGGCGTTAAACACCATAACCCCAACCCTACAAGGAACGATAGGAAAAGTTTGAAGATACCAAAGATAAATGAGAAGCGTAAAACACAATGGTCAAAAAGAAAAAAAATGTGATAACTATATCATGAAATGTCTTTTTCCATGTCAGCCCTGATATCATCCCTCGACCGATATCAGACTGATATAACAGCCTCGGGATTATACAAGGGTCGACATTGATAAAGACCTGTTATAGTATACTAGTATATGCATAGATACAGATACACGGCTACTCAAATATATATATATGTATGGATAAAATGAAAACAGAAAAAATACTACACTGTAGGAAAAGTTCTAACATCCAATAGAAAAATCGTGGAAAGAATAGAACCCTTTACACACATAGGCATGACTGCTCACTTTTCTGGCATGGTAGAAAGAAGTAAAATAGAACCCTTTACACACACAGGCATGACTGCTCACTTTAGAACCCTTTACACACATAGGCATGACTGCTCACTTTTCTGGCATGGTAGAAAGAAGTCAAATAGAACCCTTTACACACATAGACATGACTGCTCACTTTAGAACCCTTTACACACACAGGCATGACTGCTCACTTTAGAACCCTTTACACACATAGGCATGACTGCTCACTTTTCTGGCATGGTAGAAAGAAGTCAAATAGAACCCTTTACACACACAGGCATGACTGCTCACTTTAGAACCCTTTACACACATAGGCATGACTGCTCACTTTTCTGGCATGGTAGAAAGAAGTCAAATAGAACCCTTTACACACACAGGCATGACTGCTCACTTTAGAACCCTTTACACACATAGGCATGACTGCTCACTTTTCTGGCATGGTAGAAAGAAGTCAAATAGAACCCTTTACACACATAGGCATGACTGCTCACTTTAGAACCCTTTACACACACAGGCATGACTGCTCACTTTAGAACCCTTTACACACATAGGCATGACTGCTCACTTTTCTGGCATGGTAGAAAGAAGTCAAATAGAACCCTTTACACACACAGGCATGACTGCTCACTTTAGAACCCTTTACACACACAGGCATGACTGCTCACTTTAGAACCCTTTACACACATAGGCATGACTGCTCACTTTTCTGGCATGGTAGAAAGAAGTCAAATAGAACCCTTTACACACATAGACATGACTGCTCACTTTAGAACCCTTTACACACACAGGCATGACTGCTCACTTTAGAACCCTTTACACACATAGGCATGACTGCTCACTTTTCTGGCATGGTAGAAAGAAGTCAAATAGAACCCTTTACACACACAGGCATGACTGCTCACTTTAGAACCCTTTACACACACAGGCATGACTGCTCACTTTAGAACCCTTTACACACATAGGCATGACTGCTCACTTTTCTGGCATGGTAGAAAGAAGTCAAATAGAACCCTTTACACACACAGGCATGACTGCTCACTTTAGAACCCTTTAGACACATAGGCATGACTGCTCACTTTTCTGGCATGGTAGAAAGAAGTCAAATAGAACCCTTTACACACATAGGCATGACTGCTCACTTTAGAACCCTTTACACACACAGGCATGACTGCTCACTTTAGAACCCTTTACACACACAGACATGACTGCTCACTTTAGAACCCTTTACACACACAGACATGACTGCTCACTTTAGAACCCTTTACACACATAGGCATGACTGCTCACTTTAGAACCCTTTACACACATAGGCATGACTGCTCACTTTAGAACCCTTTACACACATAGGCATGACTGCTCACTTTAGAACCCTTTACACACACAGGCATGACTGCTCACTTTAGAACCCTTTACACACATAGGCATGACTGCTCACTTTTCTGACATGGTAGAAAGAAGTCAAATAGAACCCTTTACACACATAGGCATGACTGCTCACTTTAGAACCCTTTACACACATAGGCATGACTGCTCACTTTTCTGACATGGTAGAAAGAAGTCAAATAGAACCCTTTACACACATAGGCATGACTGCTCACTTTAGAACCCTTTACACACATAGGCATGACTGCTCACTTTAGAACCCTTTACACACATAGACATGACTGCTCACTTTTCTGACATGGTAGAAAGAAACCAAATAGAACCCTTTACACACACAGGCATGACTGCTCACTTTTCTGGCATGGTAGATGCACTTCAATAAAACGTGTTGGTGTTAAACTAGTTTTATGGGCTCCAGCATATGTAGCCTATGTATGGTAAACTATAGCTATATCTATTGAGAAACGGCCACTCAAATATCGCTACATATGGGAAATTATAGTACATTGTAGTAAACGAAATAGTAGAATGTGTATATCAAATATTTTATTATTTCAAAACAGTCTTCTTTCTGTATATGTAGTTGTAAGGCGAAACGTAATTACGAAATGTACGAAATGATTGGATGAAATTTTAATTACAAAATTTAGTAATTTGTTTTGTCAAGTGTACGAAAATTGAAATCAGGTGCGGCTGTTTGATTTCTAATGGATGGCACTACCTTTGTTTACACCTGAGGGAGTATCATTACCGCTATGAATCATATATTTAACAAATATCATTCGGTTCATGACATGACCAGAAAAAAAATAGAAACGGTGGCGTTAACCATATGCACCTCAAACATGAGTTTGTCATTTCCTGATATCACTCTAAAACTTCTGTAAAAACACGGTTGATCTATTATATTTGTAACACGATCCATTTTGTTAATTTAGTTTAAAACTTTTTGAGATACAATCAAATAAATTTATTTAATTATTTGAAATCTTTTTGTTTGAAAAAAAGATAGTATTGTCATGCGTTGGAGTAAATCTCAGGTACGTAACCCATTAAAATTGACAAAATATTTATTGTTTAATTATTTAGCCTAATGGCGGATGTCAATTATGTATTTTGAAATGACAGATAAAATCTATGATCGGATTTGCGTTTTAATACGCGATGATTTCTGTCATAGGTTCATTAACAATAGTGACAGGTTAATCGACTGTTAATGAATAATACTGCTATGATTGGTCAGTTATTGAAACGTTCTGCATAAAAAGCTCAAATTATTTTATATATATAGAGATAAATTTGATCACTATCCTTTCGAAACGAAATTCGGGGAATTAGAACTAACGTGGTAAGTCAAAAACATTTAAATGAATATCAATGGTATCTTTTATTTTACTTCTAATTTCAATTTTTTTATTTAATTTTAAAATTAATATTTTAGCATATTGTTTCTTTTGTTTTATTGCGAAAATGGTTTATTTCTTTTTTAGCGTAATGGGGGAATAAAGTAAAGTAAAGTAAAGTAAAATAAAGTAAAATAAAGTAAAATAAAGTAAAGTAAAGTAAAGTAAAGTAAAGTAAAATAAATTTTATTTAAAGTCGGCATATATATACATTTAGCAAATAGCATGAGCTACATGAAGCTATTAAAACCAACTATACATCAATCAATATACGATTTCTATATTTTTGGTTCGAGCCACACGAACAAGGATTTTTTTTTTATGCATGTAGATATGGTTAAATTATCGTGATATATTTTTTGTCGATTTAATAGTAGGCATCGTGAACAAAATTTTAGCCTTACTGGATTTCAGAGTCCAAACACACTGCAGTCCTTTTGTTAATTTTATTTGCTTTAATTTTCTGTTTTTACTGTTGCCTTATTCAGAGCATTGATCTCCTTCCTCATACAGACATTGTAGGTAGCCATAGCCGATTTTTGCTATCCTGTTTGGGCCCTTTGACTTTATATACTAATAACGATAATTTCCTTTATTTAAAAAGAATACCATAATTAGCATAAAATTAGTTTACATTGTGGTGCTATTATATTTACAAAATTTTACAAACAATAAAATATATGGCTATTTAATTACCAACACCAGATTATTTGACATAATTGGTCGGAATTACTTTTAACTTATTTGGCTTTCAAATATTTTGGCGTTGAGGGTACCTGATAAAGCTTATTCCAGAAACGCGTTGTGCGAATTATATTTGATAGCTACGTTTTTATTGATTTACTATCAAACTTCGTCCATCCAAGTATACCATGTTCTGATCCACACATATGACAGTAAAATCACGAGGGTTTACGAAAGAAACGTTTGCAGATACCAAAGGAGTTATCAGAGGCCACTTATCGAAGATGAATAGACAATGCAACGAGCAAAACAAGAGGGGTGCAAAAACAAACAATGATCCATAGAAACTTGCACAAAAACTAGACACAGATTGAACACACAAAACTCATGTGCTTTGGAAGGTAGCAGGTCTTGCTGTACCAGTGGCACTCATTGTGTTACTTGTATTCCCAATGCGGTGATAAATCATATTTGGAATGATTACACTGTTATTATTTATAGATTATTTATGATTTTTTCAACGAGAGAGGATTTCTCATTCTGATCTCGTCGAGCGGCTCTGCCGCGAGACGAGATGAGAATGAGAAATCCCCTCGAGTTGAAAAAATTATAAATAATCTGTTGATCGCTATTTTGATACATTAAGAATAGCGTGAGATGGAAAATTCTGAGATAGCAAGATCAAAGGAAAATACCGCAAAATAGCGATAATAATGTTTATTGGTTGGTATTGCAATGATCAGTGTCATTACCTCGTAATAACAGCGATGTTCAGAATGTCACATCTAGATTTGATTTACACCCAATTCCATGTCATGGCAGCATATTGCTGCATGATATATGTTATCTATCGAATTATTTGAGAGAAAAAAGCTTATCGGTGTCTGTAAAAATAAGAATGAAGTCAGGATTTCCTTTATATTAAAATCGACGATTAATTTCAGTAATCAGGATAATAATATCGAAGTTAGTGCAAACAATGCGTTTCTGAAATATCATACTCCCATTATAAAACATTATGACTAATACTTCTTGTAGATTTAATATCAAACAGTCATAAACATATATGGTCTTCGTGAGAGACAAGTATGTCATTAATTTGTTGAAATCAAACTTTAAATATAAAATAGAAATATAATATAATTCAATATCAAGATATTGTACAGCCTTCAACTTGGATTAAAATGACAATAGATTTAGTAGCCCCTTCGTATTGTAACATTGGTATGATAAATACTGGTTTTGAGAATCTTGATATTACAAAGACGTGATTATGGACAGTTTTTATTATACCCATTCAAATTAAAAAAAGGTTGGTTAACAAATTGCTTTAAAATTTAAAATTTTGGCTATTCTGTTCAGTTAGTTTACTTGCTCCCAAAGAATTTAAATTATTTTATTTTCCAATCGTTTAATTATGAGCGTACATGATGAATCTTAAGGTTATTCCAGAAACGCGTCGTGTGCACTAAATACGATATTATTATCCTGATTACTCAAATTAATCGTCATATTTTGCTTAATATGAAATGTTGTTTATAATAGTCAGTTGGCTGTAAAATTAATAGAAATAACAGGATAAATATAAGAATTTCGTGTTGTCAACATTGTTACTTTCATATGCTTCATATAAAAAGTATCAGAGCTTTATAATCTTATGTGAAATACTATCACAATTACATGTACAATGACATACCAACTTAAGCCATTATTTATAAAGGATCCCATTGGAAATAAATTGGATTATTCGTGGTTGACAATTATCAACATTTAATTAAATGGCATGGCAATTTCATTTGATAATTTAATTTCAAGTTTTATGTTTAGATGAATTTGTAATTTTTAATCACTTGTGTGGTTTTTTGATATATTTTAACCAAAATAGTTTTTTTTACATTACACAATAATGTCATGTTCTTACATATAGTGTAGCAAACTAGATACAAAGTGCCACAATTAATGAACTAAATTCGTTTCACTTACATGATAGTTATCAGTATGTTACAATTATATTTAAGAAATAATTCATGGAAGCCATATGTATATATTGTTTTTACCACGGGTAGGCCTTTATGTCACAAAGGCCTACCCGTGGTAAAAACAATATATACATATGGCTGCCATGAATTATTTCGATTCTAATATGTAAAAATTGGTAAAATATCGTTATCAATTGTCGATGACGTCAAAAATTTAATCGGTCATAGATTAATATTATTTTTACCACGAGTTTGGACTCAAAGCGTTTGAAGGACGTCATATTAGAATTCCTAATATAGAATTAGTACGAAATGATATAGATGTAAATGAACAGTGCTGTTATTGCTGTTCTACATTTCAGTCACAATAATTTCTTCAACAATGAGAATATTGGTAACTCATATCCTAAAATGAGTGTAAAGGGATCCCTAACCTGTAGTTGCGCGGAATTCTTTACTTACATCAAGAAAGAGTTTGATTTAGTGATAGTTTGCTTAATAACACATGTTCATATTTACAGTGATATGAAAGAGAATTGGTTTTAATCTGCAAGGAATTATTTTGAATGGAATATAGCATAGTAGTGTCCAACATATTGTGTTGTGTTTTTGTTCTGTCTGTCTTGTTCTTGTGTACCCTATGTTGCCAGTTTCTCTGGATTGTCCCTTCGGCATTATCGGACGTTTATATACAGTGGGTGTATAACTACACATGCATAAATCTATCAGAGTTATGCACAAGAAAGCCGATCTGGAAATAAATTATGTGTTAATATGACGAAAACAAGCGCATTAGTTATGATCCTGAAGTCATGCTTGATTACAAATTCGTCTGGATAAGTTCATTGTCTGTAGGACAGAAAATACAATGGGGGCATAATTGTGCTAATTGTCAAATACTCTCACATACATGCATACGAGGACAATAAAAGAATCTACAAAGCACAACACGTAAACCACTAAAATCTAGGAGTACACTCAGTGAACCGGATGGGCAAGTTGTCCCTGTTCCACTAGGAGTACACTCAGTGAACCAGATGGGCAAGTTGTCCCTGCTCCACTAGGAGTACACTCAGTGAACCGGATGGGCAAGTTGTCCCTGCTCCACTAGGAGTACACTCAGTGAACCGGATGGGCAAGTTGTCCCTGCTCCACTAGGAGTACACTCAGTGAACCGGATGGGCAAGTTGTCCCTGCTCCACTAGGAGTACACTCAGTGAACCGGATGGGCAAGTTGTCCCTGCTCCACTAGGAGTACACTCAGTGAACCGGATGGGCAAGTTGTCCCTGCTCCACTAGGAGTACACTCAGTGAACCGGATGGGTAAGTTGTCCCTGCTCCACTAGGAGTACACTCAGTGAACCGGATGGGTAAGTTGTCCCTGCTCCACTAGTATTTGTACATTATGTTGTCAACATATTTTACATATTCATGGGACAATGTTATTACAATAATATGTAAATGAGTTCACGAGATTCCCTCTCTTTACCAACCTAGATGATATATAAAGCTATATTTTTATACAAATAAACGTTAGAGAATACCGAAGGGACAATCAAAAAACGTTAGAGAATACCAAAGGGGCAATCAAAAATAGACAAAGTGTTTTGGTATTGACATGGTTTATTATGAGAGATGGATGGCTAGATATAAAAACCACGTTAGTTGTGTTCTGTATGTGGTCTGATACTCGATACAACATTATGCGATAAAGTTTGTCAGTCACTTGCGACAGGTCTGTGGTTTTCGCGTCTTTCCTCCACTAACAAAACTGACCGCCACGATATAGCTGAAATATTGTTGAAAGTGGCGTTAAACACAATAACCCATAACCCTCAACCACGAATTCCTTGGTCTATGATCAATACAAAATTCCTTTTTGTCAACTGTTAATTATAAATCAGACTTAGGAATTCCGATATCACGAGAGATGCCCTATTCTGAGTATGCGTGCTAATACGTAATTGACACATCGTTTCACTCTATATTATGATTATATATGTTGTCAAGCATTTTATTGTAGCCCTTCCGGAGCACCTGAGCTCAGTTTTAAGTGGGATTCTTGTTCCTTAATCGTTAGTGTTTTGCAGATCGTTGCTTGTCTTTTCGTCCTGTTTCGCTTGGTCATTGTATTGTCAGTCAATCTTCGGTTTAGTGCGTCTGAATTACACGTTTGGGATCTTCAGACTTTTCATACTAAAACATTCCAATTTAAGGGAATAAGTTGCTGAATATTCTCTTTAGTTTTTGTGTGTTGTTTGTTCTATTATGTGTATTTACTGTCTTAGTTTCATGTTGTGATGTCCCTTACGATTTCCGCATAAAACGATGTCGGTTCGTCTTTACCTCCAGTTATGAGTAGGTATTATTTATGTCATTTGTGTTTGTTTGCGCAAAGTGGTGTCCAACAAATATTGTGTTGTGTTTTTTGTTTTGTTTGTCTTGGTCTTGTGTCCTGTGTATGGTGGTGTCCAACACATATTGTGGTGTGTTTTTTGTTTTGTTTGTCTTCGTCCTGTGTCTTGTGTATGGTTGTGTCCAACACATATTGTGTTGTGTTTTTTGTTTTGTTTGTCTTGGTCTTGTGTCCTGTGTATGGTGGTGTCCAACACATATTGTGGTGTGTTTTTTGTTTTGTTTGTCTTCGTCTTGTGTCTTGTGTATGGTTGTGTCCAACACATATTGTGTTGTGTTTTTTGTTTTGTTTGTCTTCGTCTTGTGTATGGTTGTGTCCAACACATATTGTGGTGTGTTTTTTGCTTTGTTTTTCTTCGTCTTGTGTCTTGTGTATGGTTGTGTCCAACAAATATTGTGTTGTGTTTTTGTTTTGTTTGTCTTCGTCTTGTGTATGGTTGTGTCCAACACATATTGTGTTGTGTTTTTTGTTTTGTTTGTCTTCGTCTTGTATCTTGGGTATGGTGGTGTCCAACAAATATTGTGTTGTGTTTTTTGTTATGTTTGTCTTGGTCTTGTGTCCTGTGTATGGCGGTGTCCAACAAATATTGTGTTGTGTATTTTGCTTTGTTTTTCTTCGTCTTGTGTCTTGTGTATGGTTGTGTCCAACAAATATTGTGGTGTGTTTTTTGTTTTGTTTGTCTTCGTCTTGTGTCTTGTGTATGGTGGTGTCCAACACATATTGTGGTGTGTTTTTTTGTTTTGTTTGTCTTCGTCTTGTGTCTTGTGTATGGTGGTGTCCAACACATATTGTGGTGTGTTTTTTGCTTTGTTTGTCTTGTGTCCTGTGTATGGTGGTGTCCAACACATATTGTGGTGTGTTTTTTATTTTGTTTTTCTTCGTCTTGTGTCTTGTGTATGGTTGTGTCCAACACATATTGTGGTGTGTTTTTTGTTTTGTTTTTCTTCGTCTTGTGTCTTGTGTATGGTTGTGTCCAACACATATTGTGGTGTGTTTTTTGTTTTGTTTGTTTTCGTCTTTTGTATTGTGTACCCAATGTTGTCAGCTTTTCTAGATTGTCCATTCTTAATTGTCCCCTTCGGTATTCTCTGTCATTTATCCATTGTCCATTGCTGCATTGTCGATCTTTAGTTTTATGTGTAGTGGTTTGTAAATCGTTGTTTGTCCTTTTGTCCTTTTTCTTTTGGCCATAGTGTTTTCTGTTCTTCTTCGATTTACGGATTCTGATTACTCCTTCAAGCTCTTCTTATCTAATTAATTTCTGATGCTGATTTGTTGTCATAGTCAAAAGTAAAGATAAAATTACGTTGTTTATGAGTAAACACGTGTTAATCAATTATTAAAACATTGTCATCATTATTTCGTATTTCGTAACCAAAACCTTTTACGATAGTTCAATAAATAAGACACTTTACTGATAAAATATCAAAATTATGACATTTCTACTGCATTATTAATTATTGAAAGTTCCTTTTTGAAATACAATATCAAAGTTTTTATAGATTATGTGGCAACAGTCATATCTCATATTTATTGTTTTCTGTGACGAATACAATAAACCGTTTTATTTGACACATTAGATTCAACTAAAACTTGATATGCATTTTCGCAACAAGAATATTAAATATGTCCTTTGAAATTGCAACATACTCATGGGAAGGAGCAATGCAGATGCATATCACAACATCAGTGAAAAATAAAATAAAATTCAAATGACAAAGCACATGACCGAATAATACTGTCATAAAACAAAGAGAGAATAAGGGATATGGTGTTTTACGCCTCTTTCAACAATAATTCAGTTATGGTGGAGGAAACCAGCTTATCCGGAGAAAACCAACGGCCTCCCGCAAGTCACTGAAAAACTTTATCTCATAATGTTGCATCAAGTACATCTCGCCATGAGCGGGATTCGAACTCACAACGTTAGTGCTGATAGGCATTAATTGCAAAGGTAGTAGTAACTCTAACTACCATATGATCACGACCACGAGGGCCATAAAGAACAGATCAATGCAAGACACACATCGTGAAATCTCATGGTGGTATCCTCCATGCAGTAGTAAGTGACGGCCATAAAGGACAGATCAATGCAAGACACACATCGTGAAATCTCATGGTGGTATCTTCCACGCAGTAGAAAGTGACGGCCATAAAGGACAGATCAATGCAAGACACACATCGTGAAATCTCATGGTGGTATCCTCCACGCAGTAGAAAGTGACGGCCATAAAGGACAGATCAATGCAAGACACACATCGTGAAATCTCATGGTGGTATCCTCCGCGCAGTAGAAAGTGACGGCCATCAAGGACAGATCAATGCAAGACACACATCGTGAAATCCCACGGGGGTAACCTCCACGCAGTAGTAAGTGACGGCCATAAAGGACAGATCAATGCAAGACACACGTCGTGAAATCCCATGGGGGTAACCTCCACGCAGTAGTAAGTGACGGCCATGAAGGACAGATCAATGCAAGACACACATCGTGAAATCTCATGGTGGCATCCTCCACGCAGTAGAAAGTGACGGCCATAAAGGACAGATCAATGCAAGACACACATCGTGAAATCCCATGGTGGCATCCTCCACGCAGTAGAAAGTGATGGCCATAAAGGACAGATCAATGCAAGACACACATCGTGAAATCCCATGGTGGTATCCTCCACGCAGTAGAAAGTGACGGCCATAAAGGACAGATCAATGCAAGACACACATCGTGAAATCCCATGGTGGTATCCTCCACGCAGTAGAAAGTGACGGCCATAAAGGACAGATCAATGCAAGACACACATCGTGAAATCCCATGGTGGTATCTTCCACGCAGTAGAAAGTGACGGCCATAAAGGACAGATCAATGCAAGACACACATCGTGAAATCCCACGGGGGTAACCTCCACGCAGTAGTAAGTGACGGCCATAAAGGACAGATCAATGCAAGACACACATCGTGAAATCCCATGGGGGTAACCTCCACGCAGTAGTAAGTGACGGCCATAAAGGACAGATGAATGCAAGACACACATCGTGAAATCTCATGGTGGTATCCTCCATGCAGTAGAAAGTGACGGCCATAAAGGACAGATCAATGCAAGACGCACATCGTGAAATCCCATGGGGGTATCCTCCACGCAGTAGAAAGTGATGGCCATAAAGGACAGATCAATGCAAGACACACATCGTGAAATCCCATGGTGGTATCCTCCACGCAGTAGAAAGTGATGGCCATAAAGGACAGATCAATGCAAGACACACATCGTGAAATCCCATGGTGGTATCCTCCACGCAGTAGAAAGTGACGGCCATAAAGGACAGATCAATGCAAGACACACATCGTGAAATCCCATGGGGTATCCTCCACGCAGTAGTAAGTGACGGCCATAAAGGACAGATCAATGCAAGACACACATCGTAAAATCCCATGGGGGTAACCTCCACGCAGTAGAAAGTGACGGCCATAAAGGACAGATCAATGCAAGACACACATCGTGAAATCCCATGGGGGTAACCTCCACGCAGTAGAAAGTGACGACCATAAAGGACAAATCAATGCAAGACACACATCGTGAAATCCCATGGGGGTATCCTTCACGCAGTAGTAAGTGCGTCGGTGCTGATATGGTTTTTATGATATTAGAAATATACCGTCCTTATATAATAGAATTATTAAAGTCAAAGCTCGTCCACCTGAGCCATAGTCAATCATAGCAGATTATGGCTATCGTGTTAGGCATAGTCAACCATAGCTGATTATGGCTATCCTGTTTAGGTTTTCTTGGTTTTCCAGTTTCCAAAGTTGTTAAATTATTCAGCTTGATAATCTTTTGAATGTGAGAGAATCTGATGAAGGTTATTCCAGAAACGTGTCATGAACACTATATTAACTGCGTTTAGTATATATACAGTTCTGAAAATTAAACCAAACAGTGTTGAAATAAACCGTCCTTATATAATAGAATTATTAAAACCAACGCTCTTCCACCTGAGGCATGTAATTCTAACACTGTTTGGTTTAATTTTAAGACGTATATAAATATTTAGTATTTACCTAGTATCACAAGTAACTTTGAAATCTAGACAGGTTTATTGTATGATTGTCACCTGCTTAGATGTTTGTGTAATATATATATATACATAAATAAATGTAACAGTTATTCAAGTTCTTACTAAAGTTGGCGCTAAACACCAATCAATCAATATTCAAAACAAATAGTATGTTCTAATATGAAAACTGGGTAATTTTTTGCCCTATGAACATCTATTAAACGCTGAGGTGAAATTTATATATTTATATCGGAGGCGAAATTGTTGCATGAAAAATGTCATACAATTAACGGAATAGCTTTTTATGATTTATCACAAGACAAGTTATTGGTGTAAATGACTATATTGTATGTAATAGATTATAACTTGATCTTTCCATCAAGCAATTTGTTATAAATAAAATAAAAAGCAAAACAATACCACAATATATCTAATTAGTATTAATGTAATATATCTAATTAGTATTAATGTATTATATCTAATTAGTATTAATGTAATATATCTAATTAGTATTAATGTAATATATCTAATTAGTATTAATGTAATATATCTAATTAGTATTAATGTAATATATCTAATTAGTATTAATGTATTATATCTAATTAGTATTAATGTAATATATCTAATTAGTATTAATGTATTATATCTAATTAGTATTAATGTATTATGTCTAATTAGTATTAATGTAATGTATCTAATTAGTATTAATGTATTATGTCTAATTAGTATTAATGTAATATATCTAATTAGTATTAATGTATTATATCTAATTAGTATTAATGTAATATATCTAATTAGTATTAATGTAATATATCTAATTAGTATTAATGTAATATATCTAATTAGTATTAATGTAATATATCTAATTAGTATTAATGTAATATATCTAATTAGTATTAATGTATTATGTCTAATTAGTATTAATGTATTATGTCTAATTAGTATTAATGTATTATGTTTCCCATTTTTATGATGCTAATATAAAGGTATCATTTCTAAGAGTCCGGGAGATGTGAAAATGTATTTGTAACATTGGTAAAACGCCACGATATAGCTGAAATACTCCAAAAGTTGGCGTTATACACCAATCAATAAATCAATTAATGGTGCTTATTATCATGTATAGAACAAGTAGGTCAATTGTTCAGTGAATAACAATTGAAAGGGTTTTCACAAGTTTCTGATTCCGAAAATCCATGGTTTCCAAAAAACTTATTTTTTACTTCAAGTTTTAAACATGATAGTATTGATCACTTCCTCATCCATGACTTGTTACCGGGTTTGTAACTATAGTAACACGACGAATGCCACTAGTGACGCACGAACTGCTAACTCTTCCGGAACACTTGAGTTGACTCACGGTTTTTAGCGAGGTTCGTGTTCCTCAATCGTTAGTTTTCGATGTGTTTTGTAGATCATTGTTTCCTCTTGGCCATTGTATTATCTGTCCTTCGATTTACAGCTTCAAAATTTTCAATTAATAAAAATGAATATATGATTAAATCATCTTGATAGCTTTTATGTTAATTTAATGGTAATCGTCGGCATTTCAGAGTCTAATCACATTGCAATCCCTTTGTTCATTTATTTAAAGCTAAAATTGGCCATTTTGTTGTCTCTCGTTCTTCGATTTACGGCTTCTGATTGCCCCTTTGGTATCTTCACACTGTTCATAGGATAATCATTAGTCTCTGTATTACATTAATACACGTATATGGTTGCTAAGGACTTTTAATACCAACCATTTTCAGTAAATGTCACTCCAGAAAAATATACTATTGGATATTCCTTAGTTTTATCATTTCAAACATACATGCTTGCAAAAAGTTGGTTACTTCGAGGTTCATATATGATATTCGACCAGCGCATAGCGCACTGTCGAAAGGGGGGGGGGGATACCATTTTCCATCGTTTGTCCTGTATCTTTTATTTAGCGATAACAAGGTTTTCAGTGTTTGAGCAGTTATGTCTACACAAGGGAATAGTGTTTTTTATCTATCTTGTGTGCTTTTTATATACAATATAACTGGGTGGTACTTGATATGAACTATATCTGTGATATGTCACGGGACATAAGATATTTCTTACTTCGAAAAAAGGGGCCGAAAAAAAATAATTAGAAGAAATACAAGTAAGCATTGCCATAGAAGAGGACAAACCATACTACTGCTAAAATATGTTAATCACCACTAACTAAAGGTTTTTCCATCAAAGATGGAGAAGGCATGAGAAGAACAGCATTCGTTATCAGAAGAATTTGAAGAATCAGAATCCGTAAATCGACGGACAGACAACACAATGGCCAAAAGAAAAAGGACAAACAACACAATGGCCAAAAGAAAAAGGACAAAAGGACAAACAACGATCTACAAAACAATACACATAAAACTAAAGATCGAGTAACACAAACCCCACTAAAAACCGGGAGTGAACTCAGGTGCTCCGGAAGGGTAAGCAGTTTATTCAGTAAATTGTTTATAAGAGGTAAGAAAAACCAACTTCTCTTGATTTCAAGAAGAGTTTAAAGATACTAAGTCAGAATCCGTATATCGAAGAAGAACAGACATCACAATGGCCAAAAGAAAAGGTACAAAAGGACAAACAACGATCTACAAAACATACATATAAAACTAAAGATCGAGTTATACGAGCCCCACTAAAACCGGGGGTGAACTCAGGTGCTCCGGAAGGGTAAGGAGTTCCTGCTCCACTAGTGACTCCCGTCGAGTTAATCTAGTTACAAACCCGGTGATAAGTCATGAATGAGGAAAGGACCGGGAAGTGTTTGCGACAAGTGGAACATATCCGTGGTCATTTATGACACATATTTTCCATAACGGTCAACCAAGTCATGGTGGCGACCGTAAAACTTTCGAAGTGATGACTTCAATTTAACTAAGAGGAACGCTTGGTTCAGTAGCTTCCTTGTTAGCAGCAATCCTCTATCAAGAAAATCCTAATAGGAACCACAAGCTGTGAAAATCGTATTAACTGATATACGCATATGCAGGTGCTGTTGGAAAAATATTGCTACATATGGATGGAAAGTCCACAATGGGAATATTGAAATCATCTCTCTTGTCGTAAAGTTTCGTTCTTAACCGTCCCTCACTGTCAATTTCGAGGTGTAGGTCAAGGTATGAAGCAGATCTATCTGTATATGTGGTATCCTTTGTTTCAAGCTCAGTGTGATAGATGAGATCAACGTAATCACCAAGCCTAGAATTATTTAGTGAAAGGACATCATCTATATAGCGGAATGTGAAATTAAAGGATCGGGCTAGCTTCTCTAGCTAATTAGATCGTACAAAGTGATACTTTATTTGTCAGAATATCACGCATCGGGATATTAGTATTTAATTTGTATTGATCCAACTTTGCGCTAATAATAATTATATACATATATATTATGTGAATAGTACTTGTCACAAAACATTCGACTAGGATATGGCTATATATCAGGTAGGAATAAACAAAAAAGTGTTGTTTTTTTAATTAAGGTCATACCAATTTATTGCGGTTTTTTTCCTTCGTTTTGTTTCTTAAAATTATGAACATGTATCGTTATTTTTTTTTAACAAATTTTCCTAATTTCTAGTTTATATCAGGTAAGAGTAAGCAAAAAGGGTTATTTTTATTTAAGTTCATACCAATTAATTGTTTTTTCTTTTGGTTTGTTTCCTAAAATCATGTACATCTAGCACATTATCCCAGCCTCTTTGATAAGAAATGGTTTACATACAATTAATTCTGAATTTAAATATAAATGCCTGACTTTATAGAGTATTGCTTTTTTCTCTCTCGGAAAATCCTGTACATGTATCGTTATTTTTTATCTAACAAATTATCCTAACTTCTTTGATAGAAATGTTTTCTATATATTTAATTGCTATTTTTACATAAGTGCCTGACAGTTTTCGTATCCGCTTCCGAAGATGGTTCTCCCTCTGGATACAATCACTGCCCCCCGGCTTTTTCCGTTTCTCTGGATCTTCATAGGGTTTGACCCCTATTGAACTTTCGTTTCTAAAAAAATAAAACAGTAAAGATGACATTATATAACTACGTTTATTTTACATATCTATATTTATGCATAATCTGCTCCTGATGTCGAGAATGGATTGTATGCTTATGTCAACCAGTTATATGGGAATGTCGACATGTTACACACATTTGGGAAACATCTTGCATTACAGCATCACTTCACTACGTGGAAAGGCTTGGGCGATAACTGAAACTAGTTTAACACCGCCACATTTTATTGAAGTGCCTGTACCAAGCCAGGAAAATGAGCGGCCATGTATATAAGGGTAATAACAAAATTACCGAACTCCGAACAATCTAACAAAAGGAAAGTCAAAACTCATAATTATATAAACAGACAAAATCAGTCAACAACTGGAAAACTGTATATGTGTGTTAGGGTTGCCAATTTTGCAAGTGCTTCTACGATTTTTCGATAGGATTTTGCCACGGTTCCGACGGTGTCGTATCTTGTTTTCTTTTTTTTATTGCTAAATAAACCAATCTTATATTTGAATGAACTCTCAGTTTTCCTCATTTTGACCAACATTTCATAAGATTTGATCACTCACAGGATTTGTGACATTTCCTGCTGTCTGAACTAGTTCTCTTTTGTTATATGCCACCATTGTGTTTGTACAGTTGAGTTTTGCACTTGAATTCTTTTCTTGTATGGAAATGTCTCCTAACATCTGTATTATCCATTCACATTGAAAGGGCTATGGAAAGAAAAGTTTGAAGATACGAAAGGGGTAATCAGAAACCGTAAATCTAAGATACCAAAGGGGTAATCAGAAACCGTAAATCGAAGATACCAAAGGGGTAATCAGAAACCGTAAATCGAAGATACCAAAGGGGTAATCAGAAACCGTAAATCTAAGATACCAAAGGGGTAATCAGAAACCGTAAATCTAAGATACCAAAGGGGTAATCAGAAGTAGTAAATCAAAGATACCAAAGGGGTAATTAGAAACCGTAAATCTAAGATACCAAAGGGGTAATTAGAAACCGTAAATCTAAGATACCAAAGGGGTAATCAGAAACCGTAAATCTAAGATACCAAAGGGGTAATCAGAAACCGTAAATCGAAGAAGGACAGACATTACAATTGCAAAAAGAAGGACAGACATTACAATGGCAGAAAGATAAAGTACAAACAATGATTTAAATATAATTATAAGAATTGAATGCATTCTTTTGAAGTTTCATTGGGGTATGCAAGCTTTGATTGAACTACATTTGAAAATGTACTTCGGTCAACGTTTTCATACCCCAATGAAACTTCAAAAGAATGCATTCAATTCTTAAATGTTTCATATCACGTAAGCGCATGATATGATTCCAATTATCGCTAATCTTAGCGCTAAGCGTTGTGAAGGACGTAATATCACTGTTTTCTAATATAACGTTATAATGACGTCACATTACCAAATCCTTGATAAACATACTATCATAGCCATAAAATAATTAAAGATGTTTTTTTAAAACTCGAGGACGTTTCTCAGTAATCTCTCATCTCAGGGCCTCGTCCTTCGATGAGATGCTTCGCCCTTCGATGAGATGACTGAGAAACGCCCTCTCGTTTTCAAAAAACATCGTTAATAACTTTATACATTTCTTTGTATGTAAGATGGGAAAATAAACTTTTAGATTTTTTTTATACCTAATGAATACTTTCGAAACTTATACTGTCAAGCAACACGAAAACATTGTACATTCAGGTAAGAAGTAACATTGGATTAACTTAAAATTGAAATGTAAATATGTTAAATAAAAGTATTGCAAATTTAAAGCAAAAATAAAGAGAAACAGCTATTTTTGTAGGTTAACAGGTCAACCAATCAGAGAAAACAAAAATAGAAATTGAAGAACAAATTTTGAACATTTAGCGAAAACATATTTGTAAAGAACATTTATGTGTCTTCTATGAATTCAGAGGGTAAGAAATATGGATATCCGATGGCCCTAGTGAAATCACTATACATAATGATGTTTCTATTGCTTAGACTATAATTGTTTCCTTTTTGAAGGAAATCTTGAAATAAGCACCGGAACAGCTTTATCTTGACAAACACTTCCAGGTTTTTTTTATATGATTTACTGTTATCCTTTAAGCAATAAATGTGTGGCTCAGTTTGATCCAATACTTTGCCTTCTAGCTGTATTTTTTTCTAGTCATTATTAGTGTTTTCCCTAGGCAAATTTAACATGACACAGCACCATGCGGCGCTCACAATGGAAGTGTCATTGTTCAGTGTGTGAAATTATAAAGTACTTTTTATGGTAATAAAATACCAGTATTGGAATGAATTTGAATACTTTTACTCTATAATGATTTTATTGTCAATATCTATACAATTGGATTGGGAACAAGTTTATACAGCTTACTAGTCCCTCTCCATTACAAATACATTAATAACATTAATAAAACAAATCAAATGACAGCAGATGTACAAGTTATATCAATTATAATTAATAAACTAAGTTTATTAGACTAAATTAAAGTAATTTAAATAGCTTTAGCATGGATAATAGATGAAAATTACTATGAAGAAAAATAATATACAAATGGCACTCAAATATTCATTTATGTTTCTCTCTGAATTCATAGAAGGCAAAATATAGTTACATTTGTATGTGCAAGGGTTGAATATTTACTCACATGTGGAGCACACTCACTCGATCGCACCATTTCTATAAGAGGGGAGGTATTGGCCCATAAAACTAGTTTAACCCGGCCACCTTTTATTGAAATACATGTACCAAGCCGGTAAATTGAGAGGTCATGTACATGTATGTTAGATATGTCGATTGTGCTCTTTGTTTCTATGATTTTCTATTAGATTTTAGAACGGCTCTGACAATGCAGATGTTCGTTTCATTTGTGTGTTTTTCATTGTATTATTACAATGAACGCTACTATTAAGTGATTAACGATGTTTTTTTAAAACGAGAGGACTTTTCTCAGTCATCTCTCATAAAAAAAATCTTTAATTATTTTATCGCTATTTTGCATTCATAATTAAATTATTTTTGTTGAGATACTGACATTTTTTTAAACATAATTAATATTGTTTATTACATAATGATTTTATTTAAACAATTTTATTGGCTATCATGCTGTCACCTGACATTCCGTAAAATTTGATATTGTTTGATTAAAACTCGTTTTGACTTGGTTTCACTTTCGTTTTCTAACGAAATCTATAAAAAGAATCACGTGAATTCTATTTCTATTCGATCAATGGACATAAAGGTAATGTGAAATTTCGTCCAATCAGAATCGTCGTATTAGCGTTACTTTAGAATGAACAAGTAATCATCATGTCCGACGCAGGCGATGGGCTTGCAGAAGTCAAACGGAGATTTGCAGGAATCTCGGAGACTTGGTTTCACTTTTCATTTTAAAACAATTACAGTCTTTTGTATCGGTCAATACGGTGAATATCGTTTTTAAGGTCCATAAAAACTCGCATTGACCTCAACAAAAGAATATAATAGTATAATATCGTTAATTACTTATTATCAAGGATTTGGTAATGTGACGTCATTATAACGTTGTTTGTTTATCACGAGACTACTTGCTGGCGATAATTTTCCATCTCACTCTACTAGCGTGAGATGGAAAATTCTCATATAGCAAGATCAAAGGAAAATACCGCAAAATAGTGATAAAGACCTTTCACACCACCTCTTCTATACAATAAAATGTTCATTCTTTGCCTTGCTTGTTTGCAGTGTTAAGTTTCACAGTTGATACGTCAATAGGAATTCTGTCCAATTATGAAAATATATCTGAAGAGGCGTCCTTTTGTATGGTAAATTATGTCATTTACAAAGAGTAAACTAATACTGTCGTCATTTCGCTGGAAGTTATAAAATAGAAAAAAAAAAGTAAGTGGTTCTTTTGAGGTGACGGAAATTGGTGCAGGATTTTTTAATTGAGAGTTTATATCTGTATTTGGTGTTTTATCGATAGACATATAGATATGATGAAGAATTGCTAGCTTTCCCATTAACCTATTTAACCCCGTGTGCACATGTCCCAAGTAACGAATTTAGATTTCTATAAGGCTTGTCATTATCATACATGTAACTCTGTTTATGAGTCGGTCGTCATCAACAACTCGTTGACTGTCACGAAATGTCCATATCTTCAATAACTTCCATTTTATGTAGATTTGTTTCACCAACAAGACTATATGAGTAGCAGGACAGCTGTATTATAAGAAACATGAACTGCTTGCCCTGTGCGAGCCCTTGGGTTCACCCCCCGGTTTTTGTTGGTTGTATCCGTATTGCTCTTATTTTTAGCTTTATGTGTTATGTTTTTGTGTTTTGTTTATCTTCGTCTTGTGTACCCAATGTTGCCGATTAGACTGCATACCACAAGACTAACATTGTCGTGAGAGCACACCCCGATAACCGCTTCAAGTGTCAACGTTTCAAGACGGGTCGCGCATGACAGGACGTGACGTGGCTAGTTGCACTGATCAGTTTGCTATACCGTTTCCCCGTACTGTTCACTATGATTGTTGCCTCGAGCTTTATTACCCTGAAAAGGTTCGGTAGTCATTATATAGACAATTGACGATAAGTACCAATAAGAAACGTTCGAAAATACCAAATGTGTAATCAGAAGCCGTAATTCAAAGGACCGACAATACAATCACCAAACAAAATATACTACAGAGAAACAAGAGATCTAACAACACGAACACACTAAATACAGAGGTGAACTCATGTGTTCCGGGAACTGATTTGATTTTTTGTGTGCTTAACCCCACTTTCAGCAATATTTCAGCTATATCATGACGATCAGCTTTAGTGGTGGAAGAAGTTTACAAAGCCGCGAGCGAACCCACGTCGTATTGGTCATAGGCTTGTACGAGTTGCTAGGTAATCCAACTACCTAATTCATTGAGCCACCCGGGCCCTGTTCCGGGAAGCTAAGAAATTCCTGCATCACTAGAGACACCCGTCGTGTTACTACTCTTGTTGAAAATCTGGTGATAAATCATGAACGAGGAAAGGACGGAATAATGAGGACGACAAACGGAATACATTCGAGATCATTTGTGACACAGATATTCAGTATTGGTTGACCCAGTAAATAAACAAATCATTGACCTTTACTCCCCTAGGGATGGTCAGACATTTAATTTATATTCATGTCTTTGCTAGTATAATTTTTCATGGCACGTTTAGGATCAGGTGTCTGTCTCTCAAGCATGAATAAGTATATCAGTTTATAATACAGGATGTATCATGTGAAATATAACATTAGACAGCAGCATGTATTTCATAATAGACTACATTAGTACACAACGCATGTCCATTTCACATTCTAGCGGTTTCTCTGTATTTTGTGGTAATTTTTCTTCCCTATTTTCCTGACATTAAATAAGACAAGAATCATATTTCAATTATTTGAAATAAACAGAACAATACTCGAATTTCAGTACATGCAGTTTAACACATATACAATACTTTATTATGTACTCTGTGGTATGTTAAAATACTAAATAAACCACGATCAGCACAAACTGATGACTTCATAATAGGCTTTGTGCTCAAAAACGTCATAAATAGATGCATGGCATCGCCCAATTTGCAATGCGAATTCATATTTTGTTTTATATTTTATTTTTCTAATTATGTTATCCCGTGGTTTATTTACTCAAGAAATATTACATAACAATTATAAAATCTCCAGGAAAGCACGCGCTTCCATTAAGTATTTCCTAATTTAGCAAATATGAACACATGAGGATGGCTTCTATATCAATGCTCTAATTGCGAAAATAAACCCACAGTTTAAATCAAGCATACACACTGATAGTTATATTGTAGAAAACATGAGTAAATACTGGGATAACTCCATTACAGTTTATTGAAGTGACTGTACCAAGTGTGGGGTCATGGGGTCAGTGATAAGTGGCATTCATTTTGTCTCTGTATTTATTATTTTCCTATATTGATTTCGTAACTGATCGGAATGTGACATTTTTAGTTTTTCATTTTACAAATTTATTTCTTTATTACCTAATTATAATGTTAGTAAATTTTGTATCTGATTTCAAAATTGACACAAATCCATTATGCCAAAAAAAAAAAAAAAATTAAAACAGTGATGGTCATCAATTCCAACAAAAAAAATTCTGGAAAAAAATTCTCATTTCCGATAACACGTTTTGTAATATAAACAGATGAATGATAATAACACGAAATTTCAAACAGACAATAGTTTGATATGTATATGTATAAAATTTCCGCTAACAACGAAAACGTGACACAGCAATGAGACAAATCTCACAGCAAATAAACTGATATGGAAGCTGTAAAGATATAAAAGACAATCTATAAACTACTTTATATAATTTCTGTCGTGCAATCGTATTTTTATTTTTGTTTCCTTCGATGACAAAGGATGTTAGGATATCAACAATCTAACTGGGACAATGAAAGTTTATTTTGAGAACTCACAATATCACAATATCAAATGTAACAGATAATACGGTGCAATAATAAATCCTAGACAAGTCAAATGTATGTGATGTAGGATTATGAAAAGAAACGTTTGAAGATGTAAAAAGAGGTCGTACATATATGAAGGACAGACAATATAATAACCAAAGGAAAATAAGTCAAAATCACAAATAATGGTCGCCAAAGCAATGCATATACGAATATTCACTGATTCTGCCATTGTATTGTACTCGTTGTTTGTGTAACCATGTTTGTATAATAAATAAGGGTAATAACAAAATTACCGAACTCCGAACAATCTTACAAAGGGAAAGTAAAAACTCATAAGTATATAAACAGACAAAATCAGTCAACAACCGGAAAACTGTGAAAATCGTAATGACCCTGACTTGGTACAGGCATTTCTAAAGAAATGGTGGGTTTAATAAAGAGAAGAGCTATGATTCTTTGTAAGGACATATTTTTTTTTCGTGCCTGACTATGCATCTCGCACATATTCACAGTATTGTTAACTCATGTTTCAATCAATTTTAAGTTTTAGCTTCTAAAGAAATGGATATGTTCATATTGTTCGAAATCTTTATATTTTTGTGTTATCATATTTGTATAAAAATAGCAGGGGGACTGATATTCCTTGCTAGGACAGATATTTGTTTTGTTTCTGAGTAGACAACTCACACAAGTCCACTGTAAGACAACTCATGCATCAAGTTATCAACCTATTGTTGCAAATCTTTATCTTTCTAGATGGACACTGTAACTTGTCAGTTGTTTACCTCTCTGTGTATCTGGACATATGTATTATTTTTCAGATGGACGCTGTAACTTGTAAGTTATTTACCTCTTTGTATTTGGACATATGTTTTATTTTTCAGATGGACGCTCTAACATGCAAGCTGTTTACCTCTCTGTGTATTTGAACATATGCTTTATTTTTTCAGATGGACGCTGTAACTTGTAAGCTGTTTGCCTCTCTGTGTATTTGGACGTATGTATTGATTGAATGCAGTAATGGGGTGCCATTTAATAGTTTTCTATCAGATGAAAAGTTTACGCGGGAAACTGGAGACGAAGATCTTGAACAGAACGAACAACGTATTAGGGAAGAAGGTAACATCTTTTTAGTTTTTTGGGTTGTCCTATTATGGAATTGGAGGATGAAATTCACTTTTTACTTCAATGTCCAACAATAGATCAGACACAATTGATGATTTGCAGAATAAATGGGGAAAAAAATAAAATATGACCCGGTTTTTTGGTGGGGTCCGTGTTGCTCATCTATTTAGATTTTTGTGTTGTCATACTATGTGATTTTACGTTCTGAGTTCCGTGTTCTGATGTCCGTTATGATTTCTGCAAAAAACGGGTTTTTGGCAGAGTCCGTTTTGCTAATTTTTTAAAGTTTTCTGTGTTGTGCTTTTGCTTTTGTTTTGATTGCCTCCGTTCTGTGTATCCAATGTTTCCAGTGTCTCTGGATTGTCCATTCGTGATTGCTCCTTCGGTTTTCTCTAACGTTTATTTATAAACATCTTAAATGTGAATCTGGATTAAGGTCGTCACACCAAGTTACAGGATCTTCTTCTTCAAATAAAGTACACGCCACTGTTGTGGATTATCATAGGAGGTTTGGGCCCAAAACATATCTTAAACCCGGCACTTTTTATTTCATAGTGGTTAGCTTCATTGGTAGAGGCAACCGGACTACCCACTTTAATAAAAACCACCAAGCTTTCGAATATCACTGACAACATTGATAGCATAAAGTTGTATTGAGGATACCTCTCATAGGACTTGGAGTCACATTCACCAACATTTATTATGATATGCATTCATTGCATATGTATCATCAGCGATCACTGGCAACCTTTGAAATAAAAAAAAGCAATACTCATTGATCAATGACTGTTAGCGTTTTTCGTAATACTATATGACATCGCGAGATGACTAAATGACATTTCCATATCAAAATAAAAAAAAGGTCACATTGATTGCGCAAGATTGATGTTTTTATTAATTACCGAATATTATTCTAATAAAAACGTAGAAATCAAATTAAGTGCGCACGACGCATTGTTGGAATCACTTTCATCAGGTTTTCTCAAAGTTGAAAGATTGGAAAATCAAATAATTTAAACTTCGTTGGAGCAGTAAATACCGTTAATATATATATATATATATATATATACATATTAAATAACTTGATTAACAATGGTTTCATATCTCCTCCATCATGACCAGCCAATTAACATATTTATAAATATATCAATTAATCTAAAATTGTTACAAATAGTTTATATAATGTGCTTCTGCTAAGGGCATAGAACAGCAATAACAATGCTAAATTACAGTAATTTCAGCCACCTATCCTCATGGTCTTTCAACTTATCCTTAAAGATTGAATTTGATCTCTCCATTTTCTCCACATAATGCAAACAAAACCAATTTCCAGGATCGTGCTTCTTTATTTCTACATGTTCTAGAATTTCTAGCTCATTATCACTTTCTTGGCACATTACATCACAAATAATATACCGTTGATATATATATATATATATATATATACACACATTAAATAACTTGATTAAAAATGGTTTCATATCTCCTCTATCATGACCAGCCAATTAACATATTTTCATTCCTAATTATTAGCATTTCCGCCATGGGTAATATAGACTTACATATTTTCATTCTTTTTTATTCTTTTTTCTTTTCTTTTTTTCTGTGTAAATTTTCATTTTTTTTAACAGACAACACATTCATCACATCACATGCACAGAACAAGACAAACATATTACAAGTGTAAATGACAGTTATTGCTATTTGTGTGCTCAGCACATAACAACTTTTTTTCTGAAATCAATTGTAATTGTAATTACCACCCTAAGCCCTCCAAGCCATTATATATTTATAAATATATAAATTAATTTAAAAATTAAGTTTACAATGATCAGAATGATAAAATTGTTACAAATAGTTTATATAATTTGCTTCTGCTAAGGGCATAGAACAGCAATAACAATGCTAAATTACAGTAATTTCAGCCACCTATCCTCATGGTCTTTCAACTTATCCTTAAAGGTTGAATTTGATCTCTCCATTTTCTCCACATAATGCAAACAAAACCAATTTCCAGGATCGTGCTTCTTTATTTCTACATGTTCTAGAATTTCTAGCTCATTATCACTTTCTTGGCACATTACATCTCAAATAATATACCGTTAATAAATATATATATACATACACATTAAATAACTTGATTAACAATGGTTTCATATCTCCTCCATCGTGACCAGCCAATTAACATATTTTCATTACTAATTATTAGTATTTCCGCCATGGGTAATATAGACTTACATATTTTCATTCTTTTTTTTTCTTTTTTCTTTTCTTTTTTTTTGTGTAAATTTTCATTTTTTTTACAGACAACACATTCATCACATCACATGCACAGAACAAGACAAACATATTACAAGTGTAAATGACAGTTATTGCTATTTGTGTGCTCAGCACATAACAACTTTTTTTCTGAAATCAATTGTAATTGTAATTACCACCCTAAGCCCCCCAAGCCATTATATATTTATAAATATATAAATTAATTTAAAAATTAAGTTTACAATGATCAGAATGATAAAATTGTTACAAATAGTTTATATAATGTGCTTCTGCTAAGGGCATAGAACAGCAATAACAATGCTAAATTACAGTAATTTCAGCCACCTATCCTCATGGTCTTTCAACTTATCCTTAAAGATTGAATTTGATCTCTCCATTTTCTCCACATAATGCAAACAAAGCCAATTTCCAGGATCGTGCTTCTTTATTTCTACATGTTCTAGAATTTCTAACTCATTATCACTTTCTTGGCACATTACATCTCAAATAATATACCGTTAATAAATATATATATACATACACATTAAATAACTTGATTAACAATGGTTTCATATCTCCTCTATCATGACCAGCCAATTAACATATTTTCATTCCTAATTATTAGTATTTCCGCCATGGGTAATACAGACTTACATATTTTCATTCTTGATCAAAGGGCCCGAGTGGCTCAATGAGTTAGATAGTTGGATTACCTAACAACTTATACAAGCCTATCACCAATACGGCGCCTGGCTTTGTATATTACAAAAATGGTGCACTCGACTCGCAGCCGCAAGTGGTAAAGTTTACCAGTTGCTTGCCCATGGCCGGTAGTTCTCTCCGGGTACTCTGGCTTCTTCCACCACTAAAAATGGTCGCCATGATATAACTGAAATATTGCTGAAAGTGGCGTTAAACACAAAAAAAATCAAATCAAATCATTCTTGATCATTAGTGTTTCACGCCATTGGTAATAGGTAATATAAATTATTCGCTCTTTTTTCAGACTTGAGAAAACTTATACTAAAGAAACTAAGATTTCGGGACCTGGAGGGTCTGACCTATCCTAAGGCGTTCGACGGTGTATCCGCTAAATACTACGAAATCTCACCTGCCGGCGCAGAAGGTAAGAGGAATACAAGGGACAACACGGGTTTCTCTAAAATACACTAACCGAAAAATTCATCCGAACAGACGTTATTGAGGGTTTGCTTGCTTTGCTTGTTTATTTGATGGTGCTTAGCGCTACTTTCAACAATATTTCAGTTATATCGTGGCGGTCAGTTTTTTATTGGTGGGAGAAACCGGAGTGTCCGGGGAAAACCACCGACCTGTAGCAAGTCACTGACAAACTTTATCGCATAATGTTGTACACCTCGCCCTGATCGAGATTCGAACTCACATCAGTGGTGATAGACACTGATCGCATAGGTAGTTGTAAATCCAACCACCATACGATCACGTCCACGACCGCCCCGTTATTGAGGGTACAATGTTACTTTAATTAATCAAATTTGCATAATGGCCGATCGGTGGTGTTCTCCGGGTACTCTGGTTTTCTCCACCAATAAAACTGACCGCCACGATATAACTGAAATATTGTTGAAAGTGGAGTTAAACACCATATCTGTAGCTCTAGCCCATAATGGCATATTGATACTTTCAAGCATACAGATTGATTAAAAATAATATAGATTCGCCGAACATTTCACGATTGTTTCGAGCAAATACAATTTAATACTGATACCTACGAAAATATATATAGGGAAATTATGAAAAAATGTATTTTAAAATGTTAGCGTTTATTAAAATTCCCCAACAGATACAATTGCACGACGTTATTTTTGTTCGGTCAATTGGCGTACAACCATGAAATTTCTTCCGTCAACACACTTTTACTGCTCAAAGACAGTGATTGTAGGGTGCAAAAAAAAAAACGCAAATAAAAACAAAAACAAAAACCAAAAAATAAAAACAAAAAACCCCCCAAAAAACCAAAAACACAAGAAGCTGGAGAGTTAATAAGAAGGACAATTGTTTTAACAGACAAACACTTATAACTATTATGACCATCTTCATTAAATGTCTTATTTTCGTTTTCTTTTGTCGGATTTCAAATGATCCGAGTTTGTTTTTTTGTGTGTGTCAATTCCTTTATTTCTGCTTGAATTTGTTTTGCAATTTGTACATATTCTCCATAATTAGTATTTGCATTATTTACATAGAATTTTATTTTATTTTGTAGTAAACGAAAGGAAGAGGAGTTCCAATATAAACCATGAATTTGTCAACAAAGTTGCTGCGCTTCTTTCTGGTTTGAAGCCACGCCAATTAGACAGTCCGAAAGTACGAATGTCAAGTTTACGATTCGGTCGATAATTGGCACAATCAGTGTTCTATAACAGAACAATTAGTAATAAATTATTAAATGATCATAGTCGTCTATATATATTTACGAAACAGATTCGGAGAAACACATCATGATAAATGTGTTATTGCTTCAACTGAAAAATGGGCAATAATGTAATATTTCCATGTATGACACACAAATATGACTGTGTAATAAAACAATAGAAATAAACATTATTGGCTAGTATCCGGTCTAGATAGACATTCATACGTTCCCAAATATCACATGTATTATACAACGCCATGTTGGCAACTTAAAATGGGGACGTTTATTTAAAAACAAAATGACGTCATATTGCGATTTTGAAAACAAGACCATTCTATCATCACAAGGAAAAACTTTATATCCAAACATACAAGGTTACAATACGAGTTTGAAGATACCAAAGGTGAAATCACAATCCGTAAATCGAAGAAGTTCATCATAGCCAGAAATGATGGGTACTTTGCTCATTTGCATATCTAAGATGGCGACGTCTGCAATTTTCATATGATCTATATAGACGATATCATTCATAATTGCATGTGTCATTTTCTGAACTTGAAAATGATACATTGAATCAAGCTGAATTAAATGAAATAAAAATTAATGAAAACAAGTAAATATTCGAGGTTCCTGGACTAAATGAAAATCCGAGGAGACGAACCCTTTTTTGGCCTTAAGAGTCTATGTAAAAATGTCTGAAATACATGCAGCTGGTGGCGTGTGACACAAAATTTTACAATGAATGACATTTGGCGACATATTTTCTGAAATTAATTTAGATTCCTCAATAATATATGTAATTATATTGACTAACCTTATATTTCTAGCTTCTAAACTCGGGGTTCCCACATTAAATATAATATGATTATTTTTGCATGATCGCGATATCAAAGACATGTCTAAAATCGTTACAAAGCAAAAATATTTGAATTTTAACAGAAGAAAAACTTTGCGGAAATAAACAATAACTTTTAATTTTCGAAACATTGACGGACACATTGAATTTCCGTACTGTAGGCTATTTTTTGACAAATCTAATAAACGATCCATCAAGCTTGAAACTGCAGTCACGTGATCAAAATCTAATTTAAATATGATGAATATTTATGAGGAAAGTACCATCAATTTCTGGATATGTGCTCTACGAGTGACCCCTGTTGTGTTTTTATTCCAGTTACAACTTTTAATGTTACTGATTACAAAATTGGAAAATATTCTCATAAGAAAGCACACAGAGCATGCACAGGAGAGCCACAGAAAACTGGAATTACTAAAGTCCGAATTAATCATCATTGAGTACTTTGCTTTGCTAAATAAACAATTGTCGTCATATCCAGAATATCTGTGCATAGTTGAGCTCAAGTCGGTCGTGGCAAAATTCCCTGTCATGGCATCAGATACTACCTGCTACCTTTGTATGCAAAGCATAAAAAGGAGAAAACCATTCAAAAATAAAGAATGTCAAAAATAAGCCCATGCATCTGAAATAAAAACGCCACAGAAATTAACAAATGCTCGAAATGGAAGAGCAGTTATAGTCATTTCTCCTTAGTCTTTGGTTTGACCCGATCTGTGCTGGGACACACGATCTACCACACTCGATGCGAGCACGCTAACCATTACACCAACGACGCTTTTGCTTCACGAAGTGAAATAAACGATGTCTTTTTGCTGGAGCAAATACCGATTTATTTTAAACTTGAATATCTCAGTATTCACACGCATCTCTGTAATAAACGTTAATTCTACCTATAATCAATGAATACACCAGATGTGCATTTCTGTATTTAATTTCTTTGCAAATAAACAAGTATTCATTCTACTCCTGTGACCTTTCTAATTTTACAATACTATACGTCACACATAATCGAAGGAACTTAAACAAAATATTTAATCAAGCATGCTTTTGGGGGAAAATGATGCATTTTAGGTAAAGATAAATTTAAAAAGATGTTGTGGAAAATGAATACAACGAGGATGTAACGAGGATGACATTGCTAAAATATTGGAACTTTTATTTGACAAAACATTTATCAAATTTGGTTAACATTTAGTCGTATATTATTGGCACGAAAATGTTAGTTATTATTATTATTATTATTATTATTTACAGTATTTATATAGCGCATTATCTAATTAAAAATTACTCTAAGCGCTTTACAATCTAAAATATAAAACAATTTAACATGTTAACCATATAAATATCACTGAAACATCTATAAAACCAAAATGATATGAAAAGTTCATAAAAAGTCATGATAAGCTAGCCCAAATAAATGAGTTTTCAGTTTAGATTTAAAAATATCAACAGAGTCTAGAACCCTTAAGTCACCGGGAAGATTGTTCCAAAGAGTAGAAGCTGCCATGTCGAATCGTCGAACACCATACGACTTTGTTTTCACTCGTGGTGTCTGAATTCTCATAGAATTTTCTGATCGCAGCCATCTTGTCGGCTTGTACAAAGATCTTGTAGATACACAGGAGATATGCCATGGAGAGACTTAAAAACGTACACAAGAAGTTTGTACTCACAACGAAATTTATCTGGTAACCTATGCAGTTCTATTAATACTGGTTTTATATGATCGTATTTCTTGCGACGAGCTATCAAGCGTGCAGCAGTATTTTGAACTCTTTACAATTTTGCCAAGGCGCTAGCGTTCATGCCGTACAAAAGCGCATTACCATAGTCCAATCTATATATAATAAGTGAACAAACTAGTGTTTTGCATGCATGTAAGATCGGATTCTTCCAATGTTTCTGATCTGATTGAAACAAGATTTAGAAACGGCTGCAATGTATTGTTCCATATTCAACGATTTGTCCAAGTAAACACCAAGGTTCTTCACGCATGTTACATATGTCACTACTGTCCCATGAAGAACAATCTGACAGTTTCCCAGTTCTTTAACTCGATGTTTTGGAGCAAATATAATTAATTCAGTCTTGTCCTGGTTTAGCTTCAGTAGGTTGATTTTCATCCAAGTGTTGATGTCTGCAATACAAGCCTCAAGTCGCACGGATATATCAGTCCAACTATCTATCGGCTCGATCACTAAATATACTTGAGAGTAGTCTGCATAGCAATGGTAAAGCATATTGTGGCGTTTGCAGATTTCTCCTATGGGCTTAGAAAACATACAATAATCCGAGGTCCTAACACCGAACCTTGAGGAACGCCAAGGTTCAACTGAATAGAATTAGAGTGAACAGAACCTACGACAACTCTCTGAGTCCTCCCTTCCAAGTATGATCTAAACAACAATAGAGCGGATTCCGAAATTCCATAAGAGTGTTCAAGCCGTCGCAGAAGAATGGGGTGATCGATCGTGTCAAACGCTGCGGATAAATCCAGCATCAGTAACACTACACAAAAGTTCCTATCAAATATCAGCGTTTTCTCGCTAACTTTCAAATTTTGATACGAAGCTGATGTCCTGTTACTGAACAATTTTATATTCCATGATCACTTTCAAGAGTCGTATATACGGCAACATTGATCCTATTATTCGAGATTAAAGTGATGAATTGAGCTTTACCATTGTACATTTCTCATCCTAAATAGTAGTATTCCTGCATCATTAATTAACCGGACTCTCTAACAGCAAATGACTTGTATAGAGATACAAAGGGCCTAAACAAAATAAACGTTGGAGAATACCAAAGGGGCTATCAAAAATGGACATTCCAGAGAAACTGGCAACATTGGACAAACTAAGAAGAAGAAAAACAAAACGAAAACACAACACAATATGTGTTGGATACCACTATGCGCAAACAAACACAAATGAAAATGAACCCTTTAACTGGATTTAAGTAAATGTGCATGACCCGTTACCATGGTTCCAGGTAAACAGAAATTACCAAAGTTAGAAGTAATAGTGCAGAAGTAAATTATATGTACGCTAATGCCTATATTGTTGTAGCGTCAATGCTAAAATACAGCTATTATTTTTTTTTACTAATCTGATATATAAACTTGAATGTATATATAATTTGCCTTGTATGATGTATTAATTCAACCTAATTGTTATGCATAGCGGATAATATAGCAAAATAGTGTGGAAAGATTTCGATAAATGTATTCGCATACAAGGGATGCGTTTATACGTTTTTTTCCTATAAGGATTTATCACCCTTTGGACAGACCCGAACAGTAGGATTTGTAAATATTTCATACTATTTTATAAAAGTAAACGTTTGAGAAAACCGAAGGGACAATGAAGATTTGACAATCCATAGAAACTGGCAACATTGGGCACACAAGACACAAGACGAATACAACAAGACAAAAAACACAACACAATATGCTATAATCAGCAGATTTTACAGTTTAGATGAAAGCACCTCATTGTCCGTCCTATTAATTACTGCTGCGCTTAATGTTGAAGGGATGGTCATCATTCCACAAACGATTTACGCTACCATCGTGTTACTATTTTCAACAATAAGCATATAATATTGCATATCACTGATGAGGCTCTAATACTGGATGACTCCTTAATATAAGCCATTTGTTATTTAATGATACCGATGTAGAAATATCATTTTTTTTCATTTAGATAAACTGGCTACTAAACTGTTAAATGACACGAGGAATAAATGTTGAAAATCATATTACTTTTCTACTGAATCAGAGTTGGCCATATGATAACTTAAAAGGGAAAGGAACCAAGCATATGATGTGTGCTTATTTCACACAATAGATGTAACAACTATCGTTTTTGAAATAACCAATCTAACAGTCGCAGAGACGGTTGAAATATTACGATTCTGATATTAGTGGGTGCCGCCATTTTAAGGAACTCTTTTTTATTGAAGAGCACAAAAATGCATTATTCAACATCACACCGTCTGCTCCGGTTTTCTTTCGTCTATGCATAATAACATTCGCTGGCGACACAGATTCCAAAACAGCCGAAGATATTGAAAATTCCCAAACCACAATTTTGTCACACATGTGTTTTTGTAAGAAATGAGAACAATACCTTAGATGGGTTGTTCACGTTTTGGAGGCGTACAAAAAGGGGGATGTTTTGTCTGTGATTAACTGTTACCGAATTTTAATCGAATATTCTGGATCGAAATTATAAGGAACTAAACCCGTGCTGCCTGATTCTCTATTCATTAAAACACAGTAAATGTACATTTTCGTGATTAGTTGATAATATGTATTTAAGAAATGATTACCGGTAGCCATATATTTATATTGTTTTTACCACGGGTTGGCACTTTATGCCGAATATTTTACCCCGAGCGAGGGGTAAAATGAAGGCATCAAGTGACAACCCGTGGTAAAAACAATATAAATATATGGCTACCGGTAATTATTTCGATTCTAATAGGACAATTACGGAAATTTTTCAAATCGAAGCGGCCTAGGTCATCCAGTGTTTTTGGCTGTTCTGTTAATTAAACCGACTAAAATGTTACTATAGCATTTCGTTTTATCCAAAGAATTTTGAAATGACAACCGGAAAGGTGTTTCAATGCCGATGGTAAATAAGTTTTGAAGTTTCTAAATGTTGTCTTTCATGAACACCAATTCAAAAGAAAGGGGAAATTCCATTTTGGCGATGAGGCGCACACGAAGCCCAAAAGCCTGATCTTTACGTTTTACACTGGAAGTCTTCATATGACGTCATGTTGTTTATGTTCCAAAGTCGTCAACAACATATCGCGGAATTTTAATTTGTGTGATTGTTAGACCCAGGGATATGCAAGAATACATTTTAATGTTCAGTATTGCATTAGAATGGAGATAAAAATACAAATACTATACTCTGATCTCCTAATTTGAAACACTTCATTTTTAAGTTTTAAGTTTATTTTGTGTATTGCATCATTGGGCATCTTTTACAAGGGAGTGGCATGGAACAGCCGCCTTATAAACACTAGCCACGTCTACCTACGACGTAATCGGTCATAGATGAATATTATTTTTACCACAGGTTTGGACTCAAAGTGTTTGAAGCACGTCATATTAGAATGTGTTAATAGATGATGTGTCGTCACCTCCTTTGTCAATATGGCAGCTGTCTAGGTTATCTGTCTAATGAGTAATATGTTTTAATAAGCTCACGAAGCGACCTATTTATGACTGAAGCATGATAAAATTAAATCAATAAAAGAATAATGACGAATACAATTTACTTTAACTAGAATACCATTTACTTTGACTAAAACAGAAATCCTTATCATCCATACTATGCCTATGAAAAAGTTTCAACACATCCGGGTTACCGTTTCTCGAGAACCTCTGAGAACTTACGAAAGAGACACGAAATGTATCGAAGAGCATCCTGTCCAATCGTAACTACTCGGCCATTCTCGCTACTCCTAGTGTAGTGGAATTTGCCGAGTAGTCACGATTGATACCGGTTTCGCGAGCTTTTCAGGCGGTGCCTGTTTCATATTAACCATACATTATGCTTCCCATTCTGATTCTACCAAACAGTTTTCTGAAACTGATATCATCAGAATGCTGTACCCCCTTTCTCGCCTACTTGTTCCTTTATTCGTACTTCATACAGGGGATACCGTTATATAGATGATGTCAGTTCAATACATAATTGTTTGTTTGGTGAGCTTGAAATAAAGGATACGACAGACACAGCTATATCTGCTTCATTTCGTGACCTACTCCTTGGAATTGATAGTGAGGGCCGGTTAAGAACTAAACTTTACGACAAAAAAATATTATTTCAATTTTCCAATTGTGAACTTTCCATTTATATGTAGCGACATTCCAGTTGCACCGGCATATGGAGTATATATCTCTCAATTGATCCGACATTCCAGATATTGTAGTTCATATCATGATTTCCATGATAGAGGGTTGCTGTTAATAAGGAGGCCACAGATCCAAGGGTTCCTAGTGGCTAAGTTGAAGTCATCACTTCGAAAGTTGTATCGTCCCCACCATGACTTGATTAAATGTTGCGGAGTATCTGTGTCACAGTTGGCAAGGGATAGGTTCCGTTTGTCCTAATCACAATCCGGTTCTTTCCTCATTCATGACTTATCATCTTGTTTGGAACAAGAGTGACACGACGGGTACCACATGTGGAGCAGTAACTGTTTACAATTCCGAAACACATGAGTTCACTCCCAGTTTATAATGAGGTTCGTGTTACTCGATCTTTAGTGTTCTGTGTAATGTTTAGTAGATCGCTGTTTGTCCTTTTGTCCTTTTTTTGGCCATTGAATTGTCTGTCCATCTTCGACTTTCGGCTTCTGATTACCCACTTTGGTATCTTCAATTTTTCTTGATCTTCGTGACAGAGAAAATGTCATATATAATATATTCTGTCTTGTCTTTGCAAATTGATGTTCAATTTTGAACTTTCTTTCAATAAATGATTTTGAACTTTGAACTTTATATTAAGCATATCTATGAAACAGAGGTCGATCACCTTAACAATCATTAAAATATAGATAGTACACAAGGTCATCAGAAGACATAACATAGAAACAATAGTTAAACTTTGACCCACAATCACATTGCAAATACAGTAAGATCTGTCAAAGCCGAACCCCTTTGGGACTGAAGATTTTGTTCAGTTTAGACAGGTGTTTGGCTTAGACAGGTTCAAATTACATAGATATTTAGTAGATGGGACTGTAAGGTCTGTCTGGTTTTGGCAGGTTTTCGGTTTTCTCAGGGTTCGATTTAGAGAGGTTTCACTGTACCTATATTATGCTATCATTTTTTTTATTTAGATATCTACGCTTTAATTAGGATTGTTAAGGACACCCCATACTATTGTATAACAATTAAAAACATGGAAGGTACGTGTGATAAATCATTATCTCAACACAGGAACTAATATCTAGTGTCCCTCATAATAACCTTGTAGAAATAGTTGATGAACAAAAATAAATACAGTCAAACCTGTATTAAGAGGTCACCTTTGGGACAAAGAAAAAAGTGGTCTTTTAAGACAGGTGGCCTCTTAAAAGAAGTTCAATTGATTTGGAATTTTCTATGACAGGGCAAGAAAAATGTGACCTTTTAATACAGGTGACTGCTTAACAGAGGTGACCACTTGGGGAGGTTTGACTGTACGTGCTAACTGTAGCGTTATCTCATTAATTTACACATCAATTTAAATGTACTGTCATCTACATTCAGTCCTGATAAAGATATAAATTGATACTTGTTATCTTCCTTTGTTATTTCGTATATTTGCTTTTGATTGTTTTGTCCATCTGAACTGTGATGTTTTGTTAATGTTAATGCTTGTATTTGTTCTGACTCTTTTTGTAGAGTTTTATTCCTCAACATTAACAACAGCAACGACAACAACAACAACAACAACAACAACAACAATAATAATAATAATAATAATCATAATAATGATAATAACAACAATCATAATATTAATAATAATAATAATAACAACAACATATAATCGTCTGAAATCACAACCATATTATATTATTATACACCACTGGATCCCGAGGGATGCCTTACTGTATTAAAACATTTTTCTAAATATTCAATCCAACAGTGCTAGAGTTAGATTTGTATTTCACAAAAGTGTTTTCCCCTCAGTAGGATTCGAACCCACATCGTTGGCACATTGCAGCACCAATTCGCTTAGCTACATGTATATTTGATGAAATTTCAATCCAGACTGTAATGTCTTGTTCTGTTGTGTTATTTAAAATCATATTGTTTACTGTGCTCCGGAAGGGTGCACAATTCTTGCTCCAACAGTGGCACCCACCGTGTTGCTACTATTATCGGACGGAATTGTCATTATTTATAATTGTCATCATATTTTACAAAAAAGTCCATAATGTGATAAAGTTTGTCAGTGACTTACGACAGGTCGGCGGTTTTCTCCGGGCACTCCGGTTTCCTTCAACCAATAAAACTGACCGCCTCGATATGACTGAAATATTGCTGAATGTGACGTTAACTGCCATAACCTATGCCCAAACCCAAAAAATCATTTTTATCTGTTCATACTAGATACGTTATCAGCGGTTATGTCAACTAGAGCAGATGTTCTAATGGTCAATCTAGCTATCATAATTTTACAGTTTGTTTATCTGAGGTGACAAACGTTCATGTCATGTAGATAGTAGACATGTTTACGGGGAAATGGAGTTCTCTATACACGTAAGACTATTTCTTTTGTTTAGCTTAACCGTTTTTCTTAGTGAATGTGATCCGATTGCTCCAGTGACATGGAATGGTCGTGGAGAAACAATAGGCAGCAACCTCTTCGATTCTTTTGGTAAGTAATTAAGTAATTTGTCTAATTTAATGAGAAATGTCAACCTAATAACTTATTAAAACATAATTTACCACCGATTTTTGGTGGGGTCCGTGCTGCTTATCTTTTTAGTTTTTTGTGTTATCCTACTTTGTGTCTTTAAGTTATAAATTCCTTGTTGTGATATCTGTTACGATTTCCGCATAAAACCGATGTTCGGTTCGTTTTTACCTACAGTTGTTTGTAGGAGGGAGTGTGTCTTATTTACATTGCTTTTGTTTGTTTGCGTGTGGTTGTGGTCAACACATATTGTGCTGTGTTTTTATCTTATTTGTCTTCGTCTTGTGTACCCTATGTAGCCAGTTTCTCTGGATTGTCATTTTTTACTTGTTCCTTCGGTTTTCTCTAACGTTTATTTAATGAGAATTATTAAACTAGTAACTAATTTGAAAAATAATTTAAATACATAAATTGCAGAAAACTTTGTAGTTTTGGATATGAGTTTGGTGTTTATGAAAGTGGCGTTAGAACTTGCATTCTATCTCGAGTATTGTCTAACAATTGCATCAGGATCTTGATCAGCATTTGTTCATTTGGCAAAATATATAGGGTAAATTATGTGTATGTTTTGATCGTTGTTTGTCCCTTTGTACTTTTTTCTTTTGGCCATTGTGTTGTCTGTTCTTCTTCGATATACGGATTCTGATTACTCCTTTGGTATCTTCAAACTATTCTTATATTCAGGCCGTAGTGTCCACTGTCGTATGTGTAATCAATATCTATCAACGTTAAATTAGGTTAGTTTATCAACCTTACTACAATTCTTTGCCACGTTATGCATGGGAAGCGATAGCCACAAAATTGGGAAATACCACGTTTCTCTTACGAAAACAGGGGTTTCTGTGCGTGAAAGTGGGTATTTCGTATGTTTGTGACAATCGCGTGTCATACTTACGTGATAAAGATTGTCAGTGATTGCGGCAGTTTGATGGTTTTCTGTGCGTACTCTTGTTTTCGACACCACATAACACTGACCTAAATGATGAAACAATGTATTACTGAAATATTTTAGGCAGTGGCAGCAAGCAACACTAACTCAAACCACAAACAAAGCATTCTATGGTTTCAGTTTTTGAGTCAAAAAAATAGAAAATCTGTTTTCTAATATTTTGCAAAATTTACAATAGGATTACATGAGGTGGAATTGTTCTCCAAGATTAAATATATCTTTTGCATGGTAAGCCATTGTAGACATAATAAATAAAATAAGAATCCAGTTATACTACGAATATAGTAACATTATATGTATCACAGCCATTTTTACATACAAGAAGAGTTTGAAGATACCAATGGGGTAATTAGAATCCGTAAATCGAAGAAGAGCAGACAACACAATGATCAAAAGAAAAAGGCCAAGAAAAGTACAAAGGAACAAACAACGATCTACAAAACATACACATAAAACTAAAGATCGATAATCACAATCCCCACTAAAAACCGGGGGTGAACATGTAACACATTTAATTGTATTGGACAGTATCAGGACTAATAATAGTAAATATTCTAAAGATACCAACGCGGAACAATATTGTCTCTTAAGAGGGGAGGCTTGGGTAAACAAAATGTAGCTTAACCCCACCACTTTTTATTAAAATGCCTGTAACAAGCCACGAAAATGAGCAGTCGATGTATATATATGGGTGTTAGAGGTATCGATTTTGCCTCTTTCTACGATTTTTCTACTAGTTTTTGGAACTGTTCCGACAGTGTGGTATGTTTTGGAACTGTTCCGACAGTGTGGTATGTTTTGAAACTGTTCCGACAGTGTGGTATGTTTTGGAATTGTTCCGACAGTGTGGTAGGTTTTGGAATTGTTCCGACAGTGTGGTATGTTATGGAACTGTTCCGACAGTGTGGTATGTTTTAGAATTGTTCTGACAGTGTGGTATGTTTTGGAATTGTTCCGACAGTGTGGTATGTTTTGGAACTGTTCCGACAGTGTGGTATGTTTTGGAACTGTTCCGACAGTGTGGTATGTTTTGGAACTGTTCCGACAGTGTGGTATGTTTTGGAATTGTTCCGACAGTGTGGTATGTTTTGAAACTGTTCCGACAGTGTGGTATGCTTTGGAACTGTTCCGACAGTGTGGTATGTTTTGCTTTTCATTTGATTTCAAATGTTGAAAAGGATATTACGCGTTTTACCTAGTTCTTCAGAAATAAGTAGCACAATAAATCTGGAAACAAAACAAGATACAAAACATGTTGTGCTCCTATTAGCATTGTGTACCAGTCCTAAAATACTCGCCCGTGTATTTAAGTTTGAGAGAAAGAACCACTTATATAATAAATCTCTGGTGTAGCATTTAGTGAAAGGATATAGTTAGTGAAACTTGCTTATATAATATATCTGGGGGGTAAAACTCGCCAAAATAAGATAACTTCACGATAAAACTTGCCAGTTCGGTAGTAATACTCAACCAAATAATAATAATCGAGATTAACATATGCTCACAGTGATACTGCTAGAGGGATAACTGGGGTCAAATAATAAATGCATAAGTGATGAGAATCATACCTAAAATCAACACTGAAGGCATTATAAACAATATTATAAAAACTATTAAGATGTAATCAGGAATTATTGAAAATCTCATGAAGCCATGCAATACAGCACCAGGAACGCGACGTATACCTCAAATCACAACCAGAAGGCAACGACCGGTTGAAATCTGGGCCAGGTTTTGCCACGGGCACAACAATGGGAAGGGACTATCATATGCATCTGTAATACAAGCTATGGTGGTTACACTGACATTTTTATCAATAATCATGCATATGAACTAGATTGCTAAACCTAATAGTAAATAGGTTAGCTATAAATAGAATGTGTATGAATGCTGTATCAGCATTTGCTATTGTAGTCTAAGTCAGTAGGTCATGCGTCCCACTTAATATCTTTACTATATAAATCGCAAATTTCGCGATGGACAAAATTTATATATGATAATTTATCTTGTATTGTGTAGATGTATAATACAAATATAGATATCAAATTTAGTGTGCACAACACGTTTCTGGAATAACCTTGACCAAGTACGCTCAAAATCGAAAAAATATGAAATATTAGTACAGTGCCCTAACATATGAAGAAAATGTAGATGAGGCTTAAAAACTGGACCAAATTAGAGATTTTGCAAACTTTTAAGCAGTTTGGGCAAATGACACATTTATTGTATATATACTAAGATGCTGTATTTATTTTGATTATCATGCATATAGCAATGTGGAACAAAAACCGCCTACCTATCCGGAACACCTCAGTTCATCTCGTTTACTAGTTGAGCACGTATTGCTCAATCTTTAGTTTCCCGTGTAGTGTTATCTACATTTGACATAATTAGTATATAATGCTTTATCATGTATTGTATAGATATATAAAATATTAGCACAGTGCCCTAAAATATGATGTTTATGTAGATGAGGCTTAAAACTGGACCAAATTAGAGATTTTGCAAACTTTTAAAAAGTTTTGGGCAGATGACATTATCATGCAAAAAGTAATGTTGAACAGAAACTACCTACCTATCCGGAACACGTATTGCGCAATCTTTGTTTTCCTGTGTAGTGTTTTATGCATGTGACACAATTAATATTAATATACATTGTATAATGATTTATCATGTATTGTGTATATATATTAAATATTAGTGCAGTTCCCTGAACTATGACGTTTAGCTAGACGAGGTTTAAAAACGGGATCAAATTAAAGATTGTGCAAACTTTTATGCAGTTTTGGGTAGATGACACATAAATTATATATATATATATATATATGCAAAGACGCTATATTTATTTTGTTTATCATGCAAAAAACAACGTGGAACAGAAACCACCTACCTATCCGGAACACCCCAGTTCATACCGGTTACTAGTTAAGCACGTGTTGCGCACTATCCAGAACACCCCAGTTTATGCCGGTTTCTAGTTAAGCACGTGTTGCTCACTATCCGGAACACCCCAGTTCATACCGGTTACTAGTTAAGCACGTGTTGCTCACTATCCGGAACACCCCAGTTCATACCGGTTACTAGTTAAGAACGTGTTGCGCACTATCCAGAACACCCCAGTTCATACCAGTTACTAGTTAAACACGTGTTGCTCACTATCCGGAACACCCCAGTTCATACCGGTTACTAGTTAAGCACGTGTTGCGCACTATCCAGAACACCCCAGTTTATGCCGGTTTCTAGTTAAGCACGTGTTGCTCACTATCCGGAACACCCCAGTTCATACCGGTTACTAGTTAAGCACGTGTTGCTCACTATCCGGAACACCCCAGTTCATACCGGTTACTAGATAAACACGTGTTGCTCACTATTCGGAACACCCCAGTTCATACCGGTTACTAGTTAAGCACGTGTTGCTCACTATCCGGAACACCCCAGTTCATACCGGTTACTAGTTAAGCACGTGTTGCTCACTATCCGGAACACCCCAGTTCATACCGGTTACTAGTTAAGCACGTGTTGCTCAAATATTGAGTTTTCTGTGTAGTGTTTAATGCCTGTGACGCCATTAGTAAATAATGCTTTATCATGTACTGTGTAGATATATAAACTATTAGTACAGTGTCCTATAATGTGAAGCTTAGGTAGACGAGGCTTAAACACTGGATCAAATTAGAGGTCTTACAAATCTAAGATACATGAGGCTTAAACACTGGATCAAATTAGAGGTCTTACAAATCTTAGGTACACGAGGCTTAAACACTGGATCAAATTAGAGGTCTTACAAATCTTAGGTAGATGAGTCTTAAACACTGTATCAAATTAGAGGTCTTACAAATCTTAGGTAGATGAGTCTTAAACACTGGATCAAATTAGAGGTCTTACAAATCGTAGGTACATGAGGCTTAAACACTGGATCAAATTAGAGGTCTTACAAACCTTAGGTAGATGAGTCTTAAACACTGGATCAAATTAGAGGTCTTACAAATCGTAGGTACATGAGGCTTAAACACTGGATCAAATTAGAGGTCTTACAAACCTTAGGTAGATGAGTCTTAAACACTGGATCAAATTAGAGGTCTTACAAATCGTAGGTACATGAGGCTTAAACACTGGATCAAATTAGAGGTCTTACAAACCTTAGGTAGATGAGTCTTAAACACTGGATCAAATTAGAGGTCTTACAAATCGTAGGTACATGAGGCTTAAACACTGGATCAAATTAGAGGTCTTACAAACCTTAGGTAGATGAGTCTTAAACACTGGATCAAATTAGAGGTCTTACAAATCGTAGGTACATGAGGCTTAAACACTGGATCAAATTAAAGGTCTTACACATCGTAGGTAGATGAGTCTTAAACACTGGATCAAATTAGAGGTCTTACAAACCTTAGGTAGATGAGTCTTAAACACTGGATCAAATTAGAGGTCTTACAAACCTTAGGTAGATGAGTCTTAAACACTGGATCAAATTAGAGGTCTTACAAATCTTATGTAGATGAGGCTTAAACACTGGATCAAATTAGAGGTCTCACAAATCTTATGTAGATGAGGCTTAAACACTGGATCAAATTAGAGGTCTTACAAATCTTATGTAGATGAGGCTTAAACACTGGATCAAATTAGAGGTCTTACAAATCTTATGTAGATGAGGCTTAAACACTGGATCAAATTAGAGGTCTTACAAATCTCAGGTAGATGAGGCTTAAACACTGGATCAAATTAGATGTCTTACAAATCTTTAGTTTTCTGTGTAGTGCTTTGTGGAGCGATGTAGATGTCACCATAAAATATGTTTATGTTGATTAGATAAAACGATTACAAATAAAACTTTGACTATCTATGGATATATGTGCAGTAAATGACATATTTTAATGTTAATAATATTTAAAATTAATAAATAAATACAGTAGCATGAAAAGAAAGTTTAAACAGTGAATGTTATATCCACCAATATCAACATAATCATCTCTCATCCCAACTCAATTCACTGAACACAAATAAAAATATCACGACATATAGCGTTGGAATTTGGTGACAGGCCTCTTTATAACGGATCTCTAACAGCAATATATATATAGTATGTATCGTAAAAATAATACAAAAACTATAAAGACTACTGATCGACAATTTCGTTCACTCTCTTGAGCATGCAACAGGAAACATAACAAGCAAAAACAAATACAAAACAAACAAACAAAACAAAACAAAAGCAAACAAACAAACAAAAAAACAACACACACAAAAAATAAGGTAAAATAAATAAATAAATAAATAAACCAATGCAAAAACAAAAAACAAACAAAACTAAGAAACAATGAATTGAAAAGTAAAATAAAATAAATTAATATTAGAATATCGCACTCCATCAACATCCACAAACGTGACAAGAAGTGCGTTGATATAGTAAACTCTATCTGTCCCATGTACGACACCAGATTTGTACTCATTTAGAGTTAAACGTACAGTGCAAAGTAGTTAACTTCTAATAGTTACACCGTGAACATGTCTTCAATCCAAACAAACCCTATAATATTTTTAGCCGATCCTTGTGATTGGTATCATTGAATACCGACCAGGTAACACGTTTCTTAATTTTATTTCAAGATTTTATTGGTACACTCAGACACATGAAAATGTGCAACATGGGGTCATATTACCTTTACAAAAATACAGAAAAACACTACCCTTTTAAAATACAAATGTAATATGTTTGAACCCAAATATATGTAAACACGTTCTTGGTCTATTGGTCTAACTGTTAAACAAACAAAGACTTCAAAGAAATTGTCAAATAACAATTAAATTGTAATTTCTCCTCCCAATATCTGCCCTTGAACGTTGCAATTATTAAGATGTTCCGAATGTTCCTGGTGATTTTAGTGTAATCAAAAACATCTGTCACTTGCATTGAATAACGGTTAGGGTACATCAGATTCATACCTTTATTTATATATAGTTTAATTGGCTATGAATACTGCAATCTGATTGGCTGATATGCCTGGAGCAACATTGGTTATACTTGATAACCTGGGTTGGTATTGTGACGTCCCCAATGTAATCATTCCGCAACGACCAATTCAAATAGTCATATGAATTAATCGAAATTAAAATCGAGGAATCATTACATTTTGTTGCAAACAATATTAAATTATAAGGCATATTTTCAATTTTTTTCGTGACTTGTTAAGTGTAAACTGCCGAAAACCATGTCATATCGTATAACCTGTTCAAACATTGAAAATATCCCTTAATTATTTGACGTCTGTCACGTATAAAGAGTAGCTATGTATAATTGTACGAAATGAGATCCTGGTTCTAATGAAAAGAGTATATATATATGTCCTCTAATCATTCTCAACTTAATATCTACTTTTTAAACCCTATAAATTGCGTAAAATATGACATTTAAAATACATAAATTTTTACTGCAACATAAATGTATATCTGGTGTATTGCAAACGTAAATTTAAAAAAAAATCAACGTATTTAAGAAGAATTCAAGTAAAAGTATATCGATATATTACGGCATTTCTATCTTAAATAGAAATTTAACGTTTAGACATAATTTATTTTTTCTAAATTTTATTGAAGTCTACGTAGTAAAATAGTAAAATAGAAAAACAGTTTAATCTATAGAAAAATACAAATTACAATTTTAAATGGAAAATATATATAATGATTTCTTATAAACTAATATGCATCCAATATGGCGTTATTGATTATTCATGATATTGAAGTAAGAACATTATCTGAAAATATAAAATATGAAAACAAGACGATATATATGAAAAAAATTAAATCACTTATGTTTTTTTAAGATGTGAGAAATGGAGTTATGAAGATAAAAATATAATAAAGAATAAAATGGCCATTTTGAAAGCAAACACTGAGGAAAACATTGACAAGAAGAGGTGGAAGATACATAGCTGCGTATTTGATTTTTCTAAGTCATATTTCTTAACCTACGGGGGACATTACGATGAAGAAACAGCATGTCCGTTTTCAAATTGGATTGAACTCCTCCGTCTTAGAAACATGATAAATATAATCTAACAGAGGTCTACTGTACAATAAACGTAAGCGAATATATCTGCGCACTAACATGGCATGCTGCAAATAGCTACCTAAATATTAACAACATGCATGTCCACTGAAAATGATTGGTGCAAAACACTTTTTAAGGTTTCCTGAAATAGGCTTTTAGAAAGTGTAATCGAAAATAGGCACTTAGAATGTGCAATCGAAAATAGGCACTTAGAATGTGTAATAAAAAATAGTCACTTAGAATGTGTAATCGAAAATAGGCACTTAGAATGTGTAATAAAAAATAGTCACTTGGAAAGTGTAATCGAAAATAAGCACTTAGAAAGTGTATTAAAAAATAGTCACTTAGAAAGTGTAATCGAAAATAGGCACTTAGAATGTGTAATAAAAAATAGTCACTTAAAATGTGTAATAAAACATAATCACTTAGAAAGTGTAATAAGAAATAGGCACTTAGAATGTGTAATAAAAAATAGTCACTTAGAATGTGTAATCGAAAATAGGCACTTAGAATGTGCAATCGAAAATAGGCACTTAGAATGTGTAATAAAAAATAGTCACTTAGAATGTGTAATCGAAAATAGGCACTTAGAATGTGTAATAAAAAATAGTCACTTAGAAAGTGTAATCGAAAATAGGCACTTAGAATGTGTAATAAAAAATAGTCACTTAGAAAGTGTAATCGAAAATAGTCACTTAGAAAGTGCAATCGAAAATAGGCACTTAGAAAGTGTAATCGAAAATAGGCACTTAGAATGTGTAATAAAAAATAGTCACTTAGAAAGTGTAATAAAAAATAGTCACTTAGAAAGTGTAATCGAAAATAGGCACTTAGAATGTGTAATAAAAAATAGTCACTTAGAATGTGTAATCGAAAATAGGCACTTAGAATGTGTAATAAAAAATAGTCACTTAAAATGTGTAATAAAACATAATCACTTAGAAAGTGTAATAAAAAATAGTCACTTAGAAAGTGCAATCGAATATAGGCACTTAGAATGTGTAATCGAAAATAGGCACTTGGAAAGTGTAATCGAAAATAAGCACTTAGAAAGTGTAATAAAAAATAGTCACTTAGAAAGTGTAATCGAAAATAGGCACTTAGAAAGTGTAATCGAAAATAGTCACTTAGAATGTGTAATAAAAAATAGTCACTTAGAAAGTGTAATCGAAAATAGGCACTTAGAATGTGTAATAAAAAATAGTCACTTAGAATGTGTAATCGAAAATAGGCATTTAGAATGTGTAATAAAAAATAGTCACTTAAAATGTGTAATAAATCATAATCACTTAGAAAGTGTAATAAAAAATAGGCACTTAGAAAGTATAATAAAAAATAGGCACTTAGAAAGTGTAATCGAAAATAGGCACTTAGAAAATCTTGCCCGAAATACTACAATAAAGAAATGTTTTTGAAAAAAAAAAAAATCATACCTAGCATGATAAAAAAAAAACTTTTTCAGTGACTTCCCATTAACCAGTAATAAAATCAAAAACAAAACAAAATACCATAGAGTCATAACTTCAAAATCCATTAGAAATATCGTAGAAAGAGACAAAATCTATAGCACACATATACAGCTTCCTGGCCTGGTACTGGCACGTCAATAAAAGAAAGTGGCGGCGGGTTTAAGCTAGTTTTATGGACCAAGACTAGTAACAAAACCTAATAATATTCTAAAACAGTGGTGAACATGAAAACTTAGGATGCACGTACGACATATTGAATGAGAATCGAATATACCCATGCTAATTTAGTGCACCCACTGCACATTTTTGTATTTATCCTCGTTAGTTGTATTCCTCAACAAATAGTTGGAGAATAAATAAGTATGCAAAAATATTCCATCCCGTAGTATAGAAATATGACCTAGTTTATCCCAGGGGGTACAACCATCCTCCTAAAAAAGAGCGTCTGCTAGTTGTCCGTGGCAAATCAAATATGCAGCTCGCCATTTGGACGGAGCTTGCATGAGTGTAGCCTCTTGAATGGAGAATACCATACAGCTTGTTAATTAATAAATAATAAAATAATAAATAAATACCTTGCAGTAGCGCAACATAAGCAACACATTATCATGTCAGATGTTGTCGTAAGGGGCCTATTAAAAGGCACAATGTTTAGATATAACCCATATCCTCTTTTCCTTGTGCCTTCTTTTTGCTACATAATTTGTTTGTAAATAAAAATTAGAGAATACCGAAGGGGAAATCAAAAATGAACAATCCAGAGAAACTGGCAGCATAGGGTACACAAGATGAAGAGAAATAAAACAAAAACACAAGCTGAAATATATATATATATATTTTGACAAACCATTGAACCCAACATTTTGTTGATATTGGTGAAATTGTTGACCGTCACTGCTTCTAGAATAGAAAATTCGAAAATACCCAAAAACCTACAGCAAGCTAATGCTATAAAATGAAATGTTATTAAGTAACAAAATAAGCCTTTTAAGGTGGTACCTAACACTACAGGGAGATAACTCTTTAAAATCAGTTGAACGTTTTGATCATATGATGTTTGTATGCAGATTTCAAGCATCTCAGTGATCAAAACCATAGAGAGAAAAGCTGCTATGTGGCTAGTGAATTTATAGCTCTGAGTCTGTTGGTTGGAATTAGTTAAAATTTTGATATGTATTGCAGTGGATATATTCAAACACACTGCCAAAAAAATAAGAAAATTAAACGAGCAGATCAAATTTTACCTGAAGTATATGGTACCACCTTAAGACAACCTAATAATTTAATATTTTGATTCAGCAGGTAACCAATTACCACATCTAAGTATTTAACAACAAAGACTTCAAAGGAACCATCAAATTACAAAAAATAGCAATTTTCTCCTCCTAATATCTGCCCCTTAACGGATGTAATCAATTTGATGTTCCTAGAGATTGTAGTGCAATCAACAACAGATGTCACTTACATTAAATAACATTTAGTGTGAATCAGATTCATAACTTCGTTCAACTTTTAATATTTTGACGTATATTACGTATATATTGAAACTATTAATACTTTTTCAGAAATGTGAAATTTCTTCTAATGGAGAAAGAAACTGTATGTCCCTAATATAAAATAAAATATGTCCGCATTAAACTAATATATATTTTATTATTTATGGACAAATGTCACAAGACTACGTCAAATAAGGCATCTAAAATCTATTAGACTTCGCTATTATGTAAATCGACATTCTAGTAGTTCTAGTGTATTGCTAGTATTAAAATACATATAAGGGAACATTTCTATTGTCATAATTTGTGGATGTCAACATCCTTAAAATGTCGAACCATCTCATTTATGCAAAATCATAGATATAACAATTTTAAACAAAATTTACCTAATGGTTAGCTTTTGAAAAAAAAAATCGAGTATGCAGACACATGTTATTTACAATATTGGAGAATGAATTTATATTTAAAAACAAACGCAAAAACAAGAAGCAAAAAAAAAAAAAAAAAAACCAAACAAACAAACAAAAAACAAAAAATGTAAAATTTCAATAGCAAAAAAATTATATTTATTTAGTAAAATAGCAAAGAATATAGAAGAAAAATAAATAAGAAAACAAAAAACCTTCACAGCCTAACAATGACAAAATCGTCCAATCAAAACGTTCCTTTTATTGTATATGATGTCTTGATTGGCTGTTTTTCGAGTACGAGTACAAAACCCGAGCTTGAAAGTTGCAGAGTCCAGGTTGTACATTCGTAATAGCTTGTTAAATTTAAAGTTACATAGCCGTAAGTCCAGGCTGTACATTCGTAATAGCTTGTTAAATTTAAAGTTGCATAGCCGTAAGTCCAGGCTGTACACGTAATAGCTTGTTAAATCTAAAGTTGCATAGCCGTAAGTACAGGCTGTACATTCGTAATAGCTTGTTAAATTTAAAGTTGCATAGCCGTAAGTCCATGCTGTACATTCGTAATAGCTTGTTAAATTTAAAGTTTTAGGGCCATAAGTCCAGGCTGTACACGTAATAGCTTGTTAAATTTAAAGTTGCATAGCCGTAAGTACAGGCTGTACATTCGTAATAGCTTGTTAAATTTAAAGTTGCATAGCCGTAAGTCCATGCTGTACATTCGTAATAGCTTGTTAAATTTAAAGTTTTAGGGCCATAAGTCCAGGCTGTACATTCGTAATAGCTTGTTAAATTTAAAGTTGCATAGCCGTAAGTCCAGGCTGTACATTCGTAATAGCTTGTTAAATTTAAAGTTGCATAGCCGTAAGTCCATGCTGTACATTCGTAATAGCTTGTTAAATTTAAAGTTTTAGGGCCATAAGTCCAGGCTGTACATTCGTAATAGCTTGTTAAATTTAAAGTTGCATAGCCGTAAATCCTGGCTGTACATTCGTAATAGCTTGTTATATTTAAAGTTTTAGGACCGTAAGTCCAGGCTGTACATTCGTAATAGCTTGTTAAATTTAAAGTTTTAGGACCGTAAGTCCAGGCTGTACATTCGTAATAGCTTGTTAAATTTAAAGTTTTAGGACCGTAAGTCCAGATTGTACATTCGTAATAACTTGTTAAATTTAAAGTTTTAGAACCGTAAGTCCATGCTGTACATTCGTAATAGCTTGTTAAATTTAAAGTTGCATAGCAGTCAATCCTGACTGTACATTCGTAATAGCTTGTTAAATTTGAAGTTACATAGCCGTAAGTCCAGGCTGTATATTCGTAATAGCTTGTTAAATTTGAAGTTACATAGCCGTAAGTCCAGGCTGTATATTCGTAATAGCTTGTTAAATTTGAAGTTACATAGCCGTAAGTCCAGGCTGTATATTCGCAATAGCTTGTTAAATTTAAAGTTTTAGGACCGTAAGTCCAGGCTGTATATTCGTAATAGCTTGTTAAATTTAAAGTTTTAGGACCGTAAGTCCAGGCTGTACATTCGTAATAGCTTGTTAAATTTAAAGTTTTAGGACCGTAAGTCCAGGCTGTACATTCGTAATAGCTTGTTAAATTTAAAGTTTTAGGACCGTAAGTCCAGGCTGTACATTCGCAATAGCTTGTTAAATTTAAAGTTTTAGGACCGTAAGTCCAGGCTGTACATTCGTAATAGCTTGTTAAGTTTAAAGTTTTAGGACCGTAAGTCCAGGCTGTACATTCGTAATAGCTTGTTAAATTTAAAGTTTTAGGACCGTAAGTCCAGGCTGTACATTCGTAATAGCTTGTTAAATTTAAAGTTTTAGGACCGTAAGTCCAGGCTGTACATTCGTAATAGCTTGCTAAATTTAAAGTTTTAGGACCGTAAGTCCAGGCTGTACATTCGTAATAGCTTGTTAAATTTAAAGTTTTAGGACCGTAAGTCCAGGCTGTACATTCGTAATAGCTTGTTAAATTTAAAGTTTTAGGACCGTATGTCCAGATTGTACATTCGTAATAACTTGTTAAATTTAAAGCTTTGTGACTGTAAAGCTAGGTTATACATTCGTAATAGCTTGTTAGATTTAAAGTTTTATGACCGTAATGCTAGGTTGTACATTCGTATTAGCTTGTTAGAATACTTCGATCATTCAAAATAAAATCGTTAGTCTATTCGATTTCGATGTAACGATGGCTGACTGATGTTTCATAATCAATCACTTTTATTTTTCAGATGATGCAGCCAACTTTCTTCGCACCTGGTTCTCTAGAATACGTAGGAAAGTAGACAACATTTTAAATAATGATCTTCAATCTGAAAGAGCACGTCTACGTCGGTCTGTTTCCAAAAAAGAAATTAGACCACCACCAAGTTTTGAAATTCTAGAGCGGGCATATCTGTTAACCCTGTCAAAGAAACACTTAGAACAGTTATTCGGATATGTGAAGTTTATCAATCAAGACAATGAAACCAGAACCCAAATAGACCAGTTAATGGAGGAACAAGTAGCAAGACTACAGAAAATGACACTGGAACAATTGAAAGTTTATTGTGCAAAACTTCAGACCGCCATGAAAAATGGTATAAGTCTCAATCACGAAATAACGGTAAATGGTAGACGTTATTCTTTGGAGAGTATAGCCCAAATCTGTTGTCCTTGGGGGTAAATCACTGTTCGTGGGAAAGAAAAATCTTTTTAAGAGACAAATAAATGTATTAATCTTCTCCAATGATTTAGACAATTGATACGATCAATAAAAACAAATGAATTACTGTTTTATAATTTACATTTCCACAAAAGTGGAATATTAAATATAAAAAAAAAACAAAAAAAACCACGTAGATATCAAATTTAGTGCTCACGACGCGTTTCTAGAATGACCTTCGTCAGATACGATCAATGTCAAACGATTTAAAAACCAAATAATTTAAAATTATTTGGGAGCAAGAAGACCAAAGTGCCTAAACATAATAGCCAAAATCGGCTACGGTCACTTATGCTTTCCGGATACGAAGACAACGTGAAGAATAATAGAGTGTAATCAACCTGAAATAGCAGCAAAAGTGCAAAACAAAAACATATGTTCCAGAAAGGAAGTGTTGACGTACTTTACCAATTACATCCATCGTAGAAAATTACGCAAACAAAAGTAGTTCATGACACAATATATGCTTTCTCTGTTAGATTTATTCGTTGACAATTATTCTTGACTTTACAACTTACAGGACTTTTAGTGTGAATTACAAAGTACAAAACACAATTGAGCTTCTCTCAATTTTTGGAGAAGTTAAAAAGATAAAACATTTAAAAGATCTGTAATTATTACATGTTTTACCATTAATTATAGAAAATAACAACAGGTTAATCTTTGGTGTTTTTGCTTCGATATTATAGTATTTCGTATGTTAAAATAACACAGATTGCTAAAAATGCGAATATATATTAATAAACATTAGAAAATACCGAATAGTGATCTATAAATAGTGCGTGCTCGTTGAGGGTGGGGGTTATGGTGTTTAACGACACTTTCAGCAATATTTCAGCTATATCGTGTGGTCAGTTTTATTGGTGGTGGAAACCGGAGGAACCGAAAAAAAACCACCGACCTGACGCAAGTCACTGACAAACTTTATCACATAATGTTGTATGGAGTACACCTCGCCATGAACGGGGTTCGAACTCACTTAGTGGTGATAGGCACTGATTGCATAGGTAGTTGTAAATCTAACTACCATACGATCCCGACCGCGACACCCCCTGTTATAGTTTGGAAAGTTTACGAGTGATTGTTATGTAATGATCAATTGAGCACTTTATTGAGCTATATTATAACGAGAACTAGTTTTCAGCTATATTATGATTCATGACATTATATTTCTAAAAGATACATTCAATGGAATGATGATGATATCCGCTTTGCAATAGACTAACACGATTAGTGGCACATTATCCTGAATCCGATGCAACCAGTCTTTGCTCTTACAACTTAATGCAGCGCAAATATACACACACCAGTAATACATAAAATCACAATCCGACTAGAAATGAAATCGTCATCCTTCTAAAAATACAAGAAAAATCAAAGATAGAACCATAGACAGTACAACACAAACAAAAAAAAAAACCAATTTCGATAGAAATAAGGGTAATAACAAAATTACCGAACTCCGAACAATCTTACAAAGGGAAAGTCAAAACTCATAATTATATAAACAGACAAAATCAGTCAACAACCGGAAAACTGTGAAAACCGTAATGACTCTGACTTGGTACAGGCATTTCTAAAGAAATGGTGGGTTAAATCAGATCTTAAAGCGCCAAATCTCCCGCTTTCATTACGGTTCAAAGGTTATATTACAAAAACACAAAAGCATACCTCAATTAGATAAAGCATAACTAATGACATAGACCTCGGAATTAGTTTATACAAACCACAAACAGTCTAACATAAGAACACATTCCGGTCAGAAACAAACCGCAGCATGAAATTACAATAAATCCAGAGTGAGCGAGTGAGTGATTGTTGTTTAGTTGGATTTTGTATAATGCTAGCGCACTGAAACAAAAGTCCGTGGATAACATGTCGTCCCACATGGGCACATTATCCTGATTCCGAGCCAACCAGTCTTTGCTCTTTCTCCTTAATGCTGCATGCTTCGCGGAGAAGCAACAAATACTAATTATATAGTCTTTGATTTGGCCAGACCGAGCTTGAACCCACGATCTACCGCACTCGAGGCGAACACGCTAACCACTACACCATCGTTATATCTTTATTTCTCATAACCAATTTACAGAGGTACAGAGATGACATATACAATTAACACAATATACATAAGAAATAAATACATGTAATACATAATTAAACAAATATTGAATTGTGAAAAGAAGTGGATCAACCTAGAGGACATATCCTCTTGTTTACTATTCTGATAAATTTACAGAGTTTACTTAAAGTATATATATAATTAGAAGACATCAGGTTATTATATTTAATGATATTATGTCTATTTAAATGGATAAAATCACAATAAAGTTTTCTTTCATTAATAAATTCAGTACATTCAAAAATATAGTGATACTCGTCTCCCAATTCTCTTCTTGAACATAAATGACAGAACCTGTTTTCTTTAATAATTTGTTTCCATCTCCCAATACCAATTAAATATATAATCGTTATCCAGATAAATATAGCAGGTAAAAGGGAAAAGTAGAACTAATCTGACATATCAGATAAAATCTATTAATAACTTAGATTAGACAATCCACGTGATTTATATTAATAAAAACGAACTGGTTGACCGTCAAATTTACGAAATACTCGTTTCTCAAATGAAAAAGGATCTTTTCTCTTTTCATCGAGATGATTTTTTTACTTGACTTAACCTGTAGGAGTAACACAACCGGTGTCTTAAATGATACAGGAACTGCTTATCCTTCGCGCGCACCTCAGTTCACATCCGGTTGTTGTTTTATTTTGTAGGGTCTGTGGTTGCTTATCTTTTTAGTTTTAAGTGTTGTGGTTTTTGCTTGTTTGTTTTTGTTCTGTATATTGTGTCCAACATTGCTAGTGTCTGGATCGTCCTATTTTGATTGCCTCTGTGATTTTCTGTATTTTATCTATTACAAAATCCATATGCACACATATAAGATTTTACATGATTAGATTAAGATGTACTTATGTGTCAATGACATACTAAGATTTCTATTTGATAAATATATTATATGTCTATACGGCAATCATTTTTTTTACCTTGACTGTGGCCAATATAACAAAATCGTAGATGTCGAAGTTAGTGAGCACAAATCATTTCGAGATTAACCTTCATCCCCAGAAGAATGAAATGTCAAATAACTTAGAAGTCTTTGGGAGCAAGTAAACCAAAGGGCCTATGCATAGTAGCCATAATCGGATATGATCGTCAGAGATTATTATGATCCACCAGCAGAAGCATCGAAAAAGAAAAGACATTACATGTCTGTATTCGAGTTTTAAGCTAACATAAATATACAAAGACAAACAAGTACAAACCCCTGTGTCAATACTTAAACAACACAATGTGTTTTATCTTGACGACATTACACCAATTTACGAGAAATATAGAGATTAGAGACACATGATGGCGGGATTAATTTTGACAAGCAATGAATTTCATTTCTACGCGCTTCCTTATATGCTTCCCATATTAATCTATGTAATTGCTATGCATAACTTAAGACTTGTGACAGGTCGGTGGTTTTCCTCTGGTACTCTAGATTCCTCCATCAATAAAACTGACCGCTATATAACTGAAATACTGTTAAAAGTGGCGTTAAACACCATAACCCTAACCCGCATAATTTAAGCAAAGGTCGATACCATTTTTTTTTGTTTATCAATTTGATGTGTATTAGATTACTGACTACAATATTATATATGTGTGACACAATTCGTGTTTACTTTAGAGTACATACTAGAAATACGAGCCCTCGTAGGAACACGTGCCCTCGTAAGAAAGAAAAATAACAACTAACAACACAAACAGTAAGGTAAGCAAACAAAGGACCAACATTGTGCACAACGTGAACTTCGCAAAAAAACAACAACAAACAAAAAAAGCATACACACACCAGGCATAGCCCACATGATCCAGACGGTGCATGTTAAATGGTTTTTGTACTTCAGAACGGGTGTCATTAATAGGCAAGTACAGGTGCTTTATTTAACGAGCTTGCGTTACCTACATAACGCTATTTATACATTGTATCAATACCTGATGACAACCTCATCGTAATTGATACACTAAGAACGTTAGTCGTAATCAGTGTACAACACTGTCAATAGAATAATCGTGTATACCTTCAATAACGCTATTTATACATTGTATCAATACTTGATGACAACCTCATCGTAATTGATACACTAAGAACGTTAGTCGTAATCAGTGTACAACACTATCAATAGAATAATCGTGCATACCTTCAACAACGCTATTTATACATTGTATCAATACCTGATGACAACCTCATCGTAATTGATACACTAAGAACGTTAGTCGTAATCAGTGTACAACACTATCAATAGAATAATCGTGTATACCTTCAATAACGCTATTTATACATTGTATCTATACCTGATGGAAAGCTCATTGCTCTCGATCCAAGCAGGACATTAGTCGTTATCATATACACAACATAATGTTTGCAAGAAAGGTTTGAAGCCGTAAGTCAAAGGACAGACAGACGGAGGTGAACTCAGTTGCTCCGAAAGGGTGATTCGAACCCTCGTGTTACCCTTGTTACAATCTTGCTTGCGACAGTAAGCGTTCGAAGTGATGACTCCAACTTGACCCCAATGAACTCTTTGCTCAGTAGCTTTATTGTTTTGTCCTTTTGTACTTTTTTCTTTTGGGCATTGTGTTGTCTGTTCTTCCTTGATTTACGGATTATGATTACCACTTTGGTATCTTCAAGCTCTTTACATAATGACATTTGCATTGAATATGCATAATAGTACATAATAGCTCCCTGTTTTGTGAAAGATCATACAGTTTAATCTTTGCTCTGATAATGGTAATTTAAGCACAATACGTACTGTGCACTCCTTTGTTAACGTTATCATAGAATATTGTGAGTTAGAGTTTTTAATAGATTAGTAGATCAACGTCCTTTCTGACCCCTTTATCTAAGCAATTAGTGAAAGTGAAATACAAATATTAAAATGCTATATCTGATTCAACCCACCATTTCTTTAGAAATGCCTGTACCAAGTCAGGGTCATTACGGTTTTCACAGTTTTCCGGTTGTTGACTGATTTTGTCTGTTTATATACTTATGAGTTTTGGCTTTCCCTTTGTAAGATTGTTCGGAGTTCGGTAATTTTGTTATTACCCTTATTTAAAAAATGGTTACCATGGATTTACTTCTACATATTATACACTTATCCAACAAGAATGATCGATCTCATAAGGGTTCTAAACCCACTCCATGTATACACACAATATTAGAAGATATCAAAAAGGGTAATCAGTACCTGTACATAGAACAAGGACAGACAATACAATGGTGAAAAAAAACGGACAAAAGGACAAACATTGTATTAGGATACAACTTACAGCCATAATATGGACTTCACTTATATTTTACATGCAACCTGCTGAGTACATCTCTGTACCAAATTTAGTTCAACTCTCAGCATTCATAATGACAAGTGAATGTACTGTTGGTGATCTTCTGTGATCTTACAAACTACCAACACATGAAGTCTCACCTTCCGTCCTATCTGACAAGAATGTAATTTCATTTTGATAAAAGATTGAATATGTGGACAAATTACGATAATTGCAACATCATCTGATAATTTTCAGATTGGATACACAGTAAAATGCGATCTCATAAAAATACATACCAAGCAAAATAAATTAGATATTTGTGTGGCCGTATTTATTTTTGTTAATCTGCAATTTACTCATTTTAATATATCAATATTCGATATCGAGTCACGGCAACTAATTTTTTTTTATTTCACATTCGAAAGCTATGTACCTACTTTATAAAGCCGCTATGTTGTTCAATAGGTAAGAAAAGTGGTAAGATACGAATTTGGTAATCAGAAGCCATAAATCGAACACCACAGACAATGCAATTGCCGAAGCAAAAAGGAAAAAAGACGAACAATGGTTTATAAACCATTACACCGAAACTGAAGATTGAACATTGCGAACCACTCTAAAAACCGGGTAAGCTCAGTTTTCTCCAATTGCTGGTTTGAAATCTGAATTCTGACCAGAATCGCTACATATGGATGTTACTAAATATCAGTAGATAACCGAATGCAACATTCATGAAAAATAAAATATAGGAAATTGATTGATTGATTGGTGCTTATCGTCAAGTAAATAGTATTTCGTATATATTGATGTGTAGTTTACAAATGATAACTCAGCGAGCAGATATAATGGTGGAATCGGAAGTCGTCAACGAAGATATATTTTGTATTTACAAAGAAACACGGAGAGATATAATGGATAGGAGGAAAAGTTGCCTATGAGCAACTACCATTCATAACAAACTGTTGCTTAATTTAGGTCTAATGCTAAATGTGAGCTATGAATTGGATTTGATCCACATCCAAAGCGGACAACCTTTTACTAAAACCAGTATTCTAAAATGAAGATAAAATACTAAAACGAGGAAACACCATAAACAAATTACAATAATAAAAGCAAACAAACAACAAAAGAGACAGACTACCTTGTACAACATATCAGAGAAAGACAGACTACCTTGTACAACATATCAGAGAAAGACAGACTACCTTGTACAACATATCAGAGAAAGACAGACTACCTTGTGCAACATATCAGAGAAAGACAGACTACCTTGTACAACATATCAGAGAAAGACAGACTACCTTGTACAACATATCAGAGAAAGACAGACTACCTTGTACAACATATCAGAGAAAGACAGACTACCTTGTACAACATATCAGAGAAAGACAGACTACCTTGTGCAACATATCAGAGAAAGACAGACTACCTTGTACAACATATCAGAGAAAGACAGACTACCTTGTACAACATATCAGAGAAAGACAGACTACCTTGTACAACATATCAGAGAAAGACAGACTACCTTGTACAACATATCAGAGAAAGACAGACTACCTTGTACAACATATCAGAGAAAGACAGACTACCTTGTACAACATATCAGAGAAAGACAGACTACCTTGTACAACATATCAGAGAAAGACAGACTACCTTGTACAACATATCAGAGAAAGACAGACTACCTTGTACAACATATCAGAGAAAGACAGACTACCTTGTACAACATATCAGAGAAAGACAGACTACCTTGTACAACATATCAGAGAAAGACAGACTACCTTGTACAACATATCAGAGAAAGACAGACTACCTTGTACAACATATCAGAGAAAGACAGACTACCTTGTACAACATATCAGAGAAAGACAGACTACCTTGTACAACATATCAGAGAAAGACAGACTACCTTGTACAACATATCAGAGAAAGACAGACTACCTTGTACAACATATCAGAGAAAGACAGACTACCTTGTACAACATATCAGAGAAAGACAGACTACCTTGTACAACATATCAGAGAAAGACAGACTACCTTGTACAACATATCAGAGAAAGACAGACTACCTTGTACAACATATCAGAGAAAGACAGACTACCTTGTACAACATATCAGAGAAAGACAGACTACCTTGTACAACATATCAGAGAAAGACAGACTACCTTGTACAACATATCAGAGAAAGACAGACTACCTTGTACAACATATCAGAGAAAGACAGACTACCTTGTACAACATATCAGAGAAAGACAGACTACCTTGTACAACATATCAGAGAAAGACAGACTACCTTGTACAACATATCAGAGAAAGACAGACTACCTTGTACAACATATCAGAGAAAGACAGACTACCTTGTACAACATATCAGAGAAAGACAGACTACCTTGTACAACATATCAGAGAAAGACAGACTACCTTGTACAACATATCAGAGAAAGACAGACTACCTTGTACAACATATCAGAGAAAGACAGACTACCTTGTACAACATATCAGAGAAAGACAGACTACCTTGTACAACATATCAGAGAAAGACAGACTACCTTGTACAACATATCAGAGAAAGACAGACTACCTTGTACAACATATCAGAGAAAGACAGACTACCTTGTACAACATATCAGAGAAAGACAGACTACCTTGTACAACATATCAGAGAAAGACAGACTACCTTGTACAACATATCAGAGAAAGACAGACTACCTTGTACAACATATCAGAGAAAGACAGACTACCTTGTACAACATATCAGAGAAAGACAGACTACCTTGTACAACATATCAGAGAAAGACAGACTACCTTGTACAACATATCAGAGAAAGACAGACTACCTTGTACAACATATCAGAGAAAGACAGACTACCTTGTACAACATATCAGAGAAAGACAGACTACCTTGTACAACATATCAGAGAAAGACAGACTACCTTGTACAACATATCAGAGAAAGACAGACTACCTTGTACAACATATCAGAGAAAGACAGACTACCTTGTACAACATATCAGAGAAAGACAGACTACCTTGTACAACATATCAGAGAAAGACAGACTACCTTGTACAACATATCAGAGAAAGACAGACTACCTTGTACAACATATCAGAGAAAGACAGACTACCTTGTACAACATATCAGAGAAAGACAGACTACCTTGTACAACATATCAGAGAAAGACAGACTACCTTGTACAACATATCAGAGAAAGACAGACTACCTTGTACAACATATCAGAGAAAGACAGACTACCTTGTACAACATATCAGAGAAAGACAGACTACCTTGTACAACATATCAGAGAAAGACAGACTACCTTGTACAACATATCAGAGAAAGACAGACTACCTTGTACAACATATCAGAGAAAGACAGACTACCTTGTACAACATATCAGAGAAAGACAGACTACCTTGTACAACATATCAGAGAAAGACAGACTACCTTGTACAACATATCAGAGAAAGACAGACTACCTTGTACAACATATCAGAGAAAGACAGACTACCTTGTACAACATATCAGAGAAAGACAGACTACCTTGTACAACATATCAGAGAAAGACAGACTACCTTGTACAACATATCAGAGAAAGACAGACTACCTTGTACAACATATCAGAGAAAGACAGACTACCTTGTACAACATATCAGAGAAAGACAGACTACCTTGTACAACATATCAGAGAAAGACAGACTACCTTGTACAACATATCAGAGAAAGACAGACTACCTTGTACAACATATCAGAGAAAGACAGACTACCTTGTACAACATATCAGAGAAAGACAGACTACCTTGTACAACATATCAGAGAAAGACAGACTACCTTGTACAACATATCAGAGAAAGACAGACTACCTTGTACAACATATCAGAGAAAGACAGACTACCTTGTACAACATATCAGAGAAAGACAGACTACCTTGTACAACATATCAGAGAAAGACAGACTACCTTGTACAACATATCAGAGAAAGACAGACTACCTTGTACAACATATCAGAGAAAGACAGACTACCTTGTACAACATATCAGAGAAAGACAGACTACCTTGTACAACATATCAGAGAAAGACAGACTACCTTGTACAACATATCAGAGAAAGACAGACTACCTTGTACAACATATCAGAGAAAGACAGACTACCTTGTACAACATATCAGAGAAAGACAGACTACCTTGTACAACATATCAGAGAAAGACAGACTACCTTGTACAACATATCAGAGAAAGACAGACTACCTTGTACAACATATCAGAGAAAGACAGACTACCTTGTACAACATATCAGAGAAAGACAGACTACCTTGTACAACATATCAGAGAAAGACAGACTACCTTGTACAACATATCAGAGAAAGACAGACTACCTTGTACAACATATCAGAGAAAGACAGACTACCTTGTACAACATATCAGAGAAAGACAGACTACCTTGTACAACATATCAGAGAAAGACAGACTACCTTGTACAACATATCAGAGAAAGACAGACTACCTTGTACAACATATCAGAGAAAGACAGACTACCTTGTACAACATATCAGAGAAAGACAGACTACCTTGTACAACATATCAGAGAAAGACAGACTACCTTGTACAACATATCAGAGAAAGACAGACTACCTTGTACAACATATCAGAGAAAGACAGACTACCTTGTACAACATATCAGAGAAAGACAGACCTACCTTGTACAACATATCAGAGAAAGACAGACTACCTTGTACAACATATCAGAGAAAGACAGACTACCTTGTACAACATATCAGAGAAAGACAGACTACCTTGTACAACATATCAGAGAAAGACAGACTACCTTGTACAACATATCAGAGAAAGACAGACTACCTTGTACAACATATCAGAGAAAGACAGACTACCTTGTACAACATATCAGAGAAAGACAGACTACCTTGTACAACATATCAGAGAAAGACAGACTACCTTATACAACATATCAGAGAAAGACAGACTACCTTGTACAACATATCAGAGAAAGACAGACTACCTTGTACAACATATCAGAGAAAGACAGACTACCTTGTACAACATATCAGAGAAAGACAGACTACCTTGTACAACATATCAGAGAAAGACAGACTACCTTGTACAACATATCAGAGAAAGACAGACTACCTTGTACAACATATCAGAGAAAGACAGACTACCTTGTACAACATATCAGAGAAAGACAGACTACCTTGTACAACATATCAGAGAAAGACAGACTACCTTATACAACATATCAGAGAAAGACAGACTACCTTGTACAACATATCAGAGAAAGACAGACTACCTTGTACAACATATCAGAGAAAGACAGACTACCTTGTACAACATATCAGAGAAAGACAAACTACCTTGTACAACATATCAGAGAAAGACAGACTACCTTGTACAACATATCAGAGAAAGACAGACTACCTTGTACAACATATCAGAGAAAGACAGACTACCTTGTACAACATATCAGAGAAAGACAGACTACCTTGTACAACATATCAGAGAAAGACAGACTACCTTGTACAACATATCAGAGAAAGACAGACTACCTTGTACAACATATCAGAGAAAGACAGACTACCTTGTACAACATATCAGAGAAAGACAGACTACCTTGTACAACATATCAGAGAAAGACAGACTACCTTGTACAACATATCAGAGAAAGACAGACTACCTTATACAACATATCAGAGAAAGACAGACTACCTTGTACAACATATCAGAGAAAGACAGACTACCTTGTACAACATATCAGAGAAAGACAGACTACCTTGTACAACATATCAGAGAAAGACAGACTACCTTGTACAACATATCAGAGAAAGACAGACTACCTTGTACAACATATCAGAGAAAGACAGACTACCTTGTACAACATATCAGAGAAAGACAGACTACCTTGTACAACATATCAGGATAGGGTAAAATGGTGGGTGTCTTATAAGAGGCAGAAACTGTTTACCCTGTCCGAGCACCTAGGTTCAACTCCGGTTTTTGGTTGGGTGAGTGTTGTTTATCGTTTTAGGTTTCTCTGTTGTTTTTTTGCTTTTTGTTTGTCCTCGTCTTGTGCACCCGATGCTACCAGTGTCTCTGGATTGTCCACTTTTGATTGCCCCTTCGGTTTTCTCTTGCAACGCTTATTTCATTTGTTTAATGTGGGGTGTTGATCAACATGAATTGGAGTTGAACGCTCCTTCGAAAAGTACATATCATTAAGGAGTCATATAATGGTGTGCTCATAAACGATTGTCACAGTTAAATGCATATGTTATGTGTTTCGTAGCCCTACATCAGAGAATTAATCCTGACGATGTTGCGTAATGTAGAATATCTTAGCAGGGGGTGATAAGATCCAGCATACCATATCTGTGAAAAAAGGAGCTGAATGTTTCACAAAATTTGATTAGACAGTTTCTTGTCTAACATCAACCAAACAATGATCAAATGAAACGCGTAATATGTGAGGGTGGACAACGGCACCAGTCTTGTATGAAAAGTTAAAGCAATTTGGTCAGGGTATAATTGAAAGAAGATAATTGACTGAGGTTTTACCTTTATTTGCAATTCTACATGCTGTATTGCGGGTGTTTTGCACTGAAACTTTAACGGATTCTGATTACCCCTTTGGTATCTTCAAACTCGTCCTTTCCTAATTAGAGGCAAACACATATTTATTCTGCAGCTTAAAGTCATTTACACCCCCTCTTTATTACGTGTTATTTGTCAACACACTAGCATATTTTCACCGGACTACTTTCAAAGCTTACTAACCCATATTTAAATTATTCTAATCTCCGATAATGGCTCTAGACGATACACAATAATATGTTTATTTCATTGTCAGTTTCAAGTTTATTACCGTATTATATCTGTACTTTTCATTTTAACGGTTAACAGTACAACAAAAGCTACGCGTGAAATATTTCTTCAGAAACCAATGACCCTTTAATTTAATGAGGCACAATCTCAATAAATATATTTAATCGATTGTATTTCCTTTAAGGAAAATGTCAGAATGGATATTTCAAATTACTTAAGACGTTTACAAGTGAAAGGAACGTGACACGATAAAAATAATTGTGCATGAATGAGATGGTATGCCATATATGGTTTAGTTTGACATTTTATGGTTCGTTATAGGTTCTACTGACATAATATTTATTTTGCTATTATTGACATTTTGTTTTTGTAAATACGAATTTTTGCTGCAAACTGAAGAAATTTTAACAACTATAAAGTATTAATGATAGGTCTTTCATGTTAATCATCAATTTATCAGCAGACAAAACTTGAGATTTACAGACTTCTATAACATGCATACGGTTAATAAGCATTTGTCACCAAATGATTATGATTTAATTTGATGTAAATACTGCAATCTGATAATGCTGATCGGAATGGATCAAAATTGGCTATACTTTTCTAACGATCGCCACCATGACTTGATTAACAGAATATATGTGTTACGGATGCCCACGGATATGATCCATTTGACGTTGTCACAACCACGCCTTCTTTTTCTGTTTTATGAATTTATCAATCACCGGATTTTGACAAGAGTTGACAACAGTGGAACAAGAACGACTAATACTTAAGGAACACATAATTTCATTGCTAATACTTAATGAACACCTAATTTCATCTGCTAATACTTAATGAACACCTAAGTTCATCTGCTAATACTTAATGAACACCTAATTTCATCTGCTAATACTTAAGGAACACCTAATTTCATCTGCTAATACTTAAGGAACACCTAATTTCATCTGCTAATACTTAAGGAACACCTAATTTCATCTTCTAATACTTAAGGAACACCTAATTTCATTTCTAATACTTAAGGAACCCCTAATTGTATCTGCTAATACTTAATGAACACCTAATTTCATCTTCTAATACTTAAGGAACACCTAATTTCATCTGCTAATACTTAAGGAACACCTAATTTCATCTTCTAATTCTTAGGGAACACCTAATTTCATTGCTAATACTTAAGGAACACCTAATTTCATCTGCTAATTCTTAGGGAACACCTAATTTCATCTTCTAATACTTAAGGAACACCTAATTTCATCTGCTAATACTTTAGGAACACCTAATTTCATCTTCTAATACTTAAGGAACACCTAATTTCATCTTCTAATACTTAAGGAACACCTAATTTCATCTGCTAATACTTAAGGAACACCTAATTTCATCTTCTAATACTTAAGGAACACCTAATTTCATCTTCTAATACTTAAGGAACACCTAATTGCATCTGCTAATACTTAAGGAACACCTAATTTCATCTTCTAATACTTAAGGAACACCTAATTTCATCTTCTAATACGTAAGGAACACCTAATTTCATCTGCTAATACTTAAGGAACACCTAATTTCATCTGCTAATACTTAAGGAACACCTAATTTCATCTTCTAATACTTAAGGAACACCTAATTTCATCTGCTAATACTTAAGGAACACCTAATTTCATCTTCTAATTCTTAGGGAACACCTAATTTCATTGCTAATACTTAAGGAACACCTAATTTCATCTTCTAATTCTTAGGGAACACCTAATTTCATCTTCTAATACTTAAGGAACACCTAATTTCATCTGCTAATACTTAAGGAACACCTAATTTCATCTTCTAATACTTAAGGAACACCTAATTTCATCTTCTAATACTTAAGGAACACCTAATTTCATCTGCTAATACTTAAGGAACACCTAATTTCATCTTCTAATACTTAAGGAACACATAATTTCATCTTCTAATACTTAAGGAACACCTAATTTCATCTGCTAATACTTAAGGAACACCTAATTTCATCTTCTAATACTTAAGGAACACCTAATTTCATCTTCTAATTCTTAGGGAACACCTAATTTCATTGCTAATACTTAAGGAACACCTAATTTCATCTGCTAATACTTAAGGAACACCTAATTTCATCTTCTAATACTTAAGGAACACCTAATTTCATCTGTTAATACTTAAGGAACACCTAATTTCATCTGCTAATACTTAAGGAACACCTAATTTCATCTTCTAATACTTAAGGAACACCTAATTTCATTGCTAATACTTAAGGAACACCTAATTTCATCTTCTAATACTTAAGGAATACCTAATTTCATCTTCTAATACTTAAGGAACACCTAATTTCATCTTCTAATACTTAAGGAACACCTAATTTCATCTGCTAATACTTAAGGAACACCTAATTTCATCTTCTAATACTTAAGGAACACCTAATTTCATCTGCTAATACTTAAGGAACACCTAATTTCATCTGCTAATACTTAATGAACACCTAATTTCATCTTCTAATACTTAAGGAACACCTAATTTCATCTGCTAATACTTAAGGAACACCTAATTTCATCTTCTAATACTTAAGGAACACCTAATTTCATCTTCTAATACTTAAGGAACACCTAATTTCATTGCTAATACTTAAGGAACCCCTAATTTTATCTGCTAATACTTAATGAACACCTAATTTCATCTTCTAATACTTAAGGAACACCTAATTTCATTCTCGTTTTTTTTGTGGGTTCATGTTGCTCACTCTTTAGTTTTCTGTGAACTGTCTTGTAGATCGCTCGCTGTTTGTCCGTTTGTTCTTTTTCTTTTGGCCATTTTAATTCCTGACTTTCGAACTTGTTATATTTATTTTTGTCGCTAGATGGAGGTTACATAAACTGCTAAGCACAACGGAATAAAGCTGTTTTATTATTTAACCTGAAATATATTCAGATTTTATAATAGTTATTTTTATCCTTTTCTTTTCTTTTGGCCATGGTATTGTTTGTTCTTCTTCGATTTACGGTTTTTTATTACTCCTTTGGCATATTCAAAATTGTGTGCATATATATATATATATATATATATATATATATATATATATATATATATATTCATTCATGTATCATCATATTGTAGCTTGTATTTAATAGATAAAAATGTAATTATACGTCAATTAACTTTTTTCAAAGTGGTTCTTGCATGTGTTATCTGAGTTTTTATTTTATCTATATCCACTTGTAGGAAATCAGATATCGAAACTTTAATGAAGTGTTTGTTCTTGTCTCGTCTTTGGAATCGAAACAACATTATTTCTTATATATGAGGAAAGATTGATACAGGGAAAACACTTGCATAATAGCATCAATTCACTAAGAGGGGAGAGGTCCATAAAACAAGCTTAGCCCCGGCTCCTTTTATTGAAATGTCTTTATCAAGGAAAGTCAGTGGTCATGTATTTGTGTGTTAATGGTATAGATTTTGCCTCTATCTATGATTTTGGTATTGGATGCTAGAACTGTCTGACAGTGTGGTATATTTTTTGTTTTTCATTTAATTATTGGTCTTTCCTAAATAAAAAAACAACAAAAATACGAAATCTAAAAACAAACAAACAAACGAAACAAAAACAAAATGCAAAGGACAAATTATAAAAAAGATAGCTAAAGAAATACGAAAGCAAACAAACAAAAGCAAAAAAAAAAAAAAAAAAAAAACCCACACACACACAAACAAACAAGCAAATGCAAAAAGAAAAAAAAAACAAAAAACAAAGCAAAACACAAATCAGAACAAAGAAGAATAAAAAAACATACAAACAAAAACAAAATATTTATGTGATTTTGAAATCAAACAAATTTCATCCAGTTCTTGACGTTATGTTGAATCGTTGTACCTACATTTAAATTAATATATAAAAAAGACATAAAAACATAAAAGGAATATTGAACTTATAGATACGTAGCTATAACATTATTTTTACATTTAGGCAGCATATGTCACGTGTTTACGTATGTATCATTCTTTTTATGTTTGTTAAATTTCTATAAAAATACAGAAATTAAAATAAGATAAAAATATATATTGATATATTTTGTCTTTCATTTTCGAACTAATTTACCGGAGTCATAGAAATGAAAATTGTAAATGACGTGTTCATAATTATGTTTCATGGAAATGCAATTGACTTTTGATTATTAAAAAATTGTACATGAAATTAAAAACGAAACATACAACATCTTGCTTACATCACAGATATCAATATCCCCCCTGAAACTCCCCCTTCTGTTCAAATCGAATCTTTCAATTTTCAAAGGAGATCTTCAACATTTTTATAATGCTATCAGTTCAGTAAGCCATGATGGTATATACTATATATAGGACTAAGTATAGACACATACTTAGTATAGCTATGAGCTGGTACGCAGTAGTCGTCCTCTGCCTAACGGCGCAACAGGTAAGAATATACTGAAATAATAATAACATTATAAACATATATTTTCTATTTTGATATATATTTTTAATTTTTAATGAATTAAAGCACGTTGCTAGGGCCCATACATTTCTGAAATATATTTAAAATAAATAGGAGGACAAGTAATTTCAAACATCCAATTTTATTTTCCATGTATGCTAGATAATATATAATGTCCCCCTATTGTGATATATATTTTTTATTTTTACTGAAATTAAAATACGTTATTAGTACCATATACATCTCTGAAATGGATCTAAAATAATAGAAAGACCAGAAATTTCAAGCATCCATTTTTTATTTTTCATGCATGCTATGATATATAATGTATGTATTTAATTATCTTTTTTCTAACACCAATATCACAGATTTTATTCTATATATTTTGTTGCAATTCTACTTCAGAGTCCAAGTTCCTCTGAACTATCCACGTGGAATTCTGCTTTGACTATCCAGGGAAATATTCAAAACTATAATAACATATAAACCTATACTATATGATTGCAATATACTATATTGCATAATACACTATTACAGTTTATTCGATAAATTCTTTAACAAAGAATTCATTCCTAGTATTTTATTTTCCTTCATTTTTCTTTGAAATTCATTTCGAAATAACATTTAATTATCTTAATGTTTAAAAACTCGACAGTTTTCAACCAAACATTTTTTTAAGCACACTCTTCACTACTTTCTATATAAGTTTACTTTATTTTAAATCATAAATGATTTTTAATTATTTTGTGCTTCATCTGATTGTTTGCTTGCTACATCAGAGATTACTCGTGTTGTTATAATTTTTAAATATGATTATATATATATTTGATCTTTTTATTTGAACATACAATTTTTAATAATAGTAAGAAAAATGTGTTTCTCGTCATGGCTAACTCTGCCATTTCTGCTTTGGTCAAACAACATTTAAATTATTTCTTTCAATTTGACTTGGAAGCAAAGTGATTGTTATAGTAATAATGCATAACTAATTGCTCCTTTATTAATACGACTGGTGCTACGTGTTGAGCCTGGTCTTAGTTTGGTTCGTGTTGCTCAATCTTTAGTTTTCTGTGTAGTGTTTTGTACTTCATTGTTTGTCTTTTTCCTTTTGGCCATTGTGTTGTCTGTCCTTCGATTTACGGCTGATGATTACTTATTTTGGTATCTTAGATTTACGGCTTATGATTACTTATTTGGTATCTTAGATTTACGGCTTATGATTACTTATTTGGTATCTTCGATTTACGGCTGATGATTACTTATTTGGTATCTTAGATTTACGGCTTATGATTACTTATTTGGTATCTTAGATTTACGGTTGATGATTACTTATTTGGTATCTTAGATTTACGGCTGATGATTACTTATTTGGTATCTTAGATTTACGGCTTATGATTACTTATTTGGTATCTTAGATTTACGGCTTATGATTACTTATTTGGTATCTTAGATTTACGGCTTATGATTACTTATTTGGTATCTTAGATTTACGGTTGATGATTACTTATTTGGTATCTTAGATTTACGGCTGATGATTACTTATTTGGTATCTTAGATTTACGGCTTATGATTACTTATTTGGTATCTTAGATTTACGGCTTATGATTACTTATTTGGTATCTTAGATTTATGGCTGATGATTACTTATTTGGTTTCTTAGATTTACGGTTTATGATTACTTATTTGGTATCTTAGATTTACGACTTATGATTATTTATTTGGTATCTTCGATTTACGGCCTGTGATTACTTATTTGGTATCTTAGATTTACGGCTGATGATTACTTATTTGGTATCTTAGATTTACGGCTGATGATTACTTATTTGGTATCTTAGATTTACGGCTTATGATTACTTATTTGGTATCTTCGATTTACGGCTTATGATTACTTATTTGGTATCTTAGATTTACGGCTTATGATTACTTATTTGGTATCTTAGATTTATGGCTGATGATTACTTATTTGGTATCTTAGATTTACGGCTGATGATTACTTATTTGGTATCTTAGATGTACCGTTTATGATTACTTATTTGGTATCTTCGATTTACGGCTTTTGATTAATTATTTGGTATCTTCGATTTACGGCTGATGATTACTTATTTGGTATCTTAGATTTACGGCTGATTGTCTTTCTTTGATAAAAGGCTTCTGATAACGCCCTTTGTGTCTTTAATAAAAAAAGGTAAATATCAAATTTAGCGCGCACGATGCGTTTCTGTAATAACCTTCATAAGGTACGCTGAAAAGCGAAATATTGAAAAGGTAAATAATTTAAAAGTGCTTGGAAGCAACAAAGCCAAAGGGCTAAAACAGGAAAGCCAAAATCGGCTAAGGTCACATATTCCTAAGGGAGGGGTATCTTAGTTTTAATTTAAAAAAAAACTTTCTTAATGAAACGAATAGCTTTAATTACCAATGACATACTTTTATGTACATTTGTTTCAGGTCAAAGCAGGTTCAATTGACTGTAAGTATAAAATATATACATACTGGTGCGTTTGTAGATGGTTATGGTGTTTAACGCCACTTTCAACAATATTTCAGTTATATCGTGGCGATCAGTTTTATTGGTGGAGGAAACCGGAGTATCGGGAGAAAAACACAGTCCTGCCGCAAGTCACTGACAAACTTTATCACATAATGTTGTATCGAGTACATTTGCCATGAATGGGATTCGAACTCACAACTTTAATTTTGCTTTTAGAACTTTGAAATGTGGCTTTTGAAATTAAGCTATGATATAGCTTTAATTTCTAAAGAAACATAACTATATTTTATATATGATATACAAGTCGATGAATTTGATAATTTAACTATTAGCATTATAATAGTTATTTAATATGGAGATATAGATTAGTAAGAAAGGATATGGATCTAAATGAACATGAGAGACTATCGAACACTATGTTTAGACGTAATGTAAGGTAAAGATACACCTGATAGTGAGAAAGGGCGTGGATGTAAATGAACATGAGATACTGTCCAACATTACACGTGAACAAATATTAAAGCAAAAGAAGATCGCTTTCATTGTTGCTCTATATACTAAATCGCGGTGGCGGTTTTAATAGCGTGCATAACTCATGCGATAAGATAAGCGTGAAACGACTCCCAGTTTGCAGATGAGAGATATATAGATTCTCCTTCAGTTGCCCCTGGGTTACGATATTTCTCCACTCAAGAGAGTTAAAATTTTAAATTTAACTCTCGAGAGTGGAGAAATATCGTAACCCACATGGGCAACTGAAGGAGAATTCGTTTCTCCCATTATTTAACACGAACTTTATTTCAAAATCCTTTGGCGGACCGATTTGACAACATGCGGGGAAAGGCACGAGACCTTTTATTTCTCTAGAGGATTACAGATTTTTCCACCACGCCGTAATAATGGGAGAAACTCTTTTCTACTGTCGATAAGCGCTACATCTGGAGATTTCTGTCGTTTTTATGCTATTTCACGGTCATCGCTTGACTAACTTTTTAATAACTAACTATATTACGGTTTAAAATGAATATGAATTAACTTGTTCAAGTTATAGGTAGTCTCAAATGAACGTACAATAACCTGTTTAAACTTATACATGTTAAGCATTATACATACCATGGATCTTACGAATTAACTTATTTAAACCAACGAATCCGAAGGATGAATTGGTTTAAATAAGTTCATGAGTAAGATCCATGGTATATATGGTTTGTAGCAGAAATTACATGATTGACAGATCTATGACGTCAAATTCATGAAATAACAGATCTATGACGTCAAAATCATGGAATAACAGATCTATGACGTCAAAATCATGGAATAACATCAAGATCTTCATGTTAGACCATGGTTTGTAAAAGTTCACTATTTTTAAGTTGATTACTTCATAAAAACATCAAAGGAAAAATGCGTATTTATGCTACAATATACATTTATTAATTTCAATTATTCTGTTTGATTGATTGATTGATTGTTTGTTTGATTGGTGTTTAACGTCAACCTTAGCAATATTTCAGCTACATCGTAGCATCAATTATTTTGTAGGCGGAATAATCTTATAATATATGACATATCAATTAAATTAGTTTGAATTATTCCTTATGCATAATAATTTGAATTATCATATACGATAAAACAGATAACCTAAATTGGGGTAAGGGTTAGGGTTATGATGTTTAACGCCACTTTTAGCAATATTTCAGCTATATCGTGGCGGTCAGCTATATTGATGGAGGAAACCGGAGTACCCGGAGAAAACCATAGACCTGTCGCAAGTCACTGACAAACTTTATCACATAATGTTGTATCGGGTACACCTCGCCATGAACCGGAAAAATTAATTATTTGAATTATATTGCACGTGTAATCATTTAAATTATGATACAATGTATTTTGATTATATTATATTTATTCTTATGTGTATTTAATGGAATTGTCTTATAGGCTGCAGCCTTTACTATGACAAAGGTATTGCATCACAAGAGTTTGAGCAGTATTACTACTCCAGTTCAATAAACGACTGTGTTAAATTCATATATTCTGGAGCTGGTGGAAATTGCAACCGTTTCCAAGATATAGAGTCATGTCTAGAAGCTTGTGGGTCTGGTGGCTCCTCGTACAGAGGAACTGGCGGAAGTGATCACCATGACAGTGCATACCAAGCTGCTCAAACTCATGACAGTGCATATCAACAATCCGCGAAAACAGGAAGTTCGTCATACCGTAAGAATTTTATTGATTTTCTAAGATTTCTTTTGAAGTCACTTATACTGGTAGCTAAGCTATATATATAGGAAAAAACTCAAATTTACTTTTTTGGTGTTGTTAAATAATAATATAGGAAATTGGAAATTGAAAAATGAATGTCAAAACATCTACGCAAATATATTTTAAGGCGCAATTATATTAGCATTGTAGATCTTATAAAGCTCAATTATGAATTCCTTTATATTTGTTATTGTCTTTAAATAAGGGTAATAACAAAATTACCGAACTCCAAACAATATTCCAACGGGAAAGTCAAAACTCATAAGTATATAAACGGACAAAATCAGTGAACAACCGGAAAACTGGGAAACCCGTAATGACCCTGACTTGGTACAGGCATTTCCAAAGAAATGGTGGGTTGAATCAGATGTTACCGCGCCAAACCTCCCGCTTTCATTACGGTTCAAAGTTTCCGGCTGTCACTATAACAGCATTTATAACAATACAAAATGCATGTAAAAATATAATTTTTTGCACTTAAGTTGTATTTAGCAGGGTTTTTTGTACACGTGTCAGATAAACAAAAGATATATTAATTTTGATTGGTATTGATATATAAGTAATGCGCAATGCAAGCTGTCGAACATATTTTCTAAAAGCTGACAAAGTGTTGACTGTCTACCAATAAATCATATTGCTTTAACTCCAGAACTCGTACAAATGTTTTTTATCTTTCAAGTATATATTTACACATCGTCGGTAACCCGCAGCTGATCACGTTTCGATTACTCTCCGGTCAACGGGCAAATAAATCCTCTTAGTCATGTGATCGTTTTTAACACTGTGATAAGTTCCGACTACTGTCTTTATAGCCAATCAGATAGCATCTTTTAAATATATCTAAATTTAGAGAGGAATTCCTTGCAAAAGTTTTCAGTATCGCTTTTTCACCTCAAGGAAGAAGATTAACAACTTCAAACGATGATTTTTATTGGTAACTATCAATAGTTTTTTTTGGAGCGAAACGAGGATGTGTTATTGATTGTGGGTTACGGACGATGATACTTGCATAACATTATGAATTACTGTACCTAGTGTCGATACATGTGCTGGTGGGCTATTAGTCCCCGAGGGTATCATCCGTCCAATAGTTAGTGCATTGGTACTAACATGGTTCATTAGATATCTCTACGTATGAAATTTATAGTTCCTAAATAACGGTATTTGTTCAAACTAAGGTACGACTTCCTCCGGGATACTGTTTAGACCCTTTGTTTTACTTGCTCTAAAAAACTTTAAATTATTTGGTTTTCCAATCTTTCGATTTTGAGCGCACCTGATGAAGTTTATCCCAGAAACGAGTCATGCTCACTAAATTAGATATCTACGTGTTTATTATACCCCCCGCAAACAAAGTTTGGGGGGGGGGGGTATATAGGAATCATCATAATTTCACTTACTGTTGACAGAAAATATCAAAAGAACAAATAATTGTTTTATTTCGCTATCTAATATAAAATATAGCCGTCTATGGAATAATGCGATTTTTCTGCAGAATAGACATGATATTAATACAGTATATTAAAATATAAGGTTTTTGTGTATTAGGTGCAATACTGTGGAAAGGATCAGTAAACATCGCCTTTCTCACAGTTTGTAAACCTCATACACATAAACGATATGCTTTAAGACACTACGCTAAAACTGTCTATGAATTTGAGGAATAACAATGTACATACAATAGGGTAAGAAGAGCTTGAAGATACCACAGGGGGTAATTAGAATCGAAGCAGGACAGACAACACAATGGCCAAAAGAAAAAGGACAAAAGGACAAACAACGATCTACAACATATTATACATAAAACTTAACATCAAATAACACGAACACAACTAAAAAACGAGGAAATATTTGGCAAGCGATGGTTATGGAGATCGATCAAGGTCGACAGTGCGTCTCACAAAATATTTCAAATTATAAACTTCAAGACCTTAATGATTCTGAGGAAGATAAGATCATACTATTGTCACAGATTTAACAACAGATGATAGTCAATCTCGCGTCAGTTGTTGTCTTTTTGTTCCATCTTTCTATGAGGTGGTGTCAGGGTTGCTTGGTGCGCCCCCGTCTAAATCTGCCTACGCCTACCGCCTCGTTGAAGAATTTTCATGATATTTTTGTCATTACAGACGTACCAGTTAATGGAGGGTGGTGTCCATGGACAGATTGGGGGATATGTAGCGCAACCTGTGGCAACGGATATAAAATGAGATCAAGAACGTGTACAAGTCCTGTACCACAATATGGTGGGTCAGACTGTTATGGCAGTGGTACAGAAACAATGAGTTGCAACCTACGAGCCTGTAACTGTGAGTATAAGTTGATACATATCTTAGGAGCCTGTCACTGTGAGTATAAGTTGATACATATCCTAGGAGCCTGTCACTGTGAGTATAAGTTGATACATATAGAAGCCTGTCACTGTGAGTATAAGTTGATACATATCATAGGAGCCTGTCACTGTGAGTATAAGTTGATACATATCCTAGGAGCCTGTCACTGTGAGTATAAGTTGATGCATATCCTAGGAGCCTGTCACTGTGAGTATAAGTTGATACATATCATAGGAGCCTGTCACTGTGAGAATAAGTTGATACATATCATAGGAGCCTGTCACTGTGAGAAGAAGTTGATACATATCCTAGCAGCCTGTCACTGTGAGTATAAGTTGATACATATCCTAGGAGCCTGTCACTGTGAGTATAAGTTGACACATATCCTAGGAGCCTGTCACTGTGAGTATAAGTTGATACATATCCTAGGAGCCTGTCACTGTGAGTATAAGTTGATACATATCCTAGGAGCCTGTCACTGTGAGTATAAGTTATGACGTATCCTAGGAGCCTGTCACTGTGAGTATAAGTTGATACATATCCTAGGAGCCTGTCACTGTGAGTATAAGTTGATACATATCCAAGAATAGTTTGAAGATACCAAAGGGTTAGTCAGAAACCGTAACTTAAAGAAGGACAGAAAATACAATTATCATTGTCTGATATTAATCACTTGATAGTGTAACAAAAAGTCAATTTATGAACTACCAAGAAGAGTTTGGAGATACCAAAGGGGTAATCAGAAGCAGTAACCTGAAAAAGGACAGACGCTTCAACTATCATTGTCTGATATTAATCACTTGATAGCGTAACAAAAAGTCAATCTATGAACTACCAAGAAGAGTTTGGAGATACCAAAGGGGTATTCAGAATCCGTAAATCGCAGAAGAATAGGCAACACAATGGCCAAAAGACATGCAACAAATATGTTTATATTCTGATTCTTGCAATTTAATGCTACATTTTCATACAGGTCTCTCGCAAATATCGAAAATAGTTTAATATTAGTAATAAATCACACACAACATAATTCAACAATACTATTCAAATTTTGCATATAAAATCATTGGAAAGAAATGCTATATAATATAATTCGTTTTTGTTAATAAAAAAATGTCGTGTTTTGAAAGTTTGAAAAAAAAACTCCACTTTTTATTTGAAACATATTTTTGTTAATTACAGATGCCGTTGATGGATATATGACAGACTGGTCAGACTGGGGAGAATGTACTAACCCTTGCGAAGAAAATGGAAAGAAAAACTGGAAATATAGAACTAGAGCTTGTGTAGAACCATCATATGGCGGGGCACCATGTGTAGGGGCTAAGAACGTCAAGGCCAGATGTAATAAAACACCATGTGAAGGTCAGTTAAAAAGTTTATACTTAGGATTCATCAATGAAATTTATGAAGATTTGTTTACGGTGTTGAACGCCAATTTCAGCAATATTTCAATTATATCGTGGCCGTTTTTACAAAAGAGATTTATGTAGAACTATCATAAATGATTTAATTTTCTTTTTCTACATGACCGTATCATTTCAATAAGAGAGTAGGCTTGGGCACGTACATATAATTTGACCGCGCCATTTTTTTTTATTCAAGTGCCTGTACCAAGCCTTGGAATATTTAACAAAAGTAACGCGAGTGTTGCTATTAGCAGAAGAAGAACTGTTTATCCTTCTGGGGCACCTGATGGCGAGTTCGCTTCCGCATTTTTAGTCATTTTGTTTATTTTGGCCATTGTATTGTTTGTCTTTTTTCTATTATCGGCTTCTGTTAACTTCCTTCACATCTTAAACTTTTCTTCCAAGAACAAACAAAAAAATGAGTCGAAACAAAAAATTGGACTTTGGTATCTTCAAACTCTTCTTTGTATCTCATTGCTTATCTAAGAAATTTTTTTTTAATCGAGGCTAATTTATAAATTATTTGTTTTTCAGTGGATGGTGGATGGGGAGAATGGTGTGAATGGTCTTCATGCTCTAAGACCTGTGGTAGTGGTACATGCAGGCGATCACGTATTTGTGACAACCCGGTACCGTATTACGGAGGGAATCAATGCTATGGAAATTCTGAAGAAACGAAGACATGCAATACACAATATTGTAATGGTGAGTATTGTATTTGATATTTAATGGACGTGTCTATACCATTTTGAAATTTATGAAATCACAGATACAGTTTGGTATGTTTTAAACCTTGATTTACATGCATAACCTGATAGTGAGTGCGGCCTATTAAGAATGAACATTTACGGCAAAATATATTATTTTAATTTTCCCATTGTGAACTTTCCATTTATATGTAACAACACATTCCAGCAGCACTTACATACCGGTATATCTCTACGTTGGTAGGGAAACAGTCATAATGGCCTGCACGATCAAAGGGTCGGATCCGCGTCACTGCGAGACATGATCGACGTGCATATGCAACACAAAAACGTTTTATCCGTATTCGACTGAATTTTACCAGGAACACTATTCTATTTAACTGACATGAATGTTGAATACAAGAACCAAGTAGTCATTCATTCTATTTGATAAATACTATGATTTATCATTTATTGTTTTGAGTTAGGTAATTTGCTCATAAAAACGTTTGTAAAGCTAACCAAATGGGTAATCAGAAGCCGCAAATGAAAAAAAGGACAGACAATAAAAATTGTTAAATGAAAAATGAAAACGTACAAACAATGATCTGTAAATCACTACACAGAAAGCAAATAGACCAAGCAACGTGAACTCAGGTGCTCTATTGTTCTATATATCATTTGCTTAATTAATGCTTATCAAACGAATGATTTGTAAATAACATCTACAAATAAATTTTTAGTGGATGGAGAATGGGGCCAGTGGGGTACTTGGTCTGCATGTTCTAAGAACTGTGGGGGTGGAGAGCGTCAAAGATCAAGGAGTTGTGACAACCCTAAGCCAATCTACGGTGGTCATTATTGTGCGGGGGATAGCGTTGATTCTGCAGCCTGTAATACACAATATTGTGATGGTATGTCTGACAAGTCGTAGATGGGATTGGAGTCTTTTTAATTGATTATTTGAATGATTTCAATATCTTAATTGTTTCGAGGGAAACATTTTTTCTAGAACAAAATGTCTATAGTGAATGCCAATCTCTACCAGACGAAGTGAGAGTAAGGAACGATAACTCTAGTAGCATTTGAATGAATGCATGCAAAAGAAAAAATGATTGTCGTAACATACATATTCCAATAACTATCTGATAAATTTGAAAACGAAAGCAAAACAGAATATGTGCAGGCACGAAATAGAATAGGGTCGGATCCGCGTCACTGCGAGACATGATCGACGTGCATATGCAACCCAAAAACGTTTTATCCGCATTCGACTGAATTTTACCAGGAACACTATTCTATTTAACTGACATGAATTTTGAATAGAAGAACCAAGTAGTCATTAATTCTATTTGATAAATACTATGATTTATCATTAATTGTTTTGAGTTAGGTAATTTGCTCATTAAAACGTTTGTAAAGCTAACCAAATGGGTAATCAGAAGCCGCAAATGAAAAAAAGGACAGACAATAAAAATTGTTAAATGAAAAATGAAACAATACAAACAATGATCTGTAAATCACTACACAGAAAGCAAATAGACCGAGCAATACGAAGCCCAAATAGACCAAACAATACGAAGCCCAAATAGACCGAGCAATACGAAGCTCACAAAAAAACAAATAGACCCAGCAATACGAATCCCAAATAGACCGAACAATACGAAGCTCAAATAGACCGAACAATACGAAGCTCACAAAAAAACAAATAGACCGAGCAATACGAAGCCCAAATAGACCGAGCAATACGAAGCTCAAATAGACCGAGCAATACGAAGCCCAAATAGACTGAACAATACGAAGCTCAAATAGACCGAGCAATACGAAGCCCAAATAGACCGAACAATACGAAGCTCACAAAAAGAACAAATAGATCGAGCAATACGAAGCCACAAAAAACTCGCGTGAACTCATGTACTCTATTGTTTTATATATCATTTGCTTAATTATTGCTTATCAAAAGAATGATTTGTAAATAACATCTACAAATAAATTTCTAGTGGATGGAGAATGGGGCCAGTGGGGTACTTGGTCTGCATGTTCTAAGAACTGCGGCGGTGGAGAGCGTCAAAGATCAAGGAGTTGTGACAACCCTAAACCAATCTACGGTGGTCATTATTGTGCGGGGGATAGCGTTGATTCTGCAGCCTGTAATACACAATATTGTGATGGTATGTCTGACAAGTCGTAGATGGGATTGGAGTCTTTTTAATTGATTATTTGAATGATTTCAATATCTTAATTGTTTCGAGGGAAACATTTTTTCTAGAACAAAATGTCTATAGTGAATGCCAATCTCTACCAGACGAAGTGAGAGTAAGGAACGATAACTCTAGTAGCATTTGAATGAATGCATGCAAAAGAAAAAATGATTGTCGTAACATACATATTCCAATAACTATCTGATAAATTTGAAAACGAAAGCAAAACAGAATATGTGCAGGCACGAAATAGAATAGGGTCGGATCCGCGTCACTGCGAGACATGATCGACGTGCATATGCAACCCAAAAACGTTTTATCCGCATTCGACTGAATTTTACCAGGAACACTATTCTATTTAACTGACATGAATTTTGAATACAAGAACCAAGTAGTCATTAATTCTATTTGATAAATACTATGATTTATCATTAATTGTTTTGAGTTAGGTAATTTGCTCATTAAAACGTTTGTAAAGCTAACCAAATGGGTAATCAGAAGCCGCAAATGAAAAAAAGGACAGACAATAAAAATTGTTAAATGAAAAATGAAACAATACAAACAATGATCTGTAAATCACTACACAGAAAGCAAATAGACCGAGCAATACGAAGCCCAAATAGACCAAACAATACGAAGCCCAAATAGACCGAGCAATACGAAGCTCACAAAAAAACAAATAGACCCAGCAATACGAATCCCAAATAGACCGAACAATACGAAGCTCAAATAGACCGAACAATACGAAGCTCACAAAAAAACAAATAGACCGAGCAATACGAAGCCCAAATAGACCGAGCAATACGAAGCTCAAATAGACCGAGCAATACGAAGCCCAAATAGACTGAACAATACGAAGCTCAAATAGACCGAGCAATACGAAGCCCAAATAGACCGAACAATACGAAGCTCACAAAAAAAACAAATAGATCGAGCAATACGAAGCCACAAAAAACTCGCGTGAACTCATGTACTCTATTGTTTTATATATCATTTGCTTAATTATTGCTTATCAAAAGAATGATTTGTAAATAACATCTACAAATAAATTTCTAGTGGATGGAGAATGGGGCCAGTGGGGTACTTGGTCTGCATGTTCTAAGAACTGCGGCGGTGGAGAGCGTCAAAGATCAAGGAGTTGTGACAACCCTAAACCAATCTACGGTGGTCATTATTGTGCGGGGGATAGCGTTGATTCTGCAGCCTGTAATACACAATATTGTGATGGTATGTCTGACAAGTCGTAGATGGGATTGGAGTCTTTTTAATTGATTATTTGAATGATTTCAATATCTTAATTGTTTCGAGGGGAAAACAAATTCGAGAACAAAATGTATATAGTGAATGCCAATTTCTACCAGAGTGAAATGAGAGTAAGGAACGATAACTCTAGTAGCTATTGAGTGAATGTATGCAAAATTAAAAATGATTGTCATAACATACATATTCCAATAACTATCTGATCAATTTGAAAACGAAAGCAAAACAGAATATGTGCAGGCACGAAATAGAATAGGCCTACACATTAATGGTCGGCTGGTATTAAAACCGATATAAATCCGTTTTTTAGTTTTAAATAAATCGATAACCTTGCTTATCCAAATATAAGATTGATGTAATGCGAGTGAATATTAATATGGCGAACGTGCATATCAATATAATTTGTATTATAACAGATACGTCACATTAAATGTAGAAAATTTGCTCCAATATATAACATTTTGCGTATTAAATACATGCAATATATCTCCAGCAGATGTCTGCCTTCTGTCATGTGGTATCATTGGTGTTTGTGTGTAAAAGGGTGGTGGTGAGTGGGGGGTTTAATATCGATAAACAAAATGCAAAAAACTATGGGGTATTCTAGGTTGAAATCATGCATTTACAAAGACACTATTGCTTTGTGCTTACATGTTTTATATTGTTAACTATCCTACATTATTTAACCAAGACATTTTCTCATTATCTTATTTCAGTTGACGGTGGATGGGGACAATGGTGTGCTTGGTCCAAGTGTAGTAAATCATGCGGGGGTGGGATCAAGAAGAGGTCACGTAAATGTGACAATCCATTACCTTTATATGGGGGTAATGACTGTGGATATGAATTTGATGCAGAGGCGTCTTGTAATACAGAACCATGTCCACGTGAGTTGTAACTGTCTACATTGTTATCTGATGTACATCCAGTCAAACCTATCCATGCAGTCACCTGTATTAAAAGGTCACCTTTTGCTTGTCCTGTCATAGAACATTTCATATGAATTGAGCCTCTTTTAAAAGATCACCTGTCTTATAAGGCCACTTTTTCTTTGTTCCAAAGATGACCTCTTAATACAGATTTGACTGTACTTTAGTGCCCTGTGTCACAATGTCATGCAAGATTTAACTGAAATGTTGTTGAAAGTGGCGTTAAATACCATACCCCCTCATGCAAGATTTAACAATAAAAAATAGATGACCCTTCCGGAGCACCCGTTTTGCGATGGGTTTCTTATTGCTGATCTTTATTATTTTGTTTGCGTTAATTATTACAGTGTGTTTGTCTTTGTCTCTTTTTTGGCGCTGTGTTTGCTTTGAATATTTATTAACGATTATGTCAATCACATATTGGTATCTTCTTCCTTTCTTAATTTAACTGTCTGTTGCGGTTTTAATGTGTTAGCTTTTCGTGTAATGTTTGTTATCTTCAAACATTTCTAGGGATCGTCGTGGTCGTGATCGTATGGTTGTTGGATTTACAACTACTTGTGTAATCAGTGCCTATCACCGCTAACGTTGTGAGTTCGAGCCCCGCTTATGGAGAGGTGTACTCGATACAATATTTTGTGATAAAGTTTTCAGTGACTTGTGGCAGGTCGGTAGTTTTTTTTCGGCTACTCCGGTTTCCTCCACCAATAAAACTGACCGGCACGACATAACTGAAATATTGTTGAATGTGGCGTTAAATACCATACCCCCCTACTGTTACTCATAACTACTTTAAATCAATATGCTTGTTCTGAGTATCCCATCGGTATCTTCAATTATTTCTTAAATGTTTAATAATACATGTATTTTATTTACAGTTGTAGTTACCTGTCCCGGGGGAGCAGCCCCATTAACAGAGTACGGATCGACCGTATATTGTGGGGCAAATACCTACAACCCATCGTGTCCATATGGGTATACCTGTTATACAGCTGACTCATACAACTATGGCTCCAGTGATCACCCGTTCTCTGTGTGCTGTCCTTACGATGACTCACTCGGTAAAAAATGCTATTTATTTTAATTTATTAATTTTATTTAAAAGTTTATTTATTTTAATGTATTAATTTAATTGCACAGTTACTTATTAATTCTATTAATTTTATTTAAAAAGTTATTTATGTTTATGAATTAATTTAATTGCACATTTATTTATTTTAATTTATTAATTTAATTAAAAAGTTATTTATTTTAATTTATTTATTTAATTAAACAGCTATTTATTATAATTTATTAATCTTATTTAAAATGTTGTTTATTTTCATGTATTAATTTAAATTTAATTGCACAGTTATTTATTTAATTCATTAATTGAATTAAACAGTTATTTATTTTTAACATATTAATTCAATTAATCCTATTTTATTTGCATTACATCAAAGCAGAATGAGATCAGGCACAAGTTATAACAACTTTATATAAAACCTTTTCTTTTCAATTTATAACATACATTTAGATGACAGCAACATAAATATAGATATTTCACAATAAACATGATAATAACACATTGAATTGACGACGGTAAGAATAATAAAACAAAACAAAGCAATACATGAAAATTAAAATCAATACCAAAACCAGCTGATGTTCGAAGCATATAGGTGTGTTTGACTGCACAAAATATATCATACAGTAGTACCATGTTGTGTTGACCTACTATTTCTTTATGAAAAGAAAGTTTAAACGGCGATGGTCACCACTTCTACCAATATCAACAAAACAAAACAATAAATAACCCGAAACCTGTTTAAATTTACATACTTTTCAATTATTTGGATTTCTAATCTTTCGATATTAAGCGTACCTGATGAAGATTAATCCAGAAACAGGTCGTGTGCACCAAATTTGAGATCTACGTTTGTATTACCTGTTTATTCGACTTATCCGAGTTCCAGATAAGCAGGTTCGATTGTGCCTTACTTTCCTACAATAGTTTCGTCTGGTTCATATTACATAACTGTGTACATCCTACTATGACGACCCTTGTCTAATGTAATCATACTTTAATATTTTTACAGTTTGTGAGTTAGATCCAGATTCGGGACCTTGTACTTGTCTAATGTAATCATACTTTAATATTTTAACAGTTTGTGAGTTAGATCCAGATTCGGGACCTTGTACTTGTCTAATGTAATCATACTTTAATATTTTTACAGTTTGTGAGTTAGATCCAGATTCGGGACCTTGTACTTGTCTATTGTAATCATACTTTAATATTTTAACAGTTTGTGAATTAGATCCAGATTCGGGACCTTGTACTTGTCTAATGTAATCATACTTTAATATTTTTACAGTTTGTGAGTTAGATCCAGATTCGGGACCTTGTACTTGTCTATTGTAATCATACTTTAATATTTTTTACAGTTTGTGAGTTAGATCCAGATTCGGGACCTTGTACTTGTCTAATGTAATCATACTTTAATATTTTTACAGTTTGTGAGTTAGATCCATATTCGGGAACTTGTACTTGTCTATTGTAATCATACTTTAATATTTTAACAGTTTGTGAGTTAGATCCAGATTCGGGACCTTGTACTTGTCTAATGTAATCATACTTTAATATTTTTACAGTTTGTGAGTTAGATCCAGATTCGGGACCTTGTACTTTTCTATTGTAATCATACTTTAATATTTTTACAGTTTGTGAGTTAGATCCAGAATCGGGACCTTGTACTTGTCTAATGTAATCATACTTTAATATTTTTACAGTTTGTGAGTTAGATCCATATTCGGGAACTTGTACTTGTCTATTGTAATCATACTTTAATATTTTTACAGTTTGTGAGTTAGATACAGATTCGGGACCTTGTACTTGTCTAATGTAATCATACTTTAATATTTTTACAGTTTGTGAGTTAGATCCATATTCGGGAACTTGTACTTGTCTATTGTAATCATACTTTAATATTTTTAGTTTGTGAGTTAGATTCGGGAATTTGTACTTGTTTATTGTAATCATACTATAACATTTTACCTTGTGAGCGTCACCTGATGAAGTTTATTCCAGAAACGCGTCGTGCGCAATAATTTTGATATCTATGTTTTCGTTACAGTTTGTGAGTTGGATCCAGATTCGGGACCTTGTACTCTTTCCTATGCCCCGTACTACTATTACAACAGACATTCAGACACTTGTGAATGGTTTATATATGGTGGTTGTGGTGGTAACTGGAATAGATTCCATGATCTTAGTGAATGCAAGAAGAAATGCGTTAAAAAGCCGCTCACAAAAGATTGTACGTATCATATTAATTAACGTATGCTTTTCTTGTGTATTTAATCACATATTTTTTTCCAGTTATTTTTTTATTTTTTATTGAATGCAAGATATCCCTCGTAGCAAGCTAACAATTTACACAGTATTTGAATTTAAACGCTTTTTTAAACGACTGTATACTGTTGTCCAAATCATTCAAAACTCTAGCACCTGTCATGATGTGTGTGTAGCAAGTGTTGCGGTGACTTCAATCTAACTGTGTAAGCTAAAATGAAACAAAAGTTTCAGACGACTTCTGTTTTAATGTACATTACTCAGCAAATACTGTAGGATCTTCCTGTCATTTTGTCATCCATTATCGTATCCAAGCAGTACGCTACCCATAGCAACCAAAATAATATAGCAACTTCCTGTTAATTTTCTTTTTTCTTTTTTTTAATCAAGGGATTCCGGAAATAATGTTAGCACTTCATGTCTGATCTTATGTTATGTTTATATCCACATTATACTATTATGAAGGATACCGGCAATACTATGCAACATTTTCGCCAAATTTGTTTTCATTTCCAGGTTATACGTTACGCAATGATACCGTATTTTACCGTTTTTTATTTTCAGGTTGCATGTTACCCAAGAACACAGGAGAAACTGTAGGGCCTTCCTGTCAATATGAGTTTAATGAATGGTATTATAATTACGACACAAATAAATGTGAATCTTTCGTATTCAGTGGTTGTGGTGGAAATGCCAACAGATTCCATGATAAATTACTGTGTGACGATCTCTGTAAAAGACAATATGATTCGTCATACAATGGCAACAGTATGTATTTTTGGTTAAGTTGAAGTAATCACTTCGAAAATTTTAGGGACATGTTCCACTTGTCGTAAGCACTTCCCGGTCATTTTCTCATTCATGACTTATCACCGAGTTTGTTCATTGTGTTGTTTGTCCTTCTGCGATTTACGGATTTCGATTGCCCCTTTAGTATCTTCAAACTCTTCTTCTAATGGCGGTTAGATAATTATTGTCATTCAACAGGAAATATTGATATCAATCACCTTTGCTTTACTTGCTGTCAATGACTTTTAAGTTTCTTGACTTACCGATCTGCTGAATATGAGCGTACGTGATGAAGCTTATTCTAGAAAGGCGTCATGTGTACTAAATTATATACCTACGTTTTTTGGATTAAGAATTAAACCTCGAACGCATTTTAAAGCTACATTTCGAAATTGATGAAAACTGACGCAAATTACAATGTTATTAAATAACTATGTTTTCCTTAGATGACAAAAACATGTTATTGGTATGAAATGATATGAATGTACAAGGCTGTCCAACATTACACTTAGCCATAAATTCAAGCAAAAGAACTGCGCTATTATTGCTAATTACAGTAGGGTTTTCTACAACGAGAATTACTCGTACTGAAATGTGCATTATCTGATATGGATACGATTACATAAAAGACTATGACGTCAACACGCTTTTATTTTAATTCAATTTAAATTTTAAGCGACCTACTCGTTCGATTCAGACTCAATTGTTCTCAATACCTCTAAATGTATTTCAGTGTATTAGGATGCATAGTAAAACTACGGAAGAACAAAAGTTTATGCTATTTCTTGTTTTGTATGAATTTAGCACATATGTGCGTCACTCTTGATATTAATGGGGAAAAAGAACGTCAGAAACAGTAAATACTCCAAGTGATTTCAATACAAAACCGATAAATAAATGTGCTATTTAAAAAGACAATACTGCAATGAAGTGCAGACATACGACAAAGATATTTTTTAAATATAGACGATAAGATGCCAACTTTGTTGTAATGATTTTTCGTGAGTGTCTGTAGAATGTTGAAATTTAACTCATTCCCGAAGAGGAGCATATAAAACAAAACTAACTGAGATTGAATGGTTCACTTCATATTGAATGGTTCACTTCATATTGTTTCCTGTTATATCTATTATGTTACTACTATGTTTTAGTTTTATCATATTGTTTCCTGTTATATCTGTTATGTTACTACTATGTTTTAGTTTTATCATATTGTTTCCTGTTATATCTGTTATGTTACTACTATGTTTTAGTTTTATCATATTGTTTCCTGTTATATCTGTTATGTTACTACTATGTTTTAGTTTTATCATATTGTTTCCTGTTATATCTGTTATGTTACTACTATGTTTTAGTTTTATCATATTGTTTCCTGTTATATCTGTTATGTTACTAATATTGTTTAGTTTTATATGTTGTCCTATATTATATCTTTACGTTCTGCGTTCCGTGTTGTCCATTACGATTTCCGCATAAAAACAATGTTCGATTCGTCTTTATCTCCAGTTGTTTGTAGGAGGGCGCATGTCTTATTATTTACGTTATTTTTGTTTGTTTGCGTATAGTGGTGTCTAACACATATTGTGTTGTGTTTTTGCTTTGTTATTCTTCGTCTTGTGTACTCTATTTTACCAGTTTCTCTGGATTGTCCTTTTTTGGTTGCCAATTAGGTATTCTCGAATATTTATTTCATGTAATTTTTATTACAGAATGTGATCAACCAATGGCCTGTGGACAAGGAAAGTACCACGGGCTGATGTTTTACTACAACAAAAATACAGATACTTGTGAAAAGTTCCGATTCAAAGGATCAGGAGGGAACGACAATATGTTCTATGATTACTGGGATTGTGAAGAAGAATGCAGAAAAGAACCAACTTCTCCTTCCGGTACAGTATATCTTATACAGAGGTCTCTTATTACCAACTTCTCCTCCCGGTACAGTATATCTTATACAGAGGTCTCTTATTACCAACTTCTCCTTCCGGCACAGTATATCTTATACAGAAGTCTCTTATTACCACCTTCTTCTTCCGGTACAGTATATCTTATACAGAGATCTCTTATTACCAACTTCTCCTTCCGGTACAGTATATATTATACAGAGGTTTCTTATTATCAACTTCTCCTTCCGGTACAGTATATCTTATACAGAGGTCTCTTATTACCAAATTCTCCTTCCGGTACAGTAGCTCTAATACAGAGATCTCTTTTTGGTGATCAAAGTCTAAATTCTAGCATTGGTACAAGGGAGATAATCCAATGGAAAAAACATGCCCTACACAGACTACAAGAGACTAAAAATAATTAACAAAAAGTAGAATTTCGATGCATGCTCATATTAGGTTGTCATACATTAGTATGCCTCTGACATATATTCTTACCAATGATATGCTAGTCGATAATAGTGTTACATTTATAGACTCATTCGTGCTTACCAACATATTTGTCCGTTTTTACCAATATATAAGGGATTTAACAATCTAGAGATACTCATGTTAATTACAACCAAGCCCATTATTTATAATATTTGATATCCAGTGACGCTTAGATCATATATATGTAGTCTTAGCAAGAAAGCGGCCTTTTTGAATAAAATGAAAGCCGAATTAAATTAAAATACATGTAAACATTTTCATTGACTGGAGTATCATTTAAAAACCTATCTCTTTCCGGGAACAATACGAAACTGGAACAGTCTACCCCTGCAAACTGTGAAGAGTGACTCTGTTGAGTCATTCCAATCAGCTGTTTCATTCACTAACCATTAGTTCATCTCATGTATATAGTTTTATCTTAAAATCTAAAATTTTTAAAAATATTCAATTTCATTTTCTAAAATTGTTAATTATAGCACCTTAAGCGCACTAACTAACGTAAATGGCGGAATCTTCAATTAGTTGAAGGCAGCCTCTTTATATAGTAGAATTAGTAGAAGGCATACTTAATTATTTATGCTTTACAATGTTAATTTAAATTATTCTTATTTCAGTCTGTTACTTACCCGTCGACACAGGAAGTGGTTCCGCACATCATAAACAATGGTATTTTGACTACGCTACACAGTGTTGTAAAGAGTTTGTATACCAGGGAGAAGGAGGAAACTTAAACAGATTCCATGACGAAAAATATTGTAATGATGTTTGTAAAAACAGTGTTCCTCCAGCATCAGGTATTATTATAATAATATTGATTGATTGATTGGTGTTTGACGCCAACTTTGGTATTATCTCATCTATATCGTGGCGTATAATATTTTATTAAATGATTAAACAAATCTGTTGTCTTGATTGGTCAAAACCACACAGGGCCCCTTTTGATAAAACATTATGATAGGTAAGCAATACGTGTATTATAGCTGACAAGCCTGATGAAATTGGCTTTGAATCGAATGTTTTGATTGTGCGGTGTATTTTTTATGAACCAATCACAACCACCCCTTTAACATTAACAAGTCATTTAATAAATAATTGTTGAATTTTAATATAGAATGACACGATATTTATCAACCCAAGAAGTGATAATCACCTCGGCCGTTGGCCTCGGTCATTATCACTTCTTCTGGGTTGAGAAATCATCGTGTCAACTTTACTTTATCAAAAGTCATTAAATGTATAATATTAACTTCTACGATTAATTATCCTGCATAGGCGACATTAATTACGTTTTCATGGAATCTACATAATGGGTATTTAACATGCAAGCAGCGTCCCACTCTCAAAAAACAGCATCCACGATTGCTACTTTTTTATTTGTAAAAGTAGAGCATGGTTTACCTCCGAAAAATGCAATGTCCCCGATGGGATTCGATCCCGGGATCTCTCCCACTGTAAACCACCGCTGTATTAACTGGGCTAATGGCGATCTCCACTAACTCCACAGAGGTGGTTATGAACCTACTATGGCTCCTATAACCTTAGGTAGGGGAGCTTTCCCGTTACATATTGATAACGTATATATTTATTTGTAGTTTGTGACCTACCTCTACAGGCAGGAGATGGATATGATAGCTTAGACAGATATTACTACAACCAGGGTACAGGAGCATGCGAGCACTTCTCTTATACTGGACAGGGTGGCAATGATAACTGCTTCAAGAGTAAACAAGTGTGTGTGTCCCAGTCAAACGTTTGCACCAAGCCTTACGTTTCTGTATCAGGTACAGATGTTGATTTTCATTAAAAACAAAAACTCTTACTATAAAGTAGCTAATGACTGTGAGATGGATTTTCGATAAAAGTTTCCAAGCACTTATATATTGAATTATTTCCCTAAAATCACTTAATATAGCACTCTTCTGTCCAATAACAGCAAGCAAATGCATTTGATAAGTTCTATACTCTTCAATAATTAGTGTAATGCATGACAGGATTCTCATCATTTGCTAAATATACATATTGACAATTATATACACACCATCCAACTTTTTTAAAATCTCAACCTTACACTTGAGTAAATTTTATTTTGTCCTGGAAACGGATTAATATAAGCCGTTGTCTTGTTTCCGAATCCTTTTAATTATTTTGTGTACTTCATTTTATTTTGTATTATATATCATATGTATATTGTATCTGATTTTTGTAAAAAATAATTAATAAAATATGCTTCCATAAAAGTATGTGGTTTTCTGATATCAGACAGTGGGAATGACACAAATTCACATACTAAAAATGATTTAAAAAACGATTTTCATAATTTATTATTTTGGACAATGTGTTTAAAATTGGTAGTTTTGTTGTTGGAGGATACTACAACATCCGGAGAAAAACCACTTATCCGTCGCAAATCACTGACAATATTTTCACATCAGTTGTATCGAGTACACCCTTTCCATGACAAAATCGAACTTACAACTTTAGTAGTGATAGAAACTGATTGCACAGGTGGATCTAGCTAATCTAACTATTACCATACGATCGGGAACATGAAGATCCCCGAAATAATAAGTAACATTCTTACTAACTATGATCTAATTTAATAATATTATGTTAAATCGTCTTTCTCGTATCAAGCAGGTGTCATCGTGGTCGGAATAGTATTGTAGTTGAATCGTTGGATGTAAATACAATGTAGCATAATCCTTAAACGGCAAGATCATATCATTATTAAGCGTAAATATTATCCAGAAAGCATTTTTTGACATTCTTGTAGGCTCTTGTATGGTATAGCCATGTAGATGTATCTCTATGTCTGTATACACTCCAAAAGAAAAACTCCATAGTTATCAAAGTCCGAATTTAACTTTTTTTTGTTATTTTTGTTTATGTTTTCTATTTTAGCTTGTGAGATGCCCCCTGATTCTGGATACACTGACGGGTCTCATAAGGATTCTTACTATTATTATGACGTAAACACCAAACAATGTAGTACATTCTACTTTTACGGTTACGGTGGTAACGACAACAGATTCAGATCCAAAGAAAATTGTGAGAAAACATGTATCGGTTATACACACTCTTCAGATGGTGAGTTGATCAAATGAATAACAAAAATTAACACATTACAGGGGCGGATCCAGGATTTCAAGTTAGGGGGGCGCACTTTCAAAAATTGCGCCGAGCGGAGGGAGGCACGAAAATATTTTGGGTATTTCGTGTGAAAAATCACGATTTTACGCCAAAAAATCATATTTTTTACAATTTTAGGGGGGAGGCGCCGCGATGCGCCCCCCCCCCCCCCCCCCCCCCGCACCTGCATTATCATAGCAAATATTTAAATTGTCAACATATTGTATCTAGTATTATTAACAAAGTTAACTCTAGATTGAAATTTTTATACAGAAATGCAATGTGTTTGGACGCCAGGTCAAGAATGACTCTTACAACTGTACTAATTCAGTGTTATTTCGACTACTCTTGTTCATCATGGTATTGTAGTTTAGGGAAGGGTATGATAAAAAAAATTACAAGTGGTACAAAACAAAGTTGTTAGATTTGTTCTTGGCATAGGACCTAGAAGTAGAATAAATTGTGATATTTTGGATAAAGTAAATATGCTTTCTGTAACAGACAGAGTCCGGCAATTAGAATAAATCATGTGTTCAACATTTTTCATGGACATGCACCTGAATACCTATGTGAAAATTTTAATTTAAACAATGACTTGACTAGAGGTGCTACAAATGTATTTTTTTTTTTACTCCCAAGTGGAAATACTTGTAATACAAATACTTTTGTTTATAATGCTATTCTTGACTGGAACAATTTGCCAATCAAAATCAAAAATATTTCTAATAAACCTGCATTCAAATCAGCAGTTAAAAATTATTTAAAAATAACAGCCAGAAATAGAGAATTGGATGATTTTAGCTAGGAGTTTTAAATTTTATGTGCATAGTCATAATATATATATTTATGTTCCTATTTTTTCGAGCAACATTTTGTGCTTAGTGCTAAAGATTATATTTAGTCATTTTTTATTATATTTACAAGTCATGGACCCCATTGGAAATAAGCCTTCGGGCTTTATGAGTTATTCGAAGGCAGTCATGCACTGTTCTTAAACGTATTTATTTAATTTAATGTAATGTTTTTGTGATGTTTTTTGTTTAAATGTATGTGCTTGATATTTGCCTGAATAAAAATGAATGAATGAATGAATGAACAGTTCCATAATCCAATAGAAAAATCGTGGAAACAGGAAAAATCGATACCCTTAACACACAAATACACGACCCTTAACACCCTAATACATGACCCTTAACACCCTAATACATGACCCTCACTTTCATTGCTTGGTACTTGTACTTCTATTAAAAGTAATGGGGTTAAACTAGCTTTATGGACACAAACCTCCGCTCTAGTGAAATGGTGCGGTTATTCAAGTATTTTCTCTCTCAGTTAAGAGGGCGAATATTTTAATAGATATATGTATTTCCAGAGTGAGGAAGTTAATGGTTATTGCTTAACGCCATGTGAACTATATCAACGCGAGAGCATCTTACATTTTGAGAAGAAAACAATTGTCGTATTTGTACTAGACCTACACGTTGGAATTTGTAAAGTGTAAGCTCACAGACACCACATGTACAGTTAACGGGCAGAAATGTCACATCACTCAGATATATATATTGTCCTGGTTCCGAACCAACCAGTCTTTGTTCTTACATCTAAATGATGAATGCTCATTGGAGAAGGGCACATTCCAATTTTAGAGTCTGCTGTTTGACCCTGCCTGGAGAATCCGATACTTGTCGTCAAAACTTTCCGATCCTGTCCGCATTCATGTCATATCACCGGGTTTGTAACTAAAGTAACACGACGGGTGCTCCCACTAATGGAGCAGGAACTGCTTACCCTTCCGGAGTACCTGAATGTTTGAAGGGACAACCAGGTATGGCCAATCAAGAGATACAGGCAATACTGGGCACACGACAAAGAACGAAGACAAATAATACTATAAAACATAACGCATACCTGGTTTGGTTAATGTCATATCATATTAAGTGTACTTATAACTTTGTTTTTGCAGTTTGTGATTTACCCAGTGACTCCGGCCCTTGCTATAGTCAATACAAGATGTATTTCTACAATTCATACTCCAAAAAGTGTGAACAATTTTCTTATGGTGGTTGCTATGGAAACGATAACAGATTTTTGAGTAAGGCTGAATGCGAAAGTACTTGTGGCAGTTACGGTCCCCCTGCTCAAACTGGTAAGTGTTTTGTGTTTTTTCTCAATAAAAGTAAAATGTATAGAGCTGAAGCAAATTGTTAATGGTGGATTTGTATTTGAGTATACACGAATACAGTCAAAACTTAATTAAGTGGTCAGTCAGGCGTATCAACAAAAGTAACCACATAAGACATATGTCTTCTTAAATGGGGTCACTTTACATTTGTTTATGGTCACAAACCCTTAAAAAGTTATCTTTTTTTTCATGGTTTTTGCTTAATACAGGTGGCCGCTTTTGCAGGTTTTGCCGAAAAACATGAAATAAAAGAGATAATCATGCAATGGTATAAGGATATTTATTTCTCGTTTGATGTACATTTTTGTCCCCTGCCCCCGCAAAACGGAGAAGGGGATATGGAAATGCCAGGCGGCCGTCCGTTCAAGATATGTTGTAAGCGCTATAATTGTTGTCCAATTGATTTCAAACTTACACACAAGCATCATATTATAAATCTCTCTAATAAGTTCGAAATTGGGCAAAATTCGAAAAAAAAATTGTGAGAATGGCGGTCATTTAATATCTGCCAAAACACATCAAAATTTCAAAGTGCTACAATTTCAACGAAAATTGATATTAAGAAGATTTTCGACCTGCGGAATGTGATAGTGACAAATGTTATTTAAAAATGGCGGCCATTGCAGCCATTATGGGGCCATTTTGTCAGCTATTTTCAATATGGTCGCCAAAACACATAAATATTTTGAAGTGCTCCAATTACAAAGAAAATTGATATTTAGGGTTTTTTTAGAGGAATGTGATCGTAACCAATGCGATTTCGAAATGGCGGTCATTTTGGCAGCCATTTTTAAGATGGCCGCCAAAATGCGTAAAATTTCGAAGTGCTGCAATTTCAACGAAAATTGATATGAGGAATGTGATGGTGACAAAATCGATTTGAAAATGGCGAGTAATTTACGTTTAATTTTGTAGAATCCAATTAAATTTTTTAAGGGCATAAAAATAGTGTATGGAGATGAGCACCTGCTGTTTTAAATATTTATATACAATAGCTAGCACAATTAAAATAACAAATGATTTCTAATATAGAACCATATAAAGGCTTGTTAGAACACAAGCAAAATTCTTGATTGATTATTGACGACACAGCTTCTTTAAAGATTAGTCCATTTCAGTCATAGGAACTAATGAAAGTAATTTATACACAGATCTATGTAAATAGGCGGGGGACATTGGTTATGGCACAGCAATCTTGTCTTATTGGTTTCCATGTATAGATCACCTTCTGAATATGAGATATATTTTACGTCATCATATAGCATTTTCAACTTCTATATCATCACATCCGTTTCATTAGGGAAATAAGAAGTCACCTTTAAAGAACATTGTCTCTGAGGGCTAGGGTTTGGGTTGTGGTGTTTAACGCCACTTTCAACAATATTTCAGTTAAATCGTGGAGGCAAGTTTATTGGTGGATGAAACCGGAGTACCGGAAAAAAAACACTGATCTGCCGCAAGTCACTGACAAACTTTATCACATAATGTTGTATTGAGTACACTTCACCTGAACGGGATTCGTACTCACATCGATATTGGTGATAGGAACCGATTGCTTAGGTAGTTGTAAATCCAAGTATTATGTGATCACGACCAGGACGATCCTTACGTTGCTATTGACATGATTTAAAATGAGTATAATTAAAATTTGTATTTTCATTTATTTGTTTTTTAATCATATTTTAGTGTGCGACCTTGCTGTTAATTCTGGTTCCGGTCCAGATCACTATCAGTACTTTTATTACGATAAAGCCACAAACAAGTGTGACTGGTTCTATTACTACGGCTATGGAGGAAATGGGAACAGATTTGTTGATTACCATACTTGTTACAGTACATGTGTCGAGACCGATGTTGATGGTTAGTAGTCAGTAATTTTGTATTGAAGTAAAAAAAAATTGTGAGTCAATTTCCTTCATCATTTCATTTTTTGTTAAAAATGACAAATATTCGTATGTAGCTACACATACAAAAGAAATGAATATATTTAATACAAAATATTACAAAGAGTTCCTTCATTAGTATTGTACGTTGCACGAGTGGTGTGTTATTATAATGATGGGTTAGTTTAGGTTGGGTTTATGGTGTTTAACGCCACTTTTAACAATATTTCAGTTATATCGTGGCGGTCAATTTTATAGGTGGTGCAAACCGGAGTACCCGGAGAAAACCACCGACCTGCCGCAAGTCACTGACAAACTTTATCACACAATGTTGTATCGAGTACACATTAGTGGTGAAATGCCCTGATTCGGTAAGTAGTTTTACATCCAACAACCATACGATTACGACCATGACGCACACTAAATATGCATACTTAGTAATATACGAATTCATGTAGGGAACATCAACATCAATACGTTTTATATTTTCTATTCTACAGATTGTTCGTTGCCAATGCATCAAGGTACAGGGGATAAATGGGAGTGGTCTTACTTCTACAATACAGATGTCCATGAATGTCAGGCATTTATATACTATGGCTCAGGAGGAAATAATAACTGTTTCTCAGATAAACCCATGTGTGACAACGCTTGCAATGGTAAGATATTGTTAAAGTTTTTCGCTAAACACTAAATAATATAGCTTGCTTCGGAGATTACATCTGCTTCTTATAAACGCATAGCCATACATAGGGGAGGGAGGGGGTATGGTGTTTTAACTCTACTTTCAACAATATGTCAGTTATATCCAGTCGGTCAGTTTTATTGGTGGAGGAAACCATCGATCTGCCGCAAGTCATTGACAAACAAACAATATAGCATAATTATGAATGATTGGACAGCACGTTTTCCTTTGTTCAATGTATGACCATTACTTTGCAACTGTTTAACTTGTGAAGCAAACATTCTAGTCTGTGTCGTCTTCCTGACACGAGTTTTGGAATCTGAGCCATAATTGCTGCAATTTGATTTTTGTTATGACTGCATTTTTTTTCATTTATTTTTTTTATTTTTCAGAATACAGAGGAAAATAAGATGACACGGAAAACATGAAAATCACTTTCGACTCGGACTGGTTAATGAAATATAAGACAATTATCATTATTTACATTAATAAATATTGCATAGACATAATCAGTGTTATTAATGATATGAAATTGATTTGAATCACAACTATGTGCCGGCATGCTTTTCTCACATAATGGTTTGCATATTCTGGATAGCTGCTGACGAGAAAACTCCTAATGCAAGCATTCATGGTAGTAAGTCTATAATCGTCATTTCAAATTTGTTACAGTCGCCTTCATGAATTAGTTGATCTTTACGCAGTGTCTGTCTCAATGATGACTCAGGGTCTGTTTGTACTGTATGTAATCTCTTTCCGTTCCCGTTACCTCATTTACAGTATCTACAGGATTTTGACATTTTCATGGCGGGTGCCACATGTGTAGCAGGAACTATTTATTCTTGCGCAAAATGTCATGGGCGATGGGGTCCGTTTAGCTTTCAGTGTTTAACCGGAGTTGACTGTAAATATGAGCAACACGGTGTGTGTCTTATAAGAAGCGGGAACTGCTGACCCTTCGAGAGCATCTGGGTTCACCCACGGTTTGTTGATGGAGTTCGTGGTGCTAATCTTTTTTTATTTTGTTTGTCTTTGTCCTGTGTCGTGTGTGTCCAGTGTTGTCAGTGTCTCTGGATTATCCATTGTTCATTGCCCTTTCGGTTTTCTCTAACGTCTATATACAGCTGTTGATTATTGTTTATTGTTGAAGTTATAATTGTTGGTGTGTATTTCTTTATTAACTACCAATTTATTTCATCCCGTCTTGGAACCTTTCTTATTCTTTATTTAATGTGCAGTGGTTACAATGTTATTGACGTACGACTCTGTAATTTACTATGCCGGTGTAACGTAATCTGCCTTTTGTTAGACCGAACGCTTAGTTTGATTTTTATTGTGCTAGTAGAAATTTGAAAAACAAAAAACATCACATTGTAGGAACAGTTACCAATATAAAAAATCTTAGAAAGAGGCAAAATCGATACGCCTAAGACACAAATGCATGACCAACCAACATTTGTTCTTACTTCGTAATGATATGATCTTAGCCGAGAAGGAAACAGTATCACTGTTATAGTCTTGTTTGACGTAGCTGGGGTGGGGATCGAACCCATGATCTACCACACGCGAGGTGAACGTGTATGTATTGCCCCACTACATTAGTAATCATCATATATATTATCCCTATAATATATAGCTATTGTGGATTAAATGGTTGGCATGACAACATAATTTGTCTAAGAGAGGAGGTTTTGGACCTTTAAAACTAGCTTATCTTAACCACATTTTATTGAAGTGACTAAGACAGAAAAATGAGTAGGCTCATGTATTTGTGTGATAGGATATCGAAATTGCAAAAAAAAAGGAATCACACAAATGATATTCAGACTATTCCAAGCGGAATCTTAATGATATTCTCTTCATGGTCGGAGTTACGTAATCGCTCCTTTTGGAGGCTTCCGCTCTAGATAGAATCATAGTGACCAGGAGAATTTATAAAGACAGAACATTACGACTATGTATAACAAAAAGTATACCATTTGACTGCTCAAATAGGACGAATGCCTGATGAGAAAAGTTGAAGATACCAAAGGGGTTATCAGAAGCGAAGACGTAAATCGACGAAGGACAGACAATAAATTGGCCATAAGAAAAATGACAAAACGACAAACAACGATTTACAAAACATTACACAGAAAACTAGAGATCGAACAACACAAATCCCACTAAAAACCGGGCGTGAATTCATGTGCTCCGAAAGGGTATGCAGTTCCTGCTCCACAAGTGGCACCCGTTGTGTTTAACTTGTTGCAAATCCGGTGATAAGATATTCCGTGGGTTGCGTCGTTCGGACTGGATTGCATGTCTACGTTTTCATTAAAATGTATTTCTCCATTGCCGAGAGGGAAAATTGTATAAACGCTCGGGTTTTTACTCTCTTGCAACTGGATATTGATTATTTTAATTTCATTTGCATTGTGTAGTTAGATTTATTTCCGTTTCTCATCGTCATCATTCTAAATACAAATTACGACAACCGATCCCTTATTCATAGAGGAAATGTCACATCTAGACATAGTCATCGCCTAGAAATAAAGGTTCTTTCACGAATGCATATATGCATAGTACACTCCACAGAAGCCGTTGTTTACACTACCGGAAGTTGAGCTGCGCTTGACTGAACTACATGTTTGGTCAAGATTATTAATAAATTCCGGATATTAACTACCGGAACTTCATCATAAACCTGCTCAAACAGTTGACTACAAAGTTGTTCCGAACGACCAACCAACATCTGGATATACTACTCATTCATCCATTTGGAAATTTGTCTGGAAACTGCTTGTTGGTAATTCATAGCGAATATGTTAAGGTAAAATTATGACAATTATAAAATTGAAAACATAGGTGTAGAAAAAAATACAAAGATTAGCTGAGAATCGGAGGTTGAAATGACATTTTCATTTTGAAATTTGGAGGAATAAAACTGGTGCATTCCCTTTTTAGTGGTTCGTGTTGGGTAATAACTGCCATCGATAGCATAATCCCGAGAGATCACCCTTAACGAGGTCTTGTTCTACTACCTGAATTATTGCTGGCCATGGGTCCTTATCCAAACTGGTGTGTCTACTGGTTCCAGATCCACCTGTATTCCTTTCATGCATAATTATAGAACAATGCCATAGTGCGAATTCGTACGACATATATTATACACATGTTGTCGATAAACCGTATGCATGATAAATCAGGAATAATTTTAAATACCAAAATACACAACAATATGCAAATTAAATCTAATAAATTTCGGGATTTCGCCATGTAATCGCACAGATTAACTACGCATGCATTAAGATGAAAACAAGTCTTCATGCCCCATAAATTAATATTCTTGTTTATGTAACACGTGCGATATTATTACAATGGTGTTGTATTGTTCTTTTCATGTTAGCAATATATCTACAGAAAGCAGCAAAAAGTGGAAAATAAAACATAAATCCAGGAAATTGTTTCCGCTTGAAAAACAAATCCCCTTATGATGAAGACGTGTATTTCAAATAACCATGTGTAAATTATGATCTTACGAAGGAGTTTCAACTTACAATTTACATGTGATTGAAACCGAATATGTTAATGTTTATCCTAAATTAGTAAATACAATATGCCTTCAAAACAATATGTATAAACGCCAAGTGATGTCAACGGTATAAACACAAAAAGTATAATAATATGTATTGTATATAGTAATATAATTGGAAACACGTAATCATAAGACGTTAAACCATGTCCTGCTACGCAGTTGTTCTTCTCTGCCTCACGGCATGTCTGGTAGGAATTTATAATTTACCTAATTTATATTGGTTATTAATGAGTATGCTTACTTTATTAAAACTGAACTAAGTATTTGTTTTTTGTTTTTGTTTCATTGTGTTTTACATTGTAATTAAGTAAGAAAAAAGCACTTTCTGTTTTTCTTAAATTCCAAGTTATTCATTTTTTTCCGTTTTCTTCTTAAATAGTTTCACTGAAATGTTGCTTTTCGTTTATTTGCACAGTACATTTTGTACATGTAACACAATGATGTTGTAAAACGCTAACCCGATCTTTTACTTTCACGTTCCCATATATACAGATGATGTCCTTTCACTAAATAATTCTAAGGTTGGTGATTTCGTTGATCGCATCTATCTCAATGGGGTTGAAATAAAGGATACTACAGATACCGAAAGTTATGTTTCATACCTTGACCTACAGCTAGAAATACCAGTGAGGTCCGGTTAAGAACGAACCTTTACGGCAAAAGGAATGTTTTTATTTTTTCAATTGTGAACATGTATATGCAGCAACATTCCAGAAGCACACACACACACACATGTTATTGTAAATAGGCGTAATTAGGAATTACAGGTAATTACTAAACATGTCAGTAAATACTCGTAATTACTGATGGATTTAGGAATTACGTGTAATTCCTAATTTGTCAGTAATTACAATAACTAAATTAATTAGATGATATTACGCTTATTTACTGATTGCTAATTTTGAATGTATGGTAGCTACCAATATCATAAATATATGAATTTAGCAACTGGCATGATTTTCCTAAAAATCTTATTCATTTATATTTTTCTTCACCTTTTCTTTTCTTTTTTTATTAAATATTCAAAAACATCATATACATGTTAACATTCAGAATACGAAAAAATGGGGCATATTTTCAATAGAAAAAAAATATGGGGTTTTAAATAGGGGTGCCAGTCGCTAATGAAATGCAAATATAATATACTTTTTGGAATAAATTACGCTTATTCTAAAATATATTTATCTTAAAAGACATGAATAAATAAAATATCAACTATTTTCTTGAAAGATAAGAAATTATGTTTCCTAAAAAACAATATTAAAAAATGTATCACTTATTTTAACACGATTTACTATTATGGCACCTTGAATTGCATAAAGCACATTTACCAATTGTTCTTGTACCACCAGTTTTACAACTGCATTTAACAAAACATTGTCCGTCTCCTATTGATTGTAGGCGGATTGCATCATGGACGCTAATTTCAGTGTTCGAATCGACTTCGGACAAACCATGAAAAGTGCACGACATGAATTTGTTTCTCGAAAATATTTAATTTAGTAGTTCATGTGTAGTTCCCAGCTTATATTTATTCGGTGTCCGAACTAAAAATTGTATCTCAGTTCATACGATATTTCAGAAATTGTAGCCCCTATCATGAAAGAGGGTTTTAACAAGCAATCTACTGAACCAAGGCCCTGGTTAAGTTGACGTCATCACGTCGAAAGTTTTTTAGTCGCCAATATGATTTGGCTAACCAATACGGAGTATCTGTGGCACAAATGATCACGAATATGTTCCATTTTTCATAATCACAACTCGGTCCTTTCCTCATTCATGACACGTCACTGGGTTTGTAACTAGAGTGACACGACGAGTGCCACTAGTGGAACAGGAACTGCTTACCCTTATGGAGCACCTGAGTTACGCCCAGTTTTTAGTGAGGTTCGTGTTGCTCAATCATTAGTTTTCTGTGTAGTGTTTTGTAGATCACTGTTTGTCATGTAGTTCTTTTTCTGTTGGTCATTGTGTTGTATGTCTTTCGAATGATGGATTCTGATTACCCCTTTGATATCTTCAAACTTTTGTACATTGTGTTGTATGTCCTTCTTCGATTGATGGATTCTGATTACTCCTTTGATATCTTCAAACTTTTGTACATTGTGTTGTATGTCTTTCGATTGATGGATTCTGATTACCTCTTTGATATCTTCAAACTTTTGTACATTGTGTTGTATGTCCTTCTTCGATTGATGGATTCTGATTACTCCTTTGATATCTTCAAACTTTTGTACATTGTGTTGTATGTCTTTCGATTGATGGATTCTGATTACCCCTTTGATATCTTCAAACTTTTGTACATTGTGTTGCATGTCCTTCTTCGATTGATGGATTCTGATTACCCCTTTGATATCTTCAAACTTTTGTACATTGTGTTGTATGTCCTTCTTCGATTGATGGATTCTGATTACCCTTTTGATATCTTCAAACTTTTCTTATTAGATATAGGTATATTTGAAATTTATAGTTCCTTAATTATTATTTTTAAATACCAAGCTGCATATGCCGTCAAACAATCTGTATCTAACCGTGTACTCTCATTCAAGGTAAACAATAACATTCATCTACCCTGTTCAGTTCATTTACATGTTCTGGATTGTTGAGTATCCATGTATATTACTATCCATGCATTTATAAACTATTTATTTAAATTGTTTTTTCCTTTTTTCAGGTCAAAGCTGGTAATGTTCCATGTAAGTGTATTGACAGTTATTTTTGCAGTCAAGCATGAAATGATATCATCACATGATATTGTCCTACGAAAGAAGCCGTCGTTTTAGACGAACGATTACAACCTTCTGTCTATCTGAACGATAGTTGCGTGCTTCTATACGAATTATAATAGACCCTTTCTATTTTAGTGTAAAGCATGTGCCTATATGATACTGACGTCGATCTGCCCATACGAACAATTCAATATTAATTCGTTCGTTTTGTGTATCACGTTCATTTGTAAATCGTTCGTCAAACACGGATGTACACGTGTAGATCATTTACCCAATTATTTTTTAGAAAACATTCTTTGCTATAATGATAGATATTAAGAAAAAATTTAAGTTAACAAAATGGTAGTCAGAAGTAAAAATTTGAAGACGGATGGACAACACAATGGTCAAACGAAAAAAGACGAGAACAAAACAAACAATGGTTGACAAACCACTGCACATAAAATTGAAGAATGAGCAACATGCACCTCCATTGTAAACCGGGGTGAACTAAAGTGCACCGGAAGTACTTTACAATCTTGAAAAGCAATACAAACCAATAAAGAGAAATGATAAAATGAAAAACAGAAATAAAATATAACACTATGTCTGAGCGGTTCCAAAATACAATAAAAAAAACGCAAAATCGACACCCTAAACACACATACATTGTATACATGGCCACTAAATAACTTTCAGATGCAGACACTTCAATGAAACAAAAAGTGGCGAGGTTAAAATTGTGTTATGGCTCTAACCTACCCTCTTAGTGGAATGATGCCGTATGCAAGTGTTGTCAACCTGTGTGTAAATTGCCAACCTTCACATATAACTGGGTAATCGGCGTTTTTATAAAGAACGACCCAATCTAGAAAGAAACGTTTGAAGATTAATCACTTTGTGCCTAATATGCTTAATCTTCGTGGTGACAGAGAAATTATCATATACATGATACTGTTTCATTAAAGAGAACAGATGGTTTTCGACATCATTCATAAATATTAGATAGTACAAAAGGCAAGCGTAAGACATAATAGTGCAACAATAGTCTATACCTTTCCGGAGCACCTGAGATGTGGGGTTCGTGTTACTCGATCTTTAGTTTTATGTGTATGTTTTGTAGATCGTTGTTTGTCCTTTTGTACTTTTTCTTTTTCTTTCTTCTGCCAACATGGTGTCGATATCTTCCGAAAACTCTTTGAAGGTCAAGATGAGACGATTCTTTAAAAATCCTAGACTTAATAGTTTAGTACTGAGAAGACGGTGACGTAAGCAAAAAGTCTGAATACAGACTGGAAGCTCGAGCGTGTATTCCATTAGTTGTGAAATATAAACTCCATACGCGAGAGCGGTTGGTATATTACTATCAAGATGTGGACAATTTATAATGGTAAAATTGACGTCGTCTCTTTTGTCATAAAGTTGACCATTGAGATAAATATCAAGAGATGAAGTAGAGGAAGCTGTTTCATGGTTTTCAGTTGTATCAGGGTTAGGGGGATTGTGGTGTTTAATATTTCAGATATATCGTGGTTCAGTTTTCTCAAGTTTATTTGGGATAATATTGTAACAAAACAGAACATTATAAACAAACCTATTTCTTTTCGATAAAGATAGTGGAGTGTGGACAGGATGGTCAGAATGGGGTCCATGTTCCAGCCATTGTGAAAAGCTTGGAGAAAGGAATTACAGATATAAAGTCAGAGACAGAGACTGTGTAAGCAATGCTTATGGTGTGGCACACTGCAAAGGCTCTAAGAAGACAATGGAAATTTGTAATACTGATCCATGTCCAGGTCTGTACTGTCTCTGCTTATTCTACTTTCAATCAAACGAAATGATTTAATAATTGTTTTTCGATACAGTTTTTGAGGAATGTATAATGCGAACATCCAATAAACAAACTGTGTGTTGATTTATAGAGGTCCATGAAAAACTCTTATAATACACCCAGGACTGTGAAAATATCAGTCAGAGCAAGGTCTTGATTCAGGACTAATTAGATGATCTTACCAATATACAATTTTCAGGTTCAACTTAACTATGTCCCGGTGAGGTCGGGTTTTAATATATTTAAAGCACGAAATACTAGTATTAAAATTAATTTTCAAAAGAACAAAAGCCATTTTTATGATTTTGATAAACATTTTTTAACCAATATCTTCACGATCAGAAAATGTGATTGTATTGCTTTGTCAAAAAGCGCTTTTAAAAGATTGTTTGCAGTATTTGTGTTAAGGGGTCAGCATTTCATATTCATGAAGAGAGCAACATGTTTGTAAAGGATACATCAGATGAAACATTATTTAATATTTTAAATGCCAGTAGTGAAATGGATCAGAACGTATTGCCTTGTAATGGGCAAATAACGACCATTTTTAATACACTATTATCATGTTAAGGGATGCTGTAAGTTATCTTTTATGTGCAAGCAGTGAGACATTCCCCAAACTGTAAGCAATCATATTCCTTCAACCTTAGGACGAGTTTCATTCGTCAGTCACAGTCTGTTGACGCCACTCTATGGAAATAACTAATGGAGAGTTCAAAGTCATTTTCTTTCTTAACTGGACACATTCAGTTCATATCGAAATTGTATATAATAATAGCAAAACATCGAAAACAAAAATACAACCCCGTAGGAACAGTTTCTAAATATACTCGAAAAATTGTAGGCAATAAGTGAAACATTGACATAATAATTAGCAAAATAAGATGAACACTAACACGATAAAGCAAACATGATGAGCTCAGCAAAAAAAGCTGGTAGTTCAATTTCTTGGCGATGTGTAATTTTTATAGCTATATGTGATGCAGTTTGTCAGTGACTTGCAACTGGTAGGCGGTTTTCTCTAAATGCTCACCTACCTATTAAACTGACGAAACCATATTACTGAAATGTTGTTAAAACAGGAGTTTTCCCTTGTTCTTTTTGTCATTGCATTGTCTGTCTTCGATCTGTCATCGATTTATTGATTAATTGTTTCTTAGTACCTCTTTGGTATTTTCAAACGCAGATTGATGATAAACGTTGTGACTTCCATTTTCTTATGGTAAATTTGCCTTTCTTCAGAACAAAATCTCCTGTGTTTGTTTTTGTAAATTCCAATTACATGTAATATTCCAGAGCATGTTCTTGTAAGTATGTTTTTACATTTGTTGTTACTGTATTTGCATGTACATCGATAACATAGTCCAACTTCAGCATTGACGGTATCATCCACTAGTGGTCAGTGTTTCTGCACTGACACTGTTTATAAGAATTGCTTATTATTGAAATTACCTTTTTCCAAGTAATGTAATTATTATTAAGGTTAATTTTTCATAGGCGTATGTAACCTTAACCGATTGTTGCTGTTCTGTTTAGGCTCTTTCGTTTTATTGTCCCCAAAGCCTTCTAATTTATGTGCCTTCCTTATCTTTTTAGCTCGATGAAAGTTATTCCTATAATGAAAGTTATTCCAATAAAGAAAGTTATTCCAATAAAGAAAGTTATTCCAATAATGAAAGTTATTCCAATAATGAAAGTTATTCCAATAATGAAAGTTATTCTTATAATGAAAGTTATTCTTATAATGAAAGTTATTCCAATAATGAAAGTTATTCCTATAATGAAAGTTATTCCAATAATGAAAGTTATTCCAATAACGCGTCATGGACACTAAGTTAGATATCTACGGTTTTACTACCAATAAAACTGGTCGAAATCATATAATTGAATATTGTTAAAAGAGGCTTTAAACACAGATAGCCCTAAGTTAACTCAAACATTGACATAGAATCGAAAGAAAACTTACAAATCACACAGTTACACAATAATATTAAACGTTGATTTTAGTTGATGGTAAATGGGGTGCATGGAGTTCATGGTCTAAATGTACAGTAAGTTGTGGAGAAGGTGTACAATCACGAACACGTCTATGTAACAACCCTAAACCATACAATGGTGGGAAAATCTGTGCCGGACTGAAAATTGAGACAGGTTATTGTAATACAGAACCATGTCATTGTAAGTATATATTTACTAAAGTCATGTTGCACCTTCCGATTAACCTGGTCACGATGAATGCGCACTGAAGGCTTGTTTGAAAATATTTTATTTAATTGGTCATTTGATGGATTCTGATTGCTCCTTTGGTATCTTCAAACTCTTCTTACAAGATACTTTTCAGGAAATAATCGTTTTCCGAGGTCAGTACTTTATATTTAAGTATCCATGACACCGACGAAAGACAAAAAGGTGAAATAGTTTTCTTGTTTCCTTGATGTCCTCTGTTCTGTAATTTATGCCGAGTGCAATAATTTATTGAATAAACATTCCACCTGATATTAATATTAGTACATCAATGACTAAAGTAAGATTCACATAAATAAAAAAAATATACAAGAAACAACACATTGATAAAAGGGAATAACTAAACAACGCGAATTTAAAGGAATGTCATTACACGTACATGTATACAAAAAAGGGGAAAAAACACACATAAGAAAAGTTAAACAGGTAACCAGAAGCCATAAATGGAAGATGGACGGACATTACAATGACAAAAAAGGTTTGGTTTAATATAGTTTAACGCCATTTTCAACAATGACTGAAAAAGAAACCCAATCATCTATAAAATTATACTACACAGAAAACGAAAGATTGAGGAACACCAACACCACACAAAACCGGGATAAACCCAGGTGCTCCGGAAGGATAGGCAGCTCCTGCTCTACAAGTGACACTCGTTGCGTTATTGTTTTAAACGACAATAACATCATGTGATATAGAAATCGTGTCGGGCACCAATATATATAACTAAATACAATTTCCTGGCATGGTACAGGCACCTCAATAACAAGTGGTGGGGTTAAACCGCTAATGCTATGGGCCAAAACCTCGCCTCTTAGTGAAATGAGTGCTTTCTACATGCGAGTAAAATGCCAATGCTCACATCCAACCGGACGAACAGCGTTATTATAGAGAATGCTATAATCTTGAACATTATACATAATATATTTAATCGTCGCACGGTGACACAGAAGCGACTATATGTATAATAGAACTATTAATAAAGAGATCCGAAGTCCTCAACCATTATCTAAATATCAGATAGTACACAAGGCTATCATAATAGTGAAACAATAGTCAATTTTGAACCAAAATATAATTACCAATACCATCTTTCGTCATCTGTAAGCAACTAACTTGACTTTTGTCATGTAACCAGTATTTCAGATATATTCATGATGAGAACATATGCTTTTAATTTGAATTAATAAATCATGTAGATAAATAGTGGTACTGGGATAGGAATACGGACGAATGGTTTGAGTTCCACAAAAAAACCAACAGATAATGGGTACGGCCTGAAAATTGTGCCTGGCAGCGGACCCTCAACGACCACTTCTTACAAACTATTATTAACCAGGAGCAAATATGAGTTGTCTTTTACGTGCAAGACTCGTGATATTCACAAAGCACCAGTTAATCATTGACTCCCCGTTATAAGGGCCAGATATGCGTTTGATTCGCCCCATTCAACTAGTGGAGGTACTTGTAAGAGGTGTTGTACCCCGTGAAGGAGAAGCTCTGTCCTTTAACTACCACCTGCCCGAATTCCCTCGGGAATAATTTCCACAATAATATGAATTAAATGTTGTTGTTTTTAAATTTCAGATAATGATGAAGTCCATGATTATAGTCAAGATCAACATATAAATATACCGATACATTACGTATAAGATTGTGTACTAACCTGCTGGTATAATACATCATATTTTAAGTTACTTTTTGTATTTTTGTTGTGTAGCGTCTTGTGTAGTTAAAACGTAGAGATAAAATTATGTTGATTGCATCTATCCCATTGAGGTTGAAATAAAGGATATCACAGTTACAGCTAGGTCAATCCTTGACATACACCCGGAAATTGACAGTGAGGGTCTGTAAAGAAAAAACATTACGACAAAAGATAGTATTTCAATTTTCCCATTGTGAACATTCCATTTATATGTAGCAACATTCCATCAGCTCCTGCATATGGAGTATATATCTCGGAGTTGGTCCGATATTCTAGCGTGTGTGGTTGCTATCATCATGTCCTAGATAGAGTGTTACTACTAACAAAGAAGCTAACTGAGCCAAGGGTTGAACCATTCCTAGTGGTTAAGTTGAAATCTTCACTTCGAACGTTTTAATTTCGCCACCATCACTGGGGTAAAGCTGATGACCGTAACTGTAATTACGCTCATCCCAAGATGGCGGACATGAAATTAGGTAAGAATATTTTTTGTCGATTAAATTGTTTCTATAATGTATTTTAAATGACACATGCATTAGTACGATAGTAATCTATGAACTTTTCACAAGGAAATCACAAATTACGACAGAAAAATGTATATGAAAGAGAAAATCCGATTTTAAAAAATCGCTAAGATGACCGTAGCTGAAACTGAGATGACTGTAATTGCACCGCCGAATTATGATCAGTTAGGTCATCTTAGCGATTTTTTAAAATCGGATTTTCTCTTTCATATACATTTTTCAGTCGTAATTTGTGATTTCCTTGTGAAAAGTTCATAGATTACTATCGTACTAATGCATGTGTCATTTAAAATACATTATAGAAACAATTTAATCGACAAAAAAAATTCTTACCTAATTTCATGTCCGCCATCTTGGGATGACCGTAATTACAGTTACGGTCATCAGCTTTACCCCAGTGACCATGGTATCGTGAACCGTTATCGAATATCTGTGTCACAAATGACAAAGGTTCCGTTGCTGTAATCACAATCTGGTGCTTTCCTCATTCATAACTCGTCACTGGGTTTGTAACAAGGGTAATATGACGGCTGCCTGTAGCAGAGAAGGAACTGTTTACCCTTCAGATCATCTGAGTTCTCCCCCGGTTTTTAGTGGGCGTGGTGCTCTATCTTTTGTTTTCTGTTTTTAGTGCTTTATCGAGCATTGTTTGTCATTTAATTTCTAAAAGTCTTTGGGTCTAAACAGCATAGTCAAAATCAGTTAAAGCTACCTGTGCCCGAATGAACAGAGCTTTTGTGTATTTTATCAATATCTTATTTTTCACCAGTCGATATATTCAATAGTCCCATTTTTATTTTATTGTGTGTAATTATCAAAACTTTTTAAATTTTTTACTACATTTAAAGCAAACCTTAAATGATCTGGGATACCTAATACCTATACAAAATACAAACCGTTTTATTGTTGTCATCATTAATTTGTCGACAATGACGTCATTTTGCTGTCGTCTGTCAGTTTTGTAATATAAACTGATTTTGTAAATGACCCTCATTGAGCAAATCCGATGTCACATTTGGGTTTCATTTTGTGGAGATTTCCTAGTCCTTCCGGTGCCGATCGTACGGTAGTTGGATTTACACATATCTATCCATTCAGTGCCTATCACCACTAACAATGTGAGTTGGAATCCCGCTCATGGCGAGGTGCACTCGATACAACATTAGGTGATTTGTGGTCGGTGGTTTTCTCCGGTTTCCTCCACCAATAAAACTGACCGCTACGATATAACTGAAATATTATTGAAAGTGGCGTTAAACACCATAAACTGAAACCCACGTCTAGTCCTTCAACTAAATATGTTATGTTAGGTATTGACCTACTCCCACTTCCGTGTTTTACTCTGTTATTTAGCTTTGATTTTAAGGGTTAGAGTTATCACATAATGTTTTATCGAGTACAACTCACCATGAGCTAGATTCAAATTCATAACTTTAGTGGTGATAGGCACTGATTGCACAGATAATTGTAAGTCCAACTACCATACGATCAAAACCACGACGGCCCCCCGTTTTTATCTTACGTTGAACTAGAGACGTTTTCTCTATCCGGTTGGTAAGTTACTTTTTTTGTTTGCCATTTGGTCCTTATTTTCTAGACATTTCTGTGGCAATTCTCTCATCATTCAAAGAAGAGCGTATTATTGAAATTCCTGATACAAGGTACGACATCAAATAAATAAAAAACAAAACATTTCTTATAAATACAAAAATTTGCTGCTACAACTGTTTTTCATTTAATGATAGCATGAACACAGAAATAGATACAACTCCTAACCATAGAACATTTAATCAAATACAAGGCTTTGAATACCGTTCACTATCGTCGAATGTTACATGTACTTAATGTAATTTACATTCACTTTCGCATTCATCTTTGTCATAAAATCTGTTGTCGTTCCCAAGAGCACCTTTGTATGAAAATTCTTCACATGATCCTGTCGCGCTGTTGTAGAAGAAGAACGTGGCGTTAAATCTGCCAACACCAGAATCTGGAAGCAACTTACAAACTGGAAAATAAATAAAATAGCACTGTACATTGTATAGAGTTTCCAATACAGTGGACACATTTTATTTTTTTTATCATTCCTTGCTTTACTGTATCCTTAGACCTATATCGTTCAGACATTGGACATAACATATTTTTGTCTATGTATATTGTAACATAGACAAGAATGCACTAGAGATCTATCAATACTACAATTATTAAATAGAACTAGCCGCATTAGACCATCTTTTTATCTTTCTATAACCTACTCATGTAATAAAACCGTTTAAGTAATAAATTCAGAACAGAAAAAAACAAACGTATATATATTTATTATTGCAGTACCACGTTGCTGTTTTATTTATCATCCTGTTATCTTGAATAATATTATTGCAACTATTCCATTTAACATACATAGTCGTTCACTACTGCTTTATTATGAAGCACTCCAAGCACCACAAACCCATATTATGAAACTGTTCACGCACTGTATCAATTAATGAAAAACTAACAATACCACACCATAGGAACAGTTCTAAAATCTAATAGAAAACTTAAAATAAAATAGATACCCCCTAACACAGGGCTATGGTGTTTAACACCACTTTCAACAATATTTCAGCTATATCGTCGTGGTCAGTATTATGGGTGGAGTACACGGAGAAAACAGCCGACTTCTCGCAAGTCACTGACAAACTTGATCACCTAATGTTGTATCAAGTACACTTCGCCATAAGCGGGATTCGAACTCACAACTTTTTCTGTTTCTGTTTCTGCCATGTAATTGCCTACTTCATCATGTGGAAGATTATGCAATGACTTTGGACTGCGCATTTTAGTTGAACTAATCAAGTGTATAGGATAATGATTTAATGGGGCTTATTTACAATTAAAAGTTAACTACAAATGTATATACATGTTGAGACTGCCTAGCTGCTAAAATGACACAATCCTGGCCTTAAAGGCTACAGGTGTATCCAGCTTTAGTGGTGATAGACACTGATTGCACGTGTAGTTGAAAGTGGCGGGAAGTACTATAACCCTAACAACGATAATCAATTCTTATTGAGACATGTGTTTTACAATTTCATTGGTCAGTTTATAGATTAAATGTTACATACTGTCTCCTGGAATCTTGCAGAGATCTTGACAGCTTTGTTCATCATGGAATCTGTTAGCACTGCCTCCACATCCGGTGTAATTAAAGTGTTTACATTCATTTGTTGTCGTGTCATAGTAATACTGGTCAACATTATCCTCACAATTACCACTATCTCTTGGTTCATTACAAACTACAAACAAAATACATAAATGTAATTGATCTAAGCATTAATGTTCAATAAAAATGAGAAAACATATTACGACTATCGGAATAATTCCAAAAAGGCAAATTCGATACCCCTAACATACATATACATGACCGCTCACTTTCCTATCAAGACGATGGAATCGTCATTGTCGTGATCTATGAAAGTTAGACTTGCAAATACCTATGTAATCAATGCTATCGCCACTAACGTTGTAATAATGTTGAAAGTTGAGTTAAACATCATAACCCCTATCAAGACGATTACCATTCAGGAGCACCGGAGTTCACAATCAGTTTTTGTGGAGGTCGTGTTGCTCAATTATTAGTTTTCTGTGTATTGTGTGTTTTTCTTTTCTTTTTTTTTCCTTGTTTTTATAATTTTTTGTTATTTTGTCCTTTTTCTATTGGTCATTGTATTGTGTGTCCTTCGATTCACGGCTGCTGATTACCCATTGCGTATCTTCAAACATCAACTGCACCACAAAGTGTTCTGAAACAACCTCTATGTTTTCAAAGCACTGTTTCTACTGAAAACAATATTCAAACATTAACAACTTCTTTATTGTGGCGATAATTATTATTATTAAATGGCATCAATTTCGTTGTGATCCAAATTATGTACATTAAGAAAACAAAATTCTGTGTAATGTTGTATTTATCGTTGTTTGTCCTTTTGTCATTTTTATTTTAACCATTGTGTTGCCCTTCCTTCTATTTACGGCTTCTGATTACCTCTTTGGCATCTTCAAACTTTTCTTTCAAGAGATCGAAATAGAAAGGTTGTATGACTTAATACACCTTACCACTTGGAGATGGTGCCTGTTTACGACATTCCGCTTCACATGGCTCATAATCATAGAATCTGTTCTCGTTTCCAAGGCAACCACCATATCTAAAGATTTCACACTTATCCGACTTTCTGTCATAGTAAAACATAGTAGAGAAAAATGCACAAGGCCCGACATCTTTTGGAAGGCCACATACTACAAATAAAAGATTGAATTAAAACAGTGTTTACTTGAAGTATTAGTAGTAGTCTACAACCACATATAAATACAAATGTATGTACATTGGAACTTGTACAATCCGACACCTAAGTTTTCCGACATCCTGTGACATCCGACAAAAATTTATGGATCCAAAGTATTTCTGTTAACTGAAATAAAACCTGAGTATTCTGACATCCTGTACTATCCAACACACTTCCATGGTCCCTTAGTATGTCAGATTAGACAGGTTCCACTGTATCTAACTTAGCCCACACGATGTAATTCTGGAATAACCTCCATTAGGTAAGCGCATAGAATAACCTCCATTAGGTAAGCTCATCGAATAACCTCCATTAGGTAAGCGCATAGAATAACCTCCATTAGGTAAGCTCATAGAATAACCTCCATTAGGTAAGCTCATAGAATAACCTTCATTAGGTAAGCTCATAGAATAACCTCCATTAGGTAAGCTCATAGAATAACCTCCATTAGGTAAGCTCATAGTCAACAGATTGGAAATCCAAGTAATTTAAAAGTCTTTGGGACGAATAAATGAAAGGGCTTAAACAGAGTAGCAAAAATTCGTCTAGGGTTAGCAATGCTTATACTGTATAAACTAACAACATGTCTTCATTAATTCTATTGCTGTATGACCATGTTTACCACATATTTATGTTATCGTCATTATGAGACATACAGCAAATATAGATAAAACCAGATACACTGGCACATTAGTAACACAAGAAACAGGACGGGGACAAACATAAAAAACAAAAAACAAACAAAAACAAAACAAACAAAAAACAAAAACAGAAAAAACCAACAACAAAAAACCCCACACATACATAAAACACAAAAGATATCAACTCTGACCCAACCAAACCCGGGGTGAACCCATGTGCTCGAGAAGGGTTAGCAGTTGCTGCTTCTTATAAGAAACCCACCATTTTATTCATATAGTCACGTTGTGTAAGACACTACTATACGTAATAAAACTAACAACACAAATAAGACATGAACCCGCTAACAAACAACTGCGGGTAGCAAAACATTTGTTAAGCTGCATCTACAATGCGTTTCACCTCTGACAATAGTAAATAAATGTAAGAGAAACCCGCAGGGGCAATCAGAAATGGACAATCCAGAGGCACTGGCAACATTGGAGACACAAACCACAGCACAGAAAACCAAAAACACGAGCAACCCTGACACCACCAAAAACCGGGGATGAACCCATGTGCTTGCAAAGCGCAAGAAGTTCCTGCATCTTATAATACACCCATGCACCACGTTACACATATATACATAGTCAAGTCAGGACAAAGTTTTGTATGTGATAGAGGATATCTCGTTTTGACAGCTGTAATGTCATATTGCGTGGGCGTATTATTATTAGAAGAGTAAAAACAAAATGCATAATAATAATAATGATAATAAAATAGGTGTTTTTGTGGTATATAGAATTGCGCTATGAAAAATATGTGACTAAACAGAACTTCAGTGCTTTTATTTTAGAAAAAAATCAAATCTTACCATCAGTGGTTGTTGTTACTGGGACATCTGTAATCTCTGATGGTGGAGTGATTCCTTCAATACCATCTAAGATTGTATCCATGTCAGCATGTAAATCAGTGGTTTGAATTATTCTTGTCAAGGAGACATCACACATTACAATGATACAAGCACTTATCATCAGTAGCCTCATCTTAACACGCTATCTCTCAGTTGCAGACTGATTTGAGAAGTCAACAAGGATGGTTTTCTACTTATCATCCTTATGACGAAATATGAATCATTTTATTACAGTAATTAGAATTTGGAATAAGCAGGAAGAACATGCGTTTTTAGACTATAATTTACGATCTCACAATGTGAAAAAGACATTATAACATGCATTTCTTATTTAATACATTGCGTGGTTAGTCAGGAAAACAAAATGTGATTTGCATTACAGTTCATGGGAAAAGTTTCTGTTTTGAACTCTAGTTTTTTTGTCAAAATAAAATAAGCAAAAAATAAATAAATAAAAATAAGTAGTTAGTCAAAAATATTTCATATAGAAAAGTTTGTAGATATCAAATTGGCAATCAGAGGCCATAATTCGAAGGACGGATAAAACATCTGATTTTAGGTCGAGTTGCGTAGATGTTCAACATTTTTGTAAGTTTATCAATTTAGGTCATTTTTCCAAAATATTTTAACTAGAAAAGTAATGTCACAACTATTTTAACATACAACAAATTCTGCCACTTTTTTTTTTATTGATGTGTCTGTACTAGACCAGGAGAGTGAGTAGGCATGTAAATGTGTTAGTGAGTAGGCATGTAAATGTGTTAGTGAGTAGGCATGTAAATGTGTTAGTGAGTAGGCATGTAAATGTGTTAGTGAGTAGGCATGTACATGTGTTAGTGAGTAGGCATGTAAATGTGTTAGTGAGTAGGCATGCACATGTGTTAGTGAGTAGACATGTAAATGTGTTAGTGAGTAGGCATGTAAATGTGTTAGTGAGTAGGCATGTAAATATGTTAGTGAGTAGGCATGTAAATGTGTTAGTGAGTAGGCATGTAAATGTGTTAGTGAGTAGGCATGTAACTGTGTTAGTGAGTAGACATGTAAATGTGTTAGTGAGTAGGCATGTAAATGTGTTAGTGAGTAGGCATGTAAATGTGTTAGTGAGTAGGCATGTAAATGTGTTAGTGAGTAGGCATGTAAATGTGTTAGTGAGTAGGCATGTAACTGTGTTAGTGAGTAGGCATGTAAATGTGTTAGTGAGTAGGCATGTAAATGTGTTAGTGAGTAGGCATGTACATGTGTTAGTGAGTAGGCATGTAACTGTGTTAGTGAGTAGGCATGTAAATGTGTTAGTGAGTAGGCATGTAAATGTGTTAGTGAGTAGGCATGTAAATGTGTTAGTGAGTAGGCATGTAAATGTGTTAGAGAGTAGGCATGTAAATGTGTTAGTGAGTAGGCATATAAATGTGTTAGGGTGCCACTAGTGAAGTATGAACTGTTTACCCTTCCAGAGCACATGAGTTCACCCGCGGTTTTAAGTGAGGTTCGTGTTACTCGATCTTTAGTTGTATGTGTATGTTTTGTAGAACGTTGTTTGTCCCTTTGTGCTTTTTCTTTAGACCATTGTGTTGTCTGTCCTTCGATTTACTGATTCTGATTACCCCTTTGGTATCTTCCAACTCTTCTTGGGGATGTCCATTTTTCCTATTTCTATTGGATTTTGGAACTGTTCCGACAATGCGGTATTTTCTATTTTTTATTTTATTTGTTAATTTTAATATATTGTAAAAAGACCTAAACTTTATCATTTTCTTACCCAGTGCAAAGGGAAAGAAATTGGAGGAGAGACTGCATCACGGGAGGAAAGAGGGGATAACAAATGGTATCCTAAAACTGGATATCTTTCTGGAACAGGAAATGAAGGAAATATTGACCTTATATTGAGTACAGCATGCATTATAAATAAACATGTATAAGAAGAGTTTGAAAATACTAAAATGGTAATCAGAAGCCGTACATCAAAGAAGGACAAGACAACACAATGTTCAAAAGATAAAGGAATCAACAATCTACAAAACACTTCACAGAAAACTAAAGATCGAGCAACACGAAACCCGGTATCGGGTCCGTTCGCCCTAACTACACATTCGCCCTAAAAATGATCGCCCCGATAATTAAAAAGTATTTTAATGAACATAATGCATATTTTAATCTAAAATAAAGAAGTAATGATATAAAAAAGTATTAATTTCAAGAAAAAAATATGAGCTTTTGGAAAATAATTAAGTTCTTTTCAAGCAATTATTAGGTATGTTGTTTGAAATGCTTAATTGAAATTAATGATTGTTGATTTAATCATTACAATTGGGGATTACACGAAACCCAACTAAAAACCGGGGGTGAACTCGCGAGATGGTCCGGAAGAGTTAGCAGTTCCTGCTCCACTAGTGGAACCCATCGTGTTACTCTAGTTAAAAAACCTGGTGACAAGTGATGAATGAGGAAATCACCAGCAAGTGCTTACGGCAAGTGGGACATATCTATGGTCATTTGTGACACAGATATTCTGCAACGGTTATGGTTTGTCTTATTTATGCTACAGCATTATACGGTGACTTACCTTCTTCTTCTTCAATATCTTTAACCCCTCTGTAAAGGAACCATACGTCAGTATGTAGACTGACAAGTGCTCCGTTTATGTACAGTGCCGATCTGTTTGTATAGTGGTCTGCTTATGATATGTCTTACCACTACCTAGGATGCAACCGCAATAGTTTAAATGTTTTCAGTACCATATTACAAATACATTGTACATGTAGTTGGAATAATCTGAATACATCATCATTGTTTTGGTTGAGCTTTATTTTATTAGACAATGATATATCATGGGTCTTTTTGACAAGTTACCAAGTTTCAGTTTAAGGTTGGTATCGAACACATTGACTTGTATTTTTTATAGTGTTAGCTCAACGAAACAACAGTCCACTGAGAAACATGTCACTCCACTCGCACACATTATCCTGATTCCAGGCCAACCCGCCGTTGCTCTTTCACCGTAACACTGCATGCTTAGCAGCGAAGGAACAAACACCAATTTGAGTCTTTGGTTTAGCACGATCTGTGCTAGACCACACGATCTGTACTAGAGCACACGATCTACGGCACTCAAGACCAGCTATTACTGTGCTAGACCACACGATCTGTACTAGAGCACACGATCTACGGCACTCAAGACCAGCTATTACTGTGCTAGACCACACGATCTACGGCACTCAAGACCAACTATTACTGTGCTAGACCACACAATCTACGGCACTCAAGACCAACTATTACTGTGCTAGACCACACGATCTACGGCACTCAAGACCAGCTATTACTGTGCTAGACCACACGATCTACGGCACTCAAGACCAGCTATTACTGTGCTAGATCACACGATCTACGGCACTCAAGACCAGCTATTACTGTGCTAGACCACACGATCTACGGCACTCAAGACCAGCTATTACTGTGCTAGACCACACGATCTACGGCACTCAAGACCAGCTATTACTGTACTAGACCACACGATCTACGGCACTCAAGACCAGCTATTACTGTACTAGACCACACGATCTATGGCACTCAAGACCAGCTATTACTGTGCTAGACCACACGACCTACGGCACTCAAGACCAGCTATTACTGTGCTAGATCACACGATCTACGGCACTCAAGACCAGCTATTACTGTGCTAGACCACACGATCTACGGCACTCAAGACCAGCTATTACTGTACTAGACCACACGATCTACGGCACTCAAGACCAACTATTACTGTGCTAGACCACACGATCTACGGCACTCAAGACCAGCTATTACTGTGCTAGACCACACGATCTACGGCACTCAAGACCAGCTATTACTGTACTAGACCACACGATCTACGGCACTCAAGACCAGCTATTACTGTACTAGACCACACGATCTACCGCACTCAAGACCAGCTATTACTGTGCTAGACCACACGATCTACGGCACTCAAGACCAGCTATTACTGTACTAGACCACACGATCTACCGCACTCAAGACCAGCTATTACTGTGCTAGACCACACGATCTACGGCACTCAAGACCAGCTATTACTGTACTAGACCACACGATCTACGGCACTCAAGACCAGCTATTACTGTGCTAGACCACACGATCTACGGCACTCAAGACCAGCTATTACTGTACTAGACCACACGATCTACGGCACTCAAGACCAACTATTACTGTGCTAGACCACACGATCTACGGCACTCAAGACCAACTATTACTGTGCTAGATCACACGATCTACGGCACTCAAGACCAGCTATTACTGTGCTAGACCACACGATCTACGGCACTCAAGACCAGCTATTACTGTACTAGACCACACGATCTACGGCACTCAAGACCAGCTATTACTGTACTAGACCACACGATCTACGGCACTCAAGACCAGCTATTACTGTACTAGACCACACGATCTACCGCACTCAAGACCAGCTATTACTGTGCTAGACCACACGATCTACGGCACTCAAGACCAGCTATTACTGTACTAGACCACACGATCTACGGCACTCAAGACCAGCTATTACTGTACTAGACCACACGATCTACGGCACTCAAGACCAGCTATTACTGTACTAGACCACACGATCTACCGCACTCAAGACCAGCTATTACTGTGCTAGACCACACGATCTACGGCACTCAAGACCAGCTATTACTGTGCTAGACCACACGATCTACGGCACTCAAGACCAGCTATTACTGTACTAGACCACACGATCTACGGCACTCAAGACCAGCTATTACTGTACTAGACCACACGATCTACGGCACTCAAGACCAGCTATTACTGTACTAGACCACACGATCTACGGCACTCAAGACCAGCTATTACTGTACTAGACCACACGATCTACGGCACTCAAGACCAGTTATTACACCACTATTGTGGTTTTTAATTTTACACATCGATTCTTTTCTGTTGGTTTCTTTTTCTTTAAATTATTTAATTGCAAACTTACTGACTCTTCTTCAATCAAGTTCATTTGTTTAAATCTGAATTTCCTCATCAAAGGTTATAGACTTCTTAAAGTTTCTATACATTTTGTTGACTAGTTTTTCAAGAGAAGATTAAAACTATGGAAGAGATAACCACAGGGGACAAATGAAAGCTGAAAGAGATCCAGTTATCAAGAAGGGGAGGATTGGGATCCAATCAACTGGCTTAACCCTGCAACATTTGTGTGCCTGTCCCTTGCCAGGACCTCGATTTCAAACATTATATGTCATATTCCCCTTTTTTGTGTTCAAAGATTTATGGTGAGAAATGATTCTTTGATTAGTTGATATTGGTGAAATTATTGACTATCACTGTTTAACTTTCTTGTTATAACAGGTACGTTGGTATAAGTTGAGAGGTGATTGTTTGTTTTATTGATATTGGTGGATTTGTTGAGCATCGCTGCTTAAGCTCTCTTTTCATAAGATGAAGGATGCAGAGTGATGGGGACTAGTTCACATGTCTTGGTAATTAAGGTCAGATAAAAATTGTAACAAAAAATATACTGATATATTTATGTCTCTTTTTATTAACAAATACTGAACACATTTTATAACAGTAACAATCATAACAGTAATGATAAAACCAGCATGTCTCTTTGTATATTATGTAGCTGTCATACATTTTTATCTATATATGTATTAATATCAAATAACATAAATTTGAATCCTGAACTCCTTCATCTCTTTTCATGAATATTCTATTTCCTGGTGTCTGAAAAATAAACAACCTATAAATGAGCTTGTAATTATACTAATATTTATACATTATATTTATTCTTATCAAAATCATTGATAATTGAAAAATTTGATATCCTCTTGAAAAGATAAAAAAAAACAACATAACATTACTCATTGAATAAATCTATAGCATTTTCTTCTAACTTTCTGGTCATCTTAGAAGAAAATGCTACAATGATTGGCCAGGAAAACAAAGTTAATGTACCTCAACACAGAGAGATTGCCAGTCATATTTGTAGAAGGGAAACAACTGGATACAGTAAACTCCTTTAATTACCTAGCTAGGAAGCTGTATAGCAACAGAGGGTGGAGTTTGAAAGAGATATAAAGGTCAGAATAGGAAAAGCTAGATCAGTATTCATCAGATTAGGCAACATCTGGAAGACAACAGCCTTTTCAAAGAAGACCAAGCTTAAATTTTATAACAGCTGTATACTATATGTGCTCCTATATGGCTCAGAGTGCTGGAGAATGATTGATAAAGATATCAACAGACTCTCCAGCTTCCAAAACACCTGTCTGAGAAAGATAATGAAGATATTCTGGCCAAACAAAATCTCCAACAAAGACCTGCATGACATCACAAACACCAAGGACATGGAGACTTTGTTGATTCAAAAGCGATGAAGGTGGCTTGGTCATGTTCTATGTAAACCATCTGAAGACATGACAAAGATAGCCCTAAGATGAACACCAGAAGGGAAAAGACAAAGAGGAAGACCAAAAACAACATGGAGGCGCACCATCAAAAATGAAATAAAGGAAAGAGGACACACCTGGGGCACAATAGAAAGAAAAGCCAACAACAGAGAAGAGTGAAGGAAACTTGTCATTGCCCTATGTGCCATGAGGCATAGCAAGGACGAAGTAAGTAAGTAAGTATTACTCATTGAAGAAAAATAATATGTACTTTTCCAGAAGAAAAAAATCAAGTTACCAAAGAGAAAGACAAAAAGACAAACAATGAACACAACAGAGAAAACCAAAGATTGAGCAACACCAGACCCCAAGGTGCTCCCGGAGAGTATGCCTGTCTTGCTCCACTAGTGGTACCCATCAGGTTACTAAAATCTGATGATAAGTTATGAAAGTGGAAAAACAATTGTGACCATGATAAATGGAACATTATTGCATGGAGTGAGACAGAGTTCAGACACTCTTGTAAAAATTTCTTTTTGATGGTATATTTAAGATATAGCTAACCAACAAGAGCTGTATAAAATAAAACCAGAGGCACCCAGCAGCCTGTAATTACTCATCTGATGTTCAATTTGACATCATCATTTCGCAAAAAGAGTAGGTTGGGTTAGGTTTATGGTGTTTAATGCCACTTTCAACAATACTTCAGTTATATCGTGGCTGTCAGTTTTATTGGTGGAGGAAATCGGAGTGCCTGAATAAAACCACCGACCTGTCACAAGTCACTGACAAACTTTATCACATAATGTTGTATTGAGTGCACCTCGCCATGAACGGGGTTCGAACTCACAACTTTAGTGGTGATAGGCACTGATTGCACAGGTAGTTGTATATCCAACTACCATAGTAGTTGTATATCCAACTACCATACAATCATGACCACGACGGCCCCCGTAAAAAGAGTAAGAAAGTATGTTTACCAAGTTACAATCCAATCTTTCATCTCATTACAGCTGAAAATTAATCTATTTTTCCAATTTCAAGAAATTTATATTTATGGCAGCCATCTTGGAGAGGGGACTGAGCTGTTAGTCCTTTACATACAATTTCTTTAAATCTCAGTCCAATTTGGTTTAGTGGTTTCTGACATGATGATTTTAATGTAATTTTTTTATGGTTTTCAATAAACTTTCCCAAATAAATGTAGTGTAAAAAATAAAGGTTTGGTTTATGGTGCTTAACGCCACTTTCAACAATATTTCAGTTATATCGTGGCAGTCATTTTTATTGGTGGAGGAAACCGGGGTACCCAGAGAATACCTCCGACCTGTTGCAATTCACTGACAAACTTTATCACATAATATTGTATTGAGTACAACTCGTCGTGAACGGGGTTAGAACTCACAACTTTAGTGGTGATAGGCACTGATTGCACAGGTAGTTGTAAACCCAACTACCATAGAATCACGATCAAGACGGCCCCCTAAAAAATAAAGACACAAAGATATATAATTATTATATAACAGACTTGACATTTTAACTAACCTGCATTCAGGACAGGTATAAAATACAGTTTGTCCTTCATCAGCTGATCTTGTTTGCATAGTGGAATAAACCATACCCTCATTGCCACACTGGGTACACTTTTTATCTGCCTATTAAAAATACAAATATTTTACAATAATATGAGGTATTGGTCATATTTAAAAAAAAAAAAAATAGAATACAATCTGAGCTTTGGATAAAGAGTCTATTACAATAATATTAACATATAATTGGAGTGAGTGAGTGATTGTTGTTTATCGCCAACTCAGAAATTTTTCAGCTATATCTTGGTAAGAACAAGTTAATTTTCCATGAAATGATGATGAAGTTCACTTTGTACTAGACCAACACGCTTAGTTGGATTTTTATAGTGCTAGCTCAGTGAAACAACAGTCTGCGGATAGACATGTCGCCCCACTCGGGCACATTATCCTGATTCCGAGTCAACCAGTCTTTGCTCTTTACCCTTAATACTGCATGCTTTGCCGAGAAGCAACAAATACCCATTTTATAGTCTTTGGTTTGACCTGACCGGGACTCGAACCCACGATCTACTGCACTCGAGGCGAGCACGCTAAAGAGTCTATTACAATAATATCAACATATAATATGTAGACATACCGTTGGTCCTGTTAATTCACCACCTCTTTCATTTTCATCTTCAACATCTTTCCTGTTAGGTTCATTATATGTAATTTTAGAATGAATCTCAATCCCATCAAATTCTATGAAAATATAATATAAAAACATGAATACCGTAACTGAAATTTAAAATAAATTTTTATCAATATTCATTTTTTATAACTTGGACATCTTTTGCTTGAATTCTTTTATTTACCACTTTTGTTTCTCCATAAAACAATATGAACATTGCAATCAACGAGGTTTGATATTTTTATTCTAGATCTATTAAAAATGTGACAATACTGATAATCATTATACTAAAATTTGAACCTTACTAGTATTTTGATCTACACGCCCATATATTGGCAGTCAATAGTTTTAAATATGACAATAGTATGTCAGCTATTTTCAATCACACTTATCATATTTAACACAACTGATTCAGACTGAAAACAATAGCGACTGCTAACTTACCCTCAACTTTGATCTGGTATTGACATTTTTTACATGTTACTAAGCTTTGTAATCCTGGAAGTGGCAGCACTGTTCCACAATCTGGACAAAAGTCAAGGTCACTTGTAAAAACTGCCTTTTTCTTTGCCGACATTCTTTTATCTTAACTGTAATAAAAAACAATATATTTTAGCATGCCACACTTTATAATATACTGATAGTTGTTTAAATGTCAAGTAAACAGTATTTTAGCTATATTCTTAAATGGGTACTGTCTATGTTTTTGGTGAATTTTTTTGTCCAGATATTTTTTTACAAGGAGTACATTAAAAACATAAATTAACACTAATTATCAAGTTTTCAAGTAAAAAGTTCATCCAGTCTCTTTTATTTCCCTGAAAACACATCTCTAACATAAATTCCAGTCTGTACGACAATACACGCTCCTATTCATATGACCTTTTACTACTTATGCGGCAAGTCTGTTGTTGAGAGGAAAAAATTGTCTGCTGATGGAAAACCTGCTTTTGGTCGTACAAGAATTTTAACTGATTCTGGTAGAAAAAGAAACAGGAAAGAAGTTTTGGCGAATCATAAATTAGGTAATAAGGGCTGGACTCTGCATTAAGCCGACAACTATTACCTCCTGCATCAGTTGTATTTATAACAATTATTGTCAAGCAAGTTATCACTTTGAAGAATCTGTTAGAAAAATCCAAGTAGGAATGTACATGTAATAAGTAATTTGGAAAAAAAATCCATTGAAAAAGGAAAAAAGTTTGGGTGTTTGTCCATTTTAAATTTGGTCCCCTTCCTATGATACAAGAACTATACAACAAATCTGGACAGGATCTTTTTTTAAATCATATGCAAATAAAAAAAAAAAACTGTCTTCTTGGGCATTGGTTCCTTTTGGCTTCCTTGATTGTTTTCCTTGCTGAGACTATTAGAGCTAGATAAAATAATATATCAAAAAAACATTTTGTCTCTCAACAGTATTTGACATTTTTTTAAGACTGCAGGACAATAGGTCCTACATTATATCAGTTTCTGCTGGACCTACTAGTTTTCTGCCGGACCTAAACCGAAAATTCTGAAAGCATGTCATTTTTATTCCATACCAATCTACATGTATTTAATAGCCACCGTCAACTGGTTGACTATTCTGCCACTTTGTTTTACTTTTACTTTGCCCCTCGTTTACCATACTTTGTACATATTGTACATGTCATGATATTTTCATCACAGTCATATTTTAACCAGGGACGACCTTCGCACCATTTTGCATTGAAAATCCGTTTAGGTCTTTTCTCCTTTTCATATTTAAATCTTTTTTCTGCATTTGTTGCACTGTCACTAGTGCCTGCCTTTTTAATCCAGGACGAGCACCCTTTATAAATTTTATGGGCCACAACATTTCTTTGAAGCTGGCAAGGACATAAGATATTAAGATACAAATCATCATCAGTACATTCGTTCCGCGAAAAATACAGTAGTAGAGAAAATAAATATTTTAAATCCTTGTCGCTAAATTAAAAAAATCAAAATTCAAAACAGGTAAAAGATTTTGATGATGGTGAAGTCAATAAACAATCTGTTAGTGTTACAAAAATAGAATCGCTTTTTTTAGAAATCGACGTCATTGTCTTTAAACAATTATTTCCATTGGTCGGAACTAATTTTAAGTTCTATATTTGATAACTGTCGGCAATCATGAGATTGTACACGCTATTCTTTAAAGGGATTCCTCTAATCCCACCAATCAATGATAATGTTACAGAATGACTGCGGATAACTTTGCTTACCGAATTTGCTATTTATGAAACCTGGACAAATACGACCATTATATTTAGAACCAAGGTTGCATAAGCAATCTGTTAAACAAGAAATCAATAACTAAGGGACATGTTTGGCAAAGCCATTCGGCCAAAATTAAAAATAAGTTTGTTTCCCCTTAACCAACCGATCCTGTCAAAATTGGCCGACTGAAATTTTTTTATTGGAAATTTGCCGTCACTTTTTTCTTCTTTTTTTCTTTCGTTTCGCTGAAAATTGCATATTTTAGATTCGTTTCGCCAAAAGATTGATATTTTCGCATTACCGAGCACATCTTTGTCGTAAAAAAAAAGCCTACCTACCTACCTACCCACTTCCAAAATTGTGGGCCGGGTAAGGGGAAACAGAAATATTTTTAATTGTGGCCTTACATATAAAACAACAAAAAAATGTTTGGCGTACAATACAAAATGTAGGACAGCCAAGTATGAGGCTTCTGTCGGACCTGCTGAAAATCTGCCCCCTTCGGTCCGACGAATTTCAAAAACTCTGCTCTCATGTTATTGCTCCAATATTCCTACTTTTCCCTTAATGCCATAGGGGCTTGTCAAATTTAATAGTTTTCTATCATCCTATATGTAACTATATAATCAAACTCAATACAGCTGTTTGTGTTTTTTAATATTTAACGTAGTCATCACCGTCCATATTTACATCTAAATAATTGATCCATTAGTACACTGTATCTATTATCGTCCCGAGTACAGCTGACATACCTCTTGCTTGATGTTATAGGCAATAAATAGGAGTGAGTGAGTGATTGTTGTTTAACACCAACTCAGCAATTTTTCAGCTATATCATGGTGAGAACAAGTTAATTTTCAATGAGATGATGATGAGGCCCGCTTTGTACTAGACCAACACGCTTGGTTGGATTTTTATAGTTCTAGCTCATTAAAACAACTGTCTGCGGACAGACATATCGCCCCACTCAAGGCAGACAGATTATTGTCATTAATCAAAACATAATTCTTTGCTCTAGGTTTATTTATATATCTCCAGTCAAATCACTAAGAAAGAAAGATATTCTGTAAATCTAAAACCTCCTCACCGACGGGAGAAGAAAATTTCCTCGAAAGTCAAATCTCAACACATAAATCAAACATTATTCGAGTCAGGATAGTATTTTTTCTAGGACATATTCTCAAAATGTTGACTTATATTAAAATAAGAACGAACTGTTGGTTGGTTTATGCAATTATGGTTTACGCCACTTTCTTTTTCAGCAATATAATTAAGCTATATCATGATTGTCAGTTTTATTCTTCTTCTTCTTCCATTTAATGGCCACCGTCAACTTTTTGGGTGTGCGCATACAAACTTGAACATACTTAGAAGCAATAAAGTGAAATTTATATACAGTGCAAATAAAAACAGTGTCATTTAAGCTTAATGACGGAGCTGAGCCTTGAAGGATTCAGGACTCGGAGCTGAGCCTTGAAGGATTCAGGACTCGGGGCAGAGACAGTACAGTTAGGCAAGGTGTTCCATTCCTTGATCGTTCTACGATAGAACGAATCCTTATGTGCTGTGGTCTTTCATGATGGAATGCGCAATGTCTGCTCGTTTTTGTTTCTGGAGGGTCGTTCATTTGGTACAAGCTTGCTTGATGCATCAACTCGTACCATGCTGTTCTTCAGCTTATACATCATCAGTAATCGACTATGTTTTCTTCGTTCCTGTAAGGTAGTCCATTCTAGTTGTTCAATCATGCTACTAACCGATGAGGTGTTGTGGTATCGGTTAGTAACATATCGTGCAGCCCTTCTTTGAACCATCTCCAATCGATGGGTCCCATATATTATTGGTGGAGGAAAACGGAGTACCCAGAGAAAACCAATGTCAATCTGACAGGCAACATTATCCAGGTATATAACCCTGTTCAAAGATTTCTTCAGAACAGCTTACTAGTTTTTAAAAGGCAGTTAAGTTCTCCCGATTCTTTCTCACATGTATCATAGGCGCAGACATATTGGTTATTAAAAAATTAAAAATAGAAAATACATTATTTAAAAAACAAAAATAATGAAATCATGAATAAGCTAATTTATTTTAGATTCCATTCAAAACATTTTAATCAAAATTAGTATTTATTTTATATATTCTACATATAATATGTATTTTTAGTGTATTTAAAATGAAGCGATATACGACACGACAACTTCGTTTCTGTTTAAAATCTAGTTTTTATACAAATCAATATAAACAGACAATATGAAGTTGTTGACACACAACATGCTTACATCTAGCATTATCAAAAGTGTCAAGAAAGGATATCCACTACACATTAAGGTACAATGAAAGGTGATAAAGACAACCAAGCTAAATTAATATTGAAAAAATAAAAAACGGCCCCACACGGAAAATAAATGGATCCATGACATGAGTTATTGAATATTGTGTAAAATGTGCACATATTTTACATTTATTTTTTTTATCAAAGGAATGGGTTAAGAGAATCAGGTCCCTGCGGACGAACCTAGGGAAAAAGTGGTCGGTACACTCCAGTAGCCAGTTCGGAGTAGAAAATGTCTAATTTGACTGGGCACTGATACATGTACATGCCAATGCTCAGGATTTCTCCCGGAGCCTCAGTAATTTTGACCCTTTGTCGGCTACCGGTACAGCCGTTAGATTCTCCGGAATTTCCGAATTTCTCGGTCAAATATTTAAGCTTAATATTTATTTTCATTTGTAGACAGATCGTAAGTAATGTTGTTGTAAATTCCATTGAATAAATAACTCGGACTTTTTGCACCTAGGAAGCACACCCAAAAGCCAACTTAAAAACCCCAAAATAGTTTTCGGGAGGGGGTTTGCCCCCCTGGACCTCTCAAAAGGATCTTGTCCTTGACTCTCTCGTGACCATAGCCTAGGCTAACCTCAGACCCCTTGCCAAATTTTTTCAGGAATTCAATTAAAAAAATGTTTGCAAGTATGCTGATACCATACCACCTCCAAATGTCAAATTTTATTGTGTATATGCAAGCATATCCTTTATGGGCTGTTGATTGGTTTTAATAAAATATTGATAACAAAATAAAAAAAAGTTCAATCCATGTATATGAGACTTTTAAACTATAATAAACTATTTGACATCGACATCTTGAATCTTGAAACAGTCTGTAACAAAATCCATGATGATTTTGATCACATGTCGTGGTGTAGTTCTTGAGTTCACTAAAATGGCGGACAGTTCGAAGTGGATATTGTTATTTTATCTGATAGATGCTGTAAAGGGTTTTTGGAAATATCAATATTTTTGCAGATTTGAATTAGAAAATATATCTATATATGAAATCTTACTGCATTTGATCATCTGACACAATCTGTCCATGCCAAAATATCCATCGGAATGCACCGCGGGGTCAAATTTCAAATTTCCAGAATACCTTTGATAGGTCTTGAAACGAGATTAGGATGAAGATTCAGACAGTAAATTTCTTCGGAATCCTAATCTCAACCAGATTACACCTCCAGTTACCCATAAGCACGTTGACATGTTTATTCCCACAACTGCTTACGTTCCAAGACTCTCCACCCATCACCTATGTGTCAATTCATATGAAAACTGTAGTTTCTGTTTTGTGCCATTCATGATCTTTTTTTTCCCATATAGAATCTAATATAGCTACGGACATGTATGTATTCACTCAGATTTGTTCCTATTAGACAGATGTAATATTGACTTTCATTTATCGTCGATAACCCACTGATAATTGTCACATGATCATTTTAATAAATTGGCAAGAAAATCCTTTTCTATTTTAGAAACTTGTTTGTAATATGATTTGATTGTCTGTAAAACTGAGTGTGTCAGTACAAACTAAAATATTTTAAAATGACTCATGAATAAATCATGATCATGATTATGGGAATTTCTCTGCTAGTTGACCCACAGGTTATGAGTGGAGAGTAATATAGTCAGCTGTGGGTTACTGTCGATTATGTAAATTTGTATATTAAATTATTCACAGTATGCATCAGATATATAATATGTATACAATGGCAATGCAAAATATATAGTTTCTTTAATTGACTACAATTTCTTCCTGTGATTGTGTTATGGGTATTTATGGGTATTTATATAATTTCATGTGTTGTTGAAAGAAAAGATTAAACAACAGCTAAAATCTGTGAGTAGATATTTAATGTTGGTTTGACATTTACTTGATACAACTTCATGTAATACAAATTTATTAATGACTTGTGGCAGATCAGTGGTTTTCTCCGGGTACTCTGGTTTCCTCCGCCAATAAAACTGACCACCACGATATAACTGAAATATTGTTGAAATGGCATTAAACACCATAACCCTAACTCTTCAAGTACATGTACAAGCACTTTGCTTTTCTCCACCAATAGTTGAATTTTGAAAATTCAAGCAGATTCTGTCAGATGTTACAGGAGCGTAGTATATTATATCAGTCGATTTTAATCATATTGCAAGTATATAAAACAAGTGTTGATTCAGACGGGGGTTGGGGGACACCCCTAACCTAAAATCCTACATCCGCACCTGTAAAAAGTTGACAAACGAAATGTAGATGTATTTATTTGCTAATATATTTTAAATTACAATTTTTGCAGGCTACAAAAGTTGAAGTGAAAGAAGTAGATTTTAATCCAGAGTTCACAGCAAGGATGATTCCAAAAATAGACTGGCCAGCATTGTGTCAGGCTGCTAAGGAGGTATTTAAATTAAAGGTCAAAGTTTGGTTAGAAAATGTACATACAGTAAATTTAGTAAATTGATGGTTGGTTTATGGTGTTTAATGCCACTTTCAACGTTATTTCAGTTATATCGTGGCGGTCAGTTTTATTGGAGGAAACCAGAGAAAACCATCGACCTGTTGCAAGTCACAGACAAACTTTTTCATATAATGTTGTATCGAGTACACCTCGGCATGAATAGGGTTCGAACTCACAACTTTAGTGGTGATAGACACTGATTGCACAGGTAGTTGTAAATACAGCTACCATTCGATCACGACCACAACAGCCCCAAAAGAGGTATTTACATTGAAGGTCAAAGTTTGGTTTGAAAATGTACATACAGTAAATTTAAAGAATTGAAGGCAATTGTTAACCTTTAACCTTAAGGACTGTAATTGACACCAATTGGGGCATCTGATTTATGGCACGGATTATAACCTTAATATTAACTGTATTTTTTTTTCATTGTTTATTTGAAAATAATGATACATATCCTATAAGATGGTCTCAATTGCAGGGCATGCATGGTTTCACACTGGACCCTAAAAAGCTTCTCAGAAAGTACATGTGTGGTTTAGCCAAACTGTATATGAATAATCAAGTGTCATTATGAGCTATTCCCATTACTTGGCATCAGTCGTCGTCGTCCATAAACTTTTATATTTTAATCTTGTTCTCTGAAACCACATGTTGACTTTACTGCTAGTTGGTTATGTATGTTAAAGCTTTAGCTTACAAAGACTGATTGAGTTGCATTAGGTAATGACTAAAGTGTAGAGTTTATAGCATATCATTTTAATTATATTGTCAAAAATACAGACTCATTTCAGTCTACACTCCAAATTTTGAAAAAAAATCAATAAAAATAGGTATTCACTTGAATTTTAAAGCGGGGTCTTCGTGGTCATTGATCATATGGTAGTTGGATTTATAACTACCTATGTAATCAGTGCTTATCACCACTAATGTTGTGAGTTCGAATACTGCTCAGGCGATGTGTACTTGATACAACATTATGTGATAAAGTCTGTCAGTGACTTGCGGCAGGTCAGAGGTTTTCTCTGGGTACTCCAAGTTTCTCCACCAATATAACTGAAATGTTGTTGAAAGTGGCATTTAACACCATAGTAACCTTAGACCTCTACAAACACACCAGCATGTATGTATTGTATACTTACAGTCAATTGAACCTGAAGAAAACGTACATAAATGTATATCATTGATAATGGACATTTTTCTTTTCATTAAGAACAGTTTTTTCATTAAAACTAAGGTGTTAAATACCATAAACCCTCACCCTCAATATTTTAAGCCTAGTATTCCTTTTTTTTCTACAGTCTGATTTTTAATGTATATTAGGTTGGATATGGAGAAGATTTGCCACCAGAAGTAGTAGAAAGTTATGAATCAAACGAAGAATTCCTCAAGAAAGCACACAGAATTCTAATGGAGGTAAGTTATGGTTACATTAGAAACACTTTACACATTATAGGGGCCGTCATGATCATAATCGTCAGAGAATGAGGATTTTTTTTTTAAGTCACTTACCCAATGGTAAGTGTGAAATAAAAAATTTACTTTCCCATCCAAATTTCTACTTTCCCGTTGAGGCACACAAAGCTGGCCAAATTTATAAAGGAGGTTTTGGGGACACGTCCCCACATGAAAATTTTGAAATATTTAATGCAAAATCCTACATTCTGAGCAGGGTAATGATGTTTGAAAATAAATGGATGTTTCTTACTTTGTTTTGTTGTTTATAATCAATTTGAGATATGAATCTGAATAAAACTACATTTTTACTGGTTCGTGAATATTATTTTTGATAGATATTTTTTTTAAAGCTTCTAGTTGCTAAGTGGGATAAGTTGAAGAATTTGTCACAAAACATCTTTTCATTTTCGTAGTTTATCCACTGAGATTCGGCCGACTATTTCACTTGAAACGAAAGGTTCCTTTTTACTTTATTAGGATCTATTATATTCACTTCCATCCTCTATATGTTGTGCCTACTCATATTATCTTAATTTATAATTTATTTTTTATTTCAAATTATCTGTGTAAGTTCGACTGCAAACCACAACATCAATATCTGGTACCTCATAATTGGAATAAAGAACTTTGAACTTTGAACTTTGTAAATACAGTTTTATATCTTTACATACGATTCAGACTTATAATAAATCGTAAACCAGTTTCAGAAACTGATACATCTGATAACCGCAAAGTACAACAACGAGCAACAACAAAATTATAATACTTTCACGGCGGGAAGTATCGATCAGCATGTCACTTTCCCGTGTGTGTTTTTTACTTTCCCCGGGCAATGGGAAATGGGAATTTTTATGCACGGATCGTATGGAAGTTGGATTTCTATCCCACTTGGGCAAGGTGTACTCAATACAACATTATGTGATAAAGTTTGTCAGTGACTTGTGACAGGTTGGTGGTTTTCTCTGGGTACTTCAGGTTCCTCCACCAATAAAACTGACCGCCATGATATAACTCAAATATTGTTGAAAGTGGCATTAAGCACCTTAAACCAAACCTTAATTGGAATCTTGAGGTTCCATAATCAATTAGGTATGATACTATTTTTGTTTACTTTCAAGAATCTTTACTTGGCTTTCCTGGTTGAAAAACTGCATCAGTGGTTTAATGGTTAGCATGCTTGTCTCGAGTGCAGTACATGCATAGGAGTTTTAGTTGTGGTTGGTTAAATTAAAGACTATACAATTGGTATTTGCTGCTTCTCTACTATGTATGCACAATTTAGGAGTAAGAGCAAAGACTGGTTGGCCTGGAATCAGGATGATGTGTCAGAACTAACACTATAAAAATCCAGCAAAGCCTGTTTGTCTAGTAAAAAGCAGACATCATCATCTCATCAAAATATATGTTCTCTCCATGATATAGCTGAAAAATTACTCATTTAGCTCTAAACAACGATCACCCACCCACTGTTACTAAATATAGATATTTTTACATTTATTTATAGATAGAAGTTTTGGAGAGTAACCTTCTATGCCCAGAGACCGGGAGAGAGTTCCCTGTCAAATAGGGAATCCCAAACATGTTACTTAATATAGATATATTTATTGATAGGTAGAAGTACTGGAGGGTAACCTTGTTTGTCCAGAGGCTGGAAGATAATTCTGTCAATAAGGGAATCCCAAACATGTTACTTAATATAGATACATTTATGAATAGGTAGATGTACTGGAGGGTAATCTTGTATGTCCAGAGACAGGGAGAGAATTCCCTGTTAATAAGGGAATCCCCAACATGTTACTTAATATAGATACATTTATTTATAGGTAGAAGTACTGGAGGGTAACCTTGTTTGTCCAGAGACGGGAAGATAATTCTGTCAATAAGGGAATCCCAAACATGTTACCTAATATAGATACATTTATAAATAGGTAGATGTACTGGAGGGTAACCTTGTATGTCCAGAGACAGGGAGAGAATTTCCTGTTAATAAGGGAATCCCCAACATGTTACTTAATATAGCTACATTTATTTATAGGTAGAAGTACTAGAGGGTAACCTTGTTTGTCCAGAGACAGTGAGAGAAATCCCAGTCAATAAGGGAATCCCAAACATGTTACTTAATATAGATACATTTATTTATAGGTAGAAGTACTGGAGGGTAACCTTGTTTGTCCAGAGACGGGGAGAGAATTCCCCGTCAATAAGGGAATCCCAAACATGTTACTTAATGAGGATGAAGTGTGACAGGATGTGTATCTGATTATTAGACAATGACAGAAACATTCATGCTAAATTGTATAAGATTATTTTATAAACGTCATGGCAATGTTGTAATAACATTATGACAATGTTGTTATAATGTCATGAAAATGTTGTAATATTCTATTTTTGTTGTTAAAAAACAACAATACAGTGGGACGCATTAAATAGATAATACATGTAAATGGCAAAATTGGTTGTGTTTTTATGGGATGCTTCTCCACAAGACCAATGCTCAGAATCAGGATAATGTGTCCGAGTGGGTTGACATGTCTATCCACGGACTGTTGTTTCAATGAACTAGCACTATAAAAATCCAACTAAGCGTGTCGGTCTAGTATAAAGTGAACCTCATCATCATCTCATTGAAAATTAACTTGTTCTCGCCATGATATACCTGAAAAATTGCTCACTCACCCAATGGTTGACATCTTTGCCCAGTTGTTCAAACATGTCGTTAGACTTAACATTGATTAAGGCTAACTAGTCATTGAAATCTAATAATGTGATAAGTAAACGATTGTGCCGTTCAGTAAAATTTAATGATAAAAATTTTGAACAACATTTAGTGCTTTTGTTAATTTTTAATGACTCACTAGCGACATTTTAGCCACTGCATTAAGCTAACGACACATTTAAATAACTTTCCCCTGATCACAAGCCTAACACCACTGATGTGAGTTCAAGCTGTTTTCTACCTCCAGTGTTAGTTTCTGGACTACAACGTAGTTGATCATTTCATTTTAGCTTTAAGTAGAAAGAGAAGACTGGTTGGCTCGGAAACAGGGTAATGTGCGGACTGTTGTTTCAGTGAGCTAGCACTATTAAAATCCAGCTAAGCATGCTGGTCTAATACAAAGCGGACCTCATCCTCATTTCATTGAAATTAAATTGTTCTCGTCATGATATAGCTGAAAAGTTGGCGTTAAACAACTCTCACTCATTTTAGCTGTCTGGGCTTTCTTCACCTGTCATGATATAGCCAACAAATTGTTGAAAGTAACGAAAAACACCAATAATCCAATCAAGACCCCAATAATCTATGTAAATATAAAGTAGAATAAAAAACATGTATATCTAATGAGGTAAGAAAAATGATGAATTATGGGAAATTATGGCCACTTATAACAATATTTCAGCGATACGGTGGCAGTCACTTTTAGTTTTGGAGAAAACCTAGAATAACTGAGAAAATTGATCACTTAAAACATTTGTTAAAGTTGCATTAGTCTTTTTAGTTCTATTAAGCAAACCATTCTAATTTCTACTTAATCTGTAGATCATTGTTTGTCCTTTTTTTTTGGCCATTGAATGGTCTGTCCTACAATTTACGTCTTCTGATTACACCTTTGGTATCTTCAAATATTTCTTATACTAGTTCTGTACATCCTCCGATTGCTACAGTGTTTGACATGTGAGATCTGCACATCCACTGATTGCTAGTGTTTGACATGTGAGATCTGCACATCCACTGATTGCTAGTGTTTGACATGTGAGATCTGCACATCCACTGATTGCTAGTGTTTGACATGCGAGATCTGCACATCCACTGATTGCTAGTGTTTGACATGCGAGATCTGCACATCCACTGATTGCTAGTGTTTGACATGTGAGATCTGCACATCCACTGATTGCTAGTGTTTGACATGCGAGATCTGCACATCCACTGATTGCTACAGTGTTTGACATGCAAGATCTGCACATCCACTGATTGCTAGTGTTTGACATGTGAGATCTGCACATCCACTGATTGCTACAGTGTTTGACATGTGAGATCTGCACATCCACTGATTGCTACAGTGTTTGACATGTGAGATCTGCACATCCACTGATTGCTACAGTGTTTGACATGTGAGATCTGCACATCCACTGATTGCTAGTGTTTGACATGTGAGATCATTTTAGTAGAGATAAAAGCAGGAGTACATAAAGAAATCATCATTTAGTAAGAATAGATGTAGATGAACATGAGAGACTCAACTCCAATGACAAATACATTTACTATCCAATTTTACACTGAACATTTAAATAAAGGAACAAGATTTTATTGGTGTTCCACATTTCAGTCACAGTAAAGTCTTGAAAAATGACCATAACTCATACCCTAAAATGAGGGTGAAACCGCACCCAGCCTGTAGATGAGATGTACTCTTTACTTCTGCCCATCAAGTTTTTGTCCGGGGGGCTTTTGTCCTAGACCCCAAGTTTTGATATAGTGATAACATTCGGGATTGCAATTGTGCCGATGACGGGAGATGACAAAGAGGATCTAAATGTTTTGTACAGTTTAGAGTTAGTGTTTATTGTTTAACACCAAGTGAGCCATTTATTGAGCAACGTAGATCATGGCGGAACAAATATTTGTAATTTGGGTCTTCTTCCTTTGATCTCGATGAGTGAAATTTTCATTATCAACAACTGACTCTGATATTGAAAATTGTCAGTCAATGTGACGTCAAACACATTATGACGTTACTGATGAAAACAATAACATCTAATTTTACGTACATTATTACTAGTATCACAGCTCCTACCAGACATGGTGCAATAATACTACTAGTGATAATATTTGTATCTACGTACATTATTACTAGTATCACAGCTCCTCCTACCAGACATGGTGCAATAATACTACTAGTGATAATATTTGTCTCGACGTACATTATTACTAGTATCACAGCTCCTCCTACCAGACATGGTGCAATAATACTACTAGTGATAATATTTGTATCTACGTACATTATTACTAGTATCACAGCTCCTCCTACCAGACATGGTGCAATAATACTACTAGTGATAATATTTGTATCTACGTACATTATTACTAGTATCACAGCTCCTCCTACCAGACATGGTGCAATAATACTACTAGTGATAATATTTGTATCTACGTACATTATTACTAGTATCACAGCTCCTCCTACCAGACATGGTGCAATAATACTACTAGTGATAATATTTGTCTCGACGTACATTATTACTAGTATCACAGCTCCTCTTACCAGACATGGTGCAATAATACTACTAGTGATAATATTTGTATCTACGTACATTATTACTAGTTTCACAGCTCCTCCTACCAGACATGGTGCAATAATACTACTAGTGATAATATTTGTCTCTACGTACATTATTACTAGTATCACAGCTCCTCCTACCAGACATGGTGCAATAATACTACTAGTGATAATATTTGTATCTACGTACATTATTACTAGTATCACAGCTCCTCTTACCAGACATGGTGCAATAATACTACTAGTGATAATATTTGTCTCTACGTACATTATTACTAGTATCACAGCTCCTCCTACCAGACATGGTGCAATAATACTACTAGTGATAATATTTGTATCTACGTACATTATTACTAGTATCACAGCTCCTCTTACCAGACATGGTGCAATAATACTACTAGTGATAATATTTGTCTCTACGTACATTATTACTAGTATCACAGCTCCTCCTACCAGACATGGTGCAATAATACTACTAGTGATAATATTTGTATCTACGTACATTATTACTAGTATCACAGCTCCTCCTACCAGACATGGTGCAATAATACTACTAGTGATAATATTTGTATCTACGTACATTATTACTAGTATCACAGCTCCTCTTACCAGACATGGTGCAATAATACTACTAGTGATAATATTTGTATCTACGTACATTATTACTAGTATCACAGCTCCTCCTACCAGACATGGTGCAATAATACTACTAGTGATAATATTTGTATCTACGTACATTATTACTAGTATCACAGCTCCTCTTACCAGACATGGTGCAATAATACTACTAGTGATAATATTTGTATCTACGTACATTATTACTAGTTTCACAGCTCCTCCTACCAGACATGGTGCAATAATACTACTAGTGATAATATTTGTCTCTACGTACATTATTACTAGTATCACAGCTCCTCCTACCAGACATGGTGCAATAATACTACTAGTGATAATATTTGTATCTACGTACATTATTACTAGTATCACAGCTCCTCTTACCAGACATGGTGCAATAATACTACTAGTGATAATATTTGTATCTACGTACATTATTACTAGTATCACAGCTCCTCCTACCAGACATGGTGCAATAATACTACTAGTGATAATATTTGTATCTACGTACATTATTACTAGTATCACAGCTCCTCCTACCAGACATGGTGCAATAATACTACTAGTGATAATATTTGTATCTACGTACATTATTACTAGTATCACAGCTCCTCCTACCAGACATGGTGCAATAATACTACTAGTGATAATATTTGTATCTACGTACATTATTACTAGTATCACAGCTCCTCCTACCAGACATGGTGCAATAATACTACTAGTGATAATATTTGTATCTACGTACATTATTACTAGTTTCACAGCTCCTCCTACCAGACATGGTGCAATAATACTACTAGTGATAATATTTGTCTCTACGTACATTATTACTAGTATCACAGCTCCTCCTACCAGACATGGTGCAATAATACTACTAGTGATAATATTTGTTTTGACCTTCAAGAGATGGGCCGTCGTGGTCGTGATTATATGGTAGATGGATTTACAACTACCTGTACAATCGGTGCCTATCTCCACTAATGTTGTGGAATCGAATCCTCTCGTGGCAAGGTGTACTCGATGCAACATTATATGATAAAATTTGTTGGTAGGTGGTTTTCTCCGGTTTCCTCTACAAATACACTGACCGGCAACGATATAACCGAGATATTGTTGAAAGTGGCTTTATACACCATAACCCTAACCTTAAAAAAATATGCTATTCTATATATAACAACTAATAAATAAGGTCAAGACATGTGAAGGAAACATTAAAATAACGTATTTATAAGTTTATTGCACACATAGGTTACAATACATTACAGTCTAGTATATAAAATCTACAATAATAAATATTAGATAAAACAATTACATCATATTAATATAACATACAAACTGACAGGGCTGTCAAGTTTGGGAAATCTAAAATGCATAAAATTTTAAAAAAAAAATTATGTAGAACAAAGAAAAAATACTAAAACATCAAAGGAATTTTCCCCAAAATGTGGGGTTAAAAATGTGTGATTCTCTCCCAGATTGTGTGAGACATGATATGCCTACAAACATTGCTATACCAAGAGATTATTTAATAGTCTGCATGCAATTTACAACCCATCCAGCCTATAAATGGAAATTCAATAAAGAAATGAACGAATTCGAAGTATATTTGTAGGAAGCAACACATAATAATGTTTTTTTTTTTTTTATTTCTGTCAATGCTTTTACATCCCTATTAATACACAAAGAATTGTATTATATGCCTTATGATTTCATTTTTAAATACTATATACAAATTTTTATTTTTTTTTATTTTCAACTATTGCTATTGTGTGGTGTCATTATTAGTTTGTATTGTGATGTCCGAAAATAACTTCAGAAATGGCCATGGTTGTGCACTTTATTGACTATTCAATGAAGTTGCAATTCCTTTATATAAATCAAATTGGGAATTTTGAATGAATTGACGAATAAGATTATTGGGAATTCTCCAAAAGTTAAATTATTATTCTGTGACGACACCATATACAAGTGGTCTATTTTCCTGTCTGTAACCATTGATAATAAATACACAGAAGTTGAACAGAACCTGCATCATTTAACTGCTTATAAATGGTCTGTTTAATGAAACACAAGGTCGTGGTGGCCATTTTACTTATTCTTGGACTAGAAAACTGATTTCCAATACGGTTGTTTCGAATCTTGTCAATTCCAATCACGTTCCGTCTTTTTCGTGTCATGATGTCTGAAATGTTAGGAAGACTACTTCCAGTGTATACGCTATTACTGTGACAACATCAACATATCATAGTCGTAGATGTGGTAGATTATAAGTAATTGTAATATGGAGACGCCAAGAAAACGGCTGAGTAAATACTGGTGTTCGGTACCTCACTGTCTGTCCGATAACAGAAATATATCAAGACAGGTCGTTTTCCTTTCATGATGCTGACAGCAGTAAATAAAGAAATAAAACAAATTTAATTTTAAAGAAGTAATTGCCTGTGCATTGAAGACTTTGATACAAATAAAATAATTTACTTGATACGCGTCTTTTACAGAAAATGTAAAAAATTCTTTAAGTTGAGCAACGTTAAAACGGCACTTATCGATTGGAGTTTTTGTTGTGTACATTGACACCGGAAGTCTATTGCCTAACATTCCATCAAAATCACGTGGTTTGGCAGACGAAAAAAAAAAAAAAATTACGGAATGGAAATGATTCGAAACAACCGTATTAAAACTTTGTCATAATAAGGTTATATTGTTATTTACACGACTATAAAGATAGTACAAGAATACATTTTTCTCACCCCTTGGATAAAGTAGTCTGTTAATTTAGGTGAAAAAGATTTTTCTATCTTACCCTGGCTCCTGGGTAAAGACAAGCTACACATGCCTTTTCCCGCAAAATTGTTTTCCATTATTGAAGTAAATTGTCAATTTATCGATATACATCCTTGTCTTGACAGTATTTTAAATGTATTTCATAATATAATATATAGACAGTATCTTTAAATGGTACCACAACAGTGATAAATACTAATATAAACTATAAAAAGTTATTTGACGTTGGTCAAAGGGAGGTAACTTTTCTTTATTTACATTAATTACTAGCAAGGGAGAGCACTCTATATTTTCTCAACGTAAATAAATATTGACACGATAGAAAGAGATGAGAAAAAGAGTCAAACACCAGGTGTCACAGATTTTACTATCTTGCACCTCTCCCGGTGTTGAACCCTATATTTCTTTTACATGCTTGACCTCAATCGAAAATGAATATACCGCTACAATCAAATCTTGTGTTGACATCGGACAAATCTATAATTTTATTTGTTATTAGCTTAGTATTCAAGGTTTACAGTGTAGATTATACAAACTAATAATTACTGCTGCAGAGATTGTCTCCACTTTATATATACTCCATACATAGGAAGTGTTTCTATTTTCTTAAAAAATGACCAACCACATTGTTGAACTTATCTTTATAAAACCTTAATGTTTCCTTTTCTTACTTGTACCAATTGTTAATATATAATGTATGTAATTTTAGTTTGGAACTGTTATTTCGATAAAATACCGATTGTGTGATCATGTGAAATGAAAAGAATGCTTTAAAAATTACGTGAAATGAAAAGAATGCTTTAAAAATTACGTGAAATGAAAAGACTGCTTTAAAAATTACCAAAAAATAACTACTGCTACAAACAGACCAGATTTGACTTTGAGTTATCTCAGTTCTAGATAACAAGGTTTGACTGTATAATACACATAGCTAGAATATTGTTGAATTGTGTATTAGCCAGGTTCACATAACAATATAAGACTAAAAGGTTGTTACTAAAAGATTAGCGAGATTAGCATGTGGGGCCTGTGGTCCACAAACTAATGAAGGATCTGGACCATAAGCTCCCTGGGATCCATGGACACGATCCTTATCTGGGCCTTGATAATTGTCTGGATTGGGTCCATAAGCGCTGGCATATTCAGTTCTTAAAATACAAAAAAAAACATGACAATTTTTAGCATGAATTTGATATTGATAACAGTAATTAAGTGAATTATTTATCACTACATAAAAAACTTAATATATTTTAGAGAAAGTGAATAGAAATTTACTGTACACCTGGTCCTAGTTGTTCACACCTGTCGTTAGAGTTAACGATGATTAAGATTAACGAGTCCTTGAAATCTAATAATGTGATTATTATACGATCATGTTTTTCAATAAAATTTAATGAGAAAATTTTTGAACAACATTTAACGCTTTCGTTAATTTTTAATGGCTAACTGGTATCATTTTAATGACTCTTAAGCTAACAACACTTTTGAACAACTTGGTCCGGAATAATAACTAGCTCTGCAATTTCTGATTTGTAATATACTATTGCAAGTTTACAGACTCTCACAAGATATGACTACTAAATAGATTTGTTCATACGATGTATGTGTAAAGCGTCTTTCTCACTGACTTTGATGGGTGCCATTAGTGGAGCAGGAACTGCTTACCCTTCCAAAGCACCTGAGTTAACACATGTTTTTTAGTGGGGTTTATGCCACTCAACTTTTGGTTTTCTGTGTTGTGTTTTGTTGACCATTGTGTCTTTATATTGTCTGTCCTTCAATTTGTGGCTCTGATTACCCCTTTGGCATCTTCAAAGGTGTCTTGAGCTACAGGTTAATAATATGCTGATTATTGTAGAACTCACAGTGAGTTTAGATATCATAGCAGCAATAATGTAGTTCTGTTAATTTTCACAGATCACGTTCACTTTATTCCAAATAATCTCTTGTTAAATTTCTTGTAGAGCAGCTAAAATAATACTGTCCAATATCCATGTTCAAAATTTAAACATTTTCTAGAAAGCTTCTTCTGTACAAAACTACTTACAACAAAAGTTGCCTATCTGGACCTTTTCTCATTGTTGGGTCTGGTCCTATAGCAAGGTGTGATGTAGGCTGATTTTGTACAACATGTGTAGAACCAGTGCTAAAAATAAACAATAGAAAGGGTAAGCATAGCTCACATAAATATACTTTCTAAACCATAGCAGTGAATTAAAAATTGTAGTCGCATGGCCATATTGTCTGTTATTCAGACTTTTCAATGATTTGGAATAATCTTATTCACTGTAAATTTCTTAAATATTTCATTCTGAAAATATGTTTGGCCAAGGGGAAGCATACCAATCAATTAAAATATAACCATAAGTACAAATCAAATGATGATTCATTACCAATAGACAATTTGCACATTACAAGTGATTTGGGAACAGGACAAAAGGGGGGGGGGGGGAATTAACACTAAAAAAAATAAAATACTTTAAAAACATATATTTTCCCACATTTCGTTCATTGTTATGTTCATTTATCACTGCTTATTTGTTTGAATTGAAATTAAATCAGGTAAAGTTAATTAGGAATTGTTTTTATTGATAAACAATTGATGATTATGTTTATAATCTTTGAAGTTATTAAAAGTAATGAGTGAGTTATTTTCTCATCCTTTTCGCAATACTATAATGATTTTTTTTAAGATAAAACAAATTTTATTTTTACTTTCTTTGATGAGGGTTATTATAATTCTTAAACAAATAGTTCAATTGTTTATGATATCTTCAAGTTCCAATAATAACTTATTATGAAAAATAGTATTCAAAAGTAATGTTAACCCATAAATAGCAGTACAATAAGTCCAAAATGTGTGCAAAGATACCAATATATAAATAACTTGTACTTTTCATTATTGGGGGGCTTTTTGTCCGGGGGGGCTTTTGTCCTATACCCGGTTCTTTTATAGTACATGTAGTTACTTCCCTTTAACATGGACAATGTTAAATGGATATAATATATCTTTTTTTCATAATCTGTACACAATTTTCAGGAACCGTCATTGCATAGTTGGAAGTACAACCACCTATGCAATCAGTGCCTATCACCACTAAAGTTGTGAATTTGAATTCCACTCATGGAGAGGTGTACTCGATACAACATTATGTGACAAAGTTTTTCAGTAATTTATGGCAGGTTGGTGGTTTTCTCCATTTTCCTCAACCAAAATAACTGACTGCCACGAAATAACTGAAATATTTTTGAAAGTGACATTAAACACCATAACCCTAACCCAACTTGCACATTATATATTCGGTAAAAAGCTCCTGAGAGCTTGTGTTTATTGTTATTCAAAAACCGAATTCAAATAAAGTTTTCTTATTCTATTCTTATTACAAGTTCTAAAATTATATGTTTTATAGGAGTTATTTCCCTTTAACATGGTTAAAAGGGCCCATTTTCATACAAAGTTACAGGAATATAACATTTTTCATCATCTGTACACATTTTTCATGTTGTAATAACTTCTGAATGTTCTATTTGCTATCAAATTTTTCCTCTGATAAGGTTCAAATTATACACAAATTCTTTGCTCTTTTTATTTCTCTTGCATGGAACGTGTACCATTTTACTAGTCTGAAGGGAAATAACTCTTTTAAAATATGCACAAAAATGTAAATGTGCAAAGGGTCTATTACTAGCTTTCTCTAATGTGAAATGAAAGTTTAAACAGTGATGGTCAACAATTCTACCAATATCAGCAAAACAAAAATCTTTTCTAATATTAACTCACTGAACATTAAACTAGAGGCTCAGTGGGCTGAGCCTGTGTCGCTAACCTTTCATTCTGCTTTGAGGAAACTTAATACAGAACCTTCCACCAATTTCGGTTCATTTGGCTAAGCAGTTACATAGAAGAAGATTTTTAGAAATCGACCAATCAGAAACAAGAATGGCCTGTGGCGGCCATGTTTATAAACGGATGGGAACTAAATGCACAATTTTCATAGACGACCTTCCAAGGATGCTTCCTACCAAGTTTTGATTCATTTGGCAAAGTGGTTTCAGAGAAGAAGATTTTTTAGAAATCAACCAATCAGAAACAAGAATTGCCTGTGGTGGCCATGTTTATTCATAGATCGGAATTAAATCAGCAATCTTCATAGAGGACCTTCCAAAGATGCTTCCTACCATGTTTCGATTCATTTGGCCAAGCGGTTTCAGAGGAGACAATTTTTTTTAGAAATCAACCAATCAGAAACAAGAATTGTCTGTGGTGGCCATGTTTGTTAACAGATCGGAAATAAATGAGCAATCTTTATAGAGGACCTTCCAAGGATGCTTCCTACCAAATTTCGATTCATTTGGCCAAGCGGTTCCAGAGGAGAACATTCTTTAGAAATCAACCAATCAGAAACAAGAATTGCCTGTGGTGGCCATGTTTGTTAACGGGTCGGGACGAAATGAGCAATCTTTATAGAGGACATGCCATAGATGTTTCCTACCAGGTTTCGGTTCATTTGAAAAAGCAGTTTCAGAGGAGAAGATTTAAAAAAAATTGGCCAATCAGAAACAAGAATTGCCTATGGCGGCCATGTTTGTCAACGGATCGGAACGAAATGTGCATTCTTTATAGAGGACCTTCCAAGGATGCTTCCTACCGAGTTTCGATTCATTTGGCATAGCGGTTTTAGAGGAGACGATTTTTTAGAAATCAACCAATCAGAAACAATAATTGTCTGTGGCGGTCATGTTTGTTAACGGATCGAAACTAAATGAGCAATATTTATAGAGAACCTTCCAAGGATGCTTCCTACCAAGTTTCGATTCATTTGGCCAAGTGGTTTCAGAGGAGAAGATTTTTTTAGAAATTAACCAATCAGAAACAAGAATTGCCTGTAGTGGCCATGTTTTTTAACGGATCGGGACGAAATGAGCAATCTTTATAGAGAACCTTCCATAGATACTTCCTACCAAGTTTCGGTTCATTTGGCCGAGCGGTTTCAGAGGAGAAGATTTAAACAAATCTGCCAATCAGAAACAAGAATTGCCTATGGTGGCCATGTTTATTAATGGATCGGGACACAATTAGCAATATTTAGAGAGCACCTTCCACAGATGCTTCCTACCAAGTTTCACTTCCTTTGGCTGAGGGGTTTCAGAGGAGAAGACGGACGACAAGTGATGGCAAAAGTTCACATTGCCTCTGGCAAGGTGAGCTAAAAAAAAACACAACATGCATTGGCATGCATTTTCTATAAGATAAAAGAACAACATCGAAGGATTTTGTAGGCACCTAATATCTTCATGGCTGTCTGCAGACGTTTTCAAACAGCATTTGGTTGCTAGGTGACTAAGTACTGCTCCAGTAGATGCCAACAAATCTCCACTCATTCTTAATGTGAGCATTAAAAAAAACAATGGCACTATTTTTCATAAAATTAAATTGCTCAGAAAGCTTCAGCAAAAGTTCAAGATTTATGATGCCTAATGGGAAAAAAAACCCAAATGGGTTGTAAACCTACATTTATACAAGGAGAACAAGACTGGTGATATTTTCTTATGTGGGATATTCTGATCTGAAACCTTGAGCAGTTTGAAGGGAGGTACAGGGCCGGATTATGACGTTTTGGGGCCCCTAGATTAATTCGCCTGCACAGGTCTTGAATAATTTTTTACTCATTATATATTATAATGCCATTTACATAGCTTAAAAATTTATATTTGAAACTATTTTGGCAGGGCCCCTTAAGCTTGAGCAACCCTAGGCTGCAGCCTATGATATCCTATATGATAATCCGGCCCTGGGAGACCACCAACAGGAAGGATATTAAAATCAACTTTTCACAAGATGCTATTTGTGACCCTATTAATTAACTTTAAAAGCAAGCGATCTCTCAATATTTTAATATTAGATGACAATAATGTTTACAGTGATGTTAAGAGCAATACATGTCATTTTTAACAGTGACACACAATATCACAGAGGCACCCTTTTAAAAGCTTCCAATTTCATCCATGAAAAGTTTCTTTTATAAGATAAGCATGTCATATTAAACAGTCATTTCATCTTTTATAACATTAACAATCATCAAAATATAATTTGAAATTTATACAACTATGAAATGTTTTGACAGTACAAGGTTATGATAAATTTAAGACAAGACAATGATTTTGTGCTTTAATAGAAATTTCATAATTAAAAAAACCTGCTTACTGCGTAACTTGTTTTGCTCTTTGTTGATTTGTCTGTAGACGGAGACGTGCTGCACGTTGATTTATGGTTTCATGTGATGGCCCCTGTCTACTGTGATGTAACGTTTTCTTGACTTGACCAGTTGTCGTGGTTTTCTGTTTAGTCTTTGTCTTCTCTGGTGATGTATGACTGGTAGTAAAAGGTATAGTTCTTGATGGACTGTAAATCAACAATTAACTTATGTACCATAATGAAAATTCACGATTAGATAAAAATTAATTGACTCTTTTTTTCAGCTTTTGATAAATAATGACCAATACAGTTACACCCAGTTATCTCTATCTCGTTGGGACGGTTGTGGTCGTAATCATATGGTAGTTGGATTTACAACTACCTATGCAATCAGTGCTTATCACCACTAAAGTTGTGAGTTTGAATCCCGCTCATGGCGAGGTATACTCGATACAACATTATGTGATAAAGTTTGTCAGCGACTTGCGGCAGGTTAGTGGTTTTCTCCCATGTACTCCGGTTTCCACAACCAATAAAACTGACTACCACGATATAACTGAAATATTGTTGAAAGTGGTGTTAAACACCATAGCCCTAACCCTATATCTCGTTAATTGATTTCCTTGGTATAGATGTAATCATAAATAGAAAAAAATTCCACCTTTTATGTATCCCCAAAACAGAAAGAGTAAATTAATAAAACATGGATTAATGTTGAGGTGGAAATAAATGGCTGATTATCTTTTGAAACAAATTGTATTATTTTTGTTTTAATTTATTTGTATAAAAAAAAAACTATTTTTTATATATTTTATTTTGTGTATTTTGCATCTATTGTTTATGTATTATACCCCATTTGTATAACACTTTTCTATTTTAAAATCAACAATTACCCAAAAGAAGAAAAGAATCGACACAAACTAAAAAAAAAGATTTCCTTAGATATCTTGCAATAAAACTTTAGTTTGTCCACAGTAGCTTTCAGTTTACTATACCCAAATCAACTACTGGAATATTTTGGGTTAGGTTTAAGGTGTTTAATGCCAATTTCAACAATATTTCAGTTATATCATGGCGATCTATTTATTGGTGGAGGAAAGCGGAGTAGCTGGAGAAAACCAACGAACTGTCGCAAGTAATAAATAAACTTGATCACATAATGTTGTATCGAGTACACCTCGCCATGACAAGGTTCGAACTCACAACTTCAGTAGTGATAGACACTGATTGCACAGGTAGTTGTAAATCCAACTATCATGTGATCACGACCATGACAGCCCCCTAGTTTACTATATCCAACTTGAATACCTGAATATTTTGAAGAAAAATCTAATATTATCAAATATTAATGGGCATTAGCATGAATACATCTAAAATAAATTATTCTTATGAATAAAATAAAATAAAGGATACCTTGCATGATCATCATGTCCAAATACAACTGGTTCCATACCTCCACTAAATGTTACAGGTACCAGTGATCCTGTAGGTGTAAAGGATATATCATCATTTTTCTTCCTGTGACCTGAAATAAATAATATAATCTCTAAATCACTGATATCTATGACATATCTATATAATGTTTTACAATAAAAAAGTAGACATCAAATTTAATGTGCATGACATGTTTCTAGAATAACATTCATCAGGTACTCTCTAAGCCAAAATGTTTCAAAGCCAAATAACTTAAAAGTATTTGCCTTTGGGAGCAAGAAAAACAAAGGGCCTAAACAGGATAGCCAAAATCTGTTAAGGTCAAATATGTCTGAGGGAGGAGTAATAATAATTACATGAGTTAGGAACTGTAAATTTCAATTACAAATATATCCAACAAACCATGTCAGTACCAAAGGATGTTCCTGAAACATTTCAAGAAGATTTTAAACAGGGCAATCAACATCTGATTCAAATCAGACCTCTCGTTTGATTTCTTTTACTGATATTGCCATGTGAGAGATCTGAAGAAACCAATATTTGGCTCACATTAAAGTTACCTTATTTCATGAATATATAATGATACATGTATGATAAATATGGCTATGACCTTTTTCAGTCAATAAGATTGCTTGTAGCATTCAAAGTAGTGTTGTAACACCTTCTAGTCTCGAAATCGCCATTTTAATGTGGATAGTAATAGGGTCAGTCACCTACAAATTACTCAGATCTAACACACCATGACATTATGTTATAAAGTTTGTCAGTGACTTGCGACAGGTCTGTGGTTTTCTGAGGGTACTCGGTTTCCTCCACCAATAAAACTGACCACCACGATATAACTGAAATATTGTTGAAAGCGGTGTTAAACACCATAAACCAAAGCCCACACCACATGATATATCAGTCAAGGGGAGCGAATGAAAGATCTGATTTTAATCAGATTGGGAAATCAAGTTCTTGATAATATGGTAGTTGGATGTACATGAACATCAGTGCTAAATACCACTAAAGTTGTGAGTTTTATTCTTACTCACCAGTGAGTGAGTGACCCGTTGTTGGTTAATGCCAAATTAGCTATTTTTCATCTATTTCATGATAAGAACAAGTTATATTCAATGGGATGATGAAAATGTCTGCTTTTAACTAATCCAATACACTTACATAGCTTTGTTAGATTTTTATAGTGCTACATCTCAATAAAACAACAGTATGTATGTAGACATGTCACTCTACTTAGAAGCTATTATCCTGATTCTGAATGAATCAATCTTGGCTAATCCTCCATCATGCTGAGTGTTTTAATAATGGAGAAGCAGCAAATACCAATTTTATAGTTAAAATTAAAACTATTAGTTATGGAGAAAATAAAACTATTAGCTATGGAGAAGATAAAACTATTAGTTATGGAGAAGATAAAACCATTAGTTATGGAGAAGATAAAACTATTAGTTATGGAGAAGATAAAACTATTAGTTATGTAGAATATAAAACTATTAGTTATGGAGAAGATAAAACTTTTAGTTATGGAGAAGATAAATCATTAGTTATGGAGAAGATAAAACTATTAGTTATGGAGAAGATAAAACTATTAGCTATGGAGAAGATAAAACTATTAGTTATGGAGAAGATAAAACTATTAGCTATGGAGAAGATAAAACTATTAGCTATGGAGAAGATAAAACTATTAGTTATGGAGAAGATAAAACTATTAGTTATGGAGAAGATAAAACCATTAGTTATGGAGAAGTTAAAACCATTAGTTATGGAGAAGATAAAACCATTAGCTATGGAGAAGATAAAACCATTAGTTATGGAGAAGATAAAACTATTAGTTATGGAGAAGATAAAACTATTAGCTATGGAGAAGATAAAACTATTAGTTATGGAAAAGATAAAACCATTAGTTATGGAGACGTTAAAACCATTAGTTATGGAGAAGATAAAACCATTAGCTATGGAGAAGATAAAACCATTAGTTATGGAGAAGATAAAACTATTAGTTATGGAGAAGATAAAACTATTAGTTATGGAGAAGATAAAACTATTAGTTATGGAGAAGATAAAACCATTAGTTATGGAGAAGTTAAAACCATTAGTTATGGAGAAGATAAAACTATTAGCTATGGAAAAGATAAAACTATTAGTTATGGAGAAGATAAAACTATTAGCTATGGAGAAGATAAAACTATTAGTTATGGAGAAGATAAAACTATTAGCTATGGAGAAGATAAAACTATTAGTTATGGAGAAGATAAAACTATTAGTTATGGAGAAGATAAAACTATTAGTTATGGAGAAGATAAAACTATTAGCTATGGAGAAGATAAAACTATTAGTTATGGAGAAGATAAAACTATTAGCTATGGAGAAGATAAAACTATTAGCTATGGAGAAGATAAAACTATTAGTTATGGAGAAGATAAAACTATTAGTTATGGAGAAGTTAAAACTATTAGTTATGGAGAAGTTAAAACCATTAGTTATGGAGAAGGACTGCAAGTTCTTTTTTTAATAATAATAATAATAAATTCTTTAATAATAACTAATCTTCCCTGAGGCCCTCATTGACATATTAAAACGATCGTAAGTTGTTAAAACCATATTTTCTAGAGAGGGACCATTAATTGTTCGAAACAATAAGTTGTACAGATTTAAATATAAATCTAAAATCTAGAGAACGTTTGTGTATGAGATCTATGAATTCCATTTTTTTTTTCAAGAAAAACTTTTACGCTTTTTCTTTCTCACAAAATACATAATACTCTATAATACAAATGTTCTCTACTACTGTCCATTGATTATATTTACCTGTAGCTGAACCTGTCTTTTTACCATGACTAAAACAAAAAAATAACAAATATAAATGTAAGGACATATAAAATATTAAAAGTTTAAAGACAATACAAGCAGATTTCTTTGAGTTGTACAGTCAAACCTGTCTAATATGAACCTCGTTGGGACCAATTTTGTGTTCAGAATAGACAGGTTAAATTAACTAAGATTTCCAACATCAGGACTTTATTTAAAGTTCGGTTTATACAGGATTCCGATTCATTCAGGGTTCTGTTTAGATAGGCTTCAGTGTATATGCTCAAATGCTTAGGAGATAAAATAACTAATACTGGTTCATAATGTATTATTTCAACATGAATAGATTTTCTGTCTTGTTCTTCTTTCTTGATTTTAAGATTATCATCCTATTATTTTTCAGTACATGAATAATCAGATTTCAGATGTATTGAAATATTAAAATACTACTAAACTGCCCTCCTAAAAAGACACCATGGATCACTCTTATCAGGTCTTTTTCATTGCAGAAGGGATGGCTTCTTGGTAATTTTCTTTACTCAAATGTTCCCTTCAGTATAAAACAATAGGATGTTGGAACACTGATCTTAACTAACAATCATAAAAACCTTTAAGTACAAGTTTAGTCATCATACTCCAAGATCATCCAATCAGAACACAGTATGTAATATTTTTCAAGTACCTGCACAAAAGTTGTACTCAGAAGTTTTATGACCATAGCGCCAGATCTTAATCTGATTTATTACAGTATGTTGTTTTATGTGACGAGAACCATTCATATTATATTGAAACCTGCTTTAGTGACCACTTGCATTGTGTGACCTTAATTTTTATTCATCTTTTCAGTGCATTTCACATTAATCAAACCTGTATAAAGTGATCACCTGTCTTCTGTGACTCAATATCAATATTCCCTCAGAACGTAACATAAGACCAGAATGACTGTATCACCAAAACACTGACTAGACCTCAATTTTATTTACAACAGTATGTGGCTGTATGTGCCATGAACCATTCATGTTTTTACTGATACGCTGATCAATTTTATTTACAACAGTATGTGGCTGTATATGCCATGAACCATTCATGTTTTTACTGATCAATTTTATTTACAACAGTATGTGGCTGTATGTGCCATGAACCATTCATGTTTTAACTGATCAATTTTATTTACAACAGTATGTGGCTGTATGTGCCATGAACCATTCATGTTTTAACTGATCAATTTTATTTACAACAGCATGTGGCTGTATGTGCCATGAACCATTCATGTTTTTACTGATCAATTTTATTTACAACAGTATGTGGCTGTATGTGCCATGAACCATTCATGTTTTTACTGATCAATTTTATTTACAACAGTATGTGGCTGTATGTGCCATGAACCATTCATGTTTTTACTGATCAATTTTATTTACAACAGCATATGGCTGTATGTGCCATGAACCATTCATGTTTTCACTGATCAATTTTATTTACAACAGTATGTGGCTGAATGTGCCATGAACCATTCATGTTTTTACTGATCAATTTTATTTACAACAGTATGTGGCTGTATGTGCCATGAACCATTCATGTTTTAACTGATCAATTTTATTTACAACAGTATGTGGCTGTATGTGCCATGAACCATTCATGTTTTTACTTATCAATTTTATTTACAACAGTATGTGGCTGTATGTGCCATGAACCATTCATGTTTTTACTGATCAATTTTATTTACAACAGTATGTGGCTGTATGTGCCATGAACCATTCATGTTTTTACTGATCAATTTTATTTACAACAGTATATGGCTGTATGTGCCATGAACCATTCATGTTTTCACTGATCAATTTTATTTACAACAGTATGTGGCTGAATGTGCCATGAACCATTCATGTTTTTACTGATCAATTTTATTTACAACAGTATGTGGCTGTATGTGCCATGAACCATTCATGTTTTTACTGATCAATTTTATTTCCAACAGCATGTGGCTGTATGTGCCATGAACCATTCATGTTTTTACTGATCAATTTTATTTACAACAGTATGTGGCTGTATGTGCCATGAACCATTCATGTTTTTACGCTGATCAATTTTATTTACAACAGTATGTGGCTGTATGTGCCATGAACCATTCATGTTTTAACTTATCAATTTTATTTACAACAGTATGTGGCTGTATGTGCCATGAACCATTCATGTTTTAACTGATCAATTTTATTTACAACAGCATGTGGCTGTATGTGCCATGAACCATTCATGTTTTTACTGATCAATTTTATTTACAACAGTATGTGGCTGTATGTGCCATGAACCATTCATGTTTTTACACTGATCAATTTTATTTACAACAGTATGTGGCTGTATGTGCCATGAACCATTCATGTTTTTACTGATCAATTTTATTTACAACAGTATGTGGCTGTATGTGCCATGAACCATTCATGTTTTTACTGATCAATTTTATTTACAACAGCATGTGGCTGTATGTGCCATGAACCATTCATGTTTTTACTGATCAATTTTATTTACAACAGCATGTGGGTGTATGTGCCATGAACCATTCATGTTTTTACTTATTAATTTTATTTACAACAGCATGTAATTGTATGTGCCATGAACCATTCATGTTTTTACTGATCAATTTTATTTACAACAGTATGTGGCTGTATGTGCCATGAACCATTCATGTTTTTACTGATCAATTTTATTTACAACAGTATGTGGCTGTATGTGCCATGAACCATTCATGTTTTTACTGATCAATTTTATTTACAACAGCATGTGGCTGTATGTGCCATGAACCATTCATGTTTTTACTGATCAATTTTATTTACAACAGCATGTGGCTGTATGTGCCATGAACCATTCATGTTTTTACTTATCAATTTTATTTACAACAGCATGTGGCTGTATGTGCCATGAACCATTCATGTTTTTACTGATCAATTTTATTTACAACAGTATGTGGCTGTATGTGCCATGAATCATTCATGTTTTTACGCTGATCAATTTTATTTACAACAGTATGTGGCTGTATGTGCCATAAACCATTCATGTCTTTACTGATCAATTTTATTTACAACAGCATGTGGCTGTATGTGCCATGAATCATTCATGTTTTTACTGATCAATTTTATTTACAACAGCATGTGGCTGTATGTGCCATGAACCATTCATGTTTTTACTGATCAATTTTATTTACAACAGTATGTGGCTGTATGTACCATGAACCATTCATGTTTTTACTGATCAATTTTATTTACAACAGCATGTGGCTGTATGTGCCATGAACCATTCATGTTTTTATGCTGATCAATTTTATTTACAACAGTATGTGGCTGTATGTGTCATGAACCATTCATGTTTTTACTGATATGCTGATCAATTTTATTTACAACAGTATGTGGCTGTATGTGCCATGAACCATTCATGTTTTTACTGATACGCTGATCAATTTTATTTACAACAGTATGTGGCTGTATGTGCCATGAACCATTCATGTTTTTACTGAAACGCTGATCAATTTTATTTACAACAGTATGTGGCTGTATGTGCCATGAACCATTCATGTTTTTACTGATATGCTGATCCATTTTATTTACAACAGTATGTGGCTGTATGTGGCTGTATGTGCCATGAACCATTCATGTTTTTACTGATACACTGATCAATTTTATTTACCTCATGTTTGTTTCTTTGTAACGATTCACCAGTCTCTTGAAATTTGCTTCATCATAATCTACTGTTTCTAGAGCCATCTTAATAAAAGATTCCTCATAATCATGATACTCCGCCATCATTCTTAATGTCACTGAAATAATATAAATCAAAAATAAATTATACTCCTGAAAGAGGAGGTATATAGGCAAAATTTGAAAGACTTTCAAAAATATGTAAAACTGAAATATAACACATAAAAAAGTGCAAAGACTTTCAAGTTACGAAATCGTTGAGAATCACTTTAATATTTCTGTATATCCCAGCTAAATGTGGAGTTTATGTAGCGGTGTGGCTTATATGTGGACAAAATCAAACTTTTAACACAAAAAAAAAGAACATTGGGATTTGTTAAGGTGGGGTTTATAGACCAGAAATTATGGTAAAAATACCCATGATATTTCAATTTCATAAAAAAATTAAATACACACTTTTCTTTTTCTCTGCTTCTGGAACTTTGTGTGGGGTTGGTGAAGGAGATGGTGACCTTGACCTAGATTTAGCCCTGGATGTGAGACCAGCATTCCCAGTCGTTCCTGTTCCTACAGCCTTATACCCCATACTTTCTAGCTGAGACCGTGCATTGGCCTCGTTATTGTTACATCTGTAAAACAAGATAGGTTTTTTTTAACTGGTTGTTGTAGGTTTCATTTGTTAAGATGCACATACAGTCAAAATTTTCCTTCATATTCACTTCAAACCTTATCTGTACATCTGTTTCAATCACAAATATGAAACAACTATCTAATTTGCTTCCATCACACATGTTTGATGACGTGCTTAGACTGTCAAATTTGTGTTTGATGGTTGGTTTATGATGCTTAACACCACTTTCAACAATATTTCAGTTATATCATGGCAGTCAGTTTTATTGGCGGAGGAAACCACCAACGTGTCGCAATTCACTGACAACTTTTATCACATAATGTTGTATTGAGTGCATCTGGCCATGAATGGGGTTCGAACTCACAACTTTAGAGGTGATAGGCACTAACTGCACGGGTAGTAGTAAATCCAACTACCATACGATCATGACCACGACAGCCCCTGTTTGAAACAGGTGCATAGGTAAAGATTGAAGAAAATTTGAAGGAAATATTTATTTGACTGTATACACACTGTTATTGACATAAGGGTTAATTTACAAACACTGTGTCGTGCGTCTTTAAAATATGAAACAGGCATATTACGTAATAATACAATACTCAAACATTACTTGATGAAGAGATATAAATGTCAATAAATATTCCAGCTAGAAATTATATCATCATGCAAACAGAAGGAAATTAAATACAGTCGATCATTATTGCCAGGAAGTCAGATAATCACATCTATATAGGTCGTTTCCACGGATAGCTAGAAGTAAAGTTTTTTCTGCTCATTATAGCTTTTAGTTTCATTAAGATAACTTGAATACCGGGGCTCACATTTGCAGACGATTCGGGCAAAGAAGTTGCCTTGTAATTTTGAAGAGTCGCCCTATATTTTTGCCACATGTCATTTATGAAATTGTTGATATCGTGTCTAATGAAATCTATCATATCCATTAAGTATTTTGAAAGTGATTTTCTTGAAAGGTAATCCATTTCCATCAATAATAAATAAAAATGGTGACATCGGAAAGATTACGTAATCAGGCAATACTTAGTTATTATGAAGTAAAATCTAATGTTCATTTGACTTCAACAAAATGAGGTTTGGACTGGAAAAGATGTAAATGTACAGCGGTTTAAATAGCTACATGCATATCTACAGTCAAACCTGTATTAAGAGGTCACCTTTGGGACAATGAAAAAGTGGTCTTTTAATACAGGTGACCTCTTAAAAGAAGTTCAATTTATATGAAATGTTCTATGACAGGACAAGAAAAAGATGTCATTTTAATACAGGAGACTGCTTAATAGAGGTGACTTCATTAACAGGTTTGACTGTATATAATTATCATGCATATGTTGGCAAACTTTTTGCCGTCAAATCTGCAAATGACATTTCGTAACTAATGGTTCTAGTACAAATGAACCGCCCATATTGAATTCTTAAAATCCAACATTACAATTAATACAATATGATAGAAAACAAAGAGATCAAATTCGCAACACATTTCCAAATAAAACTGCATTTTCGACCGTCAAATCCATAATTGACGCTGGCAAATCTTCAAATACAAGTTATTCTTTAAATACTGTATAGCGCCTATATTTGGCGGTGGTTTTATTTTGCCACTATTGGCAGATTTGACCAAAAGTGCAAATATTTCATAACCGTCGGGTATGAAGCGAAAATTTAGCTACGCTACCATGAAATTTATTACTGGTAAAAACAGAAACAAAATTTCATAAAACTGCCAAAATAGATATCCGCCAATAAATCGTATTTATAAAATCACCAAATGTTGACACTGCAGATATAATGTGCTATAACAGTATGTTTTTATGTTGAAATTAGAGACTTTTTCAATATTATGACAGAAAACATTATAGGCAGAGTATCAGAGTAACGTTAAATTTTCAATTCTCAACACTACGTACACTATGTACTCTTTCCATATACTCACTAACAACAATATATTAATTGTAATTTTCACAAACATTACCAAAAAAATCAACTGATTTGAGTAACATACCCAGCCACAATATCTCTAATTATGTCATAACGAGCTAGAAGATAAACTTTTTGTAGTTTTTTTACGATTATATCAATCTGTAGCTGTCCCGCTGATGAGTGGTCTACTTCTGTTTTACATTTGTATCCACTCTTAATCAAATGATTCCGAGCTTCAGCGACATTGTTATTTTTTCTGTTAAAAAAATATAACAGTACATACAATATGATGTTAATTCAATGCATTTACAGAAGAATATCAAACTGTATGAACCCTGTGCCGTGTGGTTGATATTCTGTGTCAGATTTCATAGTACAGTAGGCCCACTCTTTTAGGTTTGGTCTATGGTGTTTAATGCCACTAACAACAATATTTCAGTTATATCGTGGTGGTCAGTTTTATTGGTGGAGGAAACCGGAGTACCCGAAGAAAACCACCCTCTATTTTAAGGTCACTCTTTCTGATATGATAAAAATGGTCTTGTAAGAGGGGTGGTTTCTCTTAAAGGGGATAATTCACTAGTACTTTACTATCTCAAAGCATCTGAAATCTGGCCTGAATAGTGGGGCAGCCTTTGGTAAGACTGGCCTTTTAAGAGGGGGACTACGTACTGTACTGATATATAATATATACAGTAGTCCCCTTCATATAATACCACCCCTTCTACAATGAAAATGTGGCTTTATAAGAGGTATGGCCTCTCTTAAGGGGGTTAATTTATAAGTATTTTACTATCTCAGTACATCTAAAGTTTAGCCTGATAAGAGGAGTGCCCTTATAAGAGGAGAACTACTGTACCATAATAAATTGTATTTTACACTCACTTTTTTCCCCATTTATATTTTGATGAGTTAAAATGAGTATTAAACAAAAGCAATAAGAATGGTTATATAGTTAAATCTGTCCAAAACAAACCCTGAATAAACTGGAAGCAAACTTTAAATAAAGTCACCATGTTGGAACTCTTTATTATTTAAACCTGCATAAACTGAACACCTGTCTATTTAGAACACAAAAGTTGATGTAGGTTCAGTTTAGACAGGTTTCACTGTATATGTTTATAACTACCAGTTATTATAAGTACCATGCCAGGGGGAATATACTCATCAATGCAAATCATACACAAGCAATTACGATAATACATATATATATATATATAGGAAGTGGATGTGGTTGAGTGGACTAGGGCACTGGACGTAAGGCTAAGTGAATGGTGCTGCAGTGTATCAATGGTGTGGGTTCAAATTCCGTCGAGGGAAGAACAAAAATTTGTCAGCTCAAAAATCTAATTCTAACACTGTTTGGCTTAATTTTCAGACGTATATATATATATATATATATATATATATATATATATATGTATATATATATAAACGTCTAAAATGTTAGCACAACGATATCAAAAAAAGATGTTAAAATGTAACAAAAATAACTATAAGTCTACAAAAAGACTATAATTATAATTAAATCGACGGATATTTCGCTTGACCGACAAGCTTCATCAGCGTCTGTAATCTGATTTGAAAAATTGTCACGTGACCATCAGTTATCGTGACGTAAATTACTAAAAATCATAATCTTGAACTTTATACTTTATATTATCAGAGATTAACTCAAGTCTGTTTCATTCACAAGTTTATAAATCATCAATCTATTGAGATTAACTCAAGTCTGTTTCATTCACAAGTTTATAAATCATCAATCTATTGATGGTTGGTTTATGGTGCTTAACACCACTTTCAACAATATTTCAGTTATATAATGGCCAGTCTATTGATAGCTGTAGAAGTTTCTAAGTTGCATAGAGAGCTTTATTAAACCAAATACTGCAGTGGTCATTTTAAATACGGCAGTGGTCATTTTAAATACTGCAGTGGTCATTTTAAATACTGCAGTGGTCATTTTAAATACGGCAGTGGTCATTTTAAATACTGCAGTGGTCATTTTAAATACTGCAGTGGTCATTTTAAATACTGCAGTGGTCATTTTAAATACTGCAGTGGTCATTTTAAATACTACAGTGGTCATTTTAAATTTGACTCCATATCCATATAACCCTGCCACATTTTTGTCCCTATCTAAAGCCAGGATTTGATATTTCCAAAGTCATATTTTGTCTGTTTTTGTGTACAGAGAGTTAAGGTGAGAGATGATTGCTCATTTTCTTGATATTGGTGGAATTGTTGTCAGATCATCACTGTTTAAAATTTCTTTTAATAATCATTAAAAAACATAACTTTCTACAGGTTAATGTAAATCAGGCTCTATAATCTCAGTGTTTTTTTAAAAAATATTTTCACATATGTTTGTTTCAGACCACTTTCCTGGCTTGGTACAGGCTTTTCAATAAAGATTGGTGGGGTTAAACTACATGTACTTTTATGGGCCCAATCTCCCATCTTATATAATTTATATCACATTTACTGTTTTATCTTTACTCTCTAAATTTGCAATACAAACATTTTTAATACAACTCTGATGGTTTCGTCAGGTACATCTGAAAAATTCTCTTTCAACATCAAAAATTTGACGGAATCCGATGAAAAGCCATCCTGCTACAAAGTAAAAAGGAAATATTTCTCTTATATATAGCTACAAAAAAAAAGGTTATTCTATTTTTAGAAGAAAATTGGAAAAAATAATAATTGACAGAATTGTAAATCACTATTTTAGAGGTAAAACCATCCCGCTATGAAGTATACAAAAATATTTCTCTACAAATGTTCTAATACATTGTACATTATAGCTGCAAGAAAGTTGATCGGATCAAACCAAAAACTAAAAAAAAAAGATATTTCCCGCTTCTTCACTTATCACTCATGATTGAGGAATAAAAGCAAAGACTGATCGACTTGAGTCAGGAAAATGTGTACCGGTATTATCTTATCTCATGTGAGTGTATTTATTGCCTAATAAACTTAGGTGTTTTTATTACCCTAACCCAGATGAGTGTGTTAATTACCTAATTAACTCAGGTCTGTTAATTACCTAAACTCCTGTGAGTGTGTTTACCTCCAGTTGCTTGCGGGTGGGTTGATGTTTTGTTTACATTATTTTTTTGCTTGCGTGTAATGGTGTTCAACACATATTGTGCTGTGTTTTTGCTGTTTTTCTTCGTCTTGTTGCCAGTTTCTCTGGATTGTCCATTTTGATTGCCCCTTCAGTGTTCTCTAATGTTTATTTATTACCTAATGAACTTAGGAGTGTGTGCTAATGTACTTAGAAATCATACATTATTACCTAATTAACTTAGGAGTGTGTGCTAATGTACTTAGAAATCATACATTATTACCTAATTAACTTAGGAGTGTGTGCTAATGTACTTAGAAATCATACATTATTACCTAATGAACTTAGGAGTGTGTGCTAATGTACTTAGAAATCATACAATATTACCTAATGAACTTAGGAGTGTGTGCTAATGTACTTAGAAATCATACATTATTACCTAATGAACTTAGGAGTGTGTGCTAATGTACTTAGAAATCATACATTATTACCTAATTAACTTAGGAGTGTGTGCTAATGTACTTAGAAATCATACATTATTACCTAATTAACTTAGGAGTGTGTGCTAATGTACTTAGAAATCATACATTATTACAATAATGCATTATATACCAATATTAAATCAATAATTTTAGCTGATTACTATCATGTACATATACATTACATACCTTCTTTACAGATCCTCTGAAACCAAAGACAGGATCCCCATCTGATTTGTGTTTAGGATTTGGTGGTGGATGGTCTTTTGGTTGTGAGGCATAATATTCTGGACGAGGATCATGCCATGAGGTCTGCTTCGTAGTGTGATTTATATAAAAACTGGAAATATAAATACAATGTAACTGAAAAAGATATTAAAATTAGAATAACTCACAGACAAGTTAATAACTACAGGTACAGGTATTATGGCTTAGAATTGTTTGGTTTGGATTAGGTTTATGGTGTTTAACACCATTTTCAACAATATTTCAGTTAAATCGTGGCGGTAAGTTTTATTGGAGGAGGAAACCAGAGTAACCCATAGAAAACCAACGACCTGTCGCAAACTGACAAACTTTATCGCATAATGTTGTATTGAGTACACCTTGCCATGAACAGGTTCAAACTCACAACTTGAGTGATGATAGGTGCTGATTGCACAGGTACATGTAGTTGTAATTGTAAATCCAACTACCATATGATCACGACCATGACGGTCCCTGGTTTAGAATGCAATTCCCACTAGAAATTGTCATCCGTAATACTCATTCAATGTCAGAAATGAAGAAAAACAACTTCACCAAAATGTTCGGAAAGATTTTGTCAAAATCATTCTTTTTATAAACATGATCATGCGATTAGAACTGAGGGTCAAAATCATGTAAAATGTTTATTTTCCATCTAATTTTGATACATTTTTTTTCTTTGAAATGGTAGTGTTGAGAACTTGTTTTCCTTTATAACTGAGCAATAACTAACTCTTAATGGTAGAAATGTGGCAAAAAAAAATAGTTAAATACTATGATAGTATTTTGACAAATCAATTCTTTATTTGAATTGGATATGCACGCTGGAAGCAAATATATGATGTATTATCTTTACTATTACATTATGACTTTACTATTGAGGGGCCCGGGTAGCTCAATGAGTTAGGTAGTTGGATTACCTAAAAACTCATACAAACCTATCACCAATACGGTGTGGGTTCGCTCCGGCTTCCTCCACCACTAAAACTGGTCGCCATGATATAGCTAAAATATTGCTGAAAGTGGTGTTAAACACAATAAATCAAATCAAATCTTTACTATTGATGTTTACACAGTAAAGACATCACATGCATCTTTCGAATTGTAAGTTTATGGTTGTTTTAGATCAATCAAGTCATTAGCACAATCAAAACAATTTTTTTTTTTTAATATAGTATTTTTATGATTCAGTTTTATTGAGATTTTGCCAAAATATAAAAACGGAAATCTTAAAATATTATGAAATGATTTATTATACATGTACAGGTACATAGCAATGCGTTTTTTCACACGATTAATAGAGATTTTGGAAAGAAACTAGAGGCTCCCAGGAATCTGTAATTGCTCACCTTTTTTTGGCCATCTTATGATTTTTTTTGTTATAGTCCATTTCTTGATATCAGATTTTTATTAAGGTGCCGATTGACTTTACCAATTATTGATAATGAAAAACAAACTTTTAACGAAAAATGTCACAATCTTGATCATGTTAAACTTTTTGAGGACAAAACAATGGTGGACAATTTGAAGTGAATATTGGTTAAAATCAATCATTATCTACTTAAAATTGTCAGGAAACATCATAATTTTTTCAGATTTGAAATAGAAAATATGTTTAAATGGGGTCAAAATTTATATTTCCAGAATACATATTTTAGGGCTAGTAGCAAAATTTAATAGAAGATGCAGATCAAATATGTAGCTTTGAAAGTCTAATATCAACAAGATTAACCAGTATCTTAAGGTTTTTTGGTTTATGGTATTTAACGCCACTTTTAACAATATTTCAGTTATATCATGGCGGTCAGTTTTATTGGTGGAAGAAACCGGAGTACTCGGAGATAACCACAGACCGGTCGCAAATCACTGACAAACTTTAACACATAAATGTTGTATTGAGTACACCTCGCTATGAATAGGATTTGAACTCACAACATCAGACTCAGTGGTGATAGGCACCGATAGTCTGATTGCAATTTGTATAGGCATACCTGTTAACCCTCCCCCTTTGCGCGGGAGTCTCCCGCATAAGAGCCTTATCTCCCGCATGGACTGGGTCTCCTGCACGGGAGACATTAATCTCCCACACACACTTTTTCCTCCCGCACTTTCTCCCCCCAACAAAAAAATCAAGTACAATAAAATCTTGACCTACATTTTGCGATCAATATTTCCGGAAATTCCCCATTTGGAACTCCCGCGCTGATGAAAAACGCCGATAGATACGAATGGTAAAGGTGTTTAAATGATATCCAGTTATTGATCTGTTTGACACCTTTACAGGTAAATTGGGTCATGGATATTAATGAAGGTGTTGATGATTATACAACAATTATCCACTGATTGACAGTTAATTGGGGATAAGGAAGTGGGTTTGTGGCACACGCTTAGATGATTAGAAGTGTGATAGCGGCAATTAAAAATAGTTATAAACTGTTGTGCAAACAGGAGTCGGACAACCTTTGATGCCGAGGAAAACTTCTTATTTCGATCAAACGTGCAATGAATTCATCTCGGATTGAGTTGCTATGGCTTGTTTGGGACCAAAGCCGATCAAAGTATTATTTAAGGACTAAGTTCCAGGATGGAATTGATAAACCACAAAAATGCCGAAACGTATGCTATCACCCAACGCACCAGCAGTAAAGTGACTTTTTAATTTTAGTGCTCTATGACTTTATTGTTCAGAACATTCTGTCTTCATTGTTATTGCTTTGTTATAACCTTATGATTATGAATGATTATGAATAAATTATAAATACAGTTTTTATCATATGAAACACCACTAATAAGACAGAAATGTAAACAATATATATTGAAATGGGATGCAGTTGGTTCAATACTGAAACAAACAAAAAGAAAACATCAATTAACAATAAAAACATGCATCAAATACCTCGTTAAAAAATCTCCAGTTATGAGACCAAATCTCCAGCCAAAAATTTACAAATCTTCAGTTGTAGCATAGCAACTCTATCACATGTATGCAACTACAAGGTACAATTTTGTGCGTCTAAAGGCGACGCACAAAATCTCCCCCTTAGAAGAGTTGGTAGGGAGGAGATCTCCTCCCTAGCAGTTCCCAGAGGTTAACAGGTATGTATAGGTACAAAAAAATGTATATACAATGCAGTTAAAAATCCAACTACCATACAATCATGACCACCACGGCCCCTTGGTATCTTAAGGCATATTCAAGCAATGACGTTACATTATTAATGACCTTTGCTGATCATACAAACGGTATTCACAGGTGCATTGTGCTTAGAGTGTGAAACTCCCTGTCACTTGTGCACTAATTATATAATGAACATGGACATCTTCACATAAAATAACCATAGCTATTTACAATGTTAGTAGATGCAGAACCGTAGCTCTTGTCTATCTTATTATCTATCTATCCATGGTGTTGACTTGAAAAAGGTCGTTGACCCATCACTCAAAAGTATTTGTGGTCATCATGATGATTTTTTATAGGTGCAAACCATAAAAAAAACATCATTAGTACCATAAGAGCTACGGTTGCGCAGCTATTTAGAATATGTGTAATGGCTAAATGTATGAAATGCAAGTTGAAGTGAATCCTTCAAAGAGATACTTTTGAAGAATCCTATCATTAAAACCATACTAGGCCTTTTGCTTGTTATCCCATCGAGCCTCAACACCAGGAGGTAGTGGAGGTATCCAATCTAAAGCAGCCATAACTGCCTATTTCTTCACGATCCTGGGCATATATATTTAAGAGGTTGGTATATTTTGAAATAACCGGAAGTAAACAAATGTACAAAATGTATATGCGAAATAGCTTTGTCTTTGTACAGGTAAAATTCCTCCGGAATTCGGAGCACTCCAATTAAGGATAAAATTATAAAACCTAACTTAACGGGCACATACTTAAAAAGATACGTATTTACAGTTATGATCAAATATACGTAGTAGTTAAAAGTTCATCATTTCCATGTTGTATAAATTTGGTTAGTGGCATAAAAACGTATTTACATCCATTACTAAAAAGTATAAAATGTGTGTTGTAAAATAGTCGTTTCAGTAGTATTATAATTGATAGTGTTGTTAAAAGTCCATTCTGTTGTTTAATTATTCATATTAGTAAAAACGTATATACACATAGAACTAAAAAGATAAAAGCGCAATCGTAATTTATACAATGTTCTTTCCTTCACGCACTCTCCGAATACAGCAATTATTCCGTTGTTAAAACAAATTAACTCATAAAAGGTAAAATCATCATTTAAGTATGCGTATAGACTTTAAAAGATAAAACGATCTCTTTAATGAACGGATCGGGTGCTGGACACAGTAAGAAAAATATTATATTAACTTACTTATAAAAGGAAACAGTTCTATAAAAGTACTATCAGCTATTGACTATCTGCCTTTCTACATAATGTTCTTCAATATTTCAGTTCTCTTTTGGTGTAGCACAAAGCAATAGTGTTGCGTGGCTCTTTCGATTTGCACTAAATCCTGGTTTGAATATGGAATCAGTTGGTTTATTTTATATGAGGTGCAGTCCAAGATGATTTGCATAAGCAGCCCATTTTGTTCTATAGTCCGTGTACCTACTATTATTTCTTCTGGAGATGGCAGATTATATTTCTGGAGCGTTTTCCTAATTCTACAGATGAATAATCTGTCTTCTTCTTTTGAGTTTTCCATTTCCCATATGAGTATGTCTTTTTCGATGGATGAGTCAAGCCTGGCTAAGGTGGTAAATAAGATCATTGCATTTTTGTCTAGCGTTGTCTCTATTGGTTCTGCACCTATTAGTGTGTAGATGGCTACTGCTGCGGTTCGCTCTGGAAGGCATTGAAATTGTCTGCAGGTTGCCCTTTGAAGCTGTTCTAATTTCTTCGTGTCTAATGGTGTATATGCTTGGATTTCCAGCTCATATAGATAACGTGTGACAGCGTATGTATTCCAGATTTTCAGTAGAACCACTGGGGACATTCCTGATCTTGCATGCAGTCCAGGTCCTAGTAAGGCATATATTGTTCGTCTGCCTATACTCAATCTCTCTTCAATATTTATTTTCCCGTTTTCTTGGTAAGTTATTCCAAGGTGCTTAATTGATTGTACCCTGTTTATTTCCTGGTCTCCTAATACATATTTTTTCGGATGTGTTTGTAGAGCTTTTGATACATTTATTACTTCAGTTTTTTCCGGGTTTAGTTTCACTGAATCTCTTTTGGTGTTATATTCTAGGAGATTTAACATGGCTTGAATGTCCTTACTCTCTCCCAGCAGAGCAATGTCATCTGCACAGGCTGGCGCTGATACAGTAATATTTCCAATAGTAGCTCCTAGCGTGCTTTTTGTAATACTATCCAAAATTGTGTTATTATACCTCTTGTAGAGTAAGGTTGACAGTATTGCACCTTGGCGTATCCCTTGTTTAATATCTATACTTTCTGTGGTTTGGTCTCCCCATTTAACTTTCAGGATTAGCCCATCATAAATGTTCCTTAGTAATAGCCACATATCACCAGTAATTCCATCGTGGTATAGCTTATTTAACATTATGTCATGGTTGACGGTATCAAATACTTTTTCTGCGTCTAGTCAGAAGTTCTAAATCCCGATTAAATTTTTTGTATATTAATATAGTTTCTGATGCTATAAATGCTGTAAATTTACTAGATGCGTGTTCAGTAAAACCTCTCTGTAAAGGATTTTGCGTTGGAGATAGCTGTTTTTCTAATCGCTCTTCGATGACCGACTCAATAATTTCCTGGTAAAGTTTTGTCCTTTTTCTTTTTCAATACTGGTGTCAAGATTCCTCTTTTCAAAATATTTGGAATAATAAGCTCTTCAAATATTTGGTTGGTGATACTACATATTTCTGTTGCCAATTCAGCATTTGCAAATTTAAAGTGTTCTGCTTGTATTAGCTAGAATATGTCTCGTTATCCCGTGTGTTGGTAAGTGATCGGGTATAATTTCCGCTATAGTATTTGTTTCGACGTTACAGAGTTGCGTGTTCGCGTCTCAAACATTTTTCATGATTTTAACTTTGTTCTATATATATTGCCATTTCCGAGTTATTTACAAATGGAAATAAGGTTATCTATATATAGATACGATCTTTGACATTAAAAGAATTATTTTCTAGAAAGCATATTGAAGCCACAGATTTTTGTGGCATGTAATTATTCCCCACCCACACTTTTTTATTTTCTGATTACAGATTTTTAAAATGAAATTGATGTGTTGTTTCATCTAATTATTTTTCGTTATCTAACCGGTCTTATTTACTCTTGCGTACAAATAAGCGCTCCACACTATTATCCAGCCCACACCAACGCCTACAAAATGAACCATTACTTTTATCTTTTATTCGTACAATTTAAGGAAAAAAGAAAGTGTACAGGATAAAACGGAGCTTAGGTCATTTAATTGGAGATACAGAGCAGAAAATATATTCGGAAGTCTAATCTCAACGAGATTGGGATATATGTATAGGAGAATTTCTTGTGCAATATTTTTTCTTTGAAAATGAACATTATCATTTGTGAATCTTGTTGTTGGGAGTTTGCTCCTGACTGGTATTGTGTGGGGGTAAAAATGAAAAGAAGCCGTCTTTTTTTTGCACGGACGTGCATTAGAGTATATGGTTCTGTTTTTTGAATGGTTTTGTATGATGGGTAACATTTGAAATTTTGTAAAAGTTTGTAAGTTTTGTTTTCATGCAACATTCTTTTGGTGTTGATCATTTTAAGATTTCCAGCATATCTGAGACACTTTTGATGCTGTGGCACCTGTGGCTAACATATCTGAGACACTTTTGATGCTGTGGTACCTGTGGCTAACATATCTGAGACACTTTTGATGCTGTGGCACCTGTGGCTAACATATCTGAGACACTTTTGATGCTGTGGCACCTGTGGCTAACAACATATCTGAGACACTTTTGATGCTGTGGCACCTGTGATTAACATATCTGAGACACTACAGTTGTTGTGGTACCTGTGGCATACATACCGAGCAGCTCGCATTTGGACATTTCAAGTCAAGTTTGAAATTATTGTCTTCTGTGTATGGGTCCCATACTGAAGAACAGTACTCCAGTTTGGGGCGGACTAGTGCTTGATATGCATGATTTGTTTTAATTCAGTTTGAGTCTCCTATAAGATTATGCCAAATAAAAGAGAGTGTTCGCTTGTTTTTGGTTTGGTCAATGTGTTTGTTCCATTTCAGGTCAGATTGTAATGTAATGGCAAGGTATTTGACAGAGTCGCCAGATTCCAGAAATATGGCCATGAAGATTGTAGTACAAATATTCTGGTTTACATTTGGTTATAATTATGACACTAACAATATTACATTTTCAGGGTAGAAAGCCATAAGCCAGTCCCGTTTTCACCTTGCAGCAACTTCTATGTCGTCTTGTAAATCTAAATAGTCTTTTAAGATTGTATTCCTTTGTAAATGATGCTATCGTCTGTGAATAATCTGATTTCATTGTGCTTAGGATATTCAAGAAGGTCGCTCATGTAAGTTAATAATAGAATTGGATCTAGATCTGTATCTTGAGGTATGATCTAGATCTGTATGTTGAGGTATGATCTATATCTGTATCTTGAGGTATGATCTAGATCTGTATGTTGAGGTATGATCTAGATCTGTATCTTGAGGTATGATCTAGATCTGTATGTTGAGGTATGATCTAGATCTGTATCTTGAGGTATGATCTAGATCTGTATCTTGAGGTATGATCTAGATCTGTATCTTGAGGTATTCTGGATGTAACTAACATTGTCTAGTACCACTGTTTGTGTTCTATTGTCAAGGAAAGATTGTACTCAATTTGATTTGATATATCATAGTAATATAATTTGTAAATGGTGCGTTTGTGTGATACTTTGTCAAATGCTTTAGCAAAGTCCATTATGAGAAGATCTACTTTGATAATTTTGTTATGGCTTGATACAAGTTCACGGATGGAGGAGATTTGTGTATCACGTGATCGGCTTTGTCTAAGCCCATGTTGTAGATCGCATAGGAAGTTAACTGTTTCTAGGCGTTTCACCGTGTTGCTACTGAATATATGTTTAATAAGCTTACAATATATTATTGTTAGAGGTAGGTCTAAAGTTTACTGGATGGTGTTAATCCCTTTTTTAGATACTGGTGCAACCTTTGCATGGTTCCAGTCAGTTGGTACTTTTCCCGATACCAAAGATTTGTTAAATAAACGTTAGAGAATACCGAAGGGACAATCAAAAATGGACAATCCAGAGAAACTGGCAACATAGGGTACACAAGAAACAGGCCGAAAATAAACGTTAGAGAATACCGAAGGGGCAATAAAAAATGGACAATCCAGAGAAACTGGCAACATACAGAACACACGACGATGAAAAACAAAACAAAAACACAACGCAATATACACCCCACACCACTACACGCAAACAAACACAAACAACATAAACAAGACGTGATCACTCCTACAAGCAGGAGGAGGCAAGAGAAACTAATTTCTGATTTTTTAACAGTTTTCCACTGATGTTGTCTTTGTTTGGATGTATGCGTTGCCGTAGTATTTTTTAACTCCTAGCGTTGTTATTTTAATGTCATTATTTACTGGATGAGAACTGTTATGTTTGTCGGGTATCTCTGTATTGTTTTCAGATTTAAATACTGATTGACATGGGGTATTTACATTAGTCTTCTTTTTTTTTTTATATTTTATCTGAATAGAGGGCCCATTCTCTTCTCAGTGGTATTATGACAGTATTCTCATTTTCTGGATTTCCATGAATGAAACATGTTTTTTTTTAATTTTTTTATTTTGTTTGATTTATTAATCGAGATTATGTACCTCTAGGTTAAATATCATGTTTTTCTTGTAATTCTAGTTGGATTTTCTAATGCACGCTGTAAAGGTTTCTTCATATTTTGGTATTGTTTCGTATGATATTGGTCTGTTATAAATCTTTTTTTTATATATTTTGTTATATATATTTGCAGTTTATATTTCTGATTTATTAAGGTTTATATGTTTCTGGCTACTTATGGAAGATGTGATTTAATTTGCTACAAATGCTTTTTGCAAGAATGTATTTTTACTTGATGTCAAAATGTGTTTTTTAAAGTACATGTACGATTAGATCTCATCTATATCTACATCTTTTTGATGTGTCTCTATGTATATGTTAATTTCACGGAGGATGTTCTTTAAGATCCCAATTTGCCTAATTGTACACTTGTGTGGCAGTTGTTTATTTTTTTTGAGCATTCGTTCTATAAATGTGATATCTTGGTCACGTTCACAATTTGGTGGTATGGTTTCAACTCTATTTACAACTGACCGATTTATAACACAATCAATCAATCAAAGTTTTATTTAAAGTCGGTACATTTTATAACAATACAACATAAGCTCTCAAGAGCTTTTCAAACCGACATGCATAACAAAATTACATAAATTAAATACAGCACAACAAAAACATGTTATTCAATACAAAACCAATACACATCCAGACAAACCTATGCATACATCTCTGTGTTTTGACCTCTGGACCCCCACAAGTGCCTCTCTGCGCACCCACTGTCACAGGACCAGAGGTCAAAACAGAAAAAAGATGCCGACATTTAGCAGCCATTACACATACAAGTACATTCATGCAAATTATAACCAGTCTATGTTTAAGCAAAGAAGCAAATTAACATATTTTTTTTAAATATTCTAAAAAAAAAAAAAAAAAAAAAAAAAAAAAAAAAAAAAAAAAAATATTCATGCAGAAATAGCCAAGCACTAAAATAGAGCACAAGTTAAACTGAAATGCATCAAGTTAAGTGAACAAATTTAAAGTCGGTATATGCTTTAATTAGAAACATAAATAACAATAAAAAAATAAGCTCGAAAGAGCTTTTTTAAATTGACATACAAATTACACATACAGGTATATATATATACCCACAAAAATACATGAACATACATTGACAAACATATAAAAATTCAAGCATAATTAAAATAAGCAGAGCCATGCAAGAAATATATGTATAGCAAAGCGAAAACAAAAATTTTAAATGCACATCACTGAGACATGGCACGGAAAACCTTGCGGAATAAAAGTTCTAGGAACAAAAAGAACACGAGCACCCATCCCCATCCCATTTGCTTATCAAGTTTTTAAAATTATTTAAACTTATTCCCTCACGCAAGTCATTTGGAAGTTCGTTCCACAATTTTGCTGCACCATATCTCAGTGAATGCAAACCATACCTGGTGGTGTTAACTCTTGGTATGTTGACAGTGTTGTTGTATCTAAAAGAGTAAGAACTTTTCTTTATAGTTACTAAATCATGTAAATATATAGGAGTTTGTTTATTTATTATCTTAAAAACTTCTATAGCCATGGAACGTAATCTCCTTAATCTCAGTGAAGGTAACTGTGATTTTTCAAGTAAATTTTCATAGGAGCTGTCTGAATTGTTATAAATGAACCTTAAAGCCCTTTCTTGTATTTTCTCTAATTTCTTTGTGCTACTTTCGCCACAAAAATGCCAAACTAAGGGCAATAGTTAAAATTTGACAATATAAAAGAATAATAAATTGTAAGCTTGCCAAGTTTAGTTATAGTGACAACCGGAACCTTTGAACCGTAATGAGAGCGGGAGGTTTGGCGCTTTAAAATCTGATTCAACCCACCATTTCTTTAGAAATGCCTGTATCAAGTCAGGGTCATTACGGTTTTCACAGTTTTCCGGTTGTTGACTGATTTTGTCTGTTTATATAATTATGAGTTTTGACTTTCCCTTTGTAAGATTGTTCGGAGTTCGGTAATTTTGTTATTACCCTTATTTGACATTGTGGTATTTTCCCATGTAATTTGGAACTCTCCCGAAAGTGCGGAATTTTTCTATTGTAATTTAGAACTGCTTTGACATTGTGGTATTTTTCCAATGTAATTTAGATCTGTCCCGACAGCGTGGTATTTTTCTATTGAAATTTGTAACTGTTACAACAGTGTGGTATTTTTCCAATGTAATTTGGATCTGTCCGAGAGTGTGGTATTTTTCTATTGAAATTTGTAACTGTTACGACAGTGTGGTATTGTTCTATTGAATTTTGTAACTGTTACGACAGTGTGGTATTTTCCAATGTAATTTGGATCTGTCCCGACAGTGTGGTATTTTTCTATTGAAATTTGTACCTGTTACGACAGTGTGGTATTTGTTTATTGAAATTTGTAACTGTTACGACAGTGTGGTATTTTTCTATTGTAATTTGTAACTGTCCCGACAGTGTGGTATTTTTCCAATGTAATTTGGATCTGTCCCGACAGTGTGGTATTTTTCTATTGAATTTTGTAACTGTTACGACAGTGTGGTATTTTCCAATGTAATTTGGATCTGTTACGACAGTGTGGTATTTTTCTATTGAAATTTCTAACGGTTACGACAGTGTGGTATTTTTTTTATTGAATTTTGTAACTGTTACGACAGTGTGATATTTTCCAATGTAATTTGGATCTGTGCCGACAGTGTGGTATTTTTCTATTGAAATTTGTATCTGTTACGACAGTGTGGTATTTTTCTATTGAAATTTGTATCTGTTACGACTGTGGTATTTTTCTATTGAATTTTGTAACTGCTACGACAGTATGTTTTTATTTCTCATTTTAGTACTGTACTTTTACCATATTTAAACACAAATACATGTGTATGGAGTTGTTAGCAGATCTCGATTTAAACGTTTCTATTTAAAACCCATCACATGACTGTGTATATTTAAAGGGACGTATATGTATATATCTTTGTTGATCAATCTTTTCAACTTATGACCGAAGTGTGTTGTAAGCAAACAATAAGAAGGAAATATAGGAAATTCCCATTCAGTGAAAAGCAGTGTATGTTAGAAGAAGGAATTTTAAGTAAAGTCAAGGTCAGTATTTGATTATAATATATTAATTTTATATTAATTTTATTACTATTTTATATATTATTTCAAATTTTAGACGCTTCATGATCAGTTTCAAGGTGAAACTTGATATTAAAATAAATATTAAAATTTCTACGGTCTATTAAACATAAAGAGTTTGAACAGCTTAACGATGAAAACTCTAATAAAGAAATTTAGTTCTCCTAAGAAAGACAAAAAATAAATAGCTATTCCTTCAAGTAATTGAAGCAATGCCAATGTGTAAAGAAGAGAACCACGTCACTATTACACTAGGGAGTGTATGTTTAACCCTGGTTCATGTCTTGTGTTAAGTTTGATGGTATTAGCAACGAAATTCCCATAAAATTGATCATCCGGCGCTCTCTATATCACAGGTGCTTGTGGACAGGACACAACATCCCCCTTTTTACACCCTACCCCTTTTTTTTTTTCTTTTTTTTTTTTCCATTTCCATGACTTAGAAATATGTAAAACAGCAATACTATGCCGTTTTCTGATTCATCAGTCGACTGATATGTATATATAGATATACATATCAGTCAATATATATAGATATGTATACATGTATGTAGATATACATATCAGTCGATTGATGCAATCAGAAAACGGCATCTCTATATACATATCAGTCGACTTATGCAATCAGAAAACGGCATATTATTGCTGTTTTGCATATTTCTCAGCCATGGAAATGAAAAAAAAAAATGAAAAGGGGGGTAGGGGGTAAAAAGGAGGGATTCTGTGTCCTGTCCACAAGCACCTGTGCTCTATATATGTGATATAAGAACTATGGTCTCACAAAAGTTTCTGTAGAATTCCGTGTTGTTGAAGGACTGCAATGATGACAACACAGAAGAGAAGTTATATAACATACTTATACAATAGAGCCATAATAATGATTTATAATCATTACACGAAATCTTCACTTTCAGTTTGAAATGATATCTAATTTACAGTAACTATAGGCTAAGAGATCATTTCGGAAGAATATCAATAAAAGTTACAGCAACTATAGGCTAAGAGATCATTTCGGAAGAATATCAATAAAAGTTACAGTAACTATAGGCTAAGAGATCATTTCGGAAGAATATCAATAAAAGTTACAGTAACTATAGGCTAAGAGATCATTTCGGAAGAATATCAATACAAGTTACAGTAACTATAGGCTAAGAGATCATTTCGGAAGAATATCAATAAAAGTTACAGTAACTATAGGCTAAGAGATCATTTCGGAAGAATATCAATAAAAGTTACAGTAACTATAGGCTAAGAGATCATTTCGGAAGAATATCAATAAAAGTTACAGTAACTATAGGCTAAGAGATCATTTCGGAAGAATATCAATAAAAGTTACAGTAACTATAGGCTAAGAGATCATTTCGGAAGAATATCAATAAAAGTTACAGTAACTATAGGCTAAGAGATCATTTCGGAAGAATATCAATAAAAGTTACAGTAACTATAGGCTAAGAGATCATTTCGGAAGAATATCAATAAAAGTTACAGTAACTATAGGCTAAGAGATCATTTCGGAAGAATATCAATAAAAGTTACAGTAACTATAGGCTAAGAGATCATTTCGGAAGAATATCAATAAAAGTTACAGTAACTATAGGCTAAGAGATCATTTCGGAAGAATATCAATAAAAGTTACAGTAACTATAGGCTAAGAGATCATTTCGGAAGAATATCAATAAAAGTTACAGTAACTATAGGCTAAGAGATCATTTCGGAAGAATATCAATAAAAGTTACAGTAACTATAGGCTAAGAGATCATTTCGGAAGAATATCAATAAAAGTTACAGTAACTATAGGCTAAGAGATCATTTCGGAAGAATATCAATAAAAGTTACAGTAACTATAGGCTAAGAGATCATTTCGGAAGAATATCAATAAAAGTTACAGTAACTATAGGCTAAGAGATCATTTCGGAAGAATATCAATAAAAGTTACAGTAACTATAGGCTAAGAGATCATTTCGGAAGAATATCAATAAAAATAGGGGTCGTCGTGGTCGTGATCGTATGGTAGTCGGATATACAACTACCTATGTAATCAGTGCCTATCACCACTAAGTTCGTGAGTTCGAATCTCGTTCAGACGAGGTGCTCTCAATACAACATTACACTGAAAGAAATAACTAGTAGTAGTTACTAGGTAAACTAGTAAATTTACTGTCCATATGATTACTAGGACATTTGGTAATTTTACTAGGTAAAATTACTAGACACAACTAGTTCATTTACTAATCTGATTAGTAGTATCACTACTAGGCAATTAGTAATTGTACAAACTGAACTAGTAGAACTACTAGTTTGATACATTAAATTTACTAATTATGCTTAGTACAAAAACCAATGATTACTAATCACTTAGTAATTGTACCAACCAATCTAGTTACTGCTACTATCCAACTAGTTTATTTACATGTATTATTAGTAATGTGTTACTAATCACTTAGTAATTGTATCAACCAATCTAGTTACTGCTACTATCCAACTAGTTTATTTACATGTATTATTAGTAATGTGTTACTAATCACTTAGTAATTGTACCAACCAAACTAGTCACTGCTACTATCTAACTAGTTTATTTACATGTATTATTAGCAATGTGTTACTAATCACTTAGTAATTGTACCAACCAAACTAGTTACTGCTACTATCTAACTAGTTTATTTACATGTATTATTAGTAATGTGTTACTAATCACTTAGTAATTGTACCAACCAAGCTAGTTACTGCTACTATCTAACTAGTTTATTTACATGTATTATTAGTAATGTGTTACTAATCACTTAGTAATTGTACCAACCAAGCTAGTTACTGATACTATCTAACTAGTTTATTTACATGTATTATTAGTAATGTGTTACTAATCACTTAGTAATTGTATCAACCAAGCTAGTTACTGCTACTATCTAACTAGTTTATTTACATGTATTATTAGTAATGTGTTACTAATCACCTAGTAATTGTATCAACCAAGCTAGTTACTGCTACTATCTAACTAGTTTATTTACATGTATTATTAGTAATGTGTTACTAATCACTTAGTAATTGTACCAACCAAACTAGTCACTGCTACTATCTAACTAGTTTATTTACATGTATTATTAGTAATGTGTTACTAATCACTTAGTAATTGTACCAACCAAGCTAGTTACTGATACTATCTAACTAGTTTATTTACATGTATTATTAGTAATGTGTTACTAATCACTTAGTAATTGTATCAACCAAGCTAGTTACTGCTACTATCTAACTAGTTTATTTACATGTATTATTAGTAATGTGTTACTAATCACCTAGTAATTGTATCAACCAAGCTAGTTACTGCTACTATCTAACTAGTTTATTTACATGTATTATTAGTAATGTGTTACTAATCACTTAGTAATTGTACCAACCAAGCTAGTTACTGCTACTATCTAACTAGTTTATTTACATGTATTATTAGTAATGTGTTACTAATCACTTAGTAATTGTACCAACCAAGCTAGTTACTGCTACTATCTAACTAGTTTATTTACATGTATTATTAGTAATGTGTTACTAATCACTTAGTAATTGTACCAACCAAACTAGTCACTGCTACTATCTAACTAGTTTATTTACATGTATTATTAGTAATGTGTTACTAATCACTTAGTAATTGTACCAACCAAGCTAGTTACTGCTACTATCTAACTAGTTTATTTACATGTATTATTAGTAATGTGTTACTAATCTCTTAGTAATTGTACCAACCAAGCTAGTTACTGCTACTATCTAACTAGTTTATTTACATGTATTATTAGTAATGTGTTACTAATCACTTAGTAATTGTATCAACCAAACTAGTTACTGCTACTATCTAACTAGTTTATTTACATGTATTATTAGTAATGTGTTACTAATGACTTAGTAATTGTACCAACCAAGCTAGTTACTGCTACTATCTAACTAGTTTATTTACATGTATTATTAGTAATGTGTTACTAATCACTTAGTAATTGTATCAACCAAGCTAGTTACTGCTACTATCTAACTAGTTTATTTACATGTATTATTAGTAATGTGTTACTAATGACTTAGTAATTGTATCAACCAAGCTAGTTACTGCTACTATCTAACTAGTTTATTTACATGTATTATTAGTAATGTGTTACTAATGACTTAGTAATTGTACCAACCAAGCTAGTTACTGCTACTATCTAACTAGTTTATTTACATGTATTATTAGTAATGTGTTACTAATCACTTAGTAATTGTACCAACCAAACTAGTTACTGCTACTATCTAACTAGTTTATTTACATGTATTATTAGTAATGTGTTACTAATCACTTAGTAATTGTACCAACCAAACTAGTTACTGCTACTATCTAACTAGTTTATTTACATGTATTATTAGTAATGTGTTACTAATCACTTAGTAATTGTACCAACCAAGCTAGTTACTGCTACTATCTAACTAGTTTATTTACATGTATTATTAGTAATGTGTTACTAATCACTTAGTAATTGTACCAACCAAACTAGTTACTGCTACTATCTAACTAGTTTATTTACATGTATTATTAGTAATGTGTTACTAATCACTTAGTAATTGTACCAACCAAGCTAGTTACTGCTACTATCCAACTAGTTTATTTACATGTATTATTAGTAATGTGTTACTAATCACTTAGTAATTGTACCAACCAAGCTAGTTACTGCTACTATCTAACTAGTTTATTTACATGTATTATTAGTAATGTGTTACTAATCACTTAGTAATTGTACCAACCAAGCTAGTTACTGCTACTATCTAACTAGTTTATTTACATGTATTATTAGTAATGTGTTACTAATCACTTAGTAATTGTACCAACCAAACTAGTTACTGCTACTATCTAACTAGTTTATTTACATGTATTATTAGTAATGTGTTACTAATCACTTAGTAATTGTACCAACCAAGCTAGTTACTGCTACTATCCAACTAGTTTATTTACATGTATTATTAGTAATGTGTTACTAATCACTTAGTAATTGTACCAACCAAGCTAGTTACTGCTACTATCTAGCTAGTTTATTTACATGTATTATTAGTAATGTGTTACTAATCACTTAGTAATTGTACCAACCAAGCTAGTTACTGCTACTATCCAACTAGTTTATTTACATGTATTATTAGTAATGTGTTACTAATCACTTAGTAATTGTACCAACCAAGCTAGTTACTGCTACTATCCAACTAGTTTATTTACATGTATTATTAGTAATGTGTTACTAATCACTTAGTAATTGTACCAACCAAGCTAGTTACTGCTACTATCTAACTAGTTTATTTACATGTATTATTAGTAATGTGTTACTAATCACTTAGTAATTGTACCAACCAAGCTAGTTACTGCTACTATCTAACTAGTTTATTTACATGTATTATTAGTAATGTGTTACTAATCACTTAGTAATTGTACCAACCAAACTAGTTACTGCTACTATCTAACTAGTTTATTTACATGTATTAATAGTAATGTGTTACTAATCACTTAGTAATTGTACCAACCAAGCTAGTTACTGCTACTATCCAACTAGTTTATTTACATGTATTATTAGTAATGTGTTACTAATCACCTAGTAATTGTACCAACCAAGCTAGTTACTGCTACTATCTAACTAGTTTATTTACATGTATTAATAGTAATGTGTTACTAATCACTTAGTAATTGTACCAACCAAGCTAGTTACTGCTACTATCTAACTAGTTTATTTACATGTATTATTAGTAATGTGTTACTAATCACTTAGTAATTGTATCAACCAAGCTAGTTACTGCTACTATCTAACTAGTTTATTTACATGTATTATTAGTAATGTGTTACTAATCACTTAGTAATTGTATCAACCAATCTAGTCACTGCTACTATCCAACTAGTTTATTTACATGTATTATTAGTAATGTGTTACTAATCACTTAGTAATTGTACCAACCAATCTAGTCACTGCTACTATCTAACTAGTTTATTTACATGTATTAATAGTAATGTGTTACTAATCACTTAGTAATTGTACCAACCAAGCTAGTTACTGCTACTATCTAACTAGTTTATTTACATGTATTATTAGTAATGTGTTACTAATCACTTAGTAATTGTACCAACCAAGCTAGTTACTGCTACTATCTAACTAGTTTATTTACATGTATTATTAGTAATGTGTTACTAATCACTTAGTAATTGTACCAACCAAGCTAGTTACTGCTACTATCTAACTAGTTTATTTACATGTATTATTAGTAATGTGTTACTAATCACTTAGTAATTGTACCAACCAATCTAGTTACTGCTACTATCTAACTAGTTTATTTACATGTATTATTAGTAATGTGTTACTAATCACTTAGTAATTGTACCAACCAAGCTAGTTACTGCTACTATCTAACTAGTTTATTTACATGTATTATTAGTAATGTGTTACTAATCACTTAGTAATTGTACCAACCAAGCTAGTTACTGCTACTATCTAACTAGTTTATTTACATGTATTATTAGTAATGTGTTACTAATCACTTAGTAATTGTATCAACCAAGCTAGTTACTGCTACTATCTAACTAGTTTATTTACATGTATTATTAGTAATGTGTTACTAATCACTTAGTAATTGTACCAACCAATCTAGTTACTGCTACTATCTAACTAGTTTATTTACATGTATTATTAGTAATGTGTTACTAATCACTTAGTAATTGTACCAACCAAGCTAGTTACTGCTACTATCTAACTAGTTTATTTACATGTATTATTAGTAATGTGTTACTAATCACTTAGTAATTGTACCAACCAAGCTAATTACTGCTACTATCTAACTAGTTTATTTACATGTATTATTAGTAATGTGTTACTAATCACTTAGTAATTGTACCAACCAAGCTAGTTACTGCTACTATCTAACTAGTTTATTTACATGTATTATTAGTAATGTGTTACTAATCACTTAGTAATTGTACCAACCAAGCTAGTTACTGCTACTATCTAACTAGTTTATTTACATGTATTATTAGTAATGTGTTACTAATCACTTAGTAATTGTACCAACCAAGCTAGTTACTGCTACTATCTAACTAGTTTATTTACATGTATTATTAGTAATGTGTTACTAATCACTTAGTAATTGTACCAACCAATCTAGTTACTGCTACTATCTAACTAGTTTATTTACATGTATTATTAGTAATGTGTTACTAATCACTTAGTAATTGTACCAACCAAGCTAGTTACTGCTACTATCTAACTAGTTTATTTACATGTATTATTAGTAATGTGTTACTAATCACTTAGTAATTGTACCAACCAAGCTAGTTACTGCTACTATCTAACTAGTTTATTTACATGTATTATTAGTAATGTGTTACTAATCACTTAGTAATTGTACCAACCAAGCTAGTTACTGCTACTATCTAACTAGTTTATTTACATGTATTATTAGTAATGTGTTACTAATCACTTAGTAATTGTATCAACCAAGCTAGTTACTGCTACTATCTAACTAGTTTATTTACATGTATTATTAGTAATGTGTTACTAATCACTTAGTAATTGTATCAACCAAGCTAGTTACTGCTACTATCTAACTAGTTTATTTACATGTATTATTAGTAATGTGTTACTAATCACTTAGTAATTGTACCAACCAAACTAGTCATTGCTACTATCTAACTAGTTTATTTACATGTATTATTAGTAATGTGTTACTAATCACTTAGTAATTGTACCAACCAAGCTAGTTACTGCTACTATCTAACTAGTTTATTTACATGTATTATTAGTAATGTGTTACTAATCACTTAGTAATTGTACCAACCAAGCTAGTTACTGCTACTATCTAACTAGTTTATTTACATGTATTATTAGTAATGTGTTACTAATCACTTAGTAATTGTACCAACCAAGCTAGTTACTGCTACTATCTAACTAGTTTATTTACATGTATTATTAGTAATGTGTTACTAATCACTTAGTAATTGTACCAACCAAGCTAGTTACTGCTACTATCTAACTAGTTTATTTACATGTATTATTAGTAATGTGTTACTAATCACTTAGTAATTGTACCAACCAAGCTAGTTACTGCTACTATCTAACTAGTTTATTTACATGTATTATTAGTAATGTGTTACTAATGACTTAGTAATTGTACCAACCAAGCTAGTTACTGCTACTATCCAACTAGTTTATTTACATGTATTATTAGTAATGTGTTACTAATCACTTAGTAATTGTACCAACCAAGCTAGTTACTGCTACTATCTAACTAGTTTATTTACATGTATTATTAGTAATGTGTTACTAATCACTTAGTAATTGTACCAACCAAGCTAGTTACTGCTACTATCTAACTAGTTTATTTACATGTATTATTAGTAATGTGTTACTAATCACTTAGTAATTGTACCAACCAAGCTAGTTACTGCTACTATCTAACTAGTTTATTTACATGTATTATTAGTAATGTGTTACTAATCACTTAGTAATTGTACCAACCAAGCTAGTTACTGCTACTATCTAACTAGTTTATTTACATGTATTATTAGTAATGTGTTACTAATCACTTAGTAATTGTATCAACCAAACTAGTTACTGCTACTATCTAACTAGTTTATTTACATGTATTATTAGTAATGTGTTACTAATCACTTAGTAATTGTACCAACCAAGCTAGTTACTGCTACTATCTAACTAGTTTATTTACATGTATTATTAGTAATGTGTTACTAATCACTTAGTAATTGTACCAACCAATCTAGTTACTGCTACTATCTAACTAGTTTATTTACATGTATTATTAGTAATGTGTTACTAATCACTTAGTAATTGTACCAACCAAGCTAGTTACTGCTACTATCTAACTAGTTTATTTACATGTATTATTAGTAATGTGTTACTAATCACATAGTAATTGTACCAACCAAACTAATCACTGCTACTATCTAACTAGTTTATTTACATGTATTATTAGTAATGTGTTACTAATCACATAGTAATTGTATCAACCAAGCTAGTTACTGCTACTATCTAACTAGTTTATTTACATGTATTATTAGTAATGTGTTACTAATCACTTAGTAAGTGTATCAACCAAGCTAGTTACTGCTACTATCTAACTAGTTTATTTACATGTATTATTAGTAATGTGTTACTAATCACTTAGTAATTGTACCTACCAAACTAGTTACTGCTACTATCTAACTAGTTTATGTACATGTATTATTAGTAATGTGTTACTAATCACTTAGTAATTGTACCAACCAATCTAGTTACTACTACTATCTAACTAGTTTATTTACATGTATTATTAGTAATGTGTTACTAATCACTTAGTAATTGTACCAACCAAACTAGTCACTGCTACTATCTAACTAGTTTATTTACATGTATTATTAGTAATGTGTTACTAATCACTTAGTAATTGTACCAACCAAACTAGTTACTGCTACTATCCAACTAGTTTATTTACATGTATTATTAGTAATGTGTTACTAATCACTTAGTAATTGTACCAACCAATCTAGTTACTACTACTATCTAACTAGTTTATTTACATGTATTATTAGTAATGTGTTACTAATCACTTAGTAATTGTACCAACCAAACTAGTCACTGCTACTATCTAACTAGTTTATTTACATGTATTATTAGTAATGTGTTACTAATCACTTAGTAATTGTACCAACCAAACTAGTTACTGCTACTATCCAACTAGTTTATTTACATGTATTATTAGTAATGTGTTACTAATCACTTAGTAATTGTACCAACCAAGCTAGTTACTGCTACTATCTAACTAGTTTATTTACATGTATTAATAGTAATGTGTTACTAATCACTTAGTAATTGTACCAACCAAGCTAGTTACTGCTACTATCTAACTAGTTTATTTACATGTATTATTAGTAATGTGTTACTAATCACTTAGTAATTGTATCAACCAAGCTAGTTACTGCTACTATCTAACTAGTTTATTTACATGTATTAATAGTAATGTGTTACTAATCACTTAGTAATTGTACCAACCAAACTAGTCACTGCTACTATCCAACTAGTTTATTTACATGTATTATTAGTAATGTGTTACTAATCACTTAGTAATTGTACCAACCAAACTAGTCACTGCTACTATCTAACTAGTTTATTTACATGTATTATTAGTAATGTGTTACTAATCACTTAGTAATTGTACCAACCAATCTAGTTACTGCTACTATCTAACTAGTTTATTTACATGTATTATTAGTAATGTGTTACTAATCACTTAGTAATTGTACCAACCAAGCTAGTTACTGCTACTATCTAACTAGTTTATTTACATGTATTATTAGTAATGTGTTACTAATCACTTAGTAATTGTACCAACCAAGCTAGTTACTGCTACTATCTAACTAGTTTATTTACATGTATTATTAGTAATGTGTTACTAATCACTTAGTAATTGTACCAACCAAGCTAGTTACTGCTACTATCTAACTAGTTTATTTACATGTATTATTAGTAATGTGTTACTAATCACTTAGTAATTGTATCAACCAAGCTAGTTACTGCTACTATCTAACTAGTTTATTTACATGTATTATTAGTAATGTGTTACTAATCACTTAGTAATTGTATCAACCAAGCTAGTTACTGCTACTATCTAACTAGTTTATTTACATGTATTATTAGTAATGTGTTACTAATCACTTAGTAATTGTACCAACCAAACTAGTCACTGCTACTATCTAACTAGTTTATTTACATGTATTATTAGTAATGTGTTACTAATCACTTAGTAATTGTACCAACCAAGCTAGTTACTGCTACTATCTAACTAGTTTATTTACATGTATTATTAGTAATGTGTTACTAATCACTTAGTAATTGTACCAACCAAGCTAGTTACTGCTACTATCTAACTAGTTTATTTACATGTATTATTAGTAATGTGTTACTAATCACTTAGTAATTGTACCAACCAAGCTAGTTACTGCTACTATCTAACTAGTTTATTTACATGTATTATTAGTAATGTGTTACTAATCACTTAGTAATTGTACCAACCAAGCTAGTTACTGCTACTATCTAACTAGTTTATTTACATGTATTATTAGTAATGTGTTACTAATGACTTAGTAATTGTACCAACCAAGCTAGTTACTGCTACTATCTAACTAGTTTATTTACATGTATTATTAGTAATGTGTTACTAATGACTTAGTAATTGTACCAACCAAGCTAGTTACTGCTACTATCCAACTAGTTTATTTACATGTATTATTAGTAATGTGTTACTAATCACTTAGTAATTGTACCAACCAAGCTAGTTACTGCTACTATCTAACTAGTTTATTTACATGTATTATTAGTAATGTGTTACTAATCACTTAGTAATTGTACCAACCAAGCTAGTTACTGCTACTATCTAACTAGTTTATTTACATGTATTATTAGTAATGTGTTACTAATCACTTAGTAATTGTACCAACCAAGCTAGTTACTGCTACTATCTAACTAGTTTATTTACATGTATTATTAGTAATGTGTTACTAATCACTTAGTAATTGTACCAACCAAGCTAGTTACTGCTACTATCTAACTAGTTTATTTACATGTATTATTAGTAATGTGTTACTAATCACTTAGTAATTGTATCAACCAAACTAGTTACTGCTACTATCTAACTAGTTTATTTACATGTATTATTAGTAATGTGTTACTAATCACTTAGTAATTGTACCAACCAAGCTAGTTACTGCTACTATCTAACTAGTTTATTTACATGTATTATTAGTAATTGTACCAACCAATCTAGTTACTGCTACTATCTAACTAGTTTATTTACATGTATTATTAGTAATGTGTTACTAATCACTTAGTAATTGTACCAACCAAGCTAGTTACTGCTACTATCTAACTAGTTTATTTACATGTATTATTAGTAATGTGTTACTAATCACATAGTAATTGTACCAACCAAACTAATCACTGCTACTATCTAACTAGTTTATTTACATGTATTATTAGTAATGTGTTACTAATCACATAGTAATTGTATCAACCAAGCTAGTTACTGCTACTATCTAACTAGTTTATTTACATGTATTATTAGTAATGTGTTACTAATCACTTAGTAAGTGTATCAACCAAGCTAGTTACTGCTACTATCTAACTAGTTTATTTACATGTATTATTAGTAATGTGTTACTAATCACTTAGTAATTGTACCTACCAAACTAGTTACTGCTACTATCTAACTAGTTTATGTACATGTATTATTAGTAATGTGTTACTAATCACTTAGTAATTGTACCAACCAATCTAGTTACTACTACTATCTAACTAGTTTATTTACATGTATTATTAGTAATGTGTTACTAATCACTTAGTAATTGTACCAACCAAACTAGTCACTGCTACTATCTAACTAGTTTATTTACATGTATTATTAGTAATGTGTTACTAATCACTTAGTAATTGTACCAACCAAACTAGTTACTGCTACTATCCAACTAGTTTATTTACATGTATTATTAGTAATGTGTTACTAATCACTTAGTAATTGTACCAACCAATCTAGTTACTACTACTATCTAACTAGTTTATTTACATGTATTATTAGTAATGTGTTACTAATAACTTAGTAATTGTACCAACCAAACTAGTCACTGCTACTATCTAACTAGTTTATTTACATGTATTATTAGTAATGTGTTACTAATCACTTAGTAATTGTACCAACCAAACTAGTTACTGCTACTATCCAACTAGTTTATTTACATGTATTATTAGTAATGTGTTACTAATCACTTAGTAATTGTACCAACCAAGCTAGTTACTGCTACTATCTAACTAGTTTATTTACATGTATTAATAGTAATGTGTTACTAATCACTTAGTAATTGTACCAACCAAGCTAGTTACTGCTACTATCTAACTAGTTTATTTACATGTATTATTAGTAATGTGTTACTAATCACTTAGTAATTGTATCAACCAAGCTAGTTACTGCTACTATCTAACTAGTTTATTTACATGTATTAATAGTAATGTGTTACTAATCACTTAGTAATTGTACCAACCAAACTAGTCACTGCTACTATCCAACTAGTTTATTTACATGTATTATTAGTAATGTGTTACTAATCACTTAGTAATTGTACCAACCAAACTAGTCACTGCTACTATCTAACTAGTTTATTTACATGTATTATTAGTAATGTGTTACTAATCACTTAGTAATTGTATCAACCAAGCTAGTTACTGCTACTATCTAACTAGTTTATTTACATGTATTATTAGTAATGTGTTACTAATCACTTAGTAATTGTACCAACCAAGCTAGTTACTGCTACTATCTAACTAGTTTATTTACATGTATTAATAGTAATGTGTTACTAATCACTTAGTAATTGTACCAACCAAACTAGTCACTGCTACTATCCAACTAGTTTATTTACATGTATTATTAGTAATGTGTTACTAATCACTTAGTAATTGTACCAACCAAACTAGTCACTGCTACTATCTAACTAGTTTATTTACATGTATTATTAGTAATGTGTTACTAATCACTTAGTAATTGTACCAACCAAACTAGTCACTGCTACTATCCAACTAGTTTATTTACATGTCTTTTCAGTGATTCTGTTCATCCTTCTAATTGTGCCTAGTAAAACCTTGAGGGGTACAAAAACTAGCTAAAGGAAAGGAATAATTGAACCCAGACTAGTAGTGTTTGTTTTATACATTATTTTGTGTCACATGCTTATAAAGTTGGCTAGCACTTGCATATCATGCGAGAGTTTGCTTTAGATTTATTTAAGTGTAAAGTGTTTTTTTTCTACGTGAACTTCGTCCTGAATACGTATAACCGGTAATTTCTGAGGTGTGAAATTTCTGCGGTTTTGGTCTAAAAAGATGACATTTAATTTTTGCGGATTTTTATTTCTGCGGATTAAAAATCTCGGCACCGAAAAAAAATTGTTTATATTACAGGAAGCAACAACTGAGGCGATGTTGCGATAAACAACTGGTGCACATTACAGTCATCATTAGAAGTAAAAACATATTTAGTTCTTTAGAAAGTTTTAGATGAATCCTGCGATCACGCAGTTTGATATTATTCAATCGAAGCTACAACAATTAAAAAAAATATTTAATGTTAATTTATGAAATAACTATTTTAAATATTGCTTTGATAAACTTTATTATGATTGTAAATATTTAATCAGGTGATTGTTTCAATTATATTGTCGGTGTCAGCTTGGTATAATCATATTTCTTGATCTGGAGTAATTGTAATTAACAGGTAAAAATCATCATGCCACGGCTAAATAATCTTTAATTGTTGTGTAAACATTTCTATAGTACCAGGTATTGTTTATCTGGATATAGTAATTACAACTAATTAAATATTTGACACTTACAGCGGAATCGGAGTTAGAGTTTGAAAACGTATTTTGTACGGGACATTAAACATTTATTTTACATAATATTCTGCGATTTTAATTTCTGCGGTCCGGAGTTGACCGCCAGAATACCGCAGAAATTAGATTGCCGCAGAAATTACCGGTTATACGGTATATCTGAAATATTGCTCATTGGACATTAACATCAATCAATCTAATTGAACTTGTGCAGTGTATTAATTAATACCATTTTATAATTGTAGGAATAATTGTATGAGGGGTGGAGATCAGAAGGTATACTATTCTATTTTATCCAATATGCATACTTATTTTTATTTGTATGCTGGAGCAAAGACCCAGTTTTTTTACATATATACCCCCACCAGTAAATGTAAGTGCCTTCTGACTCCCCTCTCATGCAATCCTAAGAAAAGCCAAGAAATTATCTCTACTAAAATAAATTATTATTTTGTTTAAAATATTATAGTTGGCTTGAATATCAAATGAAAAATATAAAACATAATTTATTTGTCAAGATCATTTATTAAGAACTTTTAACATAAATATGGCTGCATAAAAGGAGTATCCAGAGGATGCGAATGTACTAAGGACTATTTCATAAAAAGTTTGGGATAGGATATGTTTTGGGACATGGGTTGTTGATAAAGCAAGCCCACAAAACAAGTATGTTTGTTGTGGGTCCATTTTTGCTCTTGCATCCTACACTCCCATATACTTTTTAATGGAACAACACTAAACAATACTAAATTGGTAAAAAAACATACACTTGTACAGATAAAACCTCATATGACAGGAACTACTGTATAGTCATCTCATGTTCTAGCCCTCTTATGATATAAAATACAATAGTTCCTAATTCAAAAATGTATATTATTGTTTTATTGTTTAATTCCGTTTCGTTTCGAAATCTCCAGACCTTATTTACCGACCGATACTTTACATGAAATGTATTTACGATATATCGCGAGCTTTTAAGGTCAGGAGATTTCGAAATGAAACGGAATTAAACAATAATCAGGAGAGGTACTTCCCCTGATCAAAACAATCATTATAAGAAAAACAAAATACAAGGATGTTTTCTTTTGGTAAAGTGAAGAACTTGATAATTTGCTGGTTTATTTTTGCGGCTAATCTAAAAACATATTACCTCCGATTATATTTCCTTTTTTTTTTACTATATTTTACTCACATGTGGAAAGCACTTACATGACCGCATCATTTCACTAAGAGAGTATGTAATATAGCTCATAGCACCAGTTTAACCTCACCACTTTTTATTGAAGTGCATGTGTCAAGCCAGAAAAGTGAGCGGTCGTATAAGTGTGTGTACCGAATTTGCATCCCTCTACTACGATTTTTCTATTGCAATTTGGAACTGTCCCGACAGTGTGATATTTGTTTTTCTATCACACTGTCCCGACAGTGTGATATTTGTTTGTTTGTTTTTCATTTTCATTTTTGTACTTTTACCATATATACAAATTACATTTGTATGGAGTTGCTAAACGATCTCCTCGTTTTAAACTTTTCTATTTAAAACCCAACACATGACTGTATATTTAAAGGGACGTATCATTGTTGATCAATCTTTTCAACCTGTGATCGAAGTGTGTTGTAAACAAACAATAATAAGGAAATATAGGAAATTCCCATTCAGTGAAAAGCAGTGTATGTTAGAAGAAGGAATGTTAAGCAAAGTCAAGGTCAGTATTTGATTATAATATATTAATTTTATATTAATTTTATTACTATTTTATATGTTATTTCAAATTTTAGACGCTTCATGATCAGTTTCAAGGTGAAACTTGATAATGAAAGAAATATTAAAATCTCTACGGTCTATTAAACATAAAGAGTTTGAACAGCTTAACGATGAAAACTCTAATAAAGAAATTGATGGTATTAGCAAGGAAATTCCCATAAATAAGGGTAATAACAAAATTGCCGAACTCCGAACAATCTAACAAAGGGAAAGTCAAAACTCATAAGTATATAAACAGACAAAATCAGTCAACAACCGGAAAACTGTGAAAACCGTAATGACCCTGACTTGGTACAGGCATTTCTAAAGAAATGGTGGGTTGAATCAGAAATTAAAGCGCCAAACCTCCCCCTTTCAGTACGGCTCAAAGTTTCCGGCTGTCACTATAACATTATTTACAACAATACTTGAACAAAACAGTTGTCAAATCAGCGCCAAATGTCAAAAACACTTTTACGTCACACATTGATAACAAAAATATTTTTGACATTTTTGTTGAAACCTTATCTTTATACATTTTCACTATGTGAAAATCCATCGTTTATAATCTTTTCTGCAGAGACGAAATATATTTCGACAAGATCTTGGTATCGGAATATAAAGCTGGTATATTGCTGCACATATTTGGAAAATTTATGATCTTAAAATTGAAGTCGTCCCGTTTACCATCCGGCGCTCTCTATATATGTGATATAAGAAATATGGTCTCACAAAAGTTTCTGTAGAATTCCGTGTTGTCAGAACAGAAAATGTAATTCCTTGTGTCTGGTCTTTTCTTCTATTTTTGTTTTGTATCCGAAATATCCACCCCAACTCTAACCCCCCCCCTTTTTACTAGAAAGTCACCACAGAAACTTTCAATTGTGAAAACAAATTTAATTAATTTCAGTTAAACATTATTATTTTATTGCTTACATAATATAACTTTATATAGCAGCCGCTCCCTACAATAAACTGTTGAAGGACTGCAATGATGACAACACAGAAGAGAAGTTATATATAACATACTTATACAATAGAGCCATAATAATGATTTATAATCATTACACAGTTGCTGTGTTTAGTTTAGAAATTAAGAGTAGATATTATTTGCCCCTTAGGGGTTATTTCATTCCACGGAACTGTTGTAATAAATGAAAAAGTTACAGTAACTATAGGCTAAGAGATCATTTCGGAAGAATATCAATAAAAGTAGGGGTCGTCATGGTCGTGATCGTATGGTAGTCGGATATACAACCACCTATGTAATCAGTGCCTATCACCACTAAGTTGGTGAGTTCGAATCTCGTTCAGACGAGGTGTACTCAATACAACATTATATGATAAAGTTTGTCAGTGACTTGCGACCATGCACTCTGGTTCCTCCATCAATATAACTGACCGTCGCGATATAGCTGAAATATTGTTGAAAGTGGCGCTAAACACCATAACCCTAATCATAGTCCCTCAATAAAAGTATTATTGTTTATCCATTGAAAGAAGAAATCATTTCTGCTGTGTCATACTATCATGGTATACAATATATAACACATGACATGAGCCATTTCTTTTGTTCTCAGCTGTGCAATAACTAGCCGTCATCTATACTGCACAGTTCAAATGTACTTTTAAGGAACTACTCTAAATTTCAGCTTTGTTGATTCTATTGCTACTACAGAATTTTGCTCTAACTGATCTTATTTGAATTATTAAATGTACTGTTCGCACTGTAATTCAATAAAACACAACAAGTTTGCAGTAGCATTACAATCCCCAAAACAATTTTACAGGATCGGTGTTTCAAGAAAACACCACAATTTGTATTACAATTCTTTTTCTCAAATTCACTGACAAATAGAAAATTTGACACAATTGCATACGTGTTTTTTTTAATTTCCAGTCAATTTAACCAAATTAACACAATCAATGGCATAGACTCTCTTGTCAATCATCATAAACAGTCAATTATGTACCATGATTTATAACACACAAAGCAGTCAGATTTCACAGACTATTTTTTTAACAAAATGTAAAACTTCACACATAAAATACCATTCCGATTTCACTAAATAAATTAGTCAAAATAAACTACAAACGTACGTCCCACGTTTAAAAAAATTTCGCCTACAAATAAACAAATTTTATATTTTAAATGTGTTCAGTCATTCCGAACTAATTTTTCGAATTGAAATTAAATGTGCAATTTTCAAACGTATTATTGCCAAATTTGGTTCTCATATTTTCAAAGCTCAAACCAATATTTTCAGAATATTCGGCCGATCTTGTATCATTTGTTATCATTTTTTTCACTTTCGATGGTGTTTAAAAACTATGACAACGTTATGTCATCCTCTGAAGTTTCTGCCGGAAAACCTTTCATGTTTGCAGTTTGCTAGTAAACCCGCAAGTGTGACCAGACGATTTTTTTTCGCGGGAAAAGACTGATGATGTCATGTGTTAAAACACTTATTGTCCAATCGAATCGGTATATGTTCAGTTTTAGCATACATTGTAATGAAACAGAGTCCTCGAAGACCTTATTTTTTTGTGTTTTATGTTATTAGCATACATTGTAATGAAACAGAGTCCCCGAAGACCTTATTTTTTTGTGCTTTATGTTATTAGCATACATTGTAATGAAACAGAGTCCTCTAAGACGCTATTTTTTTGTGTTTTATGTTATTAGCATACATTGTAATGAAACAGAGTCCTCGTAGACGTTATTTTTTGTGTTTTATGTTATTAGCATACATTGTAATGAAACAGAGTCCTCGTAGACGTTATTTTTTGTGCTTTATGTTATTAGCATACATTGTAATTAAACAGAGTCCTCGAAGACGTTATTTTTTTGTGTTTTATGTTATTAGCATACATTGTAATGAAACAGAGTCCTCGTAGACGTTATTTTTTGTGTTTTATGTTATTAGCATACATTGTAATGAAACAGAGTCCTCGTAGACGTTATTTTTTGTGTTTTATGTTATTAGCATACAATGTAATTAAACAGAGTCCTCGAAGACGTTATTTTTTTGTGTTTTATGTTATTAGCATACATTGTAATGAAACAGAGTTCTCGTAGACGTTATTTTTTGTGTTTTATGTTATTAGCATACATTGTAATGAAACAGAGTCCTCGTAGACGTTATTTTTTTTTTATGTTATTAGCATACATTGTAATTAAACAGAGTCCTCGAAGACCTTATTTTTTGTATTTTATGTTATTAGCATACATTGTAATGAAACAGAGTCCTCTAAGACCTTTTTTTTTGTGTTTTATGTTATTAGCATACATTGTCATTAAACAGAGTCCTCGTAGACGTTATTTTTTGTGTTTTATGTTATTAGCATACATTGTCATTAAACAGAGTCCTCGTAGACGTTATTTTTTGTGTTTTATGTTATTAGCATACATTGTAATGAACCAGAGTCCTCGAAGACCTTATTTTTTTGTGTTTTATGTTATTAGCATACATTGCAATTAAACAGAGTCCTCGAAGACCTTATTTTTTTGTGTTTTATGCTATTAGCATACATTGTAATGAAACAGAGTCCTCGAAGACCTTATTTTTTTGTGTTTTATGTTATTAGCATACATTGTAATTAAACAGAGTCCTCGTAGACGTTATTTTTTGTGTTTTATGTTATTAGCATACATTGTAATGAAACAGAGTCCTCGTAGACGTTATTTTTTTGTGTTTTATGTTATTAGCATACATTGTAATGAAACAGAGTCCTCGTAGACGTTATTTTTTGTGTTTTATGTTATTGGCATACATTGTAATGAAACAGAGTCCTCGAAGACCTTATTTTTTGTGTTTTATGTTATTAGCATACATTGTAATGAAACAGAGTCCTCGTAGACGTTATTTTTTGTGTTTTATGTTATTAGCATACATTGTAATTAAACAGAGTCCTCGAAGACCTTATTTTTTGTGTTTTATGTTATTAGCATACATTGTAATTAAACAGAGTCCTCGAAGACGTTATTTTTTGTGTTTTATGTTATTAGCATACATTGTAATTAAACAGAGTCCTCGAAGACGTTATTTTTTGTGTTTTATGTTATTAGCATACATTGTAATGAAACAGAGTCCTCGAAGACCTTATTTTATGGTGTTTTATGTTATTAGCATACATTGTAATTAAACAGAGTCCTCGAAGACCTTATTTTTTTGTGTTTTATGTTATTAGCATACATTGTAATTAAACAGAGTCCTCGAAGACCTTATTTTTTCAATATCATTTATAAGGATATTATTTAGTGTGTCCGATATCTTGGAAACGGATTGATATAAGCATTTATTAGCTTGTTTCCGAATCCTGCTGTCAAAATAGTGTATAATCATATTGTAATATTTTTGTTTAAGTCTATTATTTTCATTATATTTGGACATTAAGATATGCTTACGCTAAGGATACTCTGTGTATTTAGTAACCTTTTCACAACTTTATTTTTTTTATTTCCAATTTTTAACGGCAAGTATAATAGGAGCTTGCAATCATTCTAGGTTACTATTTTGTACTCTTTTTGTTTTTATCCCAAGTCCATGTACATCCAGATATTCAGTAGTGGACTTAATTGGGATTCAAACCAACGCTTTTGATGCTTCACAGCACTAATAGTTTAGCCTTCTACTCACCGCCCTAAACAACTCGACCACACATTTGATACTCCTGGCCACAGTACTAATAGCTTAGCATTCAACACACAGCCCTAAGCCACTCGATCACATCTACATTTTTATTTCAAGTGTTACCTTTTTTCGTACATATCTGATATTTTGATTACAGGGTCTTGTAAATAACTAATTGGTACGCTGTTCTATCTTCTGAAGGATAATTGCATTTAGTAGCTTTGTTTTATGTGCACTTTCCAATAATGTGTCTTTACGTTCTGAGTTCCGTGTTGTATTGTCAGTTACAATTTCCGCATACAAACGATGTTCAGTTAATCTTCACCTCCAGTTGTTTGTAGGAGGGCCCATGTCTTAGCTACGTTATTTGTGTTTGCTTGCATATAGTGGTGTTCAACACACATACTGTGTTTTTGTTTTTATTTTCTCCGTCATGTGTACCCTATGTTGCCAGTTTTTCTGGATTCTCCTTTTTTGATTATCCTTTTGGTATTGTCTAACGTTTATTTTACACATGCTCCCTTAGCATAATGACGAAGCATTTACAAAACTTCACCAAATCCACTACATGTATTTAAAGGGGCATTTTATCTGACAAAATCGTAAATTTGTGTTACCCATAAAAACTAACAGATATGATTGATGCCTTAATAAAACATGTTTCTGTAACTTATAAATGTTATGAAATGTACGCGCATCGGGGACAAAAGGTGCAACTGCTCGTGTTTTCAGATCGCCATCTTATTAATTATCGGCATTGTTTACGGAGTTTGCCGAATCGTCATTAAATCAGTACAACAATGCACTTATTTCTTATTTTCTGTGAATCTTCTTTTAGTCGGCGTTAATTACGGACAAATAACCATGCAAGTTTGCAGTTAATAAGCGACAAAATACAAATTATTCGTTTTTACCTGTCACTAGTAAGGTCAGTTGCATACGGGGAAAGCGAGGTCAAATTATTTGCTTGCAAGGATGGTAATTTTCGTTCTCAAAAGGCGAGAAGTGGTACTATAAGCTGTTTAATGTGAACTATTTACCTTTATTTCATCATTTTAAAGCTATTTACCAATTTCCAAAACATAAATGTTTTTCGTCAAAATCGTAGCTAACGCCTCTTTAAGTACATGTATCTGACATTTTAATTACATGGACTTGTATATCAATAATTGTTCAGGTGTTCTATCTTTTAAAATCTAATTGCATACAAGAAATATAGCTAGCACACACTTGTAGATATTGTATTACGGCTATGTACATTTAAATTGTTTATATTGTTTATGCATTGCCCCTGGGTATAAGTTAAAGTAGGACAAAACATAATGGTCTTATTTTAGTATATATATACATGACTTTACTATATGTTATGTTTTAGACTAAAATCAAAGTTCGATTAAAACGTAGATATGAAATATAGTGCACACGACACGTTTGTGGAACAACCTTCACCAGGTACGCTAAAAATCGAAAGATTAGAAAGCCAAATAATTTAAAAGTGTTTGGGAATAATAAAACCAAAGGGACTAACCAGCATAGCCAAAATCATCTAAAGTTACCAATGTCTGAGGAGTTACAAAGGGACTAACCAGCATAGCCAAAATCATCTAAAGTTACCAATGTCTGAGGAGTTACATAGGGACTAACCAGCATAGCCAAAATCATCTAAAGTTACCAATGTCTGAGGAGTTACAAAGGGACTAACCAGCATAGCCAAAATCGTCTAAGGTTACCATTGTCTGAGGAGTTACATAAGGACTAACCAGCATAGCCAAAATCATATAAAGTTACCAATGTCTGAGGAGTTACATAGGGACTAACCAGCATAGCCAAAATCATATATAGTTACCAATGTCTGAGGAGTTACATAGGGACTAACCAGCATAGCCAAAATCATCTAAAGTTACCAATGTCTGAGGAGTTACATAGGGACTAACCAGCATAGCCAAAATCATCTAAAGTTACCAATGTCTGAGGAGTTACAAAGGGACTAACCAGCATAGCCAAAATCGTCTAAGGTTACCATTGTCTGAGGAGTTACATAAGGACTAACCAGCATAGCCAAAATCATATAAAGTTACCAATGTCTGAGGAGTTACATAGGGACTAACCAGCATAGCCAAAATCATATATAGTTACCAATGTCTGAGGAGTTACATAGGGACTAACCAGCATAGCCAAAATCATATAAAGTTACCAATGTCTGAGGAGTTACATAGGGACTAACCAGCATAGCCAAAATCATATAAAGTTACCAATGTCTGAGGAGTTACATAGGGACTAACCAGCATAGCCAAAATCATCTAAAGTTACCAATGTCTGAGGAGTTACATAGGGACTAACCAGCATAGCCAAAATCATCTAAAGTTACCAATGTCTGAGGAGTTACATAGGGACTAACCAGCATAGCCAAAATCATCTAAAGTTACCAATGTCTGAGGAGTTACAAAGGGACTAACCAGATAGCCAAAATCATCTAAAGTTACCAATATCTGAGGAGTTACATAGGGACTAACCAGCATAGCCAAAATCATATAAAGTTACCAATATCTGAGGAGTTATAAAGGGACTAACCAGCATAGCCAAAATCATCTAAAGTTACCAATGTCTGAGGAGTTACAAAGGGACTAACCAACATAGCCAAATTCGTCTAAAGTTACCAATGTCTGAGAAGTTACAAAGGGACTAACCAGCATAGCCAAAATCATCTAAAGTTACCAATGTCTGAGGAGTTCCATAGGGACTAACCAGGATAGCCAAAATCATATAAAGTTACCAATGTCTGAGGAGTTACATAGGGACTAACCAGCATAGCCAAAATCATATAAAGTTACCAATGTCTGAGGAGTTACATAGGGACTAACCAGCATAGCCAAAATCATATAAAGTTACCAATGTCTGAGGAGTTAAATAGGGACTAACCAGCATAGCCAAAATCATCTAAAGTTACCAATGTCTGAGAAGTTACAAAGGGACTAACCAGCATAGCCAAAATCATCTAAAGTTACCAATGTCTGAGGAGTTACATAGGGACTAACCAGCATAGCCAAAATCATCTAAAGTTACCAATGTCTGAAGAGTTACATAGGGACTAACCAGCATAGCCACAATTATCTAAAGTTACCAATGTCTGAGGAGTTACAAAGGGACTAACCAGCATAGCCAAAATCATCTAAAAGTTCCATTGTCTGAGGAGTTACAATGGGACTAACCAGCATAGCCAAAATCATCTAAAGTTACCATTGTCTGAGGAGTTACAATGGGACTAACCAGCATAGACAAAATCATCTAAAGTTACCATTGTCTGAAGGGTTACATAGGGACTAACCAGCATAGCCAAAATCATCTAAAGTTACCAATGTCTGAGGAGTTAGGCACTGATTCTATAAGTAGTTGTAAATACAACTACCATACGATGACAACAATGAAAGCCAGTTATGGGGAGGTGTACTTGATGAAATACCATGTGATAAAGCTTAGCAGTAACTGGTGGCAGGTCTATGGTCTTCCTTGTACTACTAGTATCATAAAAGTGTCCACCATGATATAAGACGAGTTTGAAGATACCAAAGGGGTAATAAGATTCCGTATTTCGAAGAAGGACAGACAACATAATATTAACTAAAATTCCTTTAACAACCAAAAACCAAAACCAAGTCCTACACACAGTTTGTCTCAGTAAAACAACGATTGTTCTTTCCTTGTATTCGCTTTATGAACAAAAGACATTCTTGTAGTATGCTACGGTTTCAAATAATTGCTCATTCTTGAATTGATTGTTTTATTGTGTTTAACGCCACTTTCAACAATATTTCAGTTACATTCTTGAATTGAATACAATACGATTGTCTCATATTTTTAGTGATCGTCTGGATTATTTTCATACTTCCGTTAAATATAGAAAAAGCTTTCAATTAAAGGAAAAGGAAAAAGAAACTCGAGATAAACCAATACAGACAAGATTATTTTTAAAAGTTTCCTTGATTTTTAGTGTAATTATATGTGCCTCCAGTCTATTTTTATATTATTTGTTTTCTCTATACACACATTATATCCCGCTAATACATCCAGACCAAAGAATAAATTTAAGTAATAATTTACTTTTATTTACATAATCTAATCATGATCCTTAAAATGGACGACCGACATGTATTATACAAGGATATTGCATTTTATCTTAATATATCTTTGGGTTAATGAATTCTATCAAGTAGGAAGGGGACCATCGTGATAGGGACCATATGGTAGCTGGATTTGCAGCTACCTATGTAATCACTGAATTTGTGAGTTCGAATCCCGCTGAGGCGAGGTGTACTCGATATAACATTATGTGATAACGTTTGTCAGTGACTTTCGGCAGGTCGGTGGTTTTCTCTGGGTACTCCAGTTTCCTCCACCAATAAAACTTACCACCACGATATAACTGAAATACTGTTGAAAGTGGCGTTAAACATAATAACACTCAAGTAGGAAGATTGTTTTTTCACTGGACGACTATAAACAATAAGGTGGATGTCTTATAATAAACACCAACTTCCTACACTTCACGAACACCTGGAGGTAACCTCCGGTGTTGTGATTGGGTCCGTGTTTCTCATTTTCTTAGTGTTCTGTGTTATGATTTTGTTATGTTTGTCTTCGTTCTGCTACTTATGTATCTAGCCTGTATCTCTACGTTTTAACTCCGCTGAACCAGTGGTGGAAAAATCTGTAATCCTCTAGAAGATTAAAATGTCTCGTGCCTTTCCCTGCATGTTGTCAAATCGGTAATTAATCGGTAAATCATGAGAGAAACAAATTCTCCTTCAGTTGCCCATGTAGGTTACGATATTTCTCCACTCTCAAGAGTTAAGTTTAAAATTTTAGGCACTCACCTTACGGCTTGTGGCTAAAATATTTCAATTTAACTCTCTTGAGTGGAGAAATATCATAACCCCTAAGACAACTGAAGGATGATATATATTAACACGACGGGTGCCACTAGTGGAGCAGGAAGTGCTTACCCTTCGTATCACATGAGTTCACCCGCGGTATGTACTGTGGTTCGTGTTGTTCGATCTTTAGTTTTATTTCTAATGTTTTGAAGATTCTTGTTTGTTCTTTTTCATTTGAACATTCTGTTGTCTGTTCTTCTGTCTGGCACCCGTTGTGTTGCTCTTGTTACAAACCAGGTGATAAGTCAATATTATTATACCTCATATATTAATTACTATGAATAAATAAATTTGATGGACAATAGGTAAAAATCAGAACACGTGATCACACAGGACAACAATCATATTCCGTGAAATAAAAATCATATTCCACCCCCTTGGAAGCCTGGCGGGTTTTCCCGCCAGATTTATCGTTCTTTGACAGGAAAACGTCAGAGGCACTCGGAACGCATCATTTGCAGGCGACCGTTACAGTGTGGTTTTTAAATTTCTGAGACAACGTTCCAATGAACTTAAAATATGCTTGCCAGCAGTATTTTACATGTATGTGTTTTCTTGGTTTCATTCGGTATAATAAAACATTAATAGCATGCGGGTTCATGAAATATATATAGTATAGCTAATCGTAGATTTTGAAAATCAAAATAAGACCACGAGTGACCAAAGTACGCATTAAGATCAAACGAGTGGGCGGAACTTGTTCCGTCCACGAGTTTAATCGTTAATGCGTATTCGATCGCGAGTGGTCTTATTTTGATATTCAAAATGTATGATTTAGTTATACTGTTTATTATATAGACTTTAAAAATGTCTTAAGTATTATTTTGTTTATTTGCATATGTCATTCCACGCGTATAAATCTACGAGCAATGATACTAAGGGGTTCAGCTGAAAGGATCTGCCATCTTGAAAATGTGAAATCCTACATGTCATATTTTCAACAATGCACAAAAATATTTAAAATGATTACCTTGAAAACTTATTTTAGTTAAATTGTATCAAAATTGAAGCGTACACGAAGCAAAATAACGTCTAATCTTTACGTTTCAAACAGGAAATCTTCCTATGACGTCAATGACGTCATGTTGGTTATGTGCCAAAGTCGTCAATAACATTTAGGGGAATTTTGTCAGTTTTCAATCGAATGTGTATTCACCGTAACACAAGGGACGTAACCATCACACTTATAGTTTTGCAAAAGTAGTTCCGGCGGGAAAAAAAAACTGATATTTCACATGTGAAATACCGAAATTTATTTCACGGATAAATCCCCATAATTCACACCTATCTATATAATAAGAAAATTTATTCACCCACGAGTATCATATTCCCCTTGGGCGTTGCCCTCAGGGAATATGATACTCTTGGGTGAATACATTTTCAAATATGAAAATTTATTAACCCACGAGTATCATATTCCCCTTGGGCGTTACCCTCGGGGAATATGATACTCTTGGGTGAATACATTTTCATATTTCCCTCACCAGCATGCAATAAATGTATAATATTCTTTAGGGGATAACCAAGTCATGGTGGCGACTAACTAGTCCTCCCATGGTCTGACAGGTTTGATTTATGTAACAAGAAGAGTTTTAAGATACCAAATGGGTAATCAGAATCCGTATATACTAACTAGTCTGACAGGGGCCTGACTGTTCATATTTTTGTGATAAATATGACATTTTGTATGAACTTGTCTATCCGGTATATGACGGTGGAGAGGACCATTGTAAGTTGGAATAACGTTTGTCTGATCCAAATGTTATATAGATAACAATAAAATACGTTAAATCTATATGACTGTTCAGATTTAGGTTATATAATTACGGTAAATTTATGAACTAGTCTAACCAGGAACTGACCGTTCCGGATTTATGTTTTCATTGTTTACTAACTGAACTGACCAGGATCTGACAATGCATATATATGTCCATTAATCAAACAAATACCTTTAAGCAAGTCTTAAATGAAAATTTAAATTTGAATAGATATTGACTTACGACCACACGTGACTGTTTTATCATTCGAATCTTTTTAAATATATAAATAGTAACAACAACAGGCATGTAATTAAAACATGTGTTTGGATTTCCCAGACTGACAGAAGCATACAATTTATTTTGAATGGTTCCAAGGATTTATACTCGATTACATGGCTAATAACATTACACATATATGACTCGTGTTTTGGTATGTATATATTTTCGTAGTTTCTGCTTGGCTACATATCTATACAGAAAGAAACGTGGATATATAATTAAGTGCGATGACCTTCACCCGGCCATAGTCAAAAGATTAGAAAGCCAAATAAGTCTTTCGGAGAAAAAGATTAAACACGATACCTGAAATCAGCTAAGATTACCTTTGGGAGATTAACCTTAGTTTTACTTAATCACATTTTTGGATCTATCAGCATAACAATAGGAATATATATTAGATTATGTTACAAGTATTCTTCGTGTAAAAACCGCCAATGTGGTGGAATGGTTAGCTTCTCGCCCCGAGTGTGGTAGATCGTGAGATCGATCTCGGTCGGGTTGAGACAGACTATCAAATACGGTTGTTTCGAATCATTTCCACTCCGTCAAAGACGTTTTATTTTCGTCCACCAAATCACGTGATTTTGATGGAATGTTAAGTGCCGTTGTAAGGTTACGCAACGTTTATTTTTACAATATCTGTAAAAGACAGATATCAATTAAATTATTTTATTTGTATCAAAGACTTAAATGCACAGATAATTACTTCTTTAAGATTACATTTGTTATATTTCTTTATTTACTTCTGTCAGCATCATGAAAGGAAAACGACATGTCTTGATATATTTCTGTTATCAGACAGTGAGGTACCGAACACTAGTATTTACTAAACCATTTTCTTGGCCTCTCCATATTACAATTACTTATAATCTACCACATCTACGACTATGACGTTGTCACAATAATAGCGTAAACACCGGAAGTAGTCTGCCTAACATTTCAAACGTCATAACACGAAAAGACGGAACGTGATTGGAATTAACATGATTCGAAACAACCGTATTGATATTGTCTATTCTTCGCTAATCAAACATCATTAAGCGGTCAATGCATGACACTAGTGGACTCTGAATCAGGGTGATGTTATCGAGGTAAACTACATGTTTACCTGTGATCTATTATTTTAGTGAGCTAGTATGACAAAATCCAACTTAACGTGTTGGTCTATTACAAAGTGAGCATCAGCGTTTCGAAATGGAACCTTATCTCACCATGATATATCTAAAATATTGCTCAGCGCAGCTCACCCACTTGTTCTGTTAATGATTGTTTTCACTGAGTAATAACATTTTATGACAGAATACAGATGACAACATCTGAAGCAATTACAAATATCTTTAATAGCATTAAACAGCAATGACACATAGCCATTTGCATGAACAGTAATCATTGACATAAAAACCCTCAAAATCTACAAAACCAATAAAGGTTCATGGCACAAATACGTGACTATGACGGGATTAAATAAATGAAGGCTCCCAGAGAACAAATAGCCATACATTTTATTTATTTTCGAAAAGTATGCTAAGTTACATCTCCACCAGGAAATTTCAGTCATTGCTTACAAATAGAGAAATGTACTGTGCTTCCTGCAAAATGCTGATTTCCCGCATCATTGAATTTTGACTGTCTTGTGTAGACCCTTTGGTTTTATTGCTCTCACAGATTTTAAAATTATTTGGCTTTCTAATCTTTTGACATTCAGTGTACCCGATGAAGGTTATTCCAGAGCTGCGCTATGCGCACACAATTTGATATCTGCGTTTGTATTTGAAACGAGTTGGTACATTGTACTTGCAAAATGGTGAAATATTGCAATAGTATGATAGGGACTAAGAGGCTGATTAGTCGAGGTCTTTATCTTCCGATAATACGCCCCTAAGTGTTGTTCAGATATCTACACAACGTAGAGATTTCACCGGTCAGTTCATTATTAGTTGGGAATTTCCTTCTCCAATAAGTGTGCTAGTCGTGATATTGCTTAAGATTTGCTGACAGTGACGAGAACACCAATAATCATATTTAATCTGATAGTATGCTCTTAAATTGCATAATGCTCCCATGGCCATCAGGCTCAAATCTAAATACAATATATGTACAATTGTCTTCAAAATATAAAAATCATTTGTACGAGTTTTACAAAAAGGTAGAAAAGCAAGTATTTGGTGATCTTTTCTTTCCTGTTTCGCGGTGAGTGCAAATACATTTTATATCTACCGACAATGCGTGTATATTGTATTTATTCGTTAATGTAAAAATGGCCAACACAACGGCCAATTTTACTGAACAAATAAAGAACAAGTATCATTGTAATCGCTTTAAAGGGTTTCCTCTCTTACGTTCGTGTTATATTGTATCCCTTTGAGTGTCTGACTGTTCGCTCTACATGAATCGGGTACCAGACAAACTGTATTAAGTCAATGACTAATTAAAGCTGAAGTTTATTTTATATATTTATCGGTACTCTAAGCAACACGATTTCAGTATAAACAACAATAAAACATAAACAAAACATTAATAAATTGACATTTATACAATATGAAAGCGGATACACAAAATGATATTTAGCAAATATATCTTTTCTTAATAAACGGTAGAGGAAACCGAAGGAGAAATCAAGACTCTGAGCTGGGACTATCAAATCCAACTCAGCGAGTTGGTCTAGTACATAGTGGACATCATGATTATCTGATCGAATGTGGCTTGTTCTTTCCACTTCACCTTAAACAACAATCGCACACTCAATATTCTCATATTGGACGCAATTGGATATATGTAATAGTTTAAGTCTTGAATAAATTTCATTTTGGATGCTTTATACAAGGTGTTATAGCCATCTTCCCAAAAACTGCGTACCCTTCGAGAGCATCTGGGTTCACCCGAGGTGTTTTGGAGAAGTCCGTGTTGCTCGTGTTTTTTTTAGTTTTGTGTTGTGTCTTTTGCTTTGTTTGTCTTCGTTTTGTGTCGTGTGCCAAACATTGCCTTTGGCTCAGCATTGTCCATTCTTGATTGCCCATTCGGTTTTCTCTAGTGTTTATTTATAAGCCAATATGAGAAAACGACTAGCTATATAATACATATCGACACGTGGTTATTAAAAATAGACGGTAGAACCTCATTGTGTCCAAGTCGAACAGATCGATTACTTTAGCCATCCAATTCTACCTTACTGGCTAGTAGTTAGTTAACTACGAGCATCCACTGACTTAGGTATTGTACTGTCCATGTTTATGTTGTCATCATTATTTGTTGTTTCCAATAAGGGTAATAACAAAATTACCGAACACCAAGCAATCTTTCAAAGGGAAAGGCAAAACTCATAAGTCAACAAACAGACAAAATCAGTTAACAACCGGAAAACTGGGAAAACCGCAATGGCCCTGACTTGGTATATATGTCGTGGTCTTTATTGTATTACTACGATAGTAAGCTGTCCTTTTTGTTGATATTGGGTGGATGTTTTTATCGTCAGTGCTTAAATCTTCTATTCATCCTTTCCATTATTGACAATCTCGAATAGTTTCTGTTCTGTGTTTATTTCAAAACGCCATTGTATTTTTCAGATGTAGCATGAATAGGTTGCAATCTAAGCGTACAATGTGGAACTACTGACTTCCTGGAACATCATGAACAAACGAGAGGTGATGTGTAGGACTAAAGACAAAGTAATACCTACCTAAGTAAGTATACTTTGCTTTCGTAAATACGAAACGTCATACAACGGCACTGGTGTGAGTAAATGTACCATCATCATGAGTAAAATGAAAAACAAAAAGCACGCACTTTCCATGATAGAAAGTTGCTGCTAACAAGGAAACTACTGAATCAAATGTGCCACTAGTGGAGCAGGAACGCTTACACTTCCACCACCGGTCTTTAGTGGATTTCATGTTACTTGATCTTTAGTTTTATGCGTATGTTTTGTAGATCGTTGTTTGTCCTTTTGACCACTGTGTTGTTTGTTCTTCCTCGATTTACGGATTCTGATTACTCCTTTGGTATCTTCAAACTTCTCTTCTGATAACTCCTTTGGTATCTTCAAACTTCTCTTCTGATTACTCCTTTGGTATCTTCAAACTCCTCTTCTGATTACTCCTTTTGGTATCTTCAAACTCCTCTTCTGATTACTCCTTTGGTATCTTCAAACTCTTCTTCTGATTACTCCTTTGGTATCTTCAAACTCCTCTTCTGATTACTCCTTTGGTATCTTCAAACTCCTCCTTTGATTACTCCTTTGGTATCTTCAAACTCTTCTTCTGATTACTCCTTTGGTATCTTCAAACTCCTCTTCTGATTACTCCTTTGGTATCTTCAAATTCCTCTTCTGATGACTCCTTTGGTATCTTCAAACTCCTATTCTGATGACTCCTTTGGTATCTTCAAACTCCTCCTCTGATTACTCCTTTGGTATCTTCAAACTCTTCTTCTGATTACTCCTTTGGTATCTTCAAACTCATCGTCTGATTACTCCTTTGGTATTTTCAAACTCCTATTCTGATTACTCCTTTGGTATCTTCAAATTCCTCTTCTGATTACGCCTTTGGTATCTTCAAACTCCTCTGATTACTTCTTTGGTATCTTCAAACTCTTCTTCTGGTTACTCCTTTGGTATCTTCAAACTCCTCGTCTGATTACCCCTTTGGTATCTTCAAATTCCTCTTCTGATGACTCCTTTGGTATCTTCAAGCTCCTCTTCTGATTACTCCTTTGGTATCTTCAAACTCCTCCTCTGATTACTCCTTTGGTATCTTCAAACTCTTCTTCTGATCACCCCTTTGGTATCTTCAAACTTCTCTTCTGATTGCTCTTTTGGTATCTTCAAACTTCTCTTCTGATTACTCCTTTGGTATCTTCAAACTCCTTCTGATTACTCCTTTGGTATCGTCAAGCTCCTTCTGATTACTCCTTTGGTATCTTCAAACTCCTCTTCTGATTACTCCTTTGGTATCTTCAAACTCTCCTCTGATTACCCCTTTGGTATCTTGAAACTCTTCTTCTGATTACTCCTTTGGTATCTTGAAACTCCTCTTCTGATTACTCCTTTGGTATCTTCAAACTCCTTCTGATTACTCCTTTGGTATCTTCAAACTTCTCTTCTGATTACTCCTTTCGTATCTTCAAACTCCTTCTGATTACTCCTTTGGTATCTTCAAACTTCTCTTCTGATTACTCCTTTGGTATCTTCAAACTCCTCTTCTGATTACTCCTTTGGTATCTTCAAACTCTTCTTCTGATTACTCCTTTGGTATCTTCAAGCTCTTCTTCTGATTACTCCTTTGGTATCCTCAAACTTCTCTTCTGATTGCTCTTTTGGTATCTTCAAACTTCTCTTCTGATTACACCTTTGGTATCTTCAAACTCCTTCTGATTATTCCTTTGGTATCTTCAAACTCTTCTTCTGATTACTCCTTTGGTATCTTCAAACTCTTCTTCTGATTACTCCTTTGGTATCTTCAAACTCCTCTTCTGATTACTCCTTTGGTATCTTCAAACTCCTCCTTTGATTACTCCTTTTTGCATCTTCAAGCTCTTCTTCTGATTACTCCTTTGGTATCTTCAAACTCCTCCTCTGATTACTCCTTTGGTATCTTCAAACTCTTCTTCTGATTACTCCTTTGGTATCTTAAAGCTCCTCTTCTGATTACTCCTTTGGTATCTTCAAACTCTTCTCCTGATTACTCCTTTGGTATCTTCAAACTCCTCTTCTGATTGCTCCTTTAGTATCTTCAAACTCCTCTTCTGATTACGCCTTTGGTATCTTCAAACTCCTCTGATTACTCCTTTGGTATCTTCAAACTCTTCTTCTGATTACGCCTTTGGTATCTTCAAACTCTTCTTCTGATTACTCCTTTGGTATCTTCAAATTCCTCTTCTGATGATTCCTTTGGTATCTTCAAGCTCCTCTTGTGATTACTCCTTTGGTATCTTCAAACTCCCCCTCTGATTACTCCTTTGGTATCTTCAAACTCTTCTTCTGATTACTCCTTTGGTATCTTCAAACTTCTCTTCTGATTACTCCTTTGGTATCTTCAAACTCCTCTTCTGATTACTCCTTTGGTATCTTCAAACTCTTCTTCTGATTACTCCTTTGGTATCTTCAAACACTTCTTCTGATTACTCCTTTGGTATCTTCAAACTTCTCTTCTGATTACTCCTTTGGTATCTTCAAACTCCTCTTCTGATTACTCCTTTGGTATCTTCAAACTCTTCTTCTGATTACTCCTTTGGTATCTTCAAACACTTCTTCTGATTACTCCTTTGGTATCTTCAAATTTCTCTTCTGATTGCTCTTTTGGTATCTTCAAACTTCTCTTCTGATTACTCTTTTGGTATCTTCAAACTCCTTCTGATTACTCCTTTGGTATCTTCAAACTCTTCTTCTGATTACTTCTTTGGTATCTTCAAACTCCTCTTCTGATTACTCCTTTGGTATCTTCAAACTCCTCTTCTGATTACTCCTTTGGTATCTTCAAACTCCTCTTCTGATTACTCCTTTGGTATCTTCAAACTCCTCTTCTGATTACTCCTTTGGTATCTTCAAGCTCTTCTTCTGATTACTCCTTTGGTATCTTCAAATTTTTCTTCTGATTGCTCTTTTGGTATCTTCAAACTTCTCTTCTGATTACTCCTTTGGTATCTTCAAACTCCTTCTGATTACTCCTTTGGTATCGTCAAGCTCCTTCTGATTACTCCTTTGGTATCTTCAAACTCCTCTTCTGATTACTCCTTTGGTATCTTCAAACTCTCCTCTGATTACCCCTTTGGTATCTTGAAACTCTTCTTCTGATTACTCCTTTGGTATCTTGAAACTCCTCTTCTGATTACTCCTTTGGTATCTTCAAACTCCTTCTGATTACTCCTTTGGTATCTTCAAACTTCTCTTCTGATTACTCCTTTCGTATCTTCAAACTCCTTCTGATTACTCCTTTGGTATCTTCAAACTTCTCTTCTGATTACTCCTTTGGTATCTTCAAACTCCTCTTCTGATTACTCCTTTGGTATCTTCAAACTCTTCTTCTGATTACTCCTTTGGTATCTTCAAGCTCTTCTTCTGATTACTCCTTTGGTATCCTCAAACTTCTCTTCTGATTGCTCTTTTGGTATCTTCAAACTTCTCTTCTGATTACACCTTTGGTATCTTCAAACTCCTTCTGATTATTCCTTTGGTATCTTCAAACTCTTCTTCTGATTACTCCTTTGGTATCTTCAAACTCTTCTTCTGATTACTCCTTTGGTATCTTCAAACTCCTCTTCTGATTACTCCTTTGGTATCTTCAAACTCCTCCTTTGATTACTCCTTTTTGCATCTTCAAGCTCTTCTTCTGATTACTCCTTTGGTATCTTCAAACTCCTCCTCTGATTACTCCTTTGGTATCTTCAAACTCTTCTTCTGATTACTCCTTTGGTATCTTAAAGCTCCTCTTCTGATTACTCCTTTGGTATCTTCAAACTCTTCTCCTGATTACTCCTTTGGTATCTTCAAACTCCTCTTCTGATTGCTCCTTTAGTATCTTCAAACTCCTCTTCTGATTACGCCTTTGGTATCTTCAAACTCCTCTGATTACTCCTTTGGTATCTTCAAACTCTTCTTCTGATTACGCCTTTGGTATCTTCAAACTCTTCTTCTGATTACTCCTTTGGTATCTTCAAATTCCTCTTCTGATGATTCCTTTGGTATCTTCAAGCTCCTCTTGTGATTACTCCTTTGGTATCTTCAAACTCCCCCTCTGATTACTCCTTTGGTATCTTCAAACTCTTCTTCTGATTACTCCTTTGGTATCTTCAAACTTCTCTTCTGATTACTCCTTTGGTATCTTCAAACTCCTCTTCTGATTACTCTTTTGGTATCTTCAAACTCTTCTTCTGATTACTCCTTTGGTATCTTCAAACACTTCTTCTGATTACTCCTTTGGTATCTTCAAACTTCTCTTCTGATTACTCCTTTGGTATCTTCAAACTCCTCTTCTGATTACTCCTTTGGTATCTTCAAACTCTTCTTCTGATTACTCCTTTGGTATCTTCAAACACTTCTTCTGATTACTCCTTTGGTATCTTCAAATTTCTCTTCTGATTGCTCTTTTGGTATCTTCAAACTTCTCTTCTGATTACTCTTTTGGTATCTTCAAACTCCTTCTGATTACTCCTTTGGTATCTTCAAACTCTTCTTCTGATTACTTCTTTGGTATCTTCAAACTCCTCTTCTGATTACTCCTTTGGTATCTTCAAACTCCTCTTCTGATTACTCCTTTGGTATCTTCAAACTCCTCTTCTGATTACTCCTTTGGTATCTTCAAACTCCTCTTCTGATTACTCCTTTGGTATCTTCAAGCTCTTCTTCTGATTACTCCTTTGGTATCTTCAAATTTTTCTTCTGATTGCTCTTTTGGTATCTTCAAACTTCTCTTCTGATTACTCCTTTGGTATCTTCAAACTCCTTCTGATTACTCCTTTGGTATCTTCAAACTCTTCTTCTGATTACTCCTTTGGTATCTTCAAACTCCTCTTCTGATTACTCCTTTGGTATCTTCAAACTCCTCTTCTGATTACTCCTTTGGTATCTTCAAACTATTCTTCTGATTACTCCTTTGGTATCTTCAAACTCTTCTTCTGATTACTCCTTTGGTATCTTCAAAATCCTTCTTATTACTTCTTTGGTATCTTCAAACTCTTTTTCTGATTACTCCTTTGGTATCTTCAAACTCCTCTTCTGATTACTCCTTTGGTATCTTCAAACTCCTCTTCTGATTACTCCTTTGGTATCTTCAAACTCCTCTTCTGATTACTCCTTTGGTATCTTCAAACTCCTCGTCTGATTACTCCTTTGGTATCTTCAAACTCCTCTTCTGATTACTCCTTTAGTATCTTTAAACTCCTCTTCTGATTACTCCTTTGGCATCTTTAAACTCTTCTTAGGATTACTCCTTTGGTATCTTCAAACTCCTCTTCTGATTACTCCTTTGGTATCTTCAAACTCCTCGTCTGATTACTCCTTTGGTATCTTCAAGCTCCTCTTCTGATTACTCCTTTGGTATCTTTAAACTCCTCTTCTGATTACTCCTTTGGTATCTTTAAACTCTTCTTCTGATTACTCCTTTGGTATCTTCAAACTCCTTTTCTGATTACTCCTTTGGTATCTTCAAACTCCTCGTCTGATTACTCCTTTGGTATCTTCAAGCTCCTCTTCTGATTACTCCTTTGGTATCTTTAAACTCCTCTTCTGATTACTCCTTTGGTATCTTCAAACTCCTCTTCTGATTACTCCTTTGGTATCTTCAAACTCTTCTTCTGATTACGCCTTTGGTATCTTTAAACTCCTCTTCTGATTACTCCTTTGGTATCTTCAAACTCCTCGTCTGATTACTCCTTTGGTATCTTCAAACTCCTCTTCTGATTACTCCTTTGGTATCTTCAAACTCCTCTTCTGATTACTCCTTTGGTATCTTTAAACTCTTCTTAGGATTACTCCTTTGGTATCTTCAAGCTCCTCTTCTGATTACTCCTTTGGTATCTTCAAACTCCTCTTCTGATTACTTCTTTGGTATCTTCAAACTCCTCTTCTGATTACTCCTTTGGTATCTTCAAACTCCTCTTCTGATTACTCCTTTGGTATCTTCAAACTCCTCTTCTGATTACTCCTTTGGTATCTTTAAACTCTTCTTAGGATTACTCCTTTGGTATCTTCAAACTCCTCTTCTGATTACTCCTTTGGTATCTTCAAACTCCTCTTCTGATTACTCCTTTGGTATCTTCAAACTCCTCTTCTGATTACTCCTTTGGTATCTTCAAACTCCTCTTCTGATTACTCCTTTGGTATCTTCAAGCTCTTCTTCTGATTACTCCTTTGGTATCTTCAAATTTTTCTTCTGATTGCTCTTTTGGTATCTTCAAACTTCTCTTCTGATTACTCCTTTGGTATCTTCAAACTCCTTCTGATTACTCCTTTGGTATCTTCAAACTCTTCTTCTGATTACTCCTTTGGTATCTTCAAACTCCTCTTCTGATTACTCCTTTGGTATCTTCAAACTCCTCTTCTGATTACTCCTTTGGTATCTTCAAACTCTTCTTCTGATTACTCCTTTGGTATCTTCAAGCTCTTCTTCTGATTACTCCTTTGGTATCCTCAAACTTCTCTTCTGATTGCTCTTTTGGTATCTTCAAACTTCTCTTCTGATTACACCTTTGGTATCTTCAAACTCCTTCTGATTATTCCTTTGGTATCTTCAAACTCTTCTTCTGATTACTCCTTTGGTATCTTCAAACTCTTCTTCTGATTACTCCTTTGGTATCTTCAAACTCCTCTTCTGATTACTCCTTTGGTATCTTCAAACTCCTCCTTTGATTACTCCTTTTTGCATCTTCAAGCTCTTCTTCTGATTACTCTTTTGGTATCTTCAAACTCCTCCTCTGATTACTCCTTTGGTATCTTCAAACTCTTCTTCTGATTACTCCTTTGGTATCTTAAAGCTCCTCTTCTGATTACTCCTTTGGTATCTTCAAACTCTTCTCCTGATTACTCCTTTGGTATCTTCAAACTCCTCTTCTGATTGCTCCTTTAGTATCTTCAAACTCCTCTTCTGATTACGCCTTTGGTATCTTCAAACCCCTCTGATTACTCCTTTGGTATCTTCAAACTCTTCTTCTGATTACGCCTTTGGTATCTTCAAACTCTTCTTCTGATTACTCCTTTGGTATCTTCAAATTCCTCTTCTGATGATTCCTTTGGTATCTTCAAGCTCCTCTTGTGATTACTCCTTTGGTATCTTCAAACTCCCCCTCTGATTACTCCTTTGGTATCTTCAAACTCTTCTTCTGATTACTCCTTTGGTATCTTCAAACTTCTCTTCTGATTACTCCTTTGGTATCTTCAAACTCCTCTTCTGATTACTCCTTTGGTATCTTCAAACTCTTCTTCTGATTACTCCTTTGGTATCTTCAAACACTTCTTCTGATTACTCCTTTGGTATCTTCAAACTTCTCTTCTGATTACTCCTTTGGTATCTTCAAACTCCTCTTCTGATTACTCCTTTGGTATCTTCAAACTCTTCTTCTGATTACTCCTTTGGTATCTTCAAACACTTCTTCTGATTACTCCTTTGGTATCTTCAAATTTCTCTTCTGATTGCTCTTTTGGTATCTTCAAACTTCTCTTCTGATTACTCTTTTGGTATCTTCAAACTCCTTCTGATTACTCCTTTGGTATCTTCAAACTCTTCTTCTGATTACTTCTTTGGTATCTTCAAACTCCTCTTCTGATTACTCCTTTGGTATCTTCAAACTCCTCTTCTGATTACTCCTTTGGTATCTTCAAACTCCTCTTCTGATTACTCCTTTGGTATCTTCAAACTCCTCTTCTGATTACTCCTTTGGTATCTTCAAGCTCTTCTTCTGATTACTCCTTTGGTATCTTCAAATTTTTCTTCTGATTGCTCTTTTGGTATCTTCAAACTTCTCTTCTGATTACTCCTTTGGTATCTTCAAACTCCTTCTGATTACTCCTTTGGTATCTTCAAACTCTTCTTCTGATTACTCCTTTGGTATCTTCAAACTCCTCTTCTGATTACTCCTTTGGTATCTTCAAACTCCTCTTCTGATTACTCCTTTGGTATCTTCAAACTATTCTTCTGATTACTCCTTTGGTATCTTCAAACTCTTCTTCTGATTACTCCTTTGGTATCTTCAAAATCCTTCTTATTACTTCTTTGGTATCTTCAAACTCTTTTTCTGATTACTCCTTTGGTATCTTCAAACTCCTCTTCTGATTACTCCTTTGGTATCTTCAAACTCCTCTTCTGATTACTCCTTTGGTATCTTCAAACTCCTCTTCTGATTACTCCTTTGGTATCTTCAAACTCCTCGTCTGATTACTCCTTTGGTATCTTCAAACTCCTCTTCTGATTACTCCTTTGGTATCTTTAAACTCCTCTTCTGATTACTCCTTTGGTATCTTTAAACTCTTCTTAGGATTACTCCTTTGGTATCTTCAAACTCCTCTTCTGATTACTCCTTTGGTATCTTCAAACTCCTCGTCTGATTACTCCTTTGGTATCTTCAAGCTCCTCTTCTGATTACTCCTTTGGTATCTTTAAACTCCTCTTCTGATTACTCCTTTGGTATCTTTAAACTCTTCTTCTGATTACTCCTTTGGTATCTTCAAACTCCTTTTCTGATTACTCCTTTGGTATCTTCAAACTCCTCGTCTGATTACTCCTTTGGTATCTTCAAACTCCTCTTCTGATTACTCCTTTGGTATCTTTAAACTCCTCTTCTGATTACTCCTTTGGTATCTTCAAACTCCTCTTCTGATTACTCCTTTGGTATCTTCAAACTCTTCTTCTGATTACGCCTTTGGTATCTTTAAACTCCTCTTCTGATTACTCCTTTGGTATCTTCAAACTCCTCGTCTGATTACTCCTTTGGTATCTTCAAACTCCTCTTCTGATTACTCCTTTGGTATCTTCAAACTCCTCTTCTGATTACTCCTTTGGTATCTTTAAGCTCTTCTTAGGATTACTCCTTTGGTATCTTCAAACTCCTCTTCTGATTACTCCTTTGGTATCTTCAAACTCCTCTTCTGATTACTTCTTTGGTATCTTCAAACTCCTCTTCTGATTACTCCTTTGGTATCTTCAAACTTCTCTTCTGATTACTCCTTTGGTATCTTCAAACTCCTCTTCTGATTACTCCTTTGGTATCTTTAAACTCTTCTTAGGATTACTCCTTTGGTATCTTCAAACTCCTCTTCTGATTACTCCTTTGGTATCTTCAAACTCCTCTTCTGATTACTCCTTTGGTATCTTCAAACTCCTCTTCTGATTACTCCTTTGGTATCTTCAAACTCCTCTTCTGATTACTCCTTTGGTATCTTCAAGCTCTTCTTCTGATTACTCCTTTGGTATCTTCAAATTTTTCTTCTGATTGCTCTTTTGGTATCTTCAAACTTCTCTTCTGATTACTCCTTTGGTATCTTCAAACTCCTTCTGATTACTCCTTTGGTATCTTCAAACTCTTCTTCTGATTACTCCTTTGGTATCTTCAAACTCCTCTTCTGATTACTCCTTTGGTATCTTCAAACTCCTCTTCTGATTACTCCTTTGGTATCTTCAAACTATTCTTCTGATTACTCCTTTGGTATCTTCAAACTCTTCTTCTGATTACTCCTTTGGTATCTTCAAAATCCTTCTTATTACTTCTTTGGTATCTTTAAACTCTTTTTCTGATTACTTCTTTGGTATCTTCAAACTCCTCTTCTGATTACTCCTTTGGTATCTTCAAACTCCTCTTCTGATTACTTCTTTGGTATCTTCAAACTCCTCTTCTGATTACTCCTTTGGTATCTTCAAACTCCTCGTCTGATTACTCCTTTGGTATCTTCAAACTCCTCTTCTGATTACTCCTTTGGTATCTTTAAACTCCTCTTCTGATTACTCCTTTGGTATCTTTAAACTCTTCTTAGGATTACTCCTTTGGTATCTTCAAACTCCTCTTCTGATTACTCCTTTGGTATCTTCAAACTCCTCGTCTGATTACTCCTTTGGTATCTTCAAGCTCCTCTTCTGATTACTCCTTTGGTATCTTTAAACTCCTCTTCTGATTACTCCTTTGGTATCTTTAAACTCTTCTTCTGATTACTCCTTTGGTATCTTCAAACTCCTTTTCTGATTACTCCTTTGGTATCTTCAAACTCCTCGTCTGATTACTCCTTTGGTATCTTCAAACTCCTCTTCTGATTACTCCTTTGGTATCTTTAAACTCCTCTTCTGATTACTCCTTTGGTATCTTCAAACTCCTCTTCTGATTACTCCTTTGGTATCTTCAAACTCTTCTTCTGATTACGCCTTTGGTATCTTTAAACTCCTCTTCTGATTACTCCTTTGGTATCTTCAAACTCCTCGTCTGATTACTCCTTTGGTATCTTCAAACTCCTCTTCTGATTACTCCTTTGGTATCTTCAAACTCCTCTTCTGATTACTCCTTTGGTATCTTTAAACTCTTCTTAGGATTACTCCTTTGGTATCTTCAAACTCCTCTTCTGATTACTCCTTTGGTATCTTCAAACTCCTCTTCTGATTACTTCTTTGGTATCTTCAAACTCCTCTTCTGATTACTCCTTTGGTATCTTTAAACTCTTCTTAGGATTACTCCTTTGGTATCTTCAAACTCCTCTTCTGATTACTCCTTTGGTATCTTCAAACTCCTCTTCTGATTACTCCTTTGGTATCTTCAAACTCTTCTTCTGATTACTCCTTTGGTATCTTCAAACTCCTCTTCTGATTACTCCTTTGGTATCTTCAAACTCCTCGTCTGATTACTCCTTTGGTATCTTCAAACTCCTCTTCTGATTACTCCTTTGGTATCTTCAAACTCCTCTTCTGATTACTCCTTTGGTATCTTCAAACTTCTCTTCTTGTTTTATATACGCAGATAAAAATGCAATATATTAGAGAAACGTGGATTGGAAATAAAAAAAAAGTTAAATTATAATGATCTACAATTTAATACTTAAATGATGGTTGAGACTCTCTTTAACAGAACTGATATTATACATATGTCAACTTCTATGTTATTAAGATTAAATATATTACGTTTAATGTTGAAGATTATTGCGTTCTTTATAAGAACGCTGTTCGCTCGGTTGGACTGTTACTCACATATGGACATCACTTGTATGACTGCACCATTTCACAACGAGGGATGTTTTGAACCATAAAACTAGCTTAGCCCTGCCACTTTTATTGAAGTGTCTGTACCATAGCAGGAAAGCGAGAAGTCATGTATATGTGTTAGGTGTATTGACCTTGCCTCTTTCAATGATTTTCCGATTAGATTTTAAAACGAATCTCATGCTGTGGTATTTTTCCCTATTATACCGGTATTAGATAGTTACAGGTTCAAGGTTTTTTAATGTATTCCTTTTTTTATGCACGTTATACCGTATTATATATACATAATAATTTAAACCACACTACACTTTAATTGTTTCCTGTTGTTTGGTATTGTGTAGTAAATATGTCAGTTATAAATAGAATTTGTTCATAATAATATGATATACTAATAAGTATGTAGTATCATATTTATACAGATGCTGCATGATTCCGTTCCTACACATCTACACCATGTCATGACGGGAATTTCAGACAGCTGTCAAAAATACTTCCCAGTCTACTTCATACGTATTGCAAGGAAGTGTGATTATTTCCTATATGTGTAGTAATTTTGTAAATCAGAGCGTACATTAATGTTTATTCCACTGTTGTTTATAGTAGACTCAACATGTTTCGGTCAGACGGCATTGGCGAACCGGACGAGAATGATGATGGCCGACTTAAATTTGTTGGTAGGTTTAGGGAACGTGAAGAAATAAAAACAACTCTCAGAAAAAGAAAGAATCGTCTGGTGCAGATTTCAGGGGCACCAAATATTGGAAAACAGGAATTAACACAACAGGTATTATTATTATTATTATTATTATTATACTTTACTATAGAAACCAAGCAAGAAATAATTAAGATATTTTAAAGTGTTATTCCATGGAACAAGAAATAACTCTTTATTCCCGCGGCAAACTGCACCTAGGTCAAATAACTATGAAGAAATCTGCACGTAGCGCAAAATAACTGTTTGAAATTGGTGCGTTTTTGCACGTCGAATCAATAACTAGTTATTTCCCTTATATTAGTTCAGTATAATAATAGTTATGTCCTTCATGAGAAGTTAATATCCATAATTGTATATTGTTATTTCAAGGTGTACTCGATACAACATTATGTGATAAAGTTTGTCATTGACTTGCGGCAAGTGGTTGGTTTTTAATATTTCGCGAAATTATTATTATTAATTTTTCATGAAACCAACGTCATTTCGATGTTAATTTAAGTGGGCGATTCTATTATAAACGGCAATGCAAGTTTTGGTAAAAAAAAATATATATAAATCATGACATTTAATAATTAATCAACTAACTATTATTTACAGAAAATGATTGCATTTAAAATAGAATACATGGGCCCATAAAACTAATTTCACCCCGCCACATTTTACTGAAATTCCTGTACCAAGTCATGAAATTATCCGTTCATGTATATATGTGTTGCTTCTGTTTTGTTTCGATTTTTCAATTGGATTGCGGAACTGTTCGGAAGAGTGGGACATTCTTATTTTTCATTTTTTGTTTATTTTTTGTTCCAAACTAGCCATTATTTAAATAAAACATTTGCTATCAGGCTTAGTAAACAAAGCGTAGTAGATACATGTACATGTAGTTTATTAAGCACGAACGACGAGTTTCTGGGGGAGGGGGCGGAATTCATTAGATATGCTCAAAACAAACGTTAGAGAATACGGAAGAAACAATACAATTAGACAATCCAGAGAAACTGGCAACATAGGGTAAACAATACAAAGAAAACCTAACAAAGACACAACACAATATGTGTTGCACATCACTATACGCAAACAAACACAAATAACATAAGTAAGACATGAGCCCTCATACAAACAACTGGAGGTTACGACAACCCAACATCGTTTTTATGCGGAAATCGTAACGAACATCACAACATGGAATAAAAAACATAAAGATACATAGTATGAAAGATTGGAAAGCTCCATTACACATTATTAAAATACATATGCGATTTTGTGTTCGTGTCATTAATATAAAAGGGCGTGTTCGATTAAGTATACTTTAGCTTGGATAATACATTTGCATGACGCTCAACATTCTTAGTTTTTGGTTGTTTTTTTACGTCTTCACTTAATACGAAATATGCATATAATATAATATAAGTTCATTTTGTATTAATTCAAGTGAAACTTGTGTCATATCAAATTGTTTATTATTGAACAATAAAATATGCTTAAAGTATAGTTTTTCCGTTAAAGGTATGTGAAGAATTAATCGCAGAAAGTACCCAGTGCGTCGATGGTTATAATTTATACGTGTCCAACATTTCATGTAGGTTTCTAAGGACATATGACGACCTTATAGAGAAGGTCTTTGACTCTCTGCAACAACTAGAAACTGATGTACCAGATTCAACATCAAAGACCAAGCGTGTACTATCCATCCTCAAATCACATTTCAGAGAAAGTAATTTTCTACTTTTGACTTTTACGAAGCTTGACAATTTTTTGTGTAGTGATGAAATTCCCGGAGTGTTCGATAAGGTCTCAGACTTGTGTCGAGATATTTTACGAATGTCAAGAAATACATTTTTAATTGTTTGCAATCAAACGAGATTAAAATTGAATATTGGATATATACCGCGTCATATCTGTCTTTCTAAACTAACCATTGCTGAAGCAACATCTTTGATTCGACAAGCTTCGCCTGATGTTGATTTTAAAAATTTTGAAAAAGACATAGTGAAAGGATGTCACTGCATTCCTGGATTGATATTAGAAGCTGCTAGTATAATTTTAGACTCGGACGGTATAGTGACACCTAATTTATTGTCTGATTTATTGAAATCACCCCAAAATGCATTGGATTTCTTTTCTTCTCCGTCTCATTCAGGAGCTAAAGAAGAGCATATGAGGAACAAAATTGACAAACTTCTCAAAAGACTACCAAATGAACTACAATCACATGTACATGAATTAATGGTTCTACGCGGTTCATTTTCTTCGGATGCAATGGCAGCCGTTTTGGGACACAAGCACGAAAGTGAAACAACAGTGCAGGTGATATTACCACTGAAATGTTCATCTGTTTTAGACTTTGATAAGGATACACATTTATATTCATTTAATCCATTACTGAGAGCGTACTTGGATGAAATTCCCTTTGTGAACAGTTCCGATCTAGCAAGATTAAGATTCGTTAAATTCTTTGCGGATACCATGGCAACAGTTGATCAACATCTTTATAAGGATTCACATAAAAGTGCTGCAGAATACTTCCATTTTGATTACGCTAATGTACAAGAACTGATGCAGCAGGCTCTGCATTGTAATGAAGATATTTTTAAAGCTTTAATGAAGGTAAGCATGCTTTTTCTATTCAAAACACGATTATTTTCGTGAGTTTCGCTATTCATGGTGGGTCGTGCATTTGGTTCCATGCAAAGAACTAAAGGCTGGCATTCTACTCACATGGGGAAAATACTTGAATTATTGCATAATTTCACTGAGAAGGAAGGTTTGCGCCCAAAAACGTAGTCTAACCCCGCCATTTTTTTTTTATTGAAGTGCATATACCAAGACAGGAAAGTGAGTGGTCATGTATTTGTGTGTTTGTGATATCGATTTCACATCTTTCCACGATTTTTCTATTGGATTTTGGAAATGTTCTGACAGTGTGGTATATGTTGTGTTTTTCATTTCGAATTTCACGTTCTTCCATGCATGTATTTCATCTGCACCGCCATTTAAATTGTCGTGTTTCACATCTGCGTGACTTGAATAACAAAAAATGCAACTCGTACAATTCGAACAAATTGAAAAAAAAAACCATGGAATTAAATGCCAGGTGTTCCTAAGATTTTTCCAATTATAAGTATTCGAAGACGATAAAACTGACCTTTTTATCGTATTATCATTACTTTGTTAACCATTACTGAGTATCTGTGTCACAAATGACCACATATATGTTCTGTTTGTCGTAATGACAATCAGCTCCTTTCCTCATTCATGACTTATCACCGGATATGTAACAAGAGTAACACGGCGAGTGCCACATGTGGAGCAGGTACCGCTTACCCTTCCGGAGCACCTGAGTTCCCCCATGTTTTTAGTGTGGTTCGTGTTGCTCCCTCTTCGGTCTTCTGTGTAGTGTTTTGTAGATTATTGTTGGTCCTTTTGTCTTTTTTCCCTTTGGTCATTGTGTTGTCTGCACGTCTTCGATTTGCGATTTCTGATTATTCCTTGGGTATGTTTAAACTTTTCCTAAAAGAAATAAAATTGTATTCTTTATATATGTGATCAAATACCTTGTTTCATTACGCTGTATTCGATCGTTTCAGCCGAAATTAGTCAGTTCCAACCAAATTGATGATAAAACTGAACAAAGTTGTTAAGTTTTTCCACTGAATTTGATGAAATATTAATAAATTTGCTGTTTTATACTTACCTAAATGTCTTCTCTAACCCCTTTGATCGATGAAGGTCTATCATCCATTCCCGGCATATGCTGTGTGTATATGTGTGATGGTGTTCTCTGTCTAAACCAATCCGCGGTAATATATTTTGTCGTCTTAATAGATCTAGAAAAGCTTCAAATATCAATTTTACCTGAATTTTAGCTGATTTCCCCAAATAGATTTAATGCGGTTTTAAATAAGTGTGTATTTACTGCATTGCACGTGGCGTTGCAATATTTTGTGCAGTAAACATGACATGCGAATGAATGAATGAAATCCACATGCTTTGTTTTTAAGTTGAAACGGAAGAAACAGGTACTTGCACTCGTCCTTATTGAAGATCTGGGATTTCTTCCACTCGTGAGAGAAATTCAGCGTCTTTCCACTCGTTTCTTTATGTTTTGAGTTCCGTGTTGTGATATCCGTTACGATTTCCGCATAAAAACGATGTTCGGTTCATCTTTACCTCCAGTTGTTTGTAGGAGGGTTCATGTCTTATTTACGTTATTTGTGTTTGTTTACGTATAATGGTGTCCAACACATATTGTGTTGTGAGTTTGTTTTGTTGTTTCCTCTTGTGTATCCTGGGTTGCCAGTTTCTCTGGGTTATCCATTTATTTTTGGTTCCCCCTTTGGTATTCTCTAAAGTTTATTTAAATGGAGATAAACATTTTATAATAAATAAACGGATATGGTATTACGTAACAGTGTCTACAACTTCACGAAGTTTTCATTAGTTAGACAGTATAATTTTATGATGATACTTAAAATGTATAATTGATTAGTAAGCTATTGTTTGTATATACTCCAATCACAATTCAGTCAAATTGTCGTGATTGTCCTATTTTGATTTTATTGTCATGATTCTGAATAAGTGGCTTGTCATTGTAATCAATGCTTAATGAGGTCACCAAAGTGTATACAATCAGTTTTTCATGACGTATTACGTAATCTCTCATGTCATTGGTAGATTATATCAATCATCTACTATTGGGTAGATTGATTGACTGTTCATTGTATCGTCAGGGGGTAATTAGTTCATCCAAATTCAGGAGGGGAATAAGCTAAACAATATTTACGAATGATACAGAATGTAATGTAAATAGATACAGAAAAGCCAAATTTATATATGAATTGTTTAGGCTTATTTCCGTATTCACTTACAAGTTGATGCGTAGTTGCTGATTTGTTTGTTTTCATGGAAATAAAATTCATTTCGGTGTATAACAACTTTTTGCTATCTTTAAAAAAAAAAATTGCATGCATTTTGAGATGATTTCAATTTTTCCATTTTAATTTAATTGATTGATTGATTGGTGTTTAACGTCCAGCGAACAATTTTTCAGCTATATTCAGGACGAGAACATTAAGAAATTTGAACGCCACGGGACTCGAAACAAGGAAAGGTGATGGGTAGGGACGAATAATTTAGCCAGTGCAACAGGTCTCATATGGACCACTCATCATGAGCATAATGCTCTGATACACTGGGTTCTTTAACATGCGAAGAGGGTGGCAATCTCTCAACACGGGGCCTCGGTTTTATTGACGTCTCATCCGAAGGACGGGTTGGTTGTGAATTTATACATCCCGCACAACCGACGGACGCCCCTTCAAGCCGAAGAAGCTCTCGATTCCATTTCTATACCCCGGGGTTCCCACGGGGTTGACCTCTTTTAGAGGACTAGTGCCTCTAGAGCGGAGAAACCTGGTGTCTATTCTACCTCCGGCACACCCTCTGAGAGTGTGGGGGGGGGGGGGGGATTTTGAACTTTCCATTTATATCCAGCAACACACGAATATATATATACGTCTGAAAATTAAACCAAACAGTGATTGAATTGGATCTTTGAGCAGACAATTTTTTTTCTTCTCTCGACGGGATTTGAACTTACACCATTGATACACTGCAGCACTAATCGTTTAGTCTTATGTCCAGCGCCCTAGACCACTCGACCACATCCGCTATATAAAAATATAGCTTCAATAGTCGAAGTGTTACCTTGTCTCGTAAGGAAAATCTAGAGATGGGCATAAGACATGTGTATAGGCGTGTGTAGATGGTACATATATACTTAATATTATAATTTGACAGCAATCTAACTCAACAATTTTTAATATATTGTATAGGATGATGAAGAATTCATCATACAGTCACAGGAAATAAAGTATATTATACAAACATCTAAGCATACAATGTATCTATCCCACTGGATCTCAAAGTTACTTGTGATACTAGGGTAATACTAAATATTTATATACGTCTGAAAATTTTACCAAACAATATTAGAATTAGATATTTGAACTGACAAAGTTTTGTTCTTCCCTCGACGGGATTTGAACTCACATTATTGATACACTGCAGCACCAATCGATTAGCCATATGTCCAGCGCCATAGTCCCTAGATCACTCGACCACATCCGCTATATAAAAAAAAATATCAGTTGATCCGATATCCAAGGGCGTGTGGTCCTTATCGTGATTTTCTTGAAAGAGGGTGGCTGCTAACAAAGCAGTTATTGAGCCAAATGTTCCTAGTAGTTAAGTTGAAGTCATCACTTCGAAAATCTTAAGGTCGATAACATGACTTGGTTAACCATTACGGAGTTTCTGTGTCACAAATGACCACGAATATATTCCATTTGTCGTAATCACAATCCTGTCCTTTCTTCATTCATGATTTATAACCTGGTTTGTAACCAAAGTAACACAACTGGTACCACATGTGGAGAAGGAACGGCTTACCCTACCAGAGCACCTTAATTGACCCCTGGTTTTAGTCGAGTTCCTGTTGCTCGATCTTTAGTTCTCTGCGTAATATTTTGTAGATATGTGCTTGTCCTTTTTCTTTTGACCATTATATTCTTCGAGTTACGTCTTCTGATTTCCCTTCGCTATCTAATTTAGTGTACAAGAGCTACGGCTCCTCATTTCCCTTAGCTATCTAATTTAGTGTACAAGAGTTACGGCTCCTCATTTCCCTTAGCTATCTAATTTAATGTGCAAGAGTTACGGCTTCTGATTTCCCTTAGCTATCTAATTTAGTGTGCAAGAGTTACGGCTCCTGATTTCCCTTAGCTATCTAAATTAGTGTACAAGAGTTACGGCTCCTCATTTCCCTTAGCTATCTAATTTAGTGTGCAAGAGTTACGGTTTCTGATTTCCCTTATCTATCTAATTTAGTGTGCAAGAGTTACGGCTCCTGGTTTCCCTTAACTATCTAATTTAGTGTGCAAGAGTTACGCTTCTGATTTCCATTAGCTATCTAATTTAGTGTGCAAAAGTTACGGCTTCTGATTTCCCTTAGCTATCTAATTTAGTGTGCAAGAGTTACGGCTCCTGGTTTCCCTTAACTACATAATTTAGTGTGCAAGAGTTACGGCTTCTGATTTCCCTTAGCTATCTAATTTAGTGTACAAGAGTTACGGCTCCTCATTTCCCTTAGCTATCTAATTTAGTGTGCAAGAGTTACGGCTTCTGATTTTCCTTAGCTATCTAATTTAGTGTGCAAGAGTTACGGCTCCTGGTTTCCCTTGACTATCTAATTTAGTGTACAAAAGTTACGGCTCCTGATTTCTCTTAACTATCTAATTTAGTGTGCAAGAGTTACGGATTCTGATTTCCCTTAGCTATCTAATTTAGTGTACAAAAGTTACGGCTCCTGATTTCCCTTAGCTATCTAATTTAGTGTGCAAGAGTTACGCCTTCTGATTTCCCTTAGCTATCTAATTTAGTGTACAAGAGTTACGGCTCCTGATTTCCCTTAGCTATCTAATTTAGTGTGCAAAAGTTACGGCTTCTGATTTCCCTTAGCTATCTAATTTAGTGTGCAAGAGTTACGGCTCCTGGTTTCCCTTAACTATCTAATTTAGTGTGCAAAAGTTACGGCTTCTGATTTCCCTTAGCTATCTAATTTAGTGTGCAAGAGTTACGGCTCCTGGTTTCCCTTAACTATCTAATTTAGTGTGCAAGAGTTACGGCTCCTGATTTCCCTTAGCTATCTAATTTAGTGTACAAGAGTTACGGCTCCTCATTTCCCTTAGCTATCTAATTTAGTGTGCAAGAGTTACGGCTTCTGATTTCCCTTAGCTATCTAATTTAGTGTGCAAGAGTTACAGCTTCTGATTTCCCTTAGCTATCTAATTTAGTGTGCAAGAGTTACGGCTCCTGATTTCCTTTAGCTATCTAATTTAGTGTGCAAGAGTTACGGCTTCTGATTTCCCTTAGCTATCTAATTTAGTGTACAAGAGTTACGGCTCCTGATTTCCCTTAGCTATCTAATTTAGTGTACAAGAGTTACGGCTCCTGATTTCCCTTAGCTATCTAATTTAGTGTACAAGAATTACGGCTTCTGATTTCCCTTAGCTATCTAATTTAGTGTACAAGAGTTACGGCTCCTCATTTCCCTTAGCTATCTAATTTAGTGTGCAAGAGTTACGGCTCCTCATTTCCCTTAGCTATCTAATTTAGTGTACAAGAGTTACGGCTCCTGATTTCCCTTAGCTATCTAATTTAGTGTGCAAGAGTTACGGCTTCTGATTTCCCTTAGCTATCTAATTTAGTGTGCAAGAGTTACGGCTCCTCATTTCCCTTAGCTATCTAATTTAGTGTACAAGAGTTACGGCTCCTGATTTCCCTTAGCTATCTAATTTAGTGTGCAAGAGTTACGGCTTCTGATTTCCCTTAGCTATCTAATTTAGTGTGCAAGAGTTACGGCTTCTGATTTCCCTTAGCTATCTAATTTAGTGTGCAAGAGTTACGGCTCCTGATTTCCCTTAGCTATCTAATTTAGTGTGCAAGAGTTACGGCTTCTGATTTCCCTTAGCTATCTAATTTAGTGTGCAAGAGTTACGGCTCCTGATTTCCCTTAGCTATCTAATTTAGTGTGCAAGAGTTACGGCTCCTGATTTCCCTTAGCTATCTAATTTAGTGTGCAAGAGTTACGGCTCCTGGTTTCCCTTAGCCATCTAATTTAGTGTGCAAGAGTTACGGCTCCTGATTTCCTTTAGCTATCTAATTTAGTGTGCAAGAGTTACGGCTTCTGATTTCCCTTAGCTATCTAATTTAGTGTACAAGAGTTACGGCTCCTCATTTCCCTTAGCTATCTAATTTAGTGTACAAGAGTTACGGCTCCTCATTTCCCTTAGCTATCTAATTTAGTGTACAAAAGTTACGGCTCCTGATTTCCCTTAGCTATCTAATTTAGTGTGCAAGAGTTACGGCTTCTGATTTCCCTTAGCTATCTAATTTAGTGTGCAAAAGTTACGGCTCCTGGTTTCCCTTAACTATCTAATATAGTGTGCAAGAGTTACGGCTCCTGGTTTCCCTTAACTATCTAATTTAGTGTGCAAGAGTTACGGCTTCTGATTTCCCTTAGCTATCTAATTTAGTGTGCAAGAGTTACGGCTTCTGATTTCCCTTAGCTATCTAATTTAGTGTGCACGAGGTACAGCTCCTGATTTCCCTTAGCTATCTAATTCAGTGTACAAAAGTTACGGCTCCTGATTTCCCTTAGCTATCTAATTTAGTGTACAAAAGTTACGGCTCCTGATTTCCCTTAGCTATCTAATTTAGTGTGCAAGAGTTACGGCTTCTGATTTCCCTTAGCTATCTAATTTAGTGTGCAAAAGTTACGGCTCCTGGTTTCCCTTAACTATCTAATTTAGTGTGCAAGAGTTACGGCTCCTGGTTTCCCTTAACTATCTAATTTAGTGTGCAATAGTTACGGCTTCTGATTTCCCTTAGCTATCTAATTTAGTGTGCAAGAGTTACGGCTCCTGGTTTCCCTTAACTATCTAATTTAGTGTGCAAGAGTTACGGCTCCTGATTTCCCTTAGCTATCTAATTTAGTGTGCAAGAGTTACGGCTTCTGATTTCCCTTAGCTATCTAATTTAGTGTGCAAGAGTTACGGCTCCCGATTTCCCTTAGCTATCTAATTTAGTGTGCAAGAGTTACGGCTCCTGATTTCCCTTAGCTATCTAATTTAGTGTGCAAGAGTTACGGCTTCTGATTTCCCTTAGCTATCTAATTTAGTGTGAAAGAGTTACGGCACCTGATTTCCCTTAGCTATCTAATTTAGTGTGCAAGAGTTACGGCTCCTGGTTTCCCTTAGCTATCTAATTTAGTGTGCACAATGCGTTGCCCGAATAACCTTCATCAGGTTAGAATAGAAGTAAAATCATGCATATGTCCACGTGAGCAAGAAAACCAAAGAAATTAGTACTTTAACACGACCCCAGTTACATGTATGTATGTTATCAAGATTATGTCTGTTACATTTGTATATTTGTTTCTAGGCTGTGAGTGGGGCCGAGGAATTGTTCATCAAATGTTTTCCTGTCGAGAGAGTGAAGGATTTTTATAATCATTTATTGGAAGCAGCTCAATTGTTTGGAACACCAAAAGAGATGGCTATTCTAAAAATGTTTCTAGCTCAAGCTATGATGCAATTAAAAGGTCGGGATAAGTATCACATGTTTAATCATTTTCTATGCGTTACGTTCATATAGAGAATTTTGAAGAACTTCCGCAATTGAAAATATTTTTAAAAATATCATTGGCATTGAAAAGAGCTAAATTATTTATATATACGTTTTAAGAAATTTGACACATGTATTTCATCATAAGGATAACAACAATAAATGCTTTATTGTCAATCAAGATGCCCACAATGAGCAGTATAATCAATAAGAAATCACAGTATACAATTGATTCACATAATAATTTTTGATTTGATAGGACAACACAAAAAAAAAGCACATGTATATAACATTTTGCTACAATTGACACATGCATGGTATTGTAGCACATATGTTATATTTTTGCAAGGGTACTTTATGAAAAGAGTGTTTAAACAGCGAGTGTAATCAATTCAACCAATATCAACCAAATGAATAACTATATCTCACTTTAACTTACTGAACATCAAAAAGAAGACACATGGCGTTGGAAATCCAGATCCTGGCTTGGGACAGTCATAAAAATGTTGCAGTGTAATCTAAGCTGACTAATTGTCATTTGTCCAGGGAAAATACAAATGAGATGCGCATCAATTCCCTGAATGCACATTACAAAATACAGCATAACTTCATATCATTAATTACAGTACCTGACAAGTAGTGTAAGATACCCTACACCCAACTGTATTTTCCTATGTAGGATTTATTTAACATGTGATTTTGATTCTATTTTTAATTTTCAAATAACCATTGGATGCACGTATGAAAAAAACAACTCATTATTGACATTATATAAATACTCGACTTTTACTGTTTCCGGCTTCTATAAAGCATGAGGGTTAATATGTAAAGGAAAGAAATTATCTTAAATGTTAGTCAAACTAATACTTCTGGAATTTATAATGTCAATGCAAACATACGTCATTTATAATACATGGACATATTATACCCACAGTTGACACCAATCGACAGGAAGTTACTCGACTATTTAAGGAAGCATATTCAACCTTTTCAACTCTAGATCACCATGACTACCATCACATGACGTTACTAGGATTCATGGGAAGATTTATAATACGACAGGGGAAATACCATGATGGCTTGGGGTAAATTATTTATTTTTAGTCCGTTGATGATTAATTTAGAAAGAAGGAAATTATAGTGCAATATAAGTCAAGTGATTTTGACAATGCTCACAATTATAAACGAACACTCGCATGTTAAAGTATTAATATATATTTAAATGACCAGAGTGCTATCATTGGAATAGATATACTTTAGATTTTAAGAAATTGTATTAGTAAGTTCGAATTTTGTACAGTCAAAGCTGTATATAAAGGTCACCCAAGGGAATCTGATCATGTGGCCTTTATGAGCAGTTGCCTTTTATATAAAGGTTAAAATTGTATGCACTATTCATTAATGGAAAAAATGAGACTGCCCTTTATAGACAGTGATTTGCTATATAGAGGTGCCCTTTAAGACAGGTTTGACTGTATTTGCAATACTTGTATGTAAATATCATATGCAGCAATGTTCGTGTACCTTTGAAAATGTACGATGCCAATACAAAGGAAGAGAAGAATATTACGATATTTTACCAGAATAGATAGTGTGAAATCATTATTAATCGTGCGGTTCTAATTTTTGTCGCTAATTTGGTTGTCCACTTAAACCACGAAAATAAAAATCCAACGAAATACAATTTTCCCATTAATTGTTAGCTGTAGTGTTTGAAACCACGAATTCAACCCATGGATCAATGAGTTTTGTAGAAACCACGAAAAATGGTGCCAACGAATAAAAGTACTTTCAACATTTTCATAAAACATATATATAAAAAAAGTTTGAAGATACCAAAGAAGTAACCAGAAGCTATAATTCTAAGAAGAATAGACAATTCAATGACCAAAACAAACAATAGTCGATAAAATATTAGAGAAAATTAAAGTTCAACAACACGAGCCCCACTAAAACTGTGGTGAATACCAGTAAAGAAATAATATTCTGAACAGATGCAACATCAGATCAGTGAACGTGAAATAAAACAAAACCAGTGAAACAAAAACAAAAGAAATCCGGATCAATAAAGCAATGTCAGGAAAATATGAAAAAAACCCAATGCGGATAAATAAATCAAGCACCAGTGAAACGTGACAAAAATCGTGATAAATAAAACAATGACGGTTAAACCTGAGAAATCGGGATACACGTAAATAAAACAATAACGGTTAAGCCTGAGAAATCCCAATTCAGTCAGAAAATAAAATAATTAAAATCGCAAATAATAACAAAATTACGCAATGAAACATAAAAAGAAACAAAAAGTCTTAAACAACAGTTTGTATTGCAGCAATTCGTGTTACTCGATCATTAGTTGTATGTGTATGTTTTGTAGATTGTTGTTTGTCGCTTTGTACTTTTTCTTTTGAACATTGTTTTGTCTGTTGCTCTCCGATATTCAGATTCTGATTACCACTTTGGTATTTTCAAACTCTTCTTAATATTAAACTTGCAGTGTGTCAGCTATGAGTATGGATATATGGAAGGAAAGAAAGCGGAGACAGTTTCTTTTTACGGAATTAATGAATGCTTTATTTTTCTTACAGATATATTGAAAGAGCGCTGAACATGAAAGTTGATGCCAATAAACGAACACATGTACATAGACGAACCATAGAATTCCTCGTACAACAAGCACTAGGGGAACTGTTTTCAGGTATTAATTTTGATGAAATATTAGATTGATTGATTGATTTATTTGTTTCATTTAACGCCACTTTCAGCAATATTTCAGCTATATCATCGCGACCAGTTTTAGTGGTGGAAGAAGCCGGAGTACCCGGAGAGAACCACCGACCATGGGCAAGCAGCCGGTAAACTTTATCACTTGCGGATGCGAGTCGAGTGCACCCTTTTTTGTAATTTACACAGCCGGGCGCGAACCCACGCCGTATTGGTTATAGGCTTGTATGAGTTGTTAGGTAATCCTACTACCTAACTCATTGAGCCACCCGGGCCCCCGATGAAATATTAGAATTAATATAATTAATATATATTATTTGTTTGTAAATCCACTTTCATCCTAGAACTAGCTTAACTCCGCCACGTTTTATTCAGTGATGGTTCTGATTAGAAAATACAATATTTACGTCATTTGTGTTTGCTTGTGAATAGAAGTGTCCAACCCATATTGTGTTGTGTTTTTGCTTTGTTTTTCTTCGTCTTGTTGCCGGTTTTTCTATATTGTCCATTTTTGATTGCCCTTTCGGTATTCTCTAACGTTTATCTTCAACCAAGATTAGATCAAGACAAAAACACAACAATTCAAATTCACTTAGAATGTAAGAAAAGCTTGAAGATACCAAAAGTATAATCTGACGCCATAATGCGAAAACGGACAGCCAATGCAATGACCAAAAGAAGGACAGCCAATACAATGGCCAAAAGAAGAAGGACAGCCAATACAATGGCCAAAAGAAGGACAGCCAATACAATAGCCAAAAGAAAAAGGACAGCCAATGCAATGGCCAAAAGAAGGACAGCCAATGCAATGGCCAAAAGAAGGACAGCCAATGCAATGACCAAAAGAAGAAGGACAGCCAATACAATGGCCAAAAGAAAAAGGACAGCCAATACAATGGCCAAAAGAAGAAGAACAGCCAATACAATGGCAAAAAGAAAAAGGACAGCCAATACAATGGCCAAAAGAAGGACAGACAATACAATGGCCAAAAGAAAAAGGACAGCCAATACAATGGCCAAAAGAAGGACAGACAATACAATGGCCAAAAGAAAAAGGACAGCCAATACAATGGCCAAAAGAAAAAGGACAGCCAATGCAATGGCCAAAAGAAAAAGGACATCCAATACAATGGCCAAAAGAAGAAGGACAGACAATACAATGGCTAAAAGAAAAAGGACAGACAATACAATGGCCAAAAGAAAAAGGACAGCCAATACAATGGCCAAAAGAAAAAGGACAACCAATACAATGGCCAAAAGAAGGACAGACAATACAATGGCTAAAAGAAAAAGGACAGACAATACAATAGCCAAAAGAAAAAGGACAGACAATACAATGGCCAAAAGAAAAAGGACAGCAAATACAATGGCCAAAAGAAAAAGGACAGCCAATACAATGGCCAAAAGAAAAAGGACAGCCAATACAATGGCTAAAAGTAAAAGGACAGACAATACAATGGCCAAAAGAAGAAGGACAAGACAATACAATGACCAAAAGAAAAAGGACATCCAATACAATGGCCAAAAGAAGAAGGACAGCCAATACAATGGCCAAAAGAAACAGGACAGCCAATACAATGGCCAAAAGAAACAGGACAGCCAATACAATGGCTAAAAGAACAAAAAAGAGATCAAGACAAACAATTGTCAACAAAATACTACTCATAAAACTTAAAGATTTAGCAGCAAGATTATATATGTTTCAGAAAATTACGACAAATCAGAGGATGCATTGAACCTAGCTCATAATATAGCACAGAAAGAGGCCCCTTACCATGAGGCGGTGGCTCTGATATCTAATACCTTTGGATTAATATGTGATAGATGTAAGTATATATTAAGTCATATAGGAATGTAATAGTTCCTGAAAAAAAAACTATTTTTGTGCCGCATAAAAACGATGTTGGATTCGTCTTATCTTCCAGTTGTTTATAAGAGGGCTCATGTCTTATTTACCTTATTTGTGTTTGTTTGCGTATATTGATGTCCAACACATATTGTGCTGTGTTTTTGTTTTTCTTCGTCTTGTGTACCCTATGTTGCTAGTTTCTCTGGATTGTCCATTTTTGATTGCCCCTTCGGTATTCTCTAACATTTATTCAGTACAATTGTTTGCGTCATGTCGCGTCAGTTGTGTAAACCACAACATTAATCGACGATATGTCTCGCAAACACAATGGACTCGCTTGATTGATTGGTTTTTAATGCCAACTTTAGTAGTATGTCAGCTATATCGCAACTGATTGGACATGTTACAAACAGCTGTACCAACACAATAGGCGTGTAATATGTATTTATAAATGTAGCTTTATGGTATATACTAACGTTGTAAATGATGACGTAACGACGAATACCTGTATGATACAGGTGAATAATTCCTTTTTCTTACTCTCCTCTCAAAATATCTTATTTTAGTTCGAAAAGAAAACTCGGCATTTACGAGATATCTATTCTTAGCTTCAGACAATATATGTCAACCATCATGAATCGAACTTTTTGAAATTGCTGGGTCTAAATTTACTGCATAAATGTGTCCAATATCAACATGGAGAATATACGTCTCCTATATTGTATTTAGGACATATTAATCATGTTTTGACGACGCGTGCAATTATTTTGACGGGAGATGCTAACCCGTCCGCACCACCTGGTCTCAATTCCGGTTTGTGATGGTGCTAAGGTTTCCGAAATTTTGTAATTTTGCTATAGTGTACTTAATTGGGAGAGGATGGGTTGTACACCCATGTTGTTAATCTTCTTCAATATATCATCCGAACGGAGGTAAATGTTTACTCGGGTTCAACATTCTATGGTTTTCAAGTCATAATAAAGAATACATCTTTTTTTTTTCAGCGGGGCGTGATGAAGATAAAGCATTACAATGGTACAAATCATCGTTGTCAGAGAGACGGAAGTATGAAAAGTTTGCACCGGAAATGCTCGTGGCACCACTTAACAACATAGCCAGTCAGTCATTAAAACGAGGAAATTATGGTAAGTACGGTCATCCGTATTAATCCATTCTATGTTACTTTTGACCAGTCAGGGTGTGAATATTATAAGAGGCTACTTACCCCACAATACAAGAAAACTTCCGTGTTGAGAGACGGGAGATAGTTAAGTTACCAATAATAAAATGAAGACAAAAAAATATCACAACGTCAGAACAGTGTCAAAATCAAACCAGGAAAATTGATGACGACCGTGGCTTGATAGACACTTCATTAAACAAAATATCCGATTAAACTAGCTTTCGTAGTCCAAACCTCCCCTGATGGTGAATGATGCGGTCACGGCATGCAAGTGCGTATAATGTTTTTATTGTCCATTTATCCCATAGCAAAGACATATTATATGTTCATGCTTTTGTTAGAAACTGGAACTGCTTACTCTTCTCGAGCACCTGTCTTCACCATCGGTATTTTAGCGAGATCCGTGTTGTTCATCTTTTAAGTTTGCAATTGTGTTTTTTTGTTTTGTTTTGTTTGATTTCATTGGGTTTCATGCCCAAAGTTGCCTATGTCCCTTGATTGTCAATTCGTGGTTGCCCCTTCAGTTTTCTCTAACGTTTATGCATACGGAGATATGATTTTAAAAAGACCACTTAATTTTAGGTTATGCTATGAAATTGACCGAGGAGGCTCTGAAGATCAGAAAGAAGTGTGGGTGGAATGACTATTACACAGGTCTGACGTTACGTCAAAAGGCTGAAATTTACATGGCCAAGTAAGTTTTAATGTTCTTAGATTTTTACTCACTCTAATGGATCTCTTCAAGTTTGAAAGTGGCTTTGGTTATGGTGTTTAACGCCACTTTCAACAATATTTCAGCTATATCGTGGCGGTCCGTTTTATTGGTGGACGAAACCGGAGTACCCGGAGAAAATCACCGTTACTGACAAACTTTATCACATAATGTTGTTTCGATCACGACCACGACGGCCCCAACAAAGTTTGAAAGGAAAGGTTTTTAATACTGCACATAAAAATTAAAACAAATATTGCATGCATGTCAAACTGTTTTCATATAAATCCATAGGTATTCACCAGCATAGCAGTTTCACGAAGGAGAACATATGTGTTGATGACTGTACCCCGATAAAACACTTGAGTTCGAGTTGCGGTCGGTTCAAATCAAAGACTAAAAAAATGGCATTGTTTATATCACCGCTAAGCACACAGCATTAAGAAGTAAGAGCCATTAAGACTGGTTTGTCAGGATCAGGGTAATGTGTCCGAGTGGAGCACCGTGCCTACGTGCGGACTGCTGTTTCAGTCATCTATCATTATGAAAATATAACTAAGTGTGCTAGTACAAAGCGGACATTTTGGCGTTCAACAGGAATAACTCTCGCTCACCCACGTGATCCGACAGAGTGTATTGTTATATGTTTGTGGATAACTGAATTTGATAAAACTAGAGATGTCTAATTTCAACAGCACGACGCTTTCCTCTAACATTCATTACTTACGCTCAAAGTCATTAGAGCGGAGCGGCAAATAATGTAAAGAAGCAAGAACACCAAATGGTCGAAAAATAGGATACGAAATATCGTATAAATAACATTACTGCTGAAACACATACTGAATTGTCCTTTTTTGATTGTCCCTTCGGTATTCTCTAACATTTATTTACTACTAGACATATGATATTCTCTGGGTTTAATAGTACACAAGCAGATATATCGACCAAGTTGGAGTAATAGAAGGGAATATATGTAACTTAGTGTACACGACGTTTTACTTATATAACGCCACGATATAGCTGAAATACCGCTAAAGTTGGCGTTAAACACCAATCAATCATTCAATCACATATGTATATACTTATATTTTTCAGAGGACAAATAGAACTAGCAATTACAACATGTGACGAAGCTTTCCAAATCTGTGAACAATGTACACCTACACATCATTTCTTGAATGAGATACGTTTACTACGCTTCCATTGTCACGTGATATCAAAAGATTTATCGTCTGCTAATGAAGTGTATGAACTAATAATGGCGGGAAGAGAGCGCTACAGCAGAGATACCGAACGAGGGGAACATACGATGAAAGTCATGTTACATTCTTTACTTTTGACAGTGGGTGATGAATGGGACAATGCATACAACGAGCTTCAAGTGGAAATAAGAAAACTCAGAGATCTTGCATTTGAGTGTAACGACTTTGATAAATACCATCTTCTTCAGTTGAAAATTAATGATGGGTCACGATTATTTACAAGCAAACGTGTAGACACCCAAGACATTCATCAACAGAAATGTCGTGATTTTGTTACCAAACATTGTCATTTGTGCAAGTTGGCCCGATTTGATTGATGAAGTGTAGCTTGTAAATTATTTGGCCCTTTTTACATCAGACTGTTGTTTAATTTTTTATCTTTATGTGTTAATTTGCTTTTACCACATGTGATTTCGAAAATGATTTGTTTAGCAGTTTATATAGAAAATTATAAAGCTGCTAAGTGATATCACTTGAATGGTTTGTAGATATATACAATATTTTGCATCAAAATATATTGTGTTGCAGGCGACACAATTTTGAAAATTTTAACTTAATACACTTAATTATAAATAAATGACATAGGTTCTAAAATGTTTATTTATCACCATGAACACAGTTTGGTCATGTATCTTAGAACAGCGCAGTATTTGATTCACCCATCCCCCACACTCAACAGATGTCATTATGGGAGGAACGAAAAACTATAATATGCGAGCGTTAGCGAGCTCTTTATGGTATAAAATGTGTACTTAGGATTTTTTGACAAACATGGCTGAACATAGTGACGAATGAAAAAAAAATCGACGCTTTGTAAACACCGGTTCCGTGTAACACACTAACACACTCAACTAATGAAGATCTTCTTAACATAAAGCGCAAAGGTGATCCTGAAGTCTCGTACCCTCTCTCGTACGTCCGATACCACTGAAACCCAGAACCCGTGTGTAATAAAAGTCATTTTGTTAGCTTGTTTTACTTATATTGATATTTTTTATTTTATTAAATCTCTTCTGACATACTGACAAGAATTTTTGTTTTCGTAAGGAACGATAACTCGCATAAAGGAACGACAGCTCGATTGAATGAGACTAGATTCGGCCCTAAAAAAAAGTCGTCCCCAATAAATCGCGGCCCAAAAAATCTCGACACTTTTTGATGCACTGCGTGAAATTGTCAGATAATTTTCAGATACGCGAGCATTCATGGCCGGCACGGTTTCATATTATGTGCCACATGATTGCTTTTTTTTTCCCAAAATGTATTTTTATGTGCTAATTCCTTACCCTTTAATTTGCATTGAAAATTAAATGCTATACTTCACCACAATGTAAATTGTCCATGTTTCATATTATCCCTTGAAAATCTGAATAAATTAATATGCCCTTGATTTTCTGTATGGTGAGTTAACGTTCCATTGGCACCATCTTTATAGAGGGACGCGGAGTTGTTTACCTCGCTTAGATAAATTTGCATCTGCATTTTCATATCAATTTTCTGTTTATCTGAGGTTTGTTTTTGAGTTGAATATAACACTGTTGTCTTGCATTGTCTGGCAATCTTTCGGCTTCATCTATCTACCGGTTGACATTAAGAAGAATTCCGAGGACATCCAACCACATCCAGCCATGTATCACTTGCGGCATGAACAATGGCCACAAGGTCCATGTACTATCTTGTGTGATATGAGAATAAACACATATATTCAAGGCAAATCAAATGACTGATATTCCACTGTGGAACTTAAGTTGCACAAAAATCAATCTCTCAGATGCACTTTGATTTGACACAACGCGGTATGTAGTTTTCATTTCCCACCGTTTCAACATCTGAGAGAACTCGGTGACACAGAGTATAGGTTCTATCTTTGTATCGCGGGAACATTTCTGCTGGTATGAAACTTCGGTGTCACGACGATTAGCTATATTATGTATAAAGATCAAGATTAGGGCTGTTATAAGATAAGATAAGATAAAAATAAGATAAGACTTTTATTTTCGAATTATCGGCCCATATGAGCATAACAATCAAACATCAAATAAAGTTAATAATGCAATAAACAATAATCAATAATATTAAAGAAAATATAAGGCAGTACACAGTATTGAAAATGATTCTAATTCAGTAATACTGTTACTGGGCTCGACCCAAATTCTATCCACTGTACAATGGGAGATAACTCCGATTGTACAGTGTTGGAATTCCCACCGAGCTTTACAAATAAAAGAAACATAATGCTTATATATAAATCAGTGCAAACAATATGCATCCACCGCTGTAACTACATTGAGGCAAATGCCTCATCCCGAAATTGACGATTTTTTTATTTTATTTTTATAAATCTCTGTTCCGATAGAAACGATATCCACTGAATGAATTCGTTTAATGTCTATGGTTACCGTTTGAAGTCTATCGATACTATTTAATCCCTAAAAACCTGATAAATTTACCTTTAAAAAAGAAATTAGATTTTTCAATTTTTTCGGTTTTATCAAAAATGATAATTTTTGGTTTTTCAGTTTTATGTTCTAAACACCAATTTTTACAATATTCTTGTAATCTATGTATACATGTTTTCATACCCTGCTCTGTTTTGGAGAGTAAAGCAACATCATCAGCAAAAAGCAAGCAGTTCAGTTTACATGAATTTAGTTCAGCAGGGTCACATCCATCCTTGAAAATTGATGGCAAATCATTTATATAAACTTTAAATAAGTTGGAACTCTAAGTATCCCATTGGCACACTTCAACTTCTGAATTAAAATTAGGTGATAATTTCTTATTTATCTTAAGGCTTAATGTGTTTTCCCTGTACATATCTTTCAAAATGTTATGAAAAAAAGCGCCCTACTCCGATATTCTGTAATTTCAAAAAAAAAGTGCAGGGTGTATGACTGTATCAAATGCTTTTCTAAAGTCGACAAAGCCGCTATAGAGTCTTCCCTTAGAAATATTTGTATGCTTATCTATCAATGTTCTCAAGATGAACATATGATCAGATGTTCTACTTTTGTTTTGAAATCCTATTTGCTCTTTTACAATTATGCTGTTACAGTCTAAGAAGAGTATAATCTGTTGTTTAAAACACTATTGAACAGTTTAACTAAACAGCTAATTACTGTTATCCCCCTATAATTGTTTGGATATGTTGGAAACCACTTGCATGACCGCATCACTTCACTAAGAGGGGAGGTTTGGTTTCATCAATTTAGTTTAACCTCGCCACTTTGTACTGAATGTGGGTTGGGGTCAAGGTGTATGGATGTTGCCTCTGTTTCTACGATTTTTCGATAGGGTGGTATTTTTCTTTATATTTTTTAAAGATTATATTGCACACAAACCCGTATTATGGTTACGGTACAGTAAGTTAATCTAGAAGATTAGATACGTTACCTTTATTGGAAAATTAAAATACCATATAACACCATAACAAGATTTAGAAAAGTTTGAAGATAATCAGAAACCGTAAATCAAAGAAGGACAGACAACACAATGGCCAAAAGTAAAATTCAATATTTCAATTCAATATTTTAATGGAAATAGCACAGTATATTGGCGTTATCCAATTAACTTTACAAGTACATCACAAGATAAGACATTTAGTTATAACATAATTGTTAAAGCATTCATATGTTGTGTACAAGTTGCGATTTTGTACAAGAATAGTGTACAAGTTCTAACTTGTACCACACACAAATACAAGTTAAAACCTGCACAATGTTGACCTGTACAAGTTATAACTGGTACAAAATTCAGCCAAAAAGTGTTTCAACTTGTACACCTTTTACTTAAAAATCATAAATTCATATTTCAACTTGAAAAGTAATTTATTACAACAAAATAGCAAAAACTATCTACATAAACAAAACTAGCACAAAAAAGGTGAAATTCATTTTAGAAATTTTAGTATCTTACATGAAAAATGACAAATCAATCAAACACACGTAAATTTGTTTTAGTTAATTTAGGCAACTATTTATTAGTACAGGAAAGTGACTGGTGACATCTTGAATTACACAATACTTTAAATTTTCTGCATTTACACCTACTTGTTTTGCAGCTACCGCTCTTACAGTTACAATGGAAATATTTCTGACCTCCGCTCATTGGCAACTTACTTGCAACCGCTCTCAAACTCAATTCACTCTCGGGCACATCCGATACATTCACAGTTTCACTCACAGAACTCAATTTGATTTCTACTTAAGTAGCCTTTAATCAAACCCACTTTTGTACCAACTTTGTAATCACCATGATCATTTACTTGTGTTACAACACCTTTCATATTTCTTGGATAAGTAGGACCTCTATCTACTGCGGGAATTGGTATAACTACATTGTCACCTTTCTTACGAACTGTTTACTGTTGCTTAGTGATCATTGTTAGTGAATCAGCCTGCGTCTGTTGTCCTGATAATGCGCGCTTACGGGTATGAACTATATTTGAACTGGTTATTTCTGAGAAGAAATCAACTTCCTGAGTTTCCGGTAATGTATCTGGATTAACGCTACCAGAGAATGTTCGTTTACGTACTCATTCAGTATATCCACAGTCAATTTCATGTAAGATGATACAAGTCCTATCTTAGGATCTGAGCCAAAAAGTGCATTGTAAGGAGTCTGATCAATGACACGATGGTGTGATCTGTTCTTCTGGAACTGCACAAATCGTAAGCTTTCAGACCATTTCGTTGTGCTGTTTTCATTCAACCAAGTAATCAGCATTTCTTTAACATCAGCATTGGCCCTCTCCACAGATCATTGGCTCTGTGAATGTCTAGGTCGACCATAAACTATTGTAAGATCAGGCCATATTGATTTCAGTTAAGTAATGATGTTAGCAGTAAGCTCACGTCCATTATGACTTTGAAGTATGTTTTAAAGGTTGTGCGCAACCTCTGCAGCAGTTTATGTCTTTAAAGGATGTAAGACACTGAATTCGGTGAAGTAGTCTTGGTAGTGAAAAATACATCTATACTCATTGTCGGGGGCTGATTGATAATCAATGAGATCCACTTGCCCTCTTGAATTAAAATCAGATGATGTAACAGGTTTGATGACTAACTTGGACAGCTCAGAGCGTTTTTTCTTCAGAGCGCATTGTTCACACATTTTTAGAAATACCTTTATAACTTCTTCAGTTTCTTGTGGGTTTTATGCAACCCTCCATGCCCAACAGCAGTGTGACTCTGTTTTATGACTGGATACATGTCTTCTATGGCAATGAAGTATAATATGGGATCATCTGTAAAACAATGACAGAATCAATAATAGAAGCAATTGTCATAGATGTAGCTGACATTGAAACATAAAGACATGCTTAAAACACAGAAAAAAATATGTTTATATCATTTTCTGCTTACGGCAGGTAGACGGTTTTCTTCGGGTACTCCCGTTTCCTCAATCAATAAAATGACCGTCATGAAATTACCCATATGGTGTAGGAAGTGATGTTAAACCCAACCAAGCAAAAATAATCCAATATAATATTTTGCATGTTACGTCCTGGTAATATATACTTTTGATCCAGGTGAGCAAAATCAATCTGACCATGACATTTACTATATCAACAGAATTCTAGCAGTATAAAAAGAAATCATAATAGAACAGGAATTACTGCTTACCATCATGTGTTTTCTTTCTGATTAATTTTTCCAAGTTAGCAATTTTCAAAACATCATACTGCTTCAGCAAATTTCTGTCTCTTCCAATCATTTCTGTGTTTTCCTTGACCTGTTTTACATCCTCAAGCAGTTTGGTATATTTGTCCCTTGTAAATAGTGTGTTTTTGATGACATATTATTTGAAGACATTTCTAATAGTTCACTGAAAAATTTATCCTGATTGTCGACCATGATTGCTGTGACATCTATATTCAACTGTTGGTACTCAAGGTGTGAACAGATTGCAAATTTACAAAGATTTTTACCTTTCTACTCAGTAGTAGTTCAACATAGTAATTAACAGGTAGAAACTATTTAAATGTATTTGGTCAATACTTCATGATTACAAATACAATTATATTTATGACCTTAAGATATTTCTAAAGTATTGGAAGTAACATACATTTTTAAATATTGCTTATTAGTTTGTACTACAGAGTTTAATTCATGCAAATAATAAATTTAGTTTGGTTTGGATACTTTAGTAATGTGTTGTTAGTCAAATATACAGATCTAAAAAGTTGTACAAGTTGAAACACTTTTTTGGCCTAATTGTGTACAAGTTATAACTTGTACAGGTTATAACCTGTATTTTTGTGTTGTACAAGTTATAACTTATGCAATATTTTTGTACAAGTTATAACTTGTACAAAATCACAACTTGTACACAACACATAAATTGTATATAAAAACGGAGACATGCACACATCTCTGGTAATAATAATAATAATAAGTCACTTCTAATAGTGAAAAATAATGTAGTGTGAGGATTAGTTTTGGTCGACTGATGGATGTTCTCTCAAAAACATGGCTTCTTTGATTTTACAAGCTAATTTTGCATCATGTATTACTGCAGGATTAATAAAATCATTGATTTTATTAAAATCATATATGTTTATAAAAGAAATAGTATATTCATTTCTTAATAAATTGTATTGAGGACACTGAAAAAGAAAATGTACCTCATCTTCCACATTTGTGGGGCAGAATTTACAAAATCGTTGATCAGCTGGTATTTTTGTTGTACCATATCTACCAGTTTCTATCGCCAAAGAATGTGCACTAATTCTTAATTTTGTCAGCATGCGTCTTAAATCTTTAGATATATTGAGTTTTAAATATCTTTGTAGTTCAAAATCGCCAAACATTTTACTATAAAATCTTAATTTACCACTGTTGTTCTGTTTTATTCTACATAATTCTGATTTTAATTTATCTTTATAAAAATCTTTTTGTTGAAGGATTTTGACTTAATTGTTGATGATAATTGAAATAAGTCTAATATTTCGTACATTTTTTTCAACCAAGAATGTTCCCTTTTTAGTAATAATTGATCCTAAGCAAACGCTGCTTTAAGAATATTATGAATGCCACCAATCAGTCCACCAGATTCACTCAATCTTAAAAAATAATTGAAAATGAGTTTGTAACATCTTAATACCACTGGAAAAGGACAAAAGGACAAATTAACAACGATCTACAAAACATGCATATAAAACTAAAGATCGATTAATACGAACCTCACTAAAAATCCGGGTGAACTCAGGTGCGCCGGAAGGATACGCAGTTCCTATTCCACTGGTGGTACCCGTGTTACTCTAGTTACAAATCCGGTGATAATTCATGAATGAGGAAAGAACCGGAAAGTGTTTACGACAAGTGGAACATATCCGTGGTTATTTGTGACACAGATATTTATAGCGGTCAACCAAGTCATGATGGCGACGGTAAAACTTTCGAAGTAATGATTTCAACTTAACCAATAGGAACCCTGCTTGTAAACATATATCTAGAGGGGAGGCTTGAGAACCTATCTACCGGTTTACCTCCGTCACATGTTTGTGCCTGTATCTCCCAGGCCAGTGTTTTCGTGTAATGCTAGATTGTCTCTCATGTTCATTTACATCCATATTCTTCTTACTAATTGCCCGTAGTCTTACATATGATGTATACCTATCCTATGGTCAAATGTATTATTTTTTATTTCTGTTTCATATACACTGAAGGGGGTTGTCATGATTTATGCAGAATATCAATTATAAATAACATAAAATGTGACAGTAATAGAAAAAAATATACATCTCGTAATGGTGCGAGAATTGCATTCACAGTTGAAGTTGTGAAAGAGACTGATCACATAGGTATAAGCTTATATATCAACTACTATAATATCAACAACAACAAAATAGACAAGGCTTCGATCGTTTTTTGTATACAAAAAAGGCCAATATCATTAAAATAGGATATCTCACTAGCTCTTATGTACTGTTGTGACGTCAGAGATATTGGGAAACTTCATTACGAGGGGTGGGGGTTATGGTGTGTACCAACCACTTTCAACACTATTTCATTTATATCGTGGCGGTCAGTTTTATTGGTTGAGAAAACCACCGACATGCTGCAAGTCACTTACAAATATTATCATATAATGTGGTATCGAGTACACCTCGCCACTAGCGGGACTCGAAATTCGAAATACCAACTTTGGTGGTGTTAGGCGCTGATAGGTAGTTCAATGTAAATCCAACTACCATACGACCAAGATAAAGCCCCCCCCCCCCTCCCAATACGGTCACGTGCGAGTGTTCTAATGTTATGAAAGAATATAATGATATGGTTATAGCATATTCAGCAAATCAGATTGCTTGTAGGATGAATTGCAGTGTTTTAGTAACACTTTCATAGTCTCGTAATCGCCATTTTCATTTTCATTGGATGGTACATGAGGTCACTCGCACGTGAACCGTAATGTAGCTTCCTCAGACACGTCACCACACACACACACCGCGAAATATTCGTAAAGGTGAGAGATCGCATTTTAATCAGATTACGAAAAAAACTTATGGGTTTTCAACAATATTATAGCTTTTTAGTGACGATTAGTTTAATTGATAGAGGAAATCGGAGTACCGTGACAAAACCGCCCACCTGTCGCAAATCACTGACACTCTTATCTCAGAAGGTTGTATCGACTACACATACCCATGTACCGTGACAAAACCGTCCACCTGCCGCAAGTCACTGACACTCTTATCTCAGAAGGTTGTATCGACTACACATACCCATGTACCGTGACAAAACCGCCCACCTGCCGCAAGTCACTGACACTCTTATCTCAGAAGGTTGTATCGACTACGCATACCCATGTATCGTGACAAAACCGCCCACCTGCCACAAGTCACTGACACTCTTATCTCTGAAGGTTGTATCGACTACACATACCCATGTACCGTGACAAAACCGCCCACCTGCCGCAAGTCACTGACACTCTTATCTCAGAAGGTTGTATCGACTACACATACCCATGTACCGTGACAAAACCGCCCACCTGCCGCAAGTCACTGACACTCTTATCTCAGAAGGTTGTATCGACTACGCATACCCATGTATCGTGACAAAACCGCCCACCTGCCACAAGTCACTGACACTCTTATCTCTGAAGGTTGTATCGACTACACATACCCATGTACCGTGACAAAACCGCCCACCTGCCGCAAGTCACTGACACTCTTATCTCAGAAGGTTGTATCGACTACACATACCCATGTACCGTGACAAAACCGCCCACCTGCCGCAAGTCACTGACACTCTTATCTCTGAAGGTTGTATCGACTACACATACCCATGTACCGTGACAAAACCGCCCACCTGCCGCAAGTCACTGACACTCTTATCTCTGAAGGTTGTATCGACTACACATACCCATGTACCGTAACAATCACCGCCCACCTGCCGCAAGTCACTGACACTCTTATCTCTGAAGGTTGTATTGACTACACATACCCATGTACCGTGACAAAACCGCCCACCTGCCGCAAGTCACTGACACTCTTATCTCAGTAGGTTGTATCGACTACACATACCCATGTACCGTGACAAAACCGCCCACCTACCGCAAGTCACTTACACTCGTATCTCAGAAGGTTGTATCGACTACACATACCCATGTACCGTGACAAAACCGCCCACCTGCCGCAAGGCACTGACACTCTTATCTCTGAAGGTTGTATCGACTACATATACCCATGTACCGTAGCAAAACCTAATAAATAAATGTGGCCTAATTAGTAACATATTTTGCGCATTATATTTTATTGTCCAGAATACACAGAAAACGTATTAAGTTGTAGCATTCGTGAGAATCAGGCCAGAAAAAAATCCCAAACATGTCATTTATTTTGTATTTAATATTGTAAGTTGTTATCAAGCTCGTTGTGGTCTGTTATTTTAAATTGAGTCATGGAGACACAATAAAAAAAAACATGCCGACAAAAATGTCCCCGAAGGGGAGAGAATTAATTTTTATAAATAAAGACATAGATATCAACTTGATTAGATGTAATTCATTTTGCATTTGGTGCCATATTACTAGCATTAATGGAACACAATGGGGTCATGAAAACATATTAAAAAACCACACCGACAAAAAAGTCACCAAAGGGGAGACAATTTAAATCTATATACTTGTTCAGATGTAATTCATTTTACATATGGTACCATATTACCAGCGTTTATGGGGAAACAATCATTTTCAATCAAGATGCAACGTCTCTTCCGTTTATGTGGTCTGCATATGACAATAAGTGAGTGAGTGATTGTTGTTTAACGCCAACTCAGCAATTTTTCAGCTATTTCATGGCGAGTACAAGATAATTTTCAGTGAAATGATGATGAGGTCCACTTTGTACTAGAACAACACGCTTAGTTGGATTGTTATAGTTCTAGCTCACTGAAACAACAGTCTGCGGATAGACATGTCGCCCCAATCGGACACATTATCCTGATTCCGAGCCAACCAGACTTTGTTCCTTCTTCTTAATGTTGCGTGCTTAGCGGAGAAGCAACCAATACCAATTTAATAGTCTGACCCGATCGGGACTCGAACCCACGATCTACCGCACTCGAGGCGAGCACGCTAACCATTACACCACCGATGCGGTACATATCACAATGAATAAGTTAATTTGGATTATGTGTATGTTCTACTTACAATTATATTCTAAACGGCGGACGGTAGCTATTAAACAAATGACTTACTAGGGGATATCAACAGCTTATCTAACCTAATGCAGTCCCTCACAATATTTTATGACAGCCACAACAGAGATGCCCAAATGTAGCGTTTATCGGTATAAGTAAAGCGTATAACTTAACTGCAGTCTAGGGGCCGTTTCACACTCATTGTATGGTATGAGTTATGCTCATTGTTGAAGACCCTACTGTGACTGTAAAATGCAGAACAACAATAAAAGCGTTATTCCTTTACTTGATTTTGTGTCTAAGTGTAATGTTAGATATTATCTTATGTTCTTTTACATCTATGTCCCTCCTCACTAAATCATCAAACAGTCCACCAGCGTGTGATCTACATGTAAACTGCTTACAAACATATATCAAGAGGGGAGGTTTGTGGTCCTATTAACCGTGTCACATGTTTGTGTCTGTATCTCCCAGTAGAGGATCGTGGTCTTAATTGTGTTCAATGGTTTGAGGGGAGATGTAGTTAGCTATTCGTTGTGTAAATATGTTTTTTGTGAATCCTTTGACTCAATTTATTCTATATAATCTATACTATATTAATGTTCACGATGGGGTGTACTCGGTACAAGATCGTGTGATAAAGTGTGTCAGTGACTTACGACAGGTGGGTGGTTTTCTATTTTACCTATTTTGTTCCAGTATTGTTATAAATACTGTTATAGTGACAGCCGAAACCTTTGAGCCGTAATGAAAGCGGGAGGTTTGGCGCTTTAAATTCTGATTCAACCCACCATTTCCTTAGAAATGCCTGTACCAAGTCAGGGTCATTACGGTTTTCACAGTTTTCCGATTATTGACTGATTTTATCTGTTTATATACTTATTATGAGTTTTGACTTTCCCTTTGTAAGATTGTTCGGAGTTCGATAATTTTGTTATTACCCTTATTTCTCCGGGTACCCCGATTTCCTCCCCCAATAAAACTGACCGCCACGATATTGCTGAAATATTGTTGAAAGTGGCGTTAAACACTTTAACCACAACCAGAACCCTTCAATGTATGCCTTATTATTAACCTAGAAACTTTTCTTTAAATCATTCGTATGCTTTCTTTGGTAGATTTAATATTAATTTATCAAAGGGGTTGGGGATCTAATTGCGTATTTTGGTCCTGCTAAATTTCAATTGCTGTAAATGGAGAATGAAGTCATGCCAACACACAAAGATCTGGTCTGTCCTTTCCTCGGCAGTATTAGAACATATACTAGTTCTGAAATTGGTATATTTATGTCTTCAGATAAGAGAATAAGTTTGAGCCTTACAAGAGTTTGTTTCAATACATTTTTACTTTTAAGGGAGTTAGGGTTAGGGTGCTTAACGCCACTTTCAACAATATTTCAACTATATCGTGGCGGTCAGTTTAATTAGTGGAGGAAACCCGAGAAAACCACCGACCTGTCACAAGTCACTGACAAATTGTATCACATAAAGTTGTATCGAATACACCTCGCCATGAGCGGGATTCGAACTCACAGCTTTAGTGGTAATAGGCACTGATTGGAAAGGTAGTTGTAAATCCAACTACCATACGATCACGACGGTCGCTTTACTTTTAAGTAGTCAGTGCTTATGTATGGCTTATTAGATATACATCAGTTTGAAACAGTTCCTCAATAATGATTAAAACTAAGACAAATCAACCACAGACATAAGTAACCTTAGCCGATTTTGACTATTCTCTTTAGGACCACAAAGACTTAAATTATTTGGGTTCTAATCTTTCGATGATCAGCGTGCCATTAACTGATCTAACCCTGTTACAGTGTTGTTCCATTCCCTAGCCAGAACCTGGATTTTACATGTCATATACCATGGTTTTTGCTATGTTAAATGATTTAATAAGGTAAGATGCCATTGTTTGTTTTGTTGATATTGATGGAATCGTTGACCATGATTGGTTTTCTTTTCATAATTATTCCAGAAAAATGTCATGCGCACTAAATTAGAGATCTACGTTTTTATTAATTTGATTTTAAGACTAGAAAATTGATAAGCGGTACAATTGTAGTTTTAGTGAATGCAATTATTGACTTTTATATTATTCTTGTCCACTCGTTGTTACAGTCACGTGGCAGTGGTAGATTACACAACGTAAGACTACCGGAAACTATATCAGAAATGCAAAATAGATAGGCCAATTTGTTGACATATGTAAAATAACACACAGACCAAATATGATATCGACAGGAGAATTAGGATTATGGTGTTTAACGCCACTTTCGATAATATTTCGGCTATATCGTGGGTTGTTGCTGGCTGCATAAAGAGTCACAATAAATATAGTTTTACTGTTTTAATGAAAATGGAGGAAATATTTCACAAACATACAATCCCATTTGCATACAAGTACAAATAAACAATTACTCAATTTCTTTAAACTATTTTTCGGTTAATGCGTCACATAGTTTCAGCAATGTGTCATCATTTATATATACAAAAGTAATTATATTATATGCCTCATTTAGAAAGCCCGTGTGATTGGTCAAAAGGTTGACACGTGACTTCAGTTAATGAAGCGCTCAACCATTCTACCACGTCAACTTCCGGAGAACTATTTTAAACGTCATGAAAAAAATAGCTAAGCACAATAACAGTAGATGAAAATGTGGAATGTTAAGCAAATAATAATAAATTCAATTGTATTTAATCATGTAAAAATATAGTTATAAATATTGAATGGAATTTTTGTATGGTTGTTAAAGTGACAGATCTCTTCCGAAGTACTTCTGCCAACGCTTTCACATGCCAATAAAACTACAAAAGATTCCATTCAATTTTTATTGAATTCATGTTGCTTTTGCAGATTGTGACGCATTTCCTTAATGGAAAAAACAATAACAAATATATGAAGTGATTAACGTTGTTCTCAACAAGAATGGAGAACAAAACGCAAAAACACATTAAAAGAACACATAACTGAAAACACAGAAAACAAAACAACACGACAGTCTAAATACTGGTATAGCAACACAGAAAATGAACAACCGAACAAAAACATTATAATGTAATTCACATACAACGAATGTTTATAATGTATTAATAATTTAACACATTGATAATGGTTAAAAACAACAACATTAAACATCAAAGGCTATTTTACACAACAACAACACAAATTATTTCTTTAACGTGTTTCTTAGAAAGTTGCCTATATAACTTCTTCAGAATGAATTCGATCAACTGCTGTAATGATATTCGCATTTCCTATTGTAATAAGCATACACAATTTTTGAAGTTTTGAGGAAATATCATTTATGACTCTTTGATTTACTTGCTCCCAAAACTTGTAAAATTATTTGGTTTTCCAACCTTTCGACTTTGAGCGTACCTGATGAAGGTTATTCCAGAAACGCGTCGTGCGCACTAAATTTGATATCTACATTTTTATTGAAATGAATGAAGAGTTGCGCGTACAACAACCCTTTTGATGAAATATTCAGTCAAAAAGGGCAATAACTCCTTAAAAAATGATTCCATCAAACTATACTAAGGATATGCGAATCATTATATGGTAATGAGAAAACATGCAAAGTTTTGATTAATACCCAAAAAATGAAGAAGAAATTGTACGGACGTACGGAAAGACGGACATTACAAAATCTTATGTCTCTTCAAGAGGGGTGGGGGAGAGAAAGACGGACATTACAAAACCTTATGTCTCTTCAAGAGGGGTGGGGGAGAGAAAGACGGACATTACAAAACCTTATGTCTCTTCAAGAGGGGTGGGGGAGAGATAGACGGACATTACAAAACCTTATGTCTCTTCAAGAGGGGTGGGGGAGAGAAAGACGGATATTACAAAACCTTATGTCTCTTCAAGAGGGGTGGGGGAGAGAAAGACGGACATTACAAAACATTATATCTCTTCAAGAGGGGTGGGGGAGAGAAAGACGGATATTACAAAACCTTATGTCTCTTCAAGAGGGGTGGGGGAGAGAAAGACGGACATTACAAAACCTTATGTCTCTTCAAGAGGGTTGGGGGAGAGAAAGACGGATATTAGAAAACAATACGTCTCTTCAAGAAGAGAGGAGAGTATCATAAATCAATGTAGACAAATATTTCAGTGGATGCCTCCGTAGATGTCCTTCAATCGTATGTTGTTGTATGGTCCATTCGTCTGGTAAAGATTTATAAAATTCTTGTCATTATAATTATTATCTCCAAATACATGTATAGTACATGTATATCGTGATATGACGCGCATGACAGTTGATATATACATAAGTGTGAAAGCATGATACACAGGATAACTATAAAACAAACATATTTTAACACACATATGATTACTACATATTGTATAACAAAATTTCGAGTATTTTGGTGATTTGGTCAAGAAGAGTTTGAAAATAGCAATGGGTAATCAGAATCCGTACAAGTAAGAAGGGCAGACAGAAATGTCAATATAAAAAGTCGTCAACATGTCAATTTATGTGATCATGTAATGAAAATTTGGTACAAAATACTAAATAGTTTAGTAACACAGAAAATTATTTTGCAAACAAACAAATAAAACTGAAAATTATAACAATATCAATTGCTCTTTCCATATTGAAAGTTGAACATAAATAAATATTAAACGTTCTCTCCATACTAAGTGTTGAAAGCGAAAAGTCGAAAGATGGGAAACATCAAGTTGTATTCATGATGTTTCCCCTACATGAAGATATCAATGGTAAAGGAGAGAAAATAATATCAAATATTAAGGACTTTATTCAGCTTATTAAAGGAGGATAACTATTAAACGCGCCATGTACATATACAATATACGTACATTGTCGGTAATTATAAAATTTATTTGTACGAGCTTTAGAAACAGGCAGAATAGCGAGCCTTTGGCGAGCTTTTCAGGCTTGTTTTGCAGCGAGTACAAATGAATTTTATATTTAACGACAATGTACGTATATTGTGTTTATCCTGCAATGTCAAAAAAGTCGGAAAACTTGTCAGATTTAAACAAAAAGGACAGAAACAAGCGTCATTCCTCGCCTTTCATAAATATTGTCATGGGTGTCTTCTTCGTGGTCCGCGTTACATTAGTACCAGTTTCATACTTGTCTGCGCCCTCCGCTGTACATAGCTACAGGGTACCAGGAAAGTTTATTCGTAGGCTGAAAAGTTTATTCATAGGCTGAAAAGTTTATTCGTCTAGTACGAATAAAGCAAAAATTTATTCGTATAGCATATTTGTACAGCAAATGTACTGATTACAGGATAAATATACAATATACGTACATTGTCGGTAAATATAAAATTTATTTGTACGAGCTTTAGAAACAGGCAGAATAGCGAGCCTTTGGCGAGCTTTTCAGGCCTGTTTCGCAGTGAGTACAAATGAATTTTATATTTAACGACAATGTACGTATTTTGTGTTTATCCTGCAATGTCAAAAAAGTCGGAAAACTTGTCAGATTTAAGCAAAAAGGACAGAAACAAGCGTCATTCCTCGCCTTTCATAAATGTTGTCAAGGGTGTCTTCTTCGTGGTCCGCGTTACATTAGTACCAGTTTCATACTTGTCTGCGCCCTCCGCTGTACATAGCTACAGGGTACCAGGAAAGTTTATTCGTAGGCTGAAAAGTTTATTCATATAGTACGAAAAGTTTATTCGTCTAGTACGAATAAAGCAAAAATTTATTCGTATAGCATATTTGTACAGCAAATGTACTGATTGCAGGATAAACTACGATTCAATGTCATTATAATTCTTATACTTAAAAATACTCAAATACTCAAAATATTCAACTAGGCAAAAACAAACAAAGAACACAAAAAAATTACATGTGTTTCCGCTAACCCTACCGATCCTTTTTTTTTTTTGCCTACCGTAAAGTTTTTTTTTGCCATTTTTGAACAAACACTATTAAAGTAAAAATGTGTCCCCTGTAGAAACTAGCTAATAATATTTAAAAAAATAAAATATTTTTCCTACCTACAGGTACCTACCCTAATACTTTAGACCGTATTAGCGTAAACACAGATTTTTTTTCCTGACCCTACGTGTAGCTTTGAACTAAAGATGTTTATTTACAGTCATCTTTTATTGTACTTAAACTCATGCTCAAATAAGGGTAGGTTTGAATGTCCCTGAACTCAAAATGTTCAATTACGTGTACCATTTAGCGGTTTTAATCTCAAAATATTCAATCACGGGAAGTCTTTTTTAATCATCCTTAGACTATAAATGCTCAATTACAGGAATGTTTTTATCGTCCCTAATCTCAAAATATTTAATTATGGTAAACGTTTGATCATTCCCGAACTCACAATTACAAGGAGTTGTATACTGTCTTTAAACTAAAGAGTATCTTTCCAATGCATGGTACAAAAACACCAGTTGTAAAATTGTATCTTAAAATGCCATTCTTTTTATCGTCCCAGGCCAAACCTCAGTCTTGGGGATCCACACATCCTTCCGGTCATCATGTATTCCATTAGTACTTGGATAGAGCTTGGGTCACATCTACCACCTCTTAGCCTTCTTGACATTTGGGGCATGAACATACTAGCAATGCCAAAATCAGTTGCCATATCCATCATGTCCGACATGAGGTCGGGGTCCATTCGTTGTCGTCTAGGCGGAGTTCTATCATGAAGACGGCTTGGTCGTGCTCGTCCTCTAACATTGTTGTTTGGCTTCACGTCATTTCGTGATATTGCGGCATTTGCTGCTCCATCTTTCAGCTGCTGTGCTCCTTTTAAAGGACGCAAAACCTGTGAAAGTCTTAATCTATTCCTTTCTTGGTGTGGTAGAAAACCAGAACGTTTTGGTATTACTTCCGGTTTCTTTTGCTGTACTTCCGGTTTATTTTGTTTGAATATCCATTTAGATGGCTGTCCTGCTGTGTTTCCTGAAGCAGCGGGCATCGATTGATGTCCTGATAAATGTGGAGATTCACCACCGAAAGATCCTGCCTCGGTTCTTCTTTGTGGGTAAAATGATGATGCCTGTTGTCCATGTAGAGCTCTATTTCTGTTAAGCCTATTAAATTGTGCTTGTGCACCTTCTTTTGCACCAGCTGCACCTTCTTGTGGTTGTTGTTGTTGTTGACCTTGTCTTGCCTCATTCATTCCTTGTCTTGCTTCTCGTTTACCAGCTCTCGTGTCCGCCATGGCTGATATCTGATCAGCGTAATCAACATCCGCCGTCATTAACGGAAGCATTTTCATATACGAGTTTCCTCCTCCAAAACTATTAGAAAATGGGTTGCCGAACGGAGAGGCAGTCGGTGCTGAGAACGCCTGCAGAAATGAATCAAATATACTACCACCACCTGTAAAGTAAATGTATTATGTTATATATGTATATATAATTCAAAGCATACCGCAGTACATATCCTAAACGCATATATGACGAAAATGATATCCAAATAGGTTTTTAAAATATACAATCAAAAGTTATATATCAAATGCAAAATTGGAATAGGGTCACATAACACAAGTGGTCACTAAATACATGTTTTATTTATTTGAAATGCAGTGTGAAGGGTAATTGCAATTAAATCCACACAATACAAGTTATTGCTTAACAGAGGTGGTCACGAAAAACGGGTTAGACTGTATAACTAACATAATAGAGGATATTATATTTGATACGAATTCGAGGTTAGGTAAAAGGGGGGGGGAGGGGTAATACAAATATTACAATTGTGTTCAATACGACACAATTGTATTTTTATCTTGCTTAAGCTTGATTCAGAACAGCAATAAAAGCACTGTTCATTGGCTTTTTGTGTCTCTCGAGATCACCAACATTCACATATGTCTTACTAATAGATAAGTGGTGTGTCTTTCCCTCGACATCATTATATACAATGTTGTTGGTTGTGACTAAGGGAGATAAGTGTCCTCGGGTTCCGCTTGACTTTTACCGGTCTCGTATTAAAATAGTTTGTATACTGATTCCCATGCCCTTTGAACTTCACTGTTTTGTTGATACGTTATTTTAGTCCTTTCCTTTTCATTTTCATATCTAATCAATTGAAAAACAAGAAATACCACAATTCCGTAACAACTAAAAAATCGTAGAAAGAGGAAAATATCAAAACCCATATGATCGCTCGTTTTTCTGGTTTGGTACAGGCACTTCAACAAAAGTGGCGGAGTGAAACTTCCCTACTTAGTGAATTGATACGGTCATGCAACTGCTTTCCACATGTTATAAATAACGCTCTATTCTAAAGCACACAAAATATGCTACAGATAAGGGTTAGGGTTATGGTGTTTAATGCCACTTTCAACAATATTTCAGTTATATTGTGGCGGTCAGTTTTATTGGTGGATGAAACCGGAGAAAACTACCGACCTGCCTTAAGTCACTGACAATAATGTTGTATCAATTACACCTCGCCATGAGCAGGATTCGAACTCACACCTTTAGTGATGATAGGCACTGATTGCATAGGTTATTGCATAGGTTGTTGTAAATCCATCTAAATGTTTATGTTGATATACGTATATTATACGACATCAGTTAACTGTATGTGATGATACGTAAATTATGCGATTTTTGCTACGTCTATATGGTGATACGGATATTATACGACATAAGTTAAATATATGTGATGATACATAAATTATAGGACTTCAAATAAATCAATGAGATTAGAATATTATACGACTTTGACTAAGTATATACGGTTATACGGATATTATACTTCAGTTAAATCTATGTGATGATACGTAAATGATACGACTCCAAAAAATATATATAGAGATTTGAATAGTATACAACTTTGGCTAAGTCTATATGGTGATATGGACATTATATATCATTTAATAAATGTGATGATACGTAAATGATACGATCTACATAGCGATCCGGATATTATACAATTTCGGATAATATACAAACGTTAGAGAAAACCGAAAGGGCAATCAAGAATGGACAATCCAGAGCAACTGGCAACACTGGATATACAAGACACAGGACAAAGACAACCAACACAAAAAGAAAAGAAAACAAAAAAACAAAAACAATAAAACAACACAGAAAGCTTAAAAAAGATGAGCAACATGGCGATGGGGATATTGTGAAATTTTGAATTAACTTTTTCCATGAAAAAATATACAAAATGAAACAACTGTTATTCATTTTTAAATGCTATTACTTATGTTATACTTACCAGCGTTACTGTTAAAACTATTCCCTCTGAGAAAAGCACTAGAAGTCCTGATGTAGCAAAGCACTAGAATCAAACATAAATACCGAAACATTCTGAAAATATAAAACAAAATGTTATCAATTAATTGTAATTGTCAGTTGTTAGACTGGTAAAACTAACTGTGGTTTACGTCATTATAGATGAAGAATCTCATATATTGATATTCTATTTTCCCCAATTTAAATATATGTAGATCAATTTCGTATACATTATGTAGTTCTGATTGTCGAGGTGTCATCTTCAGAATTCATTTATTTTGATATGTGTTTGTTAACCCCAAAACGTGATTTTTTTTTTTATTATAGTATTAAACGGTTCTTTTCAGGAGTTCATGCACGTGTTTAAGCGGTGCCGACACACTCACAAACTGAATAAATGTCCGAAGGACGTTTATGTAAAGCGTGTGAGTGCATCGGAAACGTTTACACATGCATGAACTCTTGAAAAAAAACCGTTTAATACTTATTATTCTTCATTGCAATACTGAACATAAAAATGTATTCTGTCATATCCTGATCTAAACATCGCACAAATTAAAATTCCGCGAAATGTTGTTGACGATCCTGGCACATTAACAATATGACGTCATATGAAGACTTCCAGATTAAAACGTAAAGATCTGGCGTCATTTGGCCTCGTGTACGCTTCAACTTTATAAAATTTAACAAAGATAAGCTTGCAAGGTAGACATTTAATTATTTTTGTGTATTGTTGTAAATATGACATGTAGAATTTCACGTTTTCAAGATGGTGGGTCCTTCCAGTTAAACCCCTTAGTTACGACTTGTAGATTGAAAAGTTCATCAAGCTATGGACGAATCAAAAACGAACAGGTGGCAGTGCTCTTGTCCAATCAAAAGTTACGAAAACGATATACATTAATTCTATAAGAATTATATATGCATGTACGTGAGCCATTCCCGTTGGTCTTGTTGCAATAGAACACTTGGTCATTCCCAGCACCGAAGGATAAATAGTTTGGTCTATTGCACCCACACCCATTGAATAACTGTTTCATTTCCTAATTAAACAGAAGCAAGGTAGCGGACATGACTTAAATATATTCATGCATATATTGTAGAAAAACTGATGAAAATGATTTATTTGTTCAATTAGATAACAATAAACAAGTGGAATACAGAGTAAACAGTCCTAAATTTTTATATTACATATGTTTTTCAATATTATTATTTAAATATTAAAATTTTGAAATTTTATGAAAGCTGAAATTTTAGAAATGTTTTGAAAATTTTGAAATTTTAAATTTTTTGAAATTTTTGAAGTTTTGACATATTTGAAAATTTTGAAATTTTGAACTTAAATTTAAAATAAAAATTATTTTAGAATTTTGTAATTTTTTGAAAATTTTAGAAATTTTGAAATATTTGAAATTTTGAAATTTTTTGAAATTTTTTAAGTTTTGAAATTTGTTGTCCAATGAAAAAAAGGTTCAAAGGTCAGTTCAATAGTCTGTCGTGCAATAGTCTCTTGAAGACTATTGACGTGTCAATAGATCACAGGGGAGCAAAAAATGCAAAAATATCTTAAAATGTGTAGTTACTTAATAAACAAGAAAAAATTTACAATTAGGTAATAATGTGTGATAAAGTTTGTAAGTGACTTGCGACAGGTCGATGGTTTTCTCTGGGTACGACGGTTTCCTCCACCAATAAAACTGAAATATTGTTGAACGTGGCGTTAAACATGTGATTATATGTTGAGTTTTAGTAAACTAGTTCCAACTCGGGTCACTTCCTGTGGACAGAAACAATACAAAAGAGGCAAGCAAGAGTTAATTGTATAATTTACCTATTTAATATAAAATATAACTATGGATTAATGCAATTTTTCTTTCGGTCAAACACAATATCAATGTATAGCCTCTTACAATATAACATTTATGTTCAAACTTTTCGTAAATCACAAAACAGTCAGCATTTGACGCTGCAAATTTGTTTTCTTTTGACCGAAATTATTCGACCACCCTATACGGGAAATAATTTTAATTAAAATCTGAAATATGTATGTATATCTCTAATTATAAAGGTTCGACTAAGACATTTATGGTCATGACTTTTAAACTATCAATTGTACAGACCTACTGTTTTCAGCATTAAACACCAAATTATAATAACATTAAAAAATCTCAATGTCAAAGGTCATGGGATCAAAAGTTGCCTTTTGAAGCAAAAAAGTACATAGCAACGATATATGTTTGGAATAGGGAGACAAGGGAATATCAAATGGTACATTTTTCTCACAAGAAGCGAACTCTTTAAAAAATAATAATAAAAGGGTCCGTTATATTCTTACCCGAAAGTTACATTTTTGTAAATCCGGAAGTCCAAATAGTACCTAATAATGACATATTCAGGGAAGGATAAGCCACCATATTGTAAAATTGCTCTTTTTATGTGAAAATGATTAATAGATACAGAATATTAAAAGATGATAAATGTTCAAGACAAAATAACTCAACTGTTGATGAAATGTTATGCTGGGCACGACCTTTCAATAAAAAGTGTCCCTTGTAAGAACTGTAAACTGCACTCTCCAGTCCCCCAAAACACAAAAGAGACTTTAAACATGTGGTTAATATGGGGGATACAGGATGGAAAACGATTTTCAATGGAATTATAAACACTCATTGTCCAGATATTAATTGATATTTATATTAAATTAACATTTTGACTACTTTATCGTTATCTCGCAATTAATCAAATGTATTGTTCATCCAGACATTACTGTATTTATATATGCCCCCGAGGTTTCTGACAAGTTAATATTCTGCTACAATAGAAAGTTATCATTTAATCTGTTATTAAGAACATTTTTGTTTCTTTTTTCACAAATGAGAACAACAATACGAAGTTACCCGATTGGTGGTCGAAAGTCATTAAATTGTATATTATATATATATATATATATATACCTTTATTTCTCAATAAACCAACAGATTCCTGAGAAAATTCCGTTTTTGTTCCGAATATTAGTTCTACCGGATTTTAACTTCAGGGGAATTGACAAATTTGCTCTCGGTAAACTGATAAAAGCTGTGGCCAAATATAACCAAAAATTGAAAATATTGTTTCTTACTTAATAAAGCTTACATACACACTAGAATAATACAATTCTTTTCTTTTGAAAATGTATTACAAAATGGAAGTATCATCTCCTAAGTACAGAGCCGAAAATGCATTACAAAATTAGGTTGGTTTGATTTGTGGTGATTAACGCCACTGTCAACAATATTTCATTTATATCGTGGCGGTCAATTGATGGTGGAACCGGAGCATTCGGATAAAACCACGGTACCACCGACCTGACGCAAGTCACTGACAAACTTTATCACATAATGTGTTATCGAGTACACCTCTCTTGAGCTGGATTCGAACTCACAATGTTAGTGGTGATAGGCACTGATTGCATAGGTACTTATAAATCCAACTACCATACGATCACGACCGTGACAGTCCATATTATGAAATCAAAGTATTACATAATAAATACAGTGTCGTCGTGGCTGTTATTGTGTGATAGCTTGATTAACATTCACGTGGGTAATACATTATAGGTGGTATATGATTTTATTTTATTTTATTTTTAGTGTTTAACGCCACATTCAGCAATAGTTCAGCTATATCATGGCGACCTGTTTTAGTGGTGGAAGAAGCCCGAGAGAACCACCGACCATGGGTAAGCAACTGGTAAACTTTATAACTTGCGGCTGTGAGTCGAGTGCACCCTTTTTGTAATTTATAAAGCCGGGTGCGAACCCACGCCGTATTGGTGATAGGCTTGTATGAGTTGTTAGGTAATCCAACTACCTAACTCATTGAGCCACCCGGGCCCTAGGTGGTATATGAAAATGTCCTAGGTTAAAATGCATAAAAAGCACCTTATGAAATTAGACTGTATAAACAGAAGCTTAGTGACATTAGAAGAATTTGCTTTAGCAATTAAGAAGTTACATTTAACATATCAAAATATGCTCAAAATCCCCCACATTCTTTGATATAGTGAACTGGAAAGCTTACGACCAAATCATATATTTGAAAACTAAGAAAGTCGATCCATTACAGCGGCACGTCTGTATTCGCAGTAATTCCACCTTTTTTCCGGTGTTTTATTGTCCCAAAGTTTTTATACTTTAATAGGAAGAAACATATATCGTTTGTGACATTTGCGTTCTGATACCCACCTCGGTTATCGATGCTCATGTGTTTCAGACACCTTACGATCAGTTCGTTACAAATGTTCGGCCTTTCCTCCGCATATTAAGCCTAGTGGTCATTATATTTCTGGAAAATTGCTAACAATAGAAATATATACCTACAAACAAACTAATCCATCTTTTCACTGACGTAGAATTGTTACATAGTGTCTATTTTGTCCGCGATAATTATACATTAATAGAGAAAAACGTGATTAATTCATTTTTTTTTTCTATAATTATACAAATTATATATGGAAATCCAATTCAGTGTTATTTTTATCTTTTATTTGTTTTGAACATTTCCATTATACGTAGGTTATCGATCGCACATATTAAAAGGTAGAAATTGCACAATAAAATGAGCAAAACAAGTACTTCATTATAATAATAAAAACATAGATACCAAATATAGTGCGCACGAATTATTTATTATCTATTTATGTTGAATTGACAAATTCTCTGTACCATTGTTTCAACTATGGTTTTATGAAAAATGATTCTTGAATCGTTTCAATACAATGATCAATTGATTAAATTCAGGACCCTTGAAACTAGTCTAACCCCGCCACTTTTTATTGAAGTGCCTGAACCAAGCCAAGAATGTGAGCGGTGATATATATATGCGTTATGGGTATTAATTTTGCCCCTTTCAATGATTTTTGACTGGATTTTAGAACTGTTCGACAGTGTTTGGTAATCTTTTTTCCTTCATTTTATTGTAACTAGTTATTACCAAAAAGGTAATCCAGAAAATATAACTATGTTCGATGAACAAAGTTTTACTTACATTTAAAGGGGCATTTTGTGCCAAAATCGTAATTTTTTGTTACGCAAAAAAAAACTATCAGATATGATTGATGCCTTAATAAAACGTGTTTCTGTAACTTATAAATGTTATGAAATGTACGCGGATCGGGGGAAAAAGGTGCAACTGCTCGTGTTTTGAGATCGATCAAGAAATGGACGCCATCTTATTAATTATCGGCATTGTTTACGGAGTTTACCGAATCGTCATTAAATCAGTGCAACAATGCATTTATTTTTTAGTTTCTGTGAATCTGCTTTTAGTCGGCGTTAATTACGGACAAAGAACCATGCAAGTTTGCAGTTAATAAGCGACAAAATACAAATTATTCGTTTTTACCTGTCACTAGTAAGGTCAGTTGCCGATACGGAGAAAGTGAGGTCAAATTATTTGCTTGCAAGGAAATAATAAATTGATGGTAATTTTCGTTCTCAAAAGGCGAAAAGTGGTACAATAAGCTGTTTAATGTGAAATATTTACCTTTATTTCATCATTTTAAAGCTATTTACCAATTTCCAAAACATATAATTTTTTTGGTCAAAATCGTAGCTAATGCCTCTTTAAATATAGATTTCTATATGACCAAAATCATCAAAGGTATTTTATGTTCAAAGAAGAGTTTGAAGATATCAAAGGGGTAAGCAGAATCCGTAATTCTAAGAAATACAGACAACACAATGGTCAACTTGTTAATTTCCGTCATTAATGATGGTCGAATGGAATTGGCGGGAATTCTCACGCTGAAATTTAACCACCGTGGCGATTAAAAAAAATATAGCGAAAATTTAACCTATTGGTTAAACACGCTAATAATATGAGATTAAACTATTTATATTAATTATGTTTAAATTGCCATATATTTATAAGTAATATTTATATAAGAGAAAAAAATAATAAAATTTGATATTTTTATTTCATATTTGTTTTTAAGAATAAGAAGGAATGCAAAACAAAAACAAAGCTAAAAAAAAAAAAAAAATAGGCGAATTTTGATATTTTTTAAAATATTTGTATTAAGGAATAAGAAGGAAAAAAATGCAAAAAAAAACAGAGCTAAAAAAATATATAAAAATCGATAAATAAATAAATAAATAAATGTCAGTTCCCTTACCTGTTTTAGAATCGACCTTCACGCATTGAATAAAAAAGAAATATATTGTACTACGGTCAGCAGCAATGTAAACTTAACACAGATGAAACACTCCAGTTTGGGTTGACATATTTACACGGTAGTAAATAGCCCTAGGTCTATTGCTATGTACGTCTTCATTGTTCGAGTGATTCTTCCCTATATATGGAAATAAACCTTAATTGATTATCTTTGCATGAACACTTTATTTATGTAATTAACTAACCTGCTTTTTTTTTATTTTACATGTTTTTGTTTGTTAGTAATTAGTACATGCAGGTATGGTGTATTGACATGGCACAGAAATCACATTTATATGTCACTCGCGGTCTTCGGTTTTATTTCACGGAATTTCCTCAACATGTAACCTTAATTTAGACACATTGTACCTTAATTTGGAATTATTAAGTGGATTTGGTGATGATCGTTATAACATATTTTGTTACAATTATGGCTTCTATTATCAATCATATTTACGTTATTTGCTATAAGCAGAGAGAACAAATTAAACTTTGTCGGGGGAGGACGGAATGACGTTCATATCTTATTATTGATTCTGAAGTTCTTGGCAAAATTGTTCTTTCTGCATAATTTTGTACATTTATAAATCCACCCGGAATCTTTTGTTTCATAAAGTACGAGAGGAACAAAAAGACACCGACTTGAACTGTGTTTTAATTTTGTTTCCCGATTCTTGGATGTTATTCATTACAAGTTTTTCCAGTGCGCTCCTCAACCCATTCGAAACATTATATTATTATAATAACTCCATTCAATTAAGATAAAGTTTGTTAGTGATTTGCGGCAGGTCGGTGGTTTTTTTTCGGGTACTCCGGTTTCCTACACCAATAAAACTGATCGCCACGATATAACTGAAATATTGTTGAAAGTGGCGTTAAATACCATAACCATAACCTGAACTCATTTAATTAACATAACAAGAGAAAATTTCGTATTGAAGAGCATACCACCCTCCCCCTTTTCCCCCTCAAATGATGAAGTATTAAAGCGCAAATACAACAAGTTAATTAAAAACATGTATCTACAAGCAAAATTTATTTGTCTCAGTATTTCCTGAACAAATATTCACATTAATGACAGAAACTTTATGAAGGGTGTAAGACATTTATTCACGTCTTGTCATTTTGTTTCCTACCTTCATCTTTACAAATAACAGGTTATTTATAATCTTCAAAAGGATGGTGTACATTTTGCCGCCATTATCAAATCAAAATTTAGCCTACATATTTATTAGTCATTATTCATCAACATATGAACAATCTTGAATGCTGCCTCGAAAAATCAAAACTCACAACTAGGAAACGACCATTCAATTTTTTGGGGAAAAGGTGGGAGGAGTATAATATTTTTTTCTTTTTGTCTGTTTGAAGAAAAAAAATACAAAAAATGTATGTCCCCAAATGCTATTGAAAAAAAAAAATATCTTGAACTGAAAGTTGCGAAAAAAAAAAATCAATGATACGAATCTAGTTTTAAATAAGAATTTTTGGTGAAATTTTAATCAAAATTATTGATTTTCCATGTAAAAACAATCTGAATTTTGTCTCGTCTGAAAAAAAATATTCGGCTGCGGGGGGAAACCATAGCCCCCTCCCCTTGTAAATGGTCGGTCACTTACTGAAGAAAATGGTCGGTACCTTACTTAAGAAATAGTAAATCTTCTAGGTATGTAATTGTGATGGATTTTTTTACTTAAGACGTCTATGTCTTAACATTTGAAACACCTGCAAAAATACAGTCAGTTCAACAAAATAACATTACTGCGAAATTAAAGATTAATATATTAAAAAATGGGCCAAAATGATGTGGCTTTTAGCTGAAGATTACCAAAAATTTACATTTTACTTAAGGAAATCGTGAGATAGAAACAGTTAAGAATTTAATAGGTATATTACATACAAAAAGTGAGGAATGTTAAAAGGGCTAATAAATCATAAGTTGATGAAGGAGCAAATAACGTCATGTATGCGATAATCAAAAGAGGATTTACATGATCTATTATTTCTCATGTCAGTAAGATTTTTCTCATGTCAGTAAGATTTTCCTCATGTCAGTAAGATTGTTCTCATGTCAGTAAGATTTTTCTCATGTCAGTAAGATTGTTCTCATGTCAGTAAGATTTTTCACATGTCAGTAAGATTGTTCTCATGTCAGTAAGATTGTTCTCATGTCAGTAAGATTTTTCTCATGTCAGTAAGATTTTCCTCATGTCAGTAAGATTTTTCTCATGTCAGTAAGATTTTTCTCATGTCAGTAAGATTTTTTTGACCGAATTGTAGAAACTATACTACAGTACTTTATTGATCAGAGCATAGATTTTTTAGTGACTGAAAAGAGTACATTTAAAATTGTGTAAACTATTACTAAATCTGAACTTTTCCACACCGAACTGCATGATTAATGGCGAGTTATTGTGTTGTCCATTGTAGTGGCGTGGCCAGGGTTAAGCGAAGAGTACCACACAAAGTAGACGATGAGAGGTATGTGTGGAAGCCTGAGGCCCCAAGTATCCAGAACTTGACATCAACGGAATAACTAAATTTACTATTTGTTTTTTTCAGTGAATTTCCGCTCATGTCGTTCAAGTTCAGTAATGAACATAGTGGTTTCCTTTTATTTTTGTTATTGAAAGGCTGTGTGTGCATGTGGGTTTTTACATTAATGCTGCTACGCCCTTTCATCATACGTGTATATATATTGATGCGAAGCATAGGAATATATATACATGTATATATACCATTATTACCGGACCAAACTTGTTACTGGACAAAAATCATTTTCTTTCCTTCTGTTCGATTAATGTTTCATCCGTATACGACACTCAAATTGTTAGAAATTCCACGAATGGTTGTGATTTTTCTTGTACAATTTTTGTGTGTTTAGAATACGATAATATTTTAGAAATTGGTTGACGCCACGATATATCATAAATCATAGATGAAATACTGCTAACGTTGGCGTTAAACAACAATCAATCAATAACAATGATATATGGCTTACATGTATTAAATATAAAGTTGGATTATGTGATCAGACATGCCAAGAAATAGTTAACATTCTTCTAAAACTCTAGATTAGTGGGTTAGGGTAATGGTGTTTAACGCCACTTTCAACAATATTTCAGCTATATATCGTGACGGTAAGTTTTGTTGGTGGAAACCGGTGTACCCGGAGAAAACCACCGACCTGTCGGAAGTCACTGACAAACTATATCACATAATGTTGTATCGAATACAACCTGTCTGAGCGGGATTCGAACTCACAACATTTGTTGAGATATGGACTGGTTACATAGGTAGTTGTATAGCCAACTACCATGCGATCACGACAACGACGGCCTCCTAGGTTAGTGGGGTTCGTGTTGTTTGAACTTCTGTTTTCTGTGGATTGTTTTGTAGATCATTGTTCGTCCTTTTCCTATTGGTCATTACATTGCCTGTTCTGTGGATTACGGCTTCTAATTACCCCTTTGATATTTTCAAACTTTTCTTATATTATTTTTGAAGACAGTTTTGGTTTTGACGAGTATTTAATATGAAAGTAAATTTGAAACAATAAATTATAAACAGCAATTTAAATGCGGATATTGGATTAATAGTCAACGTGAAAATAGAATTGTAATTAATGTTACTTTGAAATTGGCGATAGTTTGCAGGGGCGGATCCAGGATTTCAAGTTAGGGGGGGGGGCGCACTTAAAAAAATTGCGCCGAGCGGAGGGAGCCGCGAAAACTTTTGGGGTATTTCGTGTGAAAAATCACGATTTTACGCCAAAAATCATATTTTTTCCAATTTTAGGGGGGGGGGGGTTGCTGGTTTATATCAAAACTAAATGATTTATTGGAAAAGTGGAAGTCGGGCTATTCTAATCAAGAAGTTGCATAATACAAATCCTTGTTCTAATTGACTTAGCCAACAACCTAGCAGCCAGGTACATTCTGAAATAACAAATTCATTAGTACATCAGTCTGGTAGTGTTGTGACAATAAATGATTTTTTCCTCTCAGAAGAAATTCAGCTGAAGAAGTATTTAATGCCGTTAATACTGTAAAAAATGGTAAAACCTCAAGTGTAGATAATATTCAGCTGATGCTTTTAGTAATCAAACTTTTGTTTTATTTTTGCATAAAGTAATAAACCGTTGCTGTTTAATCTTTGTATAAATGCTCAATCAGAATCAATAGCTTTAATAGAGGCTGTTTAATCGTTGTATAAATGCTCAGTCAGAATCAATAGCTTTAATAGACTAGTTCTCTGTGAATTGTGGTTTAATACAAAGATATCCTTTTTCGCTCCTTTTATTAAATAATTTCATTAATGAATTGGCAGTTTACATTGAATCATTTGACTTGGGTATAGATAGAGGCGGATATATATATATTGTTATATGCAGATGACATTGTATTGTTGGCCAACACGGAAAGTGACCTATAAAAGCTGTTAAATGGGTTGTATGCATGGTGTAATAATGATAATATGACTATAAATGCTTGTTATCACAATGTTCTATATGTTTAAAACGTCCTGAATGGAATGCACAAAATACATCTTTAAATGTGGTGATATGAATATTGATTTAAAAATGATTATGCATATTATTTATGCTTAATTAAGAATTGAATGCATTCTTTTGAAGTTTCATTGGGGTATGAAAGCGTTGACCGAAGTACATTTTCAATGAAGCGCGGTAGTGCTTCATGTTGAAAATGTAGTTCGATCAACGCTTTCATACCCCAATGAAACTTCAAAAGAATGCATTCAATTCTTATAATTATATTTAAATCACACCAAAATTTAATATAGTTGAATTTTTCGTTGTGAATTTTATTTGTGGTAGATTATTTGCTGTTGGAAATTACTACGCCATTGATTGTTTACATCTGACGTCGTCGTGGAGGCACGTCGTCGTGGAGGCACTTGCAAGTTCGGATTTGAGTTTCATTGGGATGTGTAACATCACTTGTATTATCATGTGACCACTTCATAACCAATCATATTGTCACATTTCAATGAAAAACGGAAGTAATGTAATTATTTTTAAATGAATTTCATGATATTAATTTAACGGCTAATATTGTTGCCAAATCTGCTAATAGGGTCTTAGGCTTAGTAATGGCGAAATGCATGACGATTTGTGGTGTATGATATAATGTGTTTAAGAAATAAAAACGTAAATATTAAATTGGGAATCAGAATATTTTTTTAGAAAAAACCCATAACCCCCCCTTCAAGTTAAATGGTCGTTCCCTTACCCTTCCGGAGCACCTGATTTCACCCCCGTTTTATTTATGGGGTTCGTGTTACTCGATCTTTAGTTTTATATGTATGTTTTGTAGATCGGCGTTGTTTGTCATTTTGTACTTTTTCTTTTGGCCATTGTGTTGTCTGTTATACGGATTCTGATTACACCTTTGGTATCTCCAAACTCTTCATACTCTCAACCCAGCCGTCAAGGGCGACATGTGTTGGATCCGAATTCATCACATACAATGGAAGGAGATAATTAGCCAGTCGTGTAAACTTTTTAATATGGAACAAAGTCGAATGATTAAAAAAAAATGCATTTGCCGACGATATTAGTTTGAAACGTAAAGACATTAAAAATTGGAAATTTGTCGTTAGGAAGCATTTTACTGACTTGGAACTTGCTGATTATTGTAATTTAAATAGAGACATAGATCAACGTATTTTAAATGATTTGTTAATGTCAAAAATGGTATTAAAATATATTGAAAGTATACTGGCAAATAAATGTGAATGCCCCCCTTTCCCTTCAGTAAATTGGCGAAATAAACTAAAATCCTATAAACGTTTTAAGTTTGAGTATGGCGTTGAAAATTATTGTAAAGTTTTAGTGCCTTTTAAGGACTTTAGTGCTTTTGCAAAATTTATGTGTGGGGTGGCTCCAATAAGATTAGAAACTGGGCACTATGAAAACATAAAGCGTAAAAAAGATGCTGTTTTAACTGTTCAACTTTAATTGAAGATGATACCCATATTAGTTTGCATGGTCCTGGTTTTTTTATTTTACTGGAATTTTAAAAGTTAATACAAATTTTATGAGTTTGTCAGAAAATGGTGTTTTTAGTATATTCTCCAAAACCTGTAATATTATCTTACAAAGGTGGAGAAGTTTTATATTGTAAATAATATATCTAATATGTGTATTAATATTTATATTGCCCTGGAACAGCATACCACCAATAGTGCGTCAAGCCAGTACCATACATGCCAACTCTACCGATTTACGCGGTAGTCTACCGATTTTTTAAGTCTTCTAACGCCTACCGATTTTAGATGTTTTCCTACCGATTTAAAAAAAAAAATGTTTTTTTTTATCGTGAATTGTTCACATGTTGATTATTCTTGTAGATTTCTAAGACGCATAAATGTGTACAAATCCAAATTATTTAGGCCCTTTCCGTAATCGTTTCCCTCTTAAATTTGTACCGAAACTTCCATTGGTCAATTCTTTATCATTAAGCCAATCAGAAACTGTATTTAAAATAAAGTTTTGAAGCACTACATTTTGAACTTATGACTCCTAAGCATATATATACAGTAAAACTTCGCTCGCTCGAACTCGAAGGTACTGTCAAAATATGTTCGAGCTATCGGAAGTTCGAGCCACCGAGGTCCCGTAATCTTAGACAGAAAAAAATCTTGTTCTGACCCGGGACAGTTTCATTACCTATATATGATAACTGATGCACAGTAAAACTGGCCTTTCTCGTAAAAGATATTTAATCATTTAAGTTCAAGTTCAAGTTCTTTATTCACTCGGACACATATATACAAGTGTAACAAGAGGAATATTATACAAAATATTTTACATAATGACGGATATAACTAACCTAAAATAATACAGCCTCAGAATATAATTACAAAACATTTTGCAATTTAGATATAAATAAGACAATTTTTTGAGAACCTTAACATTACACAAAGATAACAGGCCTTTCATTTTGTACATTTTTGCATATCTAGTATAATAAATTGGAATAAATTTACATCTAAGCCTTTGTACATCAGCAGAGGTACATTCAAATAACAAATGAAATTCAGTACCTAAACCAACATTACACAGATGACAAATACGGTCTTCTCTGGGAGTATTCGGCCATCTTCCAGTTTCTATTGGAAGCTTAATGTTATTGCATCTAAGCTTTGTTATCATGTTTCTCTCATGTGGTAATAATTTTAATAAGTAATTATCTAAATTAAATTCATTTTTAAATATGCCATAAAATTCTCCACTAGAAGAGTTCTCAATTTGGTTAAACCAGTTTTGAATATATTGATCAGTCAGATTTTGCTTAACAATAAATTTTAGTTGCACTGAATGAACTGGCTGTTGTTGGGTTCCATAGATAATTAAGCCCATTTTTCTCAAAAATTGATTTGATAAAATTTAGCCACTTAAATTGAACATTATCAATAATACTCAAATTAAACATAATCTTATATAAAATACAACTAAGTTTCTTCTTGTTTGAAATAAGTCTATTCCAAAAATTTACAATCCTTAATTTTATACATAATATATCTATAGGTGTTCTACCAAGTTCTCCGTATGTCATAAAATTTGGAGTAGTGGTTCTAACACCTAAAATATTTCTACAGAACTGAAGGTGAAGTTTTTCTAGTTGCTTAGTGTTCTCATAACCCCATATTTCAGGGCCATAAGTAAGTATTGGAAGTATAAGTATATCAAACAATTTAAATTGTAAATCTATTGGAATCAATATATTTCTCAATTTTCTATACACACAATATAAAGCTTTGCGAGCTTGATCCATCAATTTAGCTCTTGCCTTCACAAAAGAGCCGTTATAATTAAATATAACACCTAGATATTAATAAGAGTCTTCAATTTGTAAATTCTCTCCACATAGCTTAAAAATAGGTTGATTTTTTTATTTTCTTTTACAAAATATTATTACTTTAGTCTTTTGCAAGTTAACCTTCAATTTCCAATGATGACAATACTTTTCAAATATAGCCAAAGCAGACTTACACATTTCTAAAAGTTTTCGTCCAAAATTATTTGGTCTGCATTCACACTGAGTATATTTTTTTAAGGAAATATTATTATCAAGTAAAACTTGGTAGTCATAGCAATATGATATCTAAATAGGCCATCTTCTACATTTACATCCATAACATTCAAAAAAGTTTCATCTGGTTCTGAAAAAATCTTCAAAAAAAACCAGTTTTAGCATTAAAATCTCCAACAAGTGCACATTTCATGTCTTTTTCTATAAAATTTACTAACTCATTTTCAATATCTAAAAATGCATTTATTGACGAATATAGAGAGTTTTCAGGTAGGGTGTATACACATCCCAATAAAAGGTCATTATTAAATACTTAAATTTAAATTTAATATTAATAAATTTAATAAGATTTTTTTATATACAACAATACCTCCAGATTTATGCTTAAATATTTTTCAATTTTTAGCTAAAACCATCTGGGATATTTAAAATGTCATATTTGTCAGTTTTTGTCTCTATAAAAATACATACTGTATATCATGTGTTGTAATTAACTGTATAAATTTAAGTAATAAAAGTTTTGACTTGATATCACAAACATTTTATTTCTGAAAAATTAAGTTTCTGTTTTTTAGACCTTGGGGCATTTTCATCAGTCGCTTCTCTTGCTTGCCTGTCCTATTGATAGTGGTTGTCCGGGTTTCTAGGAGGGGGAAAGCGCATATGAGGTTCTCCGTTTCCAGGTTGAAGCGCATCTTTACAAATTCATATGTGAATATTAGCATGTTTTTTTTTATCAACTTAGCTGTGAATGTGAAAAAATTGTGAAAAATAAGTGATTTAAGTCTCAAATATATTAGTAAATCTTCCTTGTTTTCAACAATAAACCAGGAAATGTTTTTTTCCGCTTTAATAGTAAAACATACTCGACAATAGGCACTCATAATTGATGATATCCTATTGTAACACACACAAGAGATGACGTGGATTAAATGATTTTAAGTAACATAACCCCGTTATTTTATATTGAAGAGTATTTATCAAGCTAATAGATTGATTAATCATATATATATGTACATTTGTATGTAAGCACATTCAACGTACATCTGTCAATTAAATTGCGATGTTCGAGTTTAATATGGTAAAACTCGTGATTTTATTATGATTCTTTATTATTGATGGGACCATTTATTAAGTTCGACTGTTCGAGGTATCAGTGTTCGAGTGAAAGATTTTTTTTAGCTTAAAAATATATGGAAAATTGGCGGGACTTTCAAATAAGTTCGAACCATCCATGGTATTCGACCCATCCGAGTTCGAGGGAACGAGGTTTGACTTGTATGTAAAATGCTAATTTCCATTTTTTCATGGTTTTTTCATACTATATTTAAAGATTTGACTGAACAGATTTCATATCCAAAATGCAACAGAATGCACCATTTTGCGTCCTTCTGAAAAACAATTTTCTGGGGGGTGGGTACGTGGCAAACCCTAGACCCTCTACCGCTTTTAGTCTCTCGAGGGTTGGCATGTATGCAGTACCATTGGCCAGTTCCAGACAGGGCTAGGGTCCGTTACCCTTCCCGTGCAGTCCCAGATGTAAATAGTGCTCCACCCTGTTTGTAAGTGTAAATACGATTTCGATTTTGACTGTACAGTACGGACATGCTCGGAGTAATTATACTCAGCCTTGAGTACACTCTTTACAGGAAGACGAAGAAGAAGAAGAAGTATTTATATTACCCGTATGTACTTGTTTGTATACGATTCCTTATCGTCTCTCATAAATCTGTATTGATTGGCTTGTGTATACAGAATGCTTAATTTTATTATATGTTAATTTATGCATGTACATGTATGTATAAGGTATGTTATATTTTCGTAATATTTTAATCACCATGGTGGCTAAATTTCTGCATGAGAATTCCCGCCAATTTCCTTTAATCGTCATTAACGACAGAAATTAACAACTTTAAAATATGTTTGACGTTGTGGTTATAGAAGAAACAGATTCTCCTACTGCAACCAGCGGATAACGATATTTTCTCCGCTCTCAATAGTTAAAATTTCAAATTTTATAACTCGAGCGTAAATATTTGAAAATCTCGAGTGGATAAATATCGTAATACACTGGTAGCTGAAGGAGAATATATACGCATGTATATATTGTACATATTTATTGTGGCGTTACTTTCGATTTTGAGCGTACCTGATGAAGGTTATTCCAGAAACACGTCGTGCACACTAAATTTGATATCTACGTTTTCATTATTACCGTTAATTATAACATGGTCTTGAACAAAAATTACCGTGAATCGATTTACATGTTATCCCATTCTCATACTCATATTAAATCATTAGTTTGTAACCCGTTTTTTTTTTGTTTTTTTTTTTTAATTTATTGTTCTTGCAAAATCGATGACAACAATCAATATAATAAGAATTAATTATTAATTTGAATTATTAAATTTATAATGTGAAAATTCGGAAATTACGTGAAAATAAGTACGGATGTTAAAATAAACATGTTTAAAAATGGCCGATTTTATTTAATTATTTTTTCTTAAGTCAGATAAACAATCTCTAATAAATGACCATTAAATGATTTTTAATTAAGGATTGATCTCAATTTTTGTTCGGTTCATGAAGAAATAAACTCAAAAATGTGGTACACACTGTGTAACCCGCGAATTTTTTAGTTTATTTCGAATGAACCGAACACAAATTTGTGATCAATCCTTATAAATTAATTTCTAATTAATTTTTTTCTTGTTCTAAAAATATTTTGTCGGATAATAATTGCTTAAAAAGAAATAAAATTAAAAAAAATTCCCAATTTGTGACTTCCGGTTAACAATTTGGTCTATGGAAAATAACATCAACTTTTTAACCAATCAAAATCTCTTAAACACATCAAATTAATTTATTCAAGGATTGATCTCAATTTTTTTTCGGTTCATGTAGAAATCAACTCAAAAATGTGGTACACACCCTTGCGTAACCCGCTTCGCGTGTTACACAGTGTGTACCACATTTTTGAGTTTATTTCGAATGAACCGAGCAAAGAATTGTGATCAATCCTTATAAATTAATTCCTAATTATTTTTTGTCTTGTCCTAAAAATATTTTGTCGGATAATAATTGCTTAAAAAGAATTAAAATTAAAAAAATACCCAATTGAGACCCCAACATGTGACTTCCGGTTAAAAATTTTGTCTATGGAAAATAACATAAATTTTGTATCCAATCAAAATCTCTTAAACACATCAAATTAAATTATAGTTAAACAATCTTTAATAAATGACCATAAAAGAAAGAAAACAATCCATTTACACACATGTCACTCCACAAATAACTCGCACAATCAACTACGTGTATTAATGGACAAATGAACACATTGTCATGTGTCACTGGAAAACAAAACAATACAAATGATATCAGTTTGTGGTGTGAAAATGAGTTCTGGTTTAGTAGACACTTAACATTCATATTTTTATTATTATTTATGACGTCAAGAATGACACTATTAACGTCAGATTTTGTTTTATTAAAAGTCATTGGAAATTATTTTCCTGTCAATATCTGAAGGGACCATCATGATCGTGATCGTATGGTAGTTGGATTTACAACTATCTGTACAATTAATACCTATCACCACTAAAGTTGTGAGTTCAAACCCCGTTCACGGGGAGGTGTACTCGATGCAACATTATGTGATAAAGTTTGTCAGTGACTTGCGACAGGTCGGTGTTTTTCTCCGGATACTCCAGTTTTCTCCACCAATAGAACTGACTGCCACGATATAACTGAAATATTGTTGAAAGTGGTGTTAAGCACAATAAACCTAAACCTAAACCAAACTTATTAACGTCTGGCTACCATTTGTCTTCGTTCTGTGTTTTGCACCAAATGCTGCTTGTGTCTCTGGTTGTTCATTCTTAATCGTCCATTCGGTTTTCTCTGACGTTTATATAAACCATTATTTTGTTTCAAATTATTATCATTATTTTGCCTTTGACTTTTATTTGTATCCCGATCCTCCTTGTGTTTTTGCTTACAAACTCGTTTAAATATAAAATAAACGTTAGAGAAAACCGAATGGACAATCAAGAATGGACAATCCAGAGACATATGCAACATTTGGTACAAGACACAGAACGAAGACAAATAAAAACAAAAACAAAAACCAAAAACAAGCAAGAAAAAACCCCCAAAAACACACACACATCACAACACTAGGTATATATTTTTTTTCTCTAATTGGCAGAACTACATTCTGATATTATAAAGGGGGTATATGGTATTAAACGCCTCTTTCAACAATATTTCAGTTATATCGTGGCGGTCAGTTTCATTGGTGGAGGAAACCAGAGTACCTGGAGAAAAGCACCGACCTGCCGCCACTGGCAAACTTTATCACATAATGTTATATCAAGTACACCCCACCTGAGTGGGAATCGAACTCTCAACGTTAGTAGTGATAGGTACTGATTGTATCTGATATTATATGTATACAGGAAGGACTTTAGTGATTTATACAAGTGTATATTTTCAATATGCCACCAAGGAGCCCGAGTTCTAGATGAGAAAATAATGTGTTCACCGACAAAATACCAGTATAACATACAACATTACGCACGTTTTTTTGACAGGATGACTATTATTGGCGATAGTAATCCTAAACAAGGATGAATATATATATAGAAATAAAACATTTCAGGACACTGATATAAATGTACTGTTACAGTTAATCTGACAACAAAACAAACGATAAAACTATATTGTATTGACAAATGTGTTTTTTTCCCAGTAATTTTATGTCAATCATATAAAAGTCTAGCCAGACCACCTCTGTGTGGAAGATCTTAAATCCACGTTGGGGTCAAATCAATAAAATCGGTATTTACTACTTCTCTATTAGGTACACAACGATCACGAGTAATATCAAGGTTTATGTGTGATAAATTGTAGTCCGAGTGGAAAGGGGGTTAGGGTTATGGTGTTTATCGTCATTTTCAACAATATTTCAGCCATATCGCGGCGGTCAGTTTTATTGGTGGTGGAAACGAAAGTACCCGGAGAAAACCACCGACCTATCGGAAATCACTGACAAACTTTATCACATAATGTTATATCCAGTTCACCTCGTCATGAATGGAGTTCGAACACACAACTTTAGTGGTGATAGGCACTGATTGCACAAGTAGTTGTAAATCCAACTACCATACGATCAGACTCACGACGGTCCCACCTCAGCTTAAGAGAATTCATGTTTTACTCATGTTATTTGAAGCTATTTATGTATTCTACACAATTTCCATGTCAGATGATGTTCGTGTCGTTTAACATTCACTAGTGAAACAGGAACTGCTAACCTTTCCGGAGCACCTGAATGCAGCTCCGGTTTTCAGTGGGGATAGTGCTATTCGATCTTATGTTTTCTGTGTAATGTTTTGAAGATCATTGTTTGTCCTTTTGTCCTTTTCGACATTTTACTGTCTGTCCGTCTTCGATTTACGACATCTAGTTACCCCTTTTGTTTCATCAAGCTTCTGAAGCTTGTTGATCTGGTACAAAGCAGACATCCCAATCATCTTCCTATATAATAAGTAACATGTTCTTGTCATGATATGGCCGAAAATATCCCATCACGGAGTTATATATCTAGCCAGATTTAATACGAATACGTACCTTTGAGCATGGTGTTATTGTATTTGAAGATTTCTGGCACACATTGATGAATCGTGGTCGTTGCAAGAAGAGTTTGAAGATACCAAAGGGGTAACCAGAATCCGCAAATCGAGGAAGGACAGACAACACAATGGAAAAAAGAAAAAATACAAAAGGACAAACAACAGTCTACAAAACATACTCATAAAACTAAAGATTGAGTAACACGAATCCCACTAAATACCGAGGGCGTTGAGTTTACTGGCGATTATGTAGATAATTAAGATACTTTTGCCATCTTCATCAATAAATGATCTTGTTAATTAATCAAGTTTACTTCAAAACTCGCACTCAAAATTTTTCTGTAGTACTCTGCAAATGCTCTGGATGTAAATGGTTCTAAAGAAAATAGTATTGTCTGACTTAATAACAGACAATCGGCATCCGATCCTCTGTCATTATTGTTTTGCTTTTTTAGGGTACGCACACCGGATGCACCCCGTCTAAAAACGTACCCGATCAAGCATTATTATTTTTATTCATTATTTTGATACATTATGTAGAAAAAAAACTGTAGAAAAAAAAATATCATCATTCGTGTTTCGCAATATTTTGTCGGAGTGTGTTAGTAATAAATGCCTTGTTTGCACTCGTCGTAGATAACGATCAACCAATTTTCCATCTAACTCATGCAGTGTCTATAGACATGATAGACCACCAAACATAAAGGACCAAAGCCACGGTGGAGTGCTCATAGACATCAAAAAGGATTTTGTCAGTTCAGAAATAACTGAACTAAAAACAAACTGCGAAATTGTATGGGCAGAGATAAATATTGCAGGTTCTAAGAGCCTACAAATTGCATCATATTATCGTCCACCATCCGACAAAGGCCAAGCCCTAGAGCAAATTCAGTCTGCTATCAATAGAATAAATAGACAGTCAAACTCGACAGTCATTATAGGTGGCGATTTCAATCTTGGCCACATAGATTAGTCAAGTAATTGTGTCATCACTGGTAGACCTGATCAATCAGAACACCAACAACTTCTTGATATTATCCATGACTCAAATCTCCACCAGGTAGTTGACATTCCAACCAGAAACGATCGTATACTTGACTTGGTCCTAATAAACAATCCAACTCGCATAAATAAAATATCTACTCTTCCTCTCATTGGACTAAGTAATCATGATAGTGTCTATGTCGAAGCAGACATCTGGTTTAAGAGGATCAGAGAAGCGCCTCGTAACATTTTTAAATATAACAAAGCTAATTGGGATAACATCAAAGCAGATTTAGACATCACACACTCAGACATTTTAAAAACCTACAACACAGCAGATATAGATAGCATATGGGAACTATTCAAAACAAGACTTGTAAGATCAATAGAAACAAATGTACCATCAAAAATGCTTACCTACAAACATAGATTACCAACTCTTTGCGAAAACTTATAAACAAGAAAAATAAATTGTATAAAAAACGTAATTATATTAAATATAGTAATGCTTATTAAAAGATCAAAACACAGGTACAAAAATAACAGCGAGAAGCATATCGGAACTACAATCATCTGTGATCTACCAGTAAGTGAACCAGACCAACCACCAGCAAACAACCAGACCAAACCTAAAAAACTGTTCCAATACATCAAATCTATCAGAACAGATAATTCAGGCATACCAGCCCTCAGTAAGGTGGCGATTTAATAGCTGACACAGTAGAAAAGGCAAACATGCTGAACGAACAGTTTCAGTCAGGTCTTTACATCTGAATCTGATGACCCAATACCTGATAAAGGCACGAGCAAACATCCAAAGATACCACCACTAACCATATCAACACCTGGCATTAAAAAACTATTAAACAACATCAATCCTCATAAAGCTACCGGCCCACACAATATCAGTGGTCGAGTTCTCAAATATTTACAACATAGCCAGAAATGATAGGTGATTTGCTCATTTGCATATTCAAAATGGCGGCTCAAAGAGAATTTGGGTTTTAACATATAGTTGAACGGGAAACTTTCTGTTAGTTTGGGCCGGACAATTTTCCGGGATAAAAAAATCAAACTATGCACCGGTTTGAACAATATCTCAAAATATTACATCTGTACCATGAAAACTCAAGGTTCCCACCCAGTTTCAAATTTTGAAGCGTAAGCACCATTCAAAAGCATTGAGAAGAAGTGAAAAAATGCATCCTGCACGGTTTTCAAGACCTAAAAGCACTTTTCTTACAATCCCCATTCTAGTTGCCGGGACAAATTCGGTCAGTTCCGGTAACATTGTTGAGGAATCTTTCTTCGATAAATATTTTGCTGAAAAATTAAAGGTTCCCACGATAATTTAAAAGAGGGCTTCACAATTTTTTTTTACCTTTCTAGTAGAGATTCAATAGGGGTTCACGCCAAAAAAATCTACTATTTCGTAAAACTGCCTCTGCTAGACATAGCATTATTTGAGTAAGCACCGCATTCCATTGTAAATGTAAATAAACAATTAAAAAAGGCTCCACAAGGGTATTTTTTTATTTCGACAAAATAACAGAAGAAGTACATGTAGATCTAACTGTAATACAATTGGTAACTAACAATACTGCTGATATATAAAGTTCCAAAAATTTAACAATATATATACTAAACGATTTCAATGACATACTAGCCATACTAATACGTATGTGGGGCAGAAATTGAAAAAAAATGCACAATATATTTTTTATTTACATACTTTTATTTCGTGGAAAAAGGGGTGGGGGACAGTGCATTGAATATATTTTCGATCTTTTACACACATCATCGGATTCCTAATAAACATATGATGACAATTAATTTTGATACGATCACAGATAATTATGAAGTTATTTATGTGATCAAAACTGTGATGAAATATTATTTAAAAAAAAATAGATACGAGTTTTCATCAGCATCTTCCAAATATGGTTCAACGTTTATTGCTAACGTCATACATGACGCGATTTGGTTTATGAATATTCATGAGCAAAATCACCCATGATTTCTGCCTATGAAGTCTTTCCATACAGGACAAACACCTATTGACTGGAAAACAGCAAATGTCGCTCCTGCCTTTAAAAAGGGAGACAAACACAAAACTGTCAACTATAAGCTCATCTCATTAACTTGCTGTGCTGCAAGTTAATGGAGCATATAGTAACCACACACCTTATGAACCACATAGAAAACAACAAAATCCTCTATGAACTTCAACCTGGCTTTCGTCACAATCGCTCATGCGAAACTCAACTTCTCTCATTCATCCAGGAATTATCAGAAACAGAAAACAAAAATATCCAGACAGATCTAATAATTATGGATTTTGTAAAGGCTTTCGATAAAGTTCCCTACTGCAGATTTCTCTACAAACTAAGCTACTGTGGTATTTCTGGACGTACACTTCACTGGATATCAGCTTTTCTTACTAATCGTACAAAAGCAGCGGTGATTGATGGAAAGTCATCATCTACTGTGCCCGTCACACCTGGTGTTCAGCAAGGAACAGTCATGGGCCCCGTCTTGTTCTTGGTCTACATTAACGACCTCTCTGATTACTTGACACACAGTCACCTCAGGCTGTTCGCGGACGACAGCATCATATACATGCCCATCAAATCCCAGCATGATTGTAATAAATTACAACAGAATCTTGATGCAGCAGCCAGATGGGAGTGACTGGCTAATGGCTTTCCACCCTGATAAATGTTCAGTACTGTCCGTCACTAAAAAGAAGCAACCAATACAACACAATTACATCCTCCATAACCATATACTTGAATCTGTGAGCTCAGCTAAATATCTTGGTATAACAGTAGTCTAACCTCAAATGGGATAAATACATCAACAACATAACATCAAAAGGCAACAAAGCACTGGGTTTCTTAAAATGAAACATAAAAACATCAAACCAACAAATAAAAACCCAGGCGTACCAAGCGCTCGTCAGGCCAAAAATTAGAGTACTCGTGCTCTATCTGGGACCCTCACACATCTGAATCCATTAGAAAAATTGAGATTGTCCAACGACGAGCTGCTCGGTACATCTGTAATAGATACCACAATACCAGCAGTGTATCAGATATGCTCAATATAATAAACTTACCATCACTTGCAGAATGTAGACTTCGCACAAGATTGGTTATGATGTAGAAAGTATCATTCCATCTTGTCGCTGTACCATCAGACATATTAATAGTTTCAGACACAAGGACCAGAAAATATCACCCCCTAAGATATAGGAAAATTCATACTTCTAAAGACACATACAGACATTCATTCTTCCCATACACAATACCACAGTGGAACCAACTCCCTATAAATACACTTACTCTCGTCCATATACCTTCAGTCATCTGCTTCAGAGAACAGCTAACATCTGCTGTTCTCTGCAACCTACTATATTCTATAAATAGTTTTAATCACTAAAAGTTCGTTTCTGCACTAATTTACTTTCATATCATTTACAAATTAAATTGTTATTGTTTCTTTTTGGCATATTTTTAATCATTTTTGTATATAGTCCATGCATGCAACAGTATGTAATCATTGGAGGTCGATGGTATACTGTATACCAAATTTTTTTATTATAGTTAGATTTTCCAAAATCACTCCTACCTTTTATTCTGTGTCAAGGCTCATTATGTTAAAATCTTAGAACGAAGGATCAACTAGACGGAATTACTGCAGGGAAACCATTACGTCTATAGTGATTATGAGAACAGATCCATATCATAATAAACACATTGATTTTTCGTCAATATTAAACATAAATACAATAATTTTCAGCTGTATTTTTATTGACACAAAGTACAGATGTATGGCTGAACATAGATCATTCATGATGATGAATGTAGGACACAAAGAGTATCAGATCCTATTTCAACTGTATTGTGGAGAAAAAAAACCTCATGGTTTCTGTATTTTATTTTATTTTCCTAAAAAGAACCTTTATCTCCCAAAGCATACTACTGAATGAAAGCTGTTCGTCAAAATTTTAATAAAACACTGCCAGATCATGCAGCAATTTCATTGGCTAATTAAATTAAGATGGTAATACAAGCAAACCTGCCCATGTGTTCATCTCTATTAAGCAATCACCTGTATTTAAATGTCATCTGATCTTGTCCTATCATAGAACATTTATATGAAGTGAACCCATTTTAAGAGGTCACCTGTCTATTAAGCAGGGGCGGATCCGGGGGGGGGGGGGGGGTGCACCCAGCACCCCCCCCCCCTAAAATTGGAAAAAATATGATTTTTTGGCACAAAATCATGATTTTTCACACGAAATACCCCAACAATTTTCGCCCCTCCCTCCGCAATTGGAAAAAATAAGATTTTTTGGCATAAAAATCGTGATTTTTCACACGAAATACCCCAAAAATTTATGCGCCTCCTTCCGCTCGGTGCAATTTTTGTAAGTGTGTCCCCCCCCCCCCTCCCCCAACTTGAAATCCAGGATACGCCCCTGATAAGGTCACTTATTCTTTCTCCCAGAGGTGACCTCTTAATACAGGTTTGACTGCACATTTCACCATATAATTCTAAAATAACCTCTTAGAATAAAATTCCTGAACAATTTATTTCTACATGTTTATTCATCATTTCTACATTTTCATTCATTAATTTCAATTCAATAAATAAACAAATATATTAAAAAAAATGAAGCAAAAAATTTACAAAGAAACTCAAATATAAATGGACGGAATACATTAAAAATCACAGATATGAGAACAATACAAAAATATTTCGAAAGTACAAAAAATAAATAAAAGTAGGTATTTTTCAGATTAAGAAAACCATATGCATAAACTCAACAACTATGAAGAAAATATAATTACACAATTGAATTAATTATGTCAATCACAAAGTTATTTAATGTATCTGTTTTTATTTTCATATAGAATACTGTCAGTTTTGAAGATTGAGACAGACATTATCACTAGTTCGCACCAAGCCTGATAGGAACAGCTGCAATACTAATGATAATGTATGTAGAGACATTCAAAACTGACAAAATCGTTTTCATCAATAACATCACAATGTGTTTGATGTCACACTGATCAATCATTTTCAGTATCAGAGTCAGTTCGGTGATGCTGACAATATCCACTGGGGTAAAGCTGATGACCGTTACTGCATTTACGGTCATCCCAAGATGGCATACGTGGAATCAGGTAAGAATGTTTTTTGTCGATTAAATTGTTTCTACAATGTATTTTAAATGACACATGCATTAGTACGATAGTAATCTATGAACTTTCCACAAGGAAATCACAAATTACGACTGAAAAATGTACATGAAAGAGAAAATACGATTTAAAAAAATCGCTAAGATGACCATAACTGATTATAATTGTTTTGAAAGATAACCGTAATCTCAGTTTTCAGTTATAGTCATCTTAGTGATTTTTTAAAATCGGATTTTCTCTTTCATATACATTTTTCAGTCATAATTTGCGATTTACTTGTGATAAGTTCATAGATTACTATCGTACCAATGCATGTGCCATTTAGAATACATTATAGAAACAATTTAATCGACAAAAAAGATTCTTACCCGATTCCACGTCCGCCATCTTGGGATGACCGTAATTGCAGTTACGGTCATCAGCTTTACCCCAGTGAATCTCACTTGGTGAGATAAAAGGGAAAATGTTAAATTTTCCAATAAATCTTTAGGCCTAGTAAAGTGGGTGTGTCAACATTGATATTAATCATGCAGGACAACCTATCATATAGTTTTTTATGAGTTTGTTGAGATCAAATAATGTTCAACTGAATTGCCGATGTATGTAAATGTACATATTAAATGAAGTCTGGGTTGATGTTGAACATAAATTGAAAACTACAATATTTACATGTTCAAAATATTCATTCATTCTTCATCAATATTTATCAATTAAAATTGATTTTCCCATTTGTCCGAGGTCACACATGATCGAGCACGATTTATGAAGTTACAAATGGTAACTTGTTGAAATCATAATAATCAGAGAGGCCGTTGTGGTCATGATCGTATGGTTTCCTCCACCAATAAAACTGACTGCTACGATATAACTGAAATATTGTTGAAAGTGGCGTTAAACACCATAAATCATAAACCAACCTGTAATAATCAGTCATGGTCTAGAATGTGAGATGGGACAATTCCACCAGAGGATTCACACTTTCAAGTCAGAAACGAGGCTTACCAAGTTTCTGATGACAGAAAATGTGAACGAGATGGTGGAATTGTCTCGTCTCACATTACTGATCATCACTGATTATTTTTCGCACATTTTTTCGTTATTCAGCAGTTATTAGATGTGTATGTGTATGTCTGATTTGACAATGGCTGCCATTGAAAAAAATATTTTACTTCTAAACTACATGAATGTGGTTTAATGAAAAACAAATGTGATATTAGATGCTTTGGTTTATGGTGTTTAATGCCACTTCCAACAATATTTAAGTTATATCAAGGCGGTCAGTGTTATTGGTGGAGGAAGCCTGTGTACCCAAAGAAAACCACCAACCTGTCGTAAGCCACTGACGAACTATATCACATAATGTTGTATCGCCTGAGTGGGATTCAAACTCATAACTTTAGTGGTGATAGGCACCGATTGTATAGGTAGTTGTAAATCCAACTACCATACGATCACGACCATGACAGCCCTTTATATAAACTATGTGGCTTAATAAAAAACAAATATGAAATTATCATAGATATAAAGCTGTAAATGAGCAACTTAGAATTATTACTACAGTAGTTTATAATGTCAAGTGAGAGTACAAGTTCAACATTTTTTAAAGGTTTGCAGTAATTGGTTTCTTTTTGCAACATTTCACATTATGATACAAAGTGCCTGTCACAAGTGTGAGAAAATGTATATTGATATATATTTGGTGTCTAATTAAAGGTATGGATGTGTTTTGATTAAGTTTTCTAGAGTAATGAGGTAGACACTGACATTACACTACAAAATAACATTAGAAAGATATTCTATATAATATATGTGTTAGTACACATGAATGTCAAAGCACAAATGAAGATAACCATTTGTTTATTTTTCTAATCTATGTAGACATATATATTAATGTAGTGGCTCAAATGCAGTATTTATCAACAGAAGTAGAAGAGTAAGACTAAACTGGAGGCTATTTAACACTCATTTTAGGATACAAGTTGTGCTCATTTGTGCCTAATTTAAAAGTTTGGTAATCTCCAATATTCATTTTTATTCCTAACAGTCAATTTTTATCTATAGTAATGATATCAAATAGGTTTGGGTGTTGTATCGAGTACACATAGTCATGAACGGGGTTCAAACTCACAACTTTAGTGGTGATAGGCACTGATTGCATATGTAGTTGTAAATCTAACTACCATACGATCACGACCACTACAGCCCCTCACACTATTTCTAGGCTAGGAACTATCAATAACAGACTGCACAAAGAAGTGTGTAACTTTTGTTCAGATTTCGTGTATAATATTCAGCCAGCCTGGTCAAAAAACTCTGAGCAAAAAGGTGTGTATTGTACATGACTGACTATGGTAGATCTCTTTGAAAACATTTGTCATGGACACTTGTTAAGTTTGATAATTCACAACTGTAACACAGTAAATGCATAGTTAACATAATATAATAGATTGGTATGATATTTAAATGAAAAACTAAAAATACCACACAGTCGTAACAATTCCAATTTCTATTAGAAAATAATAGAAACAGAGGAAAATCAATACCCCTAATACACAACTACACATGACATGTAATCTTTAATGTCGTATTTAAAAAACAAATTAATGTGTTTTTTAATTGTTGCAAGAAATATTGCAAGTATGTATTAGTTTAATCAATTATCTAAATCTCAGATTTATTGCAAGATTTCTTTTTTTAAATAACAAATGACCAACTGACATTTGCAACCATTATTAAACATTGTTTTCATTTTGTTTCAGTTTTCTATAAAATGAATTTATAAAAAAAAAAAAGACAAACCCCTCGTAGATCTCTGTGAAATACTGGTATTTTACTCAGCGAAATTAAAAACGTTTATTTCACGGTGACGTTACAGTACAAACACAACCAAAAATTTCAATGAGTGTTTGGCAATGAATAACACGTCGCTTTTTAAATGTCTTATTACGGCAAATAATGGTATAAAATCTATGCAAAATAAGTATAACTTCTCTTGCATACTGAAAATAAAAAAAAAATAAAAAATGACAGCGATTCCCTCATGGACTATAACATATTGGTGAATTACTATGTTGCTTGGTTACATGATTAATTGATGATATTCAGAATGCAAGAGTACTTATACTATAACTATACATACAGTGAAATCAGTGCCGTCTTAACGCATGGGCACGTTGGGCAGTTGTCCGGGGGCCCCACAGGCATAAGGGCCCCCAATGCTAATCTATGTATGTTGTGTACGACATGTTTTTTAATGCTTAAACACTGATTTTGTTGGTAGTACCAATACAATAAATAAATGTTTAATCTTATTGACCATTTACATTTTTATTCCTGTGAGTGTTTGTGGGTCCTAGCGCACTGATTTTCCCGGGGTCCTATAATGTTGTTAAGACGGCCCTGAATGAAATATATTTTAGAAATTTATAATATAAACAAATTATCTTCATTATGAAATGGACATAATTAATCATCTAGTTAAAACAATTTCTTCTCTTACCAGATGCAGTAATTCTCTATTAATTTTTAAGTAAGTAACAACATTAAGTTTCTCTGATTAAAATGGACAACAGCATAACATTCTTGTATCATTAAAAAAAAACGTTACCTCACATTTATATGTTCTATAGTCTGTCCTTTTCTAAACCTTTTTTCATTTACATAATGATTATTTATGTAAATAACTTCAAAATTACACAAATAAACTATTATTTCTAATTTACATCATGAAAAAAATAATGAATATTCATCATGTACATCACAAAAACAAATTAATGAATATTCATCATGTACATCCATTAAAAAATTAATGAACATTCATCATGTACATAATAAAAAAAAATAATAATGAATATTCAATATGAACATCCATAAAAAATTTAATGAATATTCATCATGTACATCATAAAAAAATTAATGAATATTCATCATGAACATCCATAAAAATTAATGAATATTCATCATGAACATCCATAAAAATTAATGAATATTCATCATGTACATTATAAAAAAAAAATTAATGAATATTCATCATCTTGGATCATAACCATAACCAAAGTCATATTCATCGTCTTCATCATGACCATTAGGGTACATGCCATACTGTTGTTGAATTTGTACAGGTCTTCCATACTGGTCCACAGCTCCACCATATCTATCGTCAATAAAACCCATGTTGGATTCTGGTCGAGCATAGGGTTCGTAGCCATCTTGAATATCTATCCCATCATACCTGTAAATCGTAATTAAACTATTAATGAATCATGTTACAGTATTTCTATTAAGCTTTGACACAAAAAGATGTTCATGCATGTATGAGAAATATTATCATGATGTTTGGTAACTTGCAGCCAAATATTTAAATCGGTGAAATATTGGTACACTGTATAATATATAATAACATCAGACAAGAACTGTTTGATAATAGAACAAATAGTTGTTGAGTACTTCCATAGATGCTTCCTGTAAAATCTTGCTTTATATTAGTCAAGTGGTTTCAGAGGGGGAAGATTTTTAGAAATTGACCAATCAGAAACAAGAATTGCCTATGGTGGCCATATTTGTGAACAGATCGAGACAAAATAAACAATCTTGATAGAGGACCTTCCATAGATGCTCCTATCAGGTTTCGGTCCATTTGGCCTGGCGGTTTTAGAGGATAAGGTTTTTAGAAATCGACCAATCAGAAACAAGAATTGCCAATGGCGGCATTGTTTGTTAACGGATCGAGATGAATTAGTAATCTTCATAGAGGACCTTCCAAAGATGTTTCCTACCAAGTTTCGGTTCATTTGGTAAAGCAGTTTCAGAGGAGAAGATTTTTTTAGAAATTGACCAACCAGAAACAAGAATTGCCAATGGCAGCCACATTTTCTCTATACATACTCATAGGACACAAATGTTTGACCATTTTTTCCCAACCCTCCATCTCTGTATACATACCCATAAGGCATAAACGGTTGTCCATGGCCATCATAAGGTTGACCATCATATGTTTGTCCATCGTACATGCCATTCTCATCTATATACTCTGGAGTCAGGTGACCATCCATGATATAACCATTCTCATAAGCATCTGCAAAAAAGATCAATAATAATTGAGGAACAACATGACAGAAATTATGTCAGTGAACTAGAAAAAATGTCTGATTTTTGTACTTGTACTCAAAAAGTTGACAAATCACAGAACACTGCATATAGCATACACGACATATTTCACTGCATACAGTATACACGACATATTTCACTGCATACACGACATATTCAATTTGTTCGAGGAGTTTTCATTGCAACAAATTTAGGGTATAACTTCAGTGCTATTATATCTTTATAACCCAGCTTCTCATTTTATGACTGTAAAACAAGGATATGTTTTTCTTTTATTTCAGCAACATAGCCATTTTGCTTATTGAATCTAGATATGTGCTTTGTCAACATATTGGCGCTTACCGGTAATCATAAAACTGTAAAATATTGTCTATACCATAACATTAACATATCAACAATGGCGTAATGCTAACATCAATACATATCGCGAATGCAAGAGTGAAATCTGTCCAAACCGATCCTTCTTGGGACCAACTTTTACGTTTGGAATAGACAGATGTTAGGTTTATACAGGCTAAATTAGCAAACATTTCTTATATTGGGTCTTTATTTGAAGTTTGTTTTATACAGGATTCTATTTTATTGAGAGTTCAGACAGGTTTAATATGTTTATCAAAATTGTAAAAATACATTAGGTTTTTCAATCTGGAATACACTGATAAAAGTCTTACAATATACAGGAATGTTTCAGTACAGCACAAGAAATGTCATATAAAGTGAAAGATTGTTGTTTAACTGCAAATGAGCAATATTTCAGCTATACGATGGCAAGAATAAGTTACATTGTAATGAGATGATGATGATGATGATGTCCACATTGTACTGAACCAACACGCAGAGTTGTATTTTTATAGTGAAACAAGTCTACAGGTAGGACTGTCACTACTCGACCACATTATCCTGGAGCCAACCATTCTATGCTCTCGCTCCTTAATGCCCAGCAGAAAAGCACCAAATACCAATTTAATAGTCTTTGGTTTAACTGGGGCTTGAATCCATGATTTAACACAGTTGAAGCAAACATTACACCACAGAAACCAAGAAAAAAAAAACCATCCAACACATTTCTAGAAATAAAATAAACTAACACACTTGATGCAACCATTAAACCACAGAAAATAAGTAAAAATCCATCCACCACATTTCTAGAAAGAAAATAAACTATATCAAATTAAATTCCCTGGCTGTGTAAATTATTTCAATTTTCAAGTATTCAAAAATGGTTTAAGATTTTACAATTGTATGATAGTTTGGCAAGTTATTTTTAATATTTGAGTAACAACATCGGAGAAAATTGTGCAAGGAAGCATCATCACCAAGTAATGTTTGAAAGCAAAGGAATCTTGTTGTACAAAAATAAAGGTAGCATTGTCCATTAAAGGAACTTAGATATATACACCAGGAAAAGGGATCTGAAATATATTTGCAACATTTTCACACACGACTGTCATATTACAACAAATTGTTAACAAAAAAGAAATACCATGCTTTCAACAAGATTAAGTTTTATCTTCAAACACAGGAGAAGATGATTATCATGCTAAGATATCAAGGGAGAGCTGATGTCTAAAATTACAAGGTAAAATGTGACACGGAAGCCACAATATTCATTTTTTTGTGATAGTACAGTCAAACCTGTATTAAGAGATCACCTTTGGCACAAAGAAAAAGTGGTCTTCTAAGACAGGTGACATGCTAAAAAAGATTCAATTTATATGAAATTTCATATAATAGGACAAGAAAAAGGTGATATTTTAATAGAGATGACCACATGGGGAGGTTTGACTTAATAGAGGTGACCACATGGGGAGGTTTGACTTTATAAAGATGACCACATGGGGAGGTTTGACTTAATAGAGATGATCACATGGGGAGGTTTGACTTAATAGAGGTGACCACATGGGGAGGTTTGACTTAATAGAGGTGATCACATAGGATGGTTTGACTGTATATGGTCTTTTTGAGTGGAAGAAAATCTTTGCAGGTTTTTTATCATTTGTTTCTATCTTTATTGCTGTTGGAGATCCAATTATAAAGAGGGAAAGGATAGGGTTCTTATTAATTTGTTTGAGCCTGCCACATTTTGTGCCTGTTCCAAGCCAGGACCTGGATTTCAGACGTCATGCGTCATGATCATTTTTATGTTCAATGATTTGAGGTGATAGGTGGTTGTTTGATTTGTTGATATTGATGGAATCATTGATAATCACTGTTTAAAACTTTCTTTTCATGATGAGTAAGTGATTGCATTTTGTCAGCCTTAGTATGCATCTTAACCAAGACAGATTATCAGTAGCCCCAGAAAATCAGTTCATACCCTTGCTCCCGAAACATTTTTCAGTATTAACCATGATTGTATGTGAAATAAAAAAAAAGTGTCCAGAAGATTGTTGGATCTTTGCTATAAGGTTTTATAAGTCCATGTGTCAACATTCCATTTGTAGTAATAATATTAAGAATTTGTTATGTTTAAAATTTTTCTCTCTGTATTCGGTATTACTCAGAATAAACTTCTGTTAGAGTTGTACAATAATTCATTGTCAATCATTACAAAATTTAAAGCATGAAAATCTATCGCACATAAAAACAACAGTTGGGACACTGCCTGAAAATCTAATAAAAAATATAAAAACATGCGATAATATTGGCACATTGAGCAGGAACCACAGCCCAAATACTATATTTCCTCATCACATGCTACAATAATAAAAATACTTAATTGTAGGTATCAAATAATCATGGCTTCAGAGATACTTCATCAATTAAAATAATTCATATAAAGGGCTATGTCATGTGCAGCATGATACGACCACAACAACTCAATACAGGCTTCCTCCTGCACCATTTTTCATGCAGCTGTCTTGAAAAAACATAATTTATCTGATGGAATGCTTCCTGAAGCCCTTGTCACAATCAATTCAGAGAAAAATAAGATAACAAATAACTGGAGGTACTGTGAGCAATACATCCTGTATTCAGTTTAACAAACTATTAAAAAATACTAGAGGTACTGTTGTTTTAGTCAATTGAAACATATGTCTCCCTTTCATTTGTCACCAGAAACTGCATCAAAAATAACTTTTTTTACCTTGACAATAATACAAATGTCATACAAATCAATTATTTGCCCTTGAGGTCAAGGTCAAGGTCACAATGACCTCAGTTTTATATGTGAAACTTCATCATGTCCTAATACAAAAACATACAAAACATGAAAGTTATTAAAAAAAATAAAATTACATGACCTTGTGGTCAAAGGTCAATGTCATAGTGACCTAATTCATATATGCAACATGCCGCCATGTCCTAATACATATATGCATACCAAATATTAAGGCACTTGGCCTAAAGTAAAAGAAAAGTTCAGTGGAAGACAAGTTGCATGTGCCAAGGATTATTGTGTGAAAATTTCAGAAGAATCAGTCAACCAGAACAAAAATTATTGCCCGAAAACCATTCTGTCTACTGACGGACGATGAAGACAACAGATCCATAACATAATACCATCGCCAACATTTTGCAGTTGTATAAAAAAAGTTTATTAAAATTTAGTTCATTTTTTTAATTAATAAATTTAAATATATAATTCCATGATCTTTGATACCTGCCAGTAAACAAGAAATTAGCAATAGAATACTCACCTTTGTTACCTGTCATTAGCAGAAGGTATTGTTTATTTTAAATTGAATGAAACATTGAAATGTACTTTATATTATTATTAAAGTTTATACCTCTTAAAATTCTGAATCCTGGCATTTCAATATAGAGTAAAGTATTCCAATATTGTGAATGTATCACCATGGCAACCCAGTATTATAAGCCTCACATTTAAGGCCATATAAAATATTTTTCATGTACTGCCCACATGGTCCTAATACAGTAGTCTCCCTTTGACAAATTCAAATAGTCCCATAATTGTAATTAAAATTAAATTATAAGGAATATTTGAAATTTTTATGTTATACTTGTATAACCCGGCTTGAACAACAGTTTATGCTTTTCTTAAACCACTTCACGGTTTATTAAGCGTAAACTGCCCCAAACCAGGTTATATTGTATAACCTGTTCAAAAATTGAAAATATTCCTTAAATAAAATGACATCCTATAAAGAGGTGACCTCTCTTATCAGGCCACTCTTTCATTACAGAAAGGGTAGAGGCCTTTTAAGAGGAGGACTACTGTACTGCAATCCATTTTTCTTGTAAGAAAAATGTATGTAATTTTTTCATAAGAAAATAAAAGCTAAATAATATTTTTACCACACCTAATAACAAGTTTAATGTATATTCATTTACAACAATGTATTTGAGCAGAAAATATGATCTGTAAGTCCTGCCCTCAGAGTCTAGACAATATTTTGTATATTCTAAACCTCTTAACACCTAAAAGTATTGATATTTTGACAAACTATAAGAAATTCTTTATGAACCAACAAGATTACCTAACCTATATTTGATAATCTGTCTGATAGCCTCACAACTGTGAGTTAAACAAAATACATGTGTCATGCAGTTTAGGAGTATTTATCATTTTGAGATCCGTCTTACATCAATTCAGGAATTTTCAACAGGGACAAGGGAAGTTTTTTTCAAAAAAAAAACCTAGGAGGGTATTCCAAGCTATTTTCTGCATAATTTTTCAATTTTACCTAGTAATATTTCAAATTTGGTAGTAAAGTGATAGGGGTGGGTAGGAACAGGGGTAGTTTCATCTGAAAACGGGAGTTCCAAACTATTTTTCTGCACAATTTTTCAATTTTACCAAGTAATATTTAAAATTTGTCAGAAAATGGGGAGGAGGAGGTTATTACACCACTATTCTGCATCCATCACTGTGTCTGACATCAACTGCCCTATAAAATACATCAATCAAACTTTTGCTCTTAACTGGATTATCTGAAAGGATTTTCTATCACATTTATTTAAAAATATCAAATTCTTTTTCTTCGTCTAAAATTTTTTTTCACTCTAAATAATACACAATATACTGTGAACTGTGAATGTACTTTTATTTGTTGTTACCAATTTCGTGGTTTCTGCGAAATGCATTGATCCAAGAAATGCTTCTTGAATTTGTGGTTTCCAACACTACAGGAAACAATCAATGGGACAATTGTATTTCATTGGATTTTAATTTTCGTGGTTTAAGTGAACCACGAAAACTAGAACCCCACGATTAATAATGATTTCACAGTATATGATGATACTAGACGATAATCATACACACCTTCGTAAAACAATTCAGGTCTATCTAGAATATCTGCGTCTTGTAGATATGGATCGTATCCATCGTCACCGTAATACTGATCAGCCATGTCTTCCATCTGTCTCGTCTCTACCATGTCTAACCATTGAGAATTGTGCCAGCGGAATTTCTCTAATTGTATACGCTTTGCCCATTCTGGGTCAAATTCCTGAAAATTACAATTAAAACCAATTCTCAGATCATTTCACTAAGAAGGAAGGCTTGAGCCCATTAAACTAATTTAACTTTTTTGAAGTGCCTGTTAGGAGATTGAGTGGTCTGACAATATTAATATGACAGCGAATTAGGATACAGATTTTTGCCTCTGTTTCTATGATTTTCTTCTGAGGTTTGTGTTTTTTAATTTTGTTATCTGTTTGTTTTTTTCTCCATATTATCATTGCTGGTATTCATGTAAATAGAGACAAAATGTTACCACCCTGCACTAAACAAAATACTAACCAAGGTTACGGTAATACAGAAATTTATCCAGAAATTATTTTATTTGAGCAGTCAAACTGCATTGACTGCAGTGGGGGAAATTAGCAGTAAACTGATAGACAAAGTGTATATAAAGTTATGTTGGTTTATGTAGAAAGATTCTGATGTAGACAGTTGTAGATAGGAGAAAGCAAGTGATTGTTGTTTAACTACATGTATATCATGGCAAGAACAAGTTAATTTTCAATGAGATGATGATATAATGTTCACTTTGTACTAGACCAAGACGCTTAGTTGGATTTTCATAGTGCTAGCTCAATTAAATAACAATTCGCTGGTAGACAAGTTGCTCCACACGCACACACATTATCCTGACTCTGAGCCAACCAGTCTTTCCTCTTGCTCCTGAATGATGCATGCTTAGCAGAGATGCAACAAATTTTATAAATCTTGATTTTGACCCAACTGGAGTTCAAACCAAGAATCTTCTGCACTCGAGACGACCATTACACCATAGATGCGGTTCACACGTTGGACAAAAATAGAAAAACAGCTAATACTTACAGCTATTATATCTAAAGTGTTGTCACAAACTTTGCGTATTTCAGCATTTTTATCATGCATCAGATCTATAAGGTATGCTGGGGCCTCTTGTTACCAGTTAAGGAATAATACAATTTTCATACATTCTAATGCTAACAGATGAAATAACTTTCACTTATTTTGTTACCAAAAGTAAATAAACACAATAGAATATACAATGTATAAGAGAGGGGAAGGGATTGGGATCCAATTAACTGGTTTAACCCCACCACATTTTTATGCCTGTCCCAAGCCAAGACCTGGATTTCCATTTTTTTTTGTGTTCAATGATTTGAGGTGAAAGGTTGCTGTTTTTTTGTTAATATTGGTGGAATTGTTGACAATCACTGTTTAAACTTTCTTTTCATAATGTATGATAATGTTCCTATTACTATTGATTTTAAATGACTTATTTATTATTTTATCTTAAAATTGTTTATGTAATTTTCCCTAGTAAATAATGTATATTTGTGAGTCCGGCTTGAGACTATAATCAATGTATTGTGAAGAATATCAATATCTAAGTATCAATTTTCGAGGTTTCTCCATTAACTTCTGATTCAAGAACTGTAAAATTTGTTACCAACAATTTTTGTTTTTTCCTTAATTTAATGATTCAGGTATGCAATTAAAAAATTCTCTCTTTAGGTTTCAAAGTAATAGGATTATGTTGTGTAATGCCACTTTCAACAAAAATTCAGATATGTTAGTGGAGTAAACTGGACAACTCTCGACCCGCCACGGTGGAGGAAAGCGGTAGTACCTGCAGTCAACCTGCCGAAACTTGCTTACTAACTTTATAGTTGCATCAATGTTAGCAGTGCTATAGGTACTCATTACATAGCTGGGTGCAACTCCAACTATTATACAATCACGGCCACGATGTCAGCCCACTGGTTCTACTATCATACAATCACGGCCACGACAGCCCACAGGTTCTACTATCATACAATCACGGCCACGACAGCCCACAGGTTCTACTATCATACAATCACGGCCACGACAGCCCACAGGTTCTACTATCATACAATCACAGCCATGACAGCCCACAGGTTCTACTATCGTCCAATCACGGCCACGACAGCCCACAGGTTCTACTATCATACAATCAAGGCCATGACAGCCCACAGGTTCTACTATCATACAATCAAGGCCATGACAGCCCACAGGTTCTACTATCATACAATCATGGCCATGACAGCCCACAGGTTCTACTATCATACAATCACAGCCATGACAGCCCACAGGTTCTACTATCATACAATCACGCCCACGACAGCCCACAGGTTCTACTATCATACAATCACGGCCATGACAGCCCACAGGTTCTACTATCATATAATCACGGCCATGACAGCCCACAGGTTCTACTATCATACAATCACGGCCATGACAGCCCACAGGTTCTACTATCATACAATCACGGCCACGACAGCCCACAGGTTCTACTATCATACAATCACGGCCACGACAGCCCACAGGTTCTACTATCATACAATCACGGCCACGACAGCCCACAGGTTCTACTATCATACAATCACAGCCATGACAGCCCACAGGTTCTACTATCGTCCAATCACGGCCACGACAGCCCACAGGTTCTACTATCATACAATCAAGGCCATGACAGCCCACAGGTTCTACTATCATACAATCAAGGCCATGACAGCCCACAGGTTCTACTATCATACAATCATGGCCATGACAGCCCACAGGTTCTACTATCATACAATCACAGCCATGACAGCCCACAGGTTCTACTATCATACAATCACGGCCACGACAGCCCACAGGTTCTACTATCATACAATCACGGCCATGACAGCCCACAGGTTCTACTATCATACAATCACGGCCATGACAGCCCACAGGTTCTACTATCATACAATCACGGCCATGACAGCCCACAGGTTCTACTATCATACAATCACGGCCATGACAGCCCACAGGTTCTACTATCATACAATCACAGCCATGACAGCCCACAGGTTCTACTATCATACAATCACGGCCACGACAGCCCACAGGTTCTACTATCATACAATCACAGCCACGACAGCCCACAGGTTCTACTATCATACAATCACGGCCATGACAGCCCACAGGTTCTACTATCATACAATCACGGACACGACAGCCCACAGGTTCTACTATCATACAATCACGGCCACGACAGCCCACAGGTTCTACTATCATACAATCACAGCCACGACAGCCCACAGGTTCTACTATCATACAATCACGGCCATGACAGTCCACAGGTTCTACTATCATACAATCACGGCCACGACAGCCCACAGGTTCTACTATCATACAATCACGGACACGACAGCCCACTGGTTCTACTATCATACAATCACAGCCATGACAGCCCACAGGTTCTACTATCATACAATCACTGCCATGACAGCCCACAGGTTCTACTATCATACAATCACAGCCACGACAGCCCACAGGTTCTACTATCATACAATCACGGCCACGACAGCCCACAGGTTCTACTATCATACAATCACGGCCATGACAGCCCACAGGTTCTACTATCATACAATCACGGCCATGACAGCCCACAGGTTCTACTATCATACAATCACGGCCATGACAGCCCACAGGTTCTACTATCATACAATCACGGCCACGACAGCCCACAGGTTCTACTATCATACAATCACAGCCACGACAGCCCACAGGTTCTACTATCATACAATCACGGCCACGACAGCCCACAGGTTCTACTATCATACAATCACAGCCACGACAGCCCACAGGTTCTACTATCATACAATCACGGCCATGACAGCCCACAGGTTCTACTATCATACAATCACGGACACGACAGCCCACAGGTTCTACTATCATACAATCACGGCCACGACAGCCCACAGGTTCTACTATCATACAATCACTGCCACGACAGCCCACAGGTTCTACTATCATACAATCACGGCCATGACAGTCCACAGGTTCTACTATCATACAATCACGGCCACGACAGCCCACAGGTTCTACTATCATACAATCACGGACACGACAGCCCACTGGTTCTACTATCATACAATCACAGCCATGACAGCCCACAGGTTCTACTATCATACAATCACTGCCATGACAGCCCACAGGTTCTACTATCATACAATCACAGCCACGACAGCCCACAGGTTCTACTATCATACAATCACGGCCATGACAGCCCACAGGTTCTACTATCATACAATCACAGCCATGACAGCCCACAGGTTCTACTATCATACAATCACAGCCATGACAGCCCACAGGTTCTACTATCATACAATCACGGCCACGACAGCCCACAGGTTCTACTATCATACAATCAAGGACATGACAGCTCACAGGTTCTACTAGCATACAATCAAGGCCATGACAGCCCACAGGTTCTACTATCATACAATCACGGCCACGACAGCCCACAGGTTCTACTATCATACAATCAAGGCCATGACGGCCCACAGGTTCTACTATCATACAATCACGGCCACGACAGCCCACAGGTTCTACTATTATACAATCACGGCCATGACAGCCCACAGGTTCTACTATCATACAATCAAGGCCATGACAGCCCACAGGCTCTACCATCATACAATCACGGCCACGACAGCCCACAGGTTCTACTATCATACAATCACGGCCACGACAGCCCACAGGTTCTACTATCATACAATCAAGGCCATGACAGCCCACAGGTTCTACTATCATACAATCAAGGCCACGACAGCCCACAGGTTCTACTATCATACAATCAAGGCCATGACAGCCCACAGGTTCTACTATCATACAATCAAGGCCATGACAGCCCACAGGTTCTACTATCATACAATCAAGGCCATGACAGCCCACAGGTTCTACTATCATACAATCACAGCCATGACAGCCCACAGGTTCTACTATCATACAATCACGGCCATGACAGCCCACAGGTTCTACTATCATACAATCACAGCCACGACAGCCCACAGGTTCTACTATCATACAATCACGGCCATGACAGCCCACAGGTTCTACTATCATACAATCACGGACATGACAGCCCACAGGTTCTACTATCATACAATCACGGCCATGACAGCCCACAGGTTCTACTATCTTACAATCACAGCCACGATGTCAGCCCACAGGTTCTACTATCATACAATCACAGCCACGATGTCAGCCCACAGGTTCTACTATCATACAATCACGGCCACGACAGCCCACAGGTTCTACTATCATACAATCACAGCCACGACAGCCCAGTGGTTCTACTATCATACAATCACGGCCACGACAGCCCACAGGTTCTACTATCATACAATCACGGCCACGACAGCCCACAGGTTCTACTATCATACAATCACGGCCACGACAGCCCACAGGTTCTACTATCATACAATCACAGCCACGACAGCCCACAGGTTCTACTATCATACAATCACAGCCATGACAGCCCACAGGTTCTACTATCATACAATCACAGCCATGACAGCCCACAGGTTCTACTATCATACAATCACAGCCACGACAGCCCACAGGTTCTACTATCATACAATCACAGCCACGACAGCCCACAGGTTCTACTATCATACAATCACAGCCATGACAGCCCACAGGTTCTACTATCATACAATCACAGCCACGACAGCCCACAGGTTCTACTATCATACAATCACAGCCATGACAACCCACTGGTTCTACTATCATACAATCACAGCCACGACAGCCCACAGGTTCTACTATCATACAATCATGGCCACGACAGCCCACAGGTTCTACTATCATACAATCACAGCCACGACAGCCCACAGGTTCTACTATCATACAATCAAGGCCACGACAGCCCACTGGTTCTACTATCATACAATCATGGCCATGACAGCCCACTGGTTCTACTATCATACAATCACAGCCATGACAGCCCACTGGTTCTACTATCATACAATCACAGCCACGACAGCCCACAGGTTCTACTATCATACAATCATGGCCACGACAGCCCACAGGTTCTACTATCATACAATCACAGCCATGACAGCCCACTGGTTCTACTATCATACAATCACAGCCATGACAGCCCACTGGTTCTACTATCATACAATCACGGCCATGACAGCCCACAGGTTCTACTATCATACAATCACAGCCACGACAGCCCACAGGTTCTACTATCATACAATCACAGCCACGACAGCCCACAGGTTCTACTAACAGACAATCACAGCCATGACAGCCCACAGGTTCTACTATCATACAATCACAGCCATGACAGCCCACAGGTTCTACTATCATACAATCACAGCCACGACAGCCCACAGGTTCTACTATCATACAATCACAGCCACGACAGCCCACAGGTTCTACTATCATACAATCACGGCCACGACAGCCCACAGGTTCTACTATCATACAATCACGGCCACGACAGCCCACAGGTTCTACTATCATACAATCACGGCCACGACAGCCCACAGGTTCTACTATCATACAATCACAGCCACGACAGCCCACAGGTTCTACTATCATACAATCACGGCCACGACAGCCCACAGGTTCTACTATCATACAATCACAGCCACGACAGCCCACAGGTTCTACTATCATACAATCACAGCCACGACAGCCCACAGGTTCTACTATCATACAATCACGGCCACGACAGCCCACTGGTTCTACTATCATACAATCACGGCCATGACAGCCCACTGGTTCTACTATCATACAATCACGGCCATGACAGCCCACAGGTTCTACTATCATACAATCACGGCCATGACAGCCCACTGGTTCTACTATCATACAATCACGGCCATGACAGCCCACAGGTTCTACTATCATACAATCACGGCCACGACAGCCCACTGGTTCTACTATCATACAATCACGGCCACGACAGCCCACAGGTTCTACTATCATACAATCACAGCCACGACAGCCCACTGGTTCTACTATCATACAATCACGGCCATGACAGCCCACAGGTTCTACTATCATACAATCACAGCCACAACAGCCCACAGGTTCTACTATCATACAATCACGGCCACGACAGCCCACTGGTTCTACTATCATACAATCAAGGCCATGACAGCCCACAGGTTCTACTATCATACAATCACAGCCACGACAGCCCACAGGTTCTACTATCATACAATCACGGCCACGACAGCCCACTGGTTCTACTATCATACAATCACGGCCACGACAGCCCACAGGTTCTACTATCATACAATCACGGCCACGACAGCCCACTGGTTCTACTATCATACAATCACGGCCACGACAGCCCACAGGTTCTACTATCATACAATCACGGCCACGACAGCCCACAGGTTCTACTATCATACAATCACAGCCACGACAGCCCACTGGTTCTACTATCATACAATCACAGCCACGACAGCCCACAGGTTCTACTATCATACAATCACGGCCATGACAGCCCACAGGTTCTACTATCATACAATCACGGACACGACAGCCCACAGGTTCTACTATCATACAATCACAGCCATGACAGCCCACTGGTTCTACTATCATACAATCACGGCCACGACAGCCCACAGGTTCTACTATCATACAATCACGGCCACGACAGCCCACAGGTTCTACTATCATACAATCACGGCCATGACAGCCCACAGGTTCTACTATCATACAATCACAGCCACGACAGCCCACAGGTTCTACTATCATACAATCACGGCCAAGACAGCCCACTGGTTCTACTATCATACAATCACAGCCACGACAGCCCACAGGTTCTACTATCATACAATCACAGCCACGACAGCCCACAGGTTCTACTATCATACAATCACAGCCACGACAGCCCACAGGTTCTACTATCATACAATCACGGCCACGACAGCCCACTGGTTCTACTATCATACAATCACGGCCACGACAGCCCACAGATTCAAATTATTAAAGTTCTTATCAAATCCAGTATGCACAATCAACTTCTTCTTCTGTTTTAATCTGAACCATTTTAATGCTGTTCAGGCCTCGACATTAACGTTTGTCCGATACCAGTGAAAATTGATGTCGGACAAGTAGATCTTGTATTACAGATGTCCGACAGGACAAGTGAAAAAATGACTGTCCTACCTTTTGAAGGTTATTTTCTATGATAAAAATGTGTTGATTTGACATTTTTACAGACATTAACTTCGTAAAAATTATTTTAATGTGCTTAAAAATATCGGTTTCCATTGAAGTACACTATCGCTAATTGCAACGGTGAACCAAGAGATTTTCCGAACATATACTTGATCCGTATCTTTTCAGCGATTTGATTAAACGACAACTGGCATTATGTAATTTTAATGATATAGAAATAGATTTGTTTATAGTTTTCATTCCCCTATTCAATAATTTCCTGGAAACGTAAATACCATGTCCATCGGCATGGATCTATGATATCCCCTGATCTTAGAAAGTACGGATTTACAACAAGCGGCAGAGCTCAATTTAACCAGAAATGTTAAGGTGTCTGATGTTAATTTCCATCGAGGGACATTCAGTAGCTGATTTTGATACACAATATGGTGAACCAAACTTAGAAATTGATGATTAGACACTCATACCATGATGGCATTGTTTGATACCAAGGCCTTTATGTCTAAGTGTATGCTAATTTGTTGATTAAAGATGTCATAATCATAATGTCTGTTAGATAATGTTAGGCGAGATAATGTTTGTGAGACATTAACCAAAACATTTTACACAAATTGCTGATAATTGGTCTCTGGTTTTTATAATTTTTATTAAAAAATATTTTGGACAACTAAAAAAATTGAGTCGGACAAGTACTTTTTTTAAGTTAGTTGTCCGAAGGGACAAGATAAAAAAAATGTTAATGTAGAGGCCTGCTGTTTCTTGAGAAAATTTTAAAGATACCAAAGGGGTATTCAGAAGCCATAATTCAATGGACAGACAATACAATGACCAATAGAAAAAGGACAAACTCTACATAAATATACATTTAGCTATGCTAAAACTGTAAAAAAATTATAGTCCAAGCTAATAAAATTTGTTCATGCCACAATATAGCTGAAATATTGCTAAAGTTGGCATAAAACACACCAATCAATCAATAAGTCAATCAATCGTGAAGAACTAAAAATAGGATTTAATATTCTTCGTTTACAAATATAATATAAAAGGATACGAGTATCTTTGATGATTACCTCCCTTGTTGATTCATGAAATATCATTTGATAGAACACATATACAATCTGACAAACCATCTCGTCATCTTCTTGTTTAGCTGAAAAAAGATTAACAAAAGTCTGGCTATGTTTAATAAAAATCAGTATGTACAGAAATCTTATATACGTTTTATGTCACATTATTATTGGGTGCTGTTGAAGTCGTGATCGTAAGGTAGTTGGATTTACAACTACCTATGCAATCAGTGCCTATCACCACTAATGTTGTGAGTTCTAATCTCACTCAGGCGAGAAGTACTTGATACAAAATTATGTGATAAAGTTTGTCAGTGGTTTTCTCTGGGTATATACATGCATATATGAGTGAGTAATTTATGTTTTAATGTTAAACGAAAAAAAATTCAGCTATATCATAGCGGGCGAGAACAAGTTACATTCGATTAGATAATGAATTTGTGCTAGACTACCATGCTTACTAAAACAACAGTCCATAGGTAGACATGTGTTTCACTCAGACACATTACTGTGAATTCATTTAATTTCGTTGGTACCAATTTTCGTGGATTGGGAAAAAAAGGCATTTCGTGGGATAGTTAAATTCGTGGATTGCCGATTACAAAAAATAAAAAAAAGGTGTTGAAATACTTAAATTCATGGATTCGCGATTCTACGGTAAAGTGTTCAAATTTACAAGTACGCCAAACAAATATGGATCATTGTTGTATATTATCAGCTTGTTACAATTTTGATAATTATTTGATTTCATAATTAATACTTCTTTGAAGAAGTCCACAAATTAAATCAATAACATCCAATCAGAAATAATTTGCAATCATCGAAAGATGATCAAAAGATAAGAAGCCAAGCCGTGAATCTACTCATTGAGCAACTTGTCATAAATACCGAGAAAATATTTTTGACAGTACCATTTACATTTGTTTCTTAATTAATATTTCACAAAAAGGGTATGTTTTTTGCTAAACTTCACACTAGGAGTCAAAACTTAAATTATAATTCTTTGTACTCTACGGGAACATGATATGCCATAAATGATACATATAAAAAAAGTTGCATTAAACGGTAAAGAAAAAAGGTGTGAAATTTTATGTCACAGCAGTTAAACATCACGTGTCAACAAATTAAAATCCTGACCTCCGGGCGTATATGATACCAGTATATCGACCGTTAATCTGATTATGATCACCAATAAACTTTATGATTGTTAATCAAAATGTTTACACAGCAATTATAAAAGGCGACAATAATGTTAGTATGTGTATGTTAATATTGTTTTTATTTATGTGTTAAAGTACTGTTGAATTTTGATGTGAAATAATAAAATATATATAGTGAGTTTTGTCTACTAGTATATAGAACAACACTTCATTAAACAATACAAAAATACCGGAAGTTATTACCGCAAAATGTTTTCATAAATGTCACAACAATAAACAATTTATTCCAAGAGTTTACATGTTTATCAATCACAATATGACACACAGGTACATTTATTCTAGATTCACAAGACATGCATTACAATTACGTCATGTAACAATGTTGAATTACCTACATGGCTACAAACGTTTGTGTTGTCAAAACCTTGCTTACCGCCTAACGGAAATCAAATGGTCATTTTTCGTCGAACCTTTAAATTCGTGGTTTGCTGGCACCCATGAAAACCACGAAAATTGGTATACCACGAATAAAAATGAATTCATAGTATCCTGATTCTAAGCCATTCTTTGCCCTTTATACTCCTTAATGATGCATGTTTGGTGGAGAAACAGCAAATACCAAGTTCTTAACTTTGGTTTTACTCGATCAGGATTAAACCCACAATCCAACACACTCAAGGGAGCTAACCATCAAACAGCGGTGACATTTACGATTCCTTAATAACAAGTTGACATACCATTTAGAAGTTCAATGAGACAGTGAATGATATTGGATTCTGCCAACAGCTTGGCACAGGCATCATCATTACACACGGTACCAACTAGTATTATAACATCTAATACTATGTCATCCTCAGCACTACCTGTAAGTAAACAAAACAAATGTAGCTACAGTAATCTGTCTTAATAAAAATGTAGCTATCCAATTTTTGGAATAACCTTCATCAGGTACACTCAAGTCGAAAGGTTGGAAAGCCAAATAATATAGTAATGACTATAATATTTAACAAGACTAAGTCAGGTCTGGACATGTGTCACCAGACAACACTGACCACTTTCTCATTCTCTCATTTTGGACGGGGGTTGACATAAGTAGAACAAAATGGCACCCATTAGTCATTATACCAATAAGGTTGATGGTTGGTTGGTTTTTGGTGTTTTGTGCCACTTTCAACAATATTTCAGTTATATCGTGGCTGTCAGTTTTATTGATGGAGGACACCAGAGAACCTGGAGAAAACCACTGACCTGTTGCAAGTCACTGACAAACTTTATCACATAATGTTGTATTAAGTACACCTTGCCATGAACGGGATTCGAACTCACAACTTTTGTGGTGTCAATAAAGTTGAATGGATGATTTTATTTAAATAAAGATCAGAGAAAAATTACTAAAAAATGCTGTTTCTCTATTTCATACATGTAATCTATTGTATATATCTTACCAGGTTCCAATCTTTTTTTTATCCATGGTATCAGTTCATATTCATTGATTATGAGTTCATAATCTAGGTCAGGTATTGTCAAATTACCCAGAATGCCAAGTGCTTCAACACCAAAATCATCATTGTCTGCTTGTAACATTGCTTCTGCTAAATCACTAATATAATCCTGTAATACAAGTGATATCATATCAAACTATTAAATATAAACTTAAATAGTATAAATCTATCCAAACAATTTCTTCTCTCAGGTAACAGCTACAATTTTTTTCAAGGAACATGAATACAATGTAAATAATGGTAAATTTATGCTTATTTCCATTTTTAATAATACTACTTACCACAAATAAATTCTTCGTAGGTCCGTCATGTTGAGATATATTTCGTATCATTTTCATTAACAATGGATCACGGAACTTAAACGCTCTTTTCATCAACATTTTCAGTCCTTGACCTTCACACACAATTTGAGCATTTCTTTTATTAGCCGATAAATTTATACATAACGATAATAATTCAATGTCTGTTTTCTCTGGACTTTCCAATAACAATTTCATTGCCTGAAAGAAAAAAAACAATTAGTGCTTTTGTTCTTAACGGAAAGTTCAGTGTTAAAAAACAAGCATACTGTTCAATCAATATCTTATCCATATGTAAAATATCACTTGCACAACCGCATCATTTCATCAATTAAGGTAGATTTGGGCCGATGAAACTAGCATAACCCCACCACTTTTAATTGAAGTGCCTGTACCAAGCCAGTAAAGTGAACGGTCTTGTATATACAGTCAAACTTCGGTCCCTCGAACTCGGATGGGTCGAATACTATGGATGGCTCGAAACTGATTTGAAAGTCCTGTCAATTTTCCTTATATTTCTATGTAAAAACAAACGTTCGCTCGAACACTGATGCCTCGAATAGTTTTACCATGCCAAACTTAAACATCGCAATTTAATTGACAGATGTACATTACGGTTGAATGTGCTTACAGCAAGGTGTGATAGATGTCAGATTACCAACAGATAATTGTTTACTTAACAATTACAGGTAGAGGGATAAACTTGTCATAATTTGTGTTAATTAGTTGTTAAATTCATCTGTCTTGATTATTAACCGTTAGTTACGATTAATAAACCCGAGACACATGTCGCTGATTGTACCAAGCCGGGACTACACTCGACAATAATTAAAGGAAAACGTCATGGTCTTAACAAGTTAGCGTAAAAATTTATATGACAGTAAATAAAAAACATTTGTGTTAATGAATGTTAAAAATAGTATAGCGTAAGGTAGAATTTGGTGATTGAAGTTGCCTGTAGCACCAAATAATGGGGATCCCCATTTTTCAGAACTCTTCAATGTGAGGAGACAAAAGGCATAATCCATTCTCGGATTATACCTGCAATTAAAGCTCTTCCGAATGAGCCGTGACGTCACAATAGCGGTATCGTATATTATAACAGCATTGATCAGTTGCAATTTTATCATTAAAAATTATGTAAGTTGTAAAATAACATCGTATATTTATCTTTTGATATTTACAAAATCATTATGACTTCATGTCAAGCATTTTATATTGCACTAACAAAAAGGGAAAGTGTGAGAAGAATTTTTTTTTTTAAATGTACCGATCAGGATTACCCTTGTCAACACATCGACCAGTGACCATAAAAAACACGGGAAAGTACGACAGCATTGACGACAAAAAAGACAAAAGCATGTGTACGCATAAAACGAGTTAAAACTGAGTTATTTAACCGACAGCCAATCACGTAAAACACGAAATTATACGTAGATACCCCCCCCCAATACAAATAAACTCATTTGTTTTATGAAAATGTAACATGGGATGGGAATATTAAGAAAAAAAATTAAGACGATATACAATTGTAAACATTGTATTGCAGTTGATCTGATATTAAAACATAATCAAAAGGGCACGATGTTGGGAAGAGTCAGATACATTATTTATTCAACAACATGATCCGTCTCCGTGACGTCACATGAAGAGGTGTCATGGCCGCTTACACTACGACGGGAAATTCCAAATATTTCTATTTCTAATTGGGTATATTAATGTTAATAAAGGTGGTTTTTGTTTAATAATTAGCTATTTACGAATAAAAAGTTACAATGTATTGAATTATAACAATTGATCAACTGACTGGAGTATTCCTTTAAAACAATCAAATGTTTCCAATCGTAATAAAGTTTATTAAAACAATACTTTAAATTGTTATAACATGAATTAGTATTATTGAGAGTGGTTTAATCTTTAAAGTTGCTGGAATCGAATAATATGAAACTGCGTCATCTCAAGGTTCATCTAAATACCAAAAAAATAGAAATGTACTAGTAGTGAAATTCCGATTAACCTGAGTTTTTATGTCTCTATAATAAATACCAAAAGAAACAAATATAATTGCTTCAAATTCAAATTAAAAAAAAAAAGAAAATGATCATTGGCTAAAATTTGAAAACTGGCTATTAAAATATATATCCGAATTAATTATCAAGCATTTAATATGCCGATATCGATCCAACTGTTAATATCCGACCTCGTATTTCCTGTATATAACATAGATCGTGATCAAAGTCAAAAACATTTCTAAGGAACGATTGAAGATACCAAAGAGGTATTCAGAAGCCGTAGTCTTTGAGAACTTTCTAAAGGATTATATATTTTTTACGAAAAAGGTCCATGGTAGTGTGCATCCGTTATTAAAGCGTAACAAAACTGTCCTGGGTCAGAACCAGATTTTTCCCCATCTGAATTAAAAGGACCTCGGTGGCTCGAACTTCCGATAGCTTGAACACATTTTGACAGTCCCTTCGAGTTTGAGCCAGCGAAGTTCTACTGTATGTCTTACGGGTATTGATTTTGCCTCCATGTCTACGATTTTTCTATTAGAATTTGGAACTGTTCCAATAATGTGGTATTTTTTGTTCTTATTGTTATTACTGTACAATTTAATTTACATCTTTAGTTTTAACATTATGGGTGCTTGGCGGCACAATCACAATATCATAGTGGTCAGTTTTATTGGAGGAGGAAACTGGAGTAAACTGAGAAACACTGATCTGCCGCAAGTTGTGGTGGTGATTAATGGGTGTTTAACACCACTTTCAACAATATCATGGTGGTCAGTTTTATTGGTGGAGGAAACCGGAGGACACAGGAGAAAACCACAGACCTGTCGTAAGTCACTGACAAACTTAATCACATAATGTTGTTTCACCTAAGTGGGATTCGAACTCACAACGTTAGTGGTGATAGGCACCGATTGCATATGTAGTTGTAAATCCAATTACCATACGATCATGAGTATGACAGCCCCTCCTGTCGCAAGTAGCTGACAATGACAACTTTAATCACATAAACATGATAAAGTTGTATTGCATACGCCTCATCAGGAGCAGAATTTGAGCTCCTAAGCTGTAGTGCTGAAAGTCACTGATTGCATTTATAAATGTAAATCTCACTATCATATGAGTGAGTGAGTGATTGGTGTTTAACGCCAAGTGAGCAATTTTTCAGCTATGTGATGGTGAGAACGAGTTACATTTTAATGCAGTTAGAGTTGATAGGGACTGACATGATTGCTAAGGTAGTTGTAAATCTCAGCATCATGTGCTCATGGCAACATCAATCTCTTTACATACATGTATATATTTGCTTTATGACAAAAAAAATCCTGTTTAACACACCATTTTCATTTCTGAGCAATTACATTTCTGTATAAATGTTTACATATTTAAGTGATCCAGCTGAGGGACTGTCGTGATTGTGATCCTATAGTAGTTGGATGTACAACTACCTGTGCAATCAGTGCCTATCACCACTAACATTGTGAGTTCAAATCCCACTCAAGTGAGGTGTACTCGATACAACACTAAGTGATAAAGTTTGTCAAACTTGTGGCAGGTCAGTGGTTTTCTCTGTGTACTTCGGTTTCCTCCAGCAATAAAACTGACCCCCACGATATAACTGAAATATTGTTAAAAATGGTGTGTTAAACACCATAAACCAACCAAACCAAACCATAAATAGCAAATTACGTGCCAAACTACACATCATAATGACTCTCCATCTAATATACTCACTATAGGTATACAATCTGTGAATGTGAACATTGATTTGGCTTTATCATCCATACTGACATGATACAGTATACACAGCACTATCATCTTATGATTCTCGTTATCTGTAAAATAAAAATTAATATTGTCTATGTTTACAGTAATCTAAATTTAATATTGTCTACGGTTACAGTAATTTAAATTTAATATTGTCTATGGTTACAGTAATCTAAATTTAATATTGTCTACGGTTACAGTAATCTAAATTTAATATTGTCTATAGTTACAGTAATTTAAATTTAATATTGTCTATGGTTACAGTTATCTAAATTTAATATTGTCTATGATTACAGTAATTTAAATTTAATATTGTCTATGGTTACAGTAATCTAAATTTAATATTGTCTATGGTTACAGTTATCTAAATTTAATATTGTCTATGGTTACAGTTATCTAAATTTAATATTGTCTATGCTTACGGTAATCTAAATTTAATATTGTTTACGGTTACAGTTATCTAAATTTAATATGGTTACAGTAATCTAAATTTAATATCGTCTATGGTTACAGTTATCTAAATTTAATATTGTCTATGGTTACAGTTATCTAAATTTAATATTGTCTATAGTTACAGCTATCTAAATTTAATATTGTCTATGGTTACAGTAATCTAAATTTAATATTATCTACGGTTACAGTTATCTAAATTTAATATTGTCTACAGTTACAGTAATCTAAATTTAATATTGTCTATGGTTACAGTAATCTAAATTTAATATTGTCTATGGTTACAGTAATCTAAATTTAATATTGTCTATGGTTACAGTAATCTAAATTTAATATTGTCTATAGTTACAGTTATCTAAATTTAATATTGTCTATGGTTACAGTAATCTAAATTTAATATTGTCTACGGTTACAGTTATCTAAATTTAATATTGTCTATGGTTACAGTTATCTAAATTTAATATTGTCTATAGTTACAGTAATCTAAATTTAATATTGTCTATGGTTACAGTTATCTAAATTTAATATTGTCTATGTTTACAGTAATCTAAATTTAATATTGTCTACGGTTACAGTTATCTAAATTTAATATTGTCTATGGTTACAGTTATCTAAATTTAATATTGTCTATAGTTACAGTAATCTAAATTTAATATTGTCTATGGTTACAGTAATCTAAATTTAATATTGTCTATAGTTACAGTTATCTAAATTTAATATTGTCTATAGTTACAGTAATCTAAATTTAATATTGTCTATAGTTACAGTAATCTAAATTTAATATTGTCTATAGTTACAGTAATCTAAATTTAATATTGTCTATGGTTACAGTAATCTAAATTTAATATTGTCTATGGTTACAGTAATCTAAATTTAATATTGTCTATGGTTACAGTAATCTAAATTTAATATTATCTACGGTTACAGTAATCTAAATTTAATATTGTCTATAGTTACAGTTATCTAAATTTAATATTGTCTATAGTTACAGTAATCTAAATTTAATATTGTCTATAGTTACAGTAATCTAAATTTAATATTGTCTATAGTTACAGTAATCTAAATTTAATATTGTCTATGGTTACAGTAATCTAAATTTAATATTGTCTATGGTTACAGTAATCTAAATTTAATATTGTCTATGGTTACAGTAATCTAAATTTAATATTGTCTACGGTTACAGTTATCTAAATTTAATATTGTCTATGGTTACAGTTATCTAAATTTAATATTGTCTATAGTTACAGTTATCTAAATTTAATATTGTCTATAGTTACAGTAATCTAAATTTAATATTGTCTATGGTTACAGTTATCTAAATTTAATATTGTCTATGTTTACAGTAATCTAAATTTAATATTGTCTATGGTTACAGTAATCTAAATTTAATATTGTCTATGGTTACAGTTATCTAAATTTAATATTGTCTATGGTTACAGTTATCTAAATTTAATATTGTCTATAGTTACAGTAATCTAAATTTAATATTGTCTATGATTACAGTAATCTGCATTATATCATTTATAGTAATTAGGTGCATGCAGTGTATTGCCAAAATTACAGTAAAACCTGTTTCAAGCAGTCCTCACGATGAGCACCGGTCCTCAGACCAGTAAAGCTTTGCTGGGACCAGTAAATTTTTTTCAGTTTTTATTTAGAACTATATAAAAATAAATTCAAGAATTTGATTCGGACCAGAAATTCAAATTTTCATTTCGAGGACTGATTAAGAGGTCACCTTTGGGCCAAAGAAAAACAAGTGGTTTTCTAAGACAGGTAACCTATTAAAAGAGGTTCAATTAACATGAAATTTTCTATGTCAGGACAAGAAAAGGGTGACCTTTTAATACAGGTGGCTGTTTAATAGAGGTGACCGCATGGGAAAGTTTGACTGTAAGTTGAGTATAATACACACTGATGTAAAATATACACTCTAGTGTGCCAAGTGTCTCCTGGATACCAGAAAACAAACATGGAAAGATAAGAAAATTTCCAGATTTTCCTTGATATTTTTTCTGAAAGGAATGTTAGGGAGTAAAATTTTGAGGTCATCATACTATCACAGCCCTATTATTAAATACAAACAGCATTGGTGTGCTGAAATATATTGCAGGTAAAACAAAACTTTACATTTCCAAGAATGGTTGGTTTCAATTCCTTTTTTACAGTGACCGTCGTGGTAGTTGGATTTACAACTGCCTGTGCAATCAGTGCCTATCACGACTAAAGTTGTGAGTTCGAACCTGTTCATGGTGAGGTATACTCGATATAACATGGTGTGAAAAAATTCGTCAGCGACTTGCGACAGGTAGGTGGTTTTTTCCTGGTACTCCGGTTTCCTCAACCAATAAAACTGACTGCCATGATATAACTGAAATATTGTTGAAAGTTGCATTATCCACCATAAACCTAGAACCTCTTCTACATGTAATAATATAAACATTTTATAAACTTACTTAATAGACCAACTAGTTTTGGTAAAAGACCAAATTTAACTATTTTGTTTCTAAGTTCTGCATCAAAAGACAAATTCAGTAATAATCGTAATGTGATGTTTAGTAGATCTTCATGGTCACATGGGATAAGCTTCGTTAGTCTGCTGATCACGTTTTCTTTAGACTGAAATAAATAAGGAATTTAGTTTCAAATACACATTTATTCTGTAGGCAAAATAACATTCACATTTTTAAGCACAAAAGATTCATGCTTAAGTTCAAGTCATCACTTCAAGAGTTTAACAGTCACCATAATGACATGGTTAACCAAAAGGAATATCAAATACACATACAATAAAACGTCCGCGGCATAAACTGATGAAATATAATCTTGCTTGTTATTTATGGAATTAAATGATGCAAACAGAAATTATATATCTATATTGCATAGATGCCCATAAAATGCAAATATTCCCAGTTACAGAAAAACCAATATTTCACCCATTTATTTACCAGTAACAACATGACATCACTGTAGCAACGACTTTTTTTCATAATCACAAATATCTTTAAGTATGCAACAGCATAAAACAGCGAGGTGTACTCGAAATAACATTATGTGATAAAGTTGGTCAGTAACTTGTGGCAAGTCGGTGGTTTTATCCGGGTACACTGGTTTTCACCATCAATAAAACTGACCGCAACAATATAACTGATATATTGTTGAAAGAGGTATGAAACACCACAACCTTAACTCTAAGCCATTATTGAAGGGATATAAATCAGTTGAACAAAGAGTGACACTTAATACTCCATGATGCCTAGCAATGGGGACATCTAGTGAAATATATGCAAAAATTATACCCCTCCTCTCTCAAAACTGAGCTAAAAAAAGGAGTTTTATTGAGTTCTAGTAGTCAAGCCAAAAATCCATATACAGGATTTTCAATATCTTAAAGTCTACCAGTACTTCATTATTTACAGGCCATACTTTTTATTAAAAGTTGAACAATTTTCATGAATATCTTATACAACACTCTTTAAAATCAGGAGGTACCATTTTAGGTGGGTAAAAGTACCTGGTGCCACCCCTTATTACAGGGCCTGCATATATAGAACTCACCATTTCTGTTTTATTTTCAATAAAGATGCTCATTTTCTTTAGAAATGATACCACTAAGATCAGCAATTCAAAATTGTCCCTCTCTAAACATTTAACTAACATCTTCACTACGTTTTTATTTTTCATCTTCATCTCCACTGTCAAATCTTCAGCCAAGTTCAGTAACAAGTAAAATGCAACTGAAAAAAATAATATAAACTCAGTCAAAGGTTGTTTTTGACATAAAAACAAATGTCTCCCTCCATATTCTTTCACAGTAACTCTTTTTTGATCGCATTGACATAATAATATACAAATCTTTATATGGTAATCAGTGTCCAAAATTAGCAGTAGACCTATGGACAATGTATATGTAAAATCAAGCTGGTCTATGTCAAATTTTCAAAATTCTGTATATATAATGTAAAGTGAGGTCTATGTAAAATAGAGATTTGTCTATGATACCACAAAATTAAGCTTCACACACAGGGTAATACGCAAGCATGCCTTATTTTGAGGAATTCCCATTTAAAATGAAGAAGGAATTTATGGCCCAAACATTTATCGGTATATGGAATATTCTTAGTGAAAAAGGACAATAACTCCTTCAAAAACGGTCCGATCAAATAACTGTAATATGTAAATCTTGGCATGGTAATATACACAAATGCATGTTTAGAGTAATTCCCATTTAAAATGTAGTACGAGTTGCACATACTATGTATCGGACAAAAATAATATGTGTCGCTCAGTAGCAAGCTTAATCGTTCTGACTATTTATAAATTTCCTTTGACAAAATACATGTAGCATAATCTCATTGGACAAGTGATATTATACGAAAGTGTTTTCATACAATACACCCCCAAATAGTTTCAATATATCATAATTTGGCCTATGGCAAGTCATGATTTTGTCATTTTTAGGAGGCTTTGTTGGGTTTTATTTTCGTTTTTTCATTCCCGAAATAGAAAAACTGTTACTTTTATTTCTAAGTATAATATATACAATATGAATCCATTTATTCATAGATTTAAGTATACCGGTACACACCTCTCAATAACTGTTCCTGTTTTTTCACTAATTCAGCAAATTTCTTCACACTTTTTTCATAATCATCCTTTGCTTTCACATTGTCTTTTTCTGTTTCTAGTATTTTGCATTAAGGACAATATAATGACAATAATAGCATAGTCGAACCACTTTATCTCAAAACTCAGCATTAAGTTATCTTTAGATAACTCAAATACTACAATATAGAACAACAGCAGGTTTGAAGGTCATGACAAATATTATCCATTTTGAAGGTCATGACAAATATTATCACTCGTAACACAGAGAGTCTGAAAGGACAAACTGTGATACTAGAGATAATGTATGTCAAGGCCTTCAAAATGATGGACATGACTGTTTTTATCAATATTAAATGTCATAAAGTATCACTCCGTGAGGTCAAAGGGAAAATGTCCTATTTACCGATACTTCGCAGTAAAGCCTCTGCATTAAGACAAAAAGGTTCAATTGTATTATGATCCATTTTTCCTTTTCATCACATAGTTTAGGTCTCAAAAGACCTTGAAGGCTTCATTAGCAATTATCAACTAAATGGTAATTCAGTTTTAACCTTAACATCATAATCGTTTGTCACTGAATGACAATAGCACAAATAGTTTGTTACTTAATAACATTTAGAAACATAGAGGTCTGTCAATTACTGACGTTAGCAACAACCTTGTCCATCAAAATTTTGATGTTAGCAACGTGGGATTTACTCAATTTAACCAAGTATGAAATTTACTTCACTCTGTAACCAAACCATATCAGCAGGTCTTTACAGGTCATCATATTTCATGAACAAAAGAATTCTGTGCAAGCCTTTGGTTTCCAGATTTTCTTATTTTCTTTGTTGCTAAGGTCATAAAATTTCTGTCAAAATTCTGCCAAAATTTACATTAGCAACATCATTTTTTTAAACATTAATTTAATAGTTAATAAAAGAGTTCATGTTTTAATTTTGAGTCAGCTGAAGTTCATGTCTACATCATATATCAACAACATCTCTCAAATTTGTGCTTGAAAAATGACTTGTCACAGTTTGGTAAGTGTGTACTTTTCCCTGAAAGATGTCGGATGCCTTCATCAAGCCAGGAAATTAAGCAGCCATTTTTAACACTAACATTGGTTATCAATTTTAGCTATTGTTTGTTTTTTCTCTTTCAGATCAGGCTTAAAATTATATCCAAGATTTTTAATCTCAATATTAAATTCAATATACCTGGTTTCTACAATAATTGCTAAAAACTACTAAAATTGTTGATATTTACTCACTCAATAAAATCTGAACAACTGGTTTTTTTAATGCCCTATACTGTAATACCCTTCTTATAAGACCCATCCAACCAAATGCCACCCACTAATCAGGCCAGATTTAAGATGCACTGAGTTGGCAAAATAATAGTAAATTGCCCCCCTCAAGAGAGGCCACCTCTGTTATAAGGCCACATTTTCATTGCAGAAGAGGTGGTTTATATGAGGGAGACTACTGTAACATTATAAGGATATCAATTTTCTTCTTCTTCTGTAATTCATCATTCCACAGATCATATTTTTTCAGTTCATGTTCAACAATATTCATACACAAAGCTCCAATTTTAAAATGTAAAATAACTCCATGGAACTGTGTAAAACTTGAGAAACAGAAGAAAATATAAATGATGTTCGTAGCTAGTTCTGTACTTTTCTTCCAATCTTCTCGTAACACACGAGCCAATGCACCAACAACAGTTTCTGAAAGTAAATAAACATTTAACAATTAAAACATTTATACAGATCATAAAAAAAACTAATTGTTGAAGTATTTTTCTTCAAGAACGAAACATCGCTTTGTACACTGCAAAGTAGAAAATTTATAATTCTGTTACCACCCTAAAATAGTGAAATGTCAAATTACCCCACCACGTTTTTGTGTTTGACCCAAGTCAGGGTCTGGATTTCTATTAAGAAATGTCATCTTTTTTGTGTTTAATGATTTGATGTAGTCGTTCATTTTGTTGATTGGACAGTCTTTGGTCTCATCAGACCCATGATCGACTGGTCTCATCAGACCCATGATCGACTGGTCTCATCAGACCCTTGTCTACTGGTCTCATCAGACCCATGATCTACTGGTCTCATCAGATCCATGATCTACTGGCTTCATCAGATCCATGTCTACTGGTCTCATCAGATCCATGATCTACTGGTCTCATCAGACCCATGATCTACTGGTCTCATCAGACCCATGATCTACTGGTCTCATCAGACCCATGATCTACTGGTCTCATCAGACCCATGATCTACTGGTCTCATCAGACCCATGATCTACTGGTCTCATCAGACCCATGATCTACTGGTCTCATCAGACCCATGATCTACTGGTCTCATCAGACCCATGATCTACTGCACTTAGTAACTTTCAGGCAAAGCACGACAACCACGATACCAACGAAATGGTTTCAATTGTAGAGCAAGAACAAATTACATTCAATGAGATGATGATGATTTTTGTATTAGACCAACACAATTTGTCAGATTTTTATAATGCTTCATCAGCCTCAGATATGGTCAAAGTCAACTGTTTGAAGGTCTCTACATATATAATACTAGCAATAATGTCAGATCTTCACATAATGTATATCACATTTCAAAAAGATAGCATGAATTCTGTTACCATTAGAGAAGAGTTCCTCTAAATTGTCAGGATTCCTCGACAGCTGTAACAACAAGGCTGAACCTCTGATTTTCTCTGGAACATCCTCATAAAGGAGCTCCATGTACTCCTCCACATCATTTATGTTGGCAACTTCATCTATTTCTGTTGCATCATAAGTCGGAACTTCTGGTTTTTCCTGTAACTGGGTTTTCCCAGATGCTAAAAATAAATTTATATAAATAAAATAAGATATCGTATTCAGAGCTCACCAAACCAGGCGAAGTGGGCGAAATTCTCACCCTATATCGGCTGAAGTCGCTCTCCCTCGACAACAAAGCGAAATTAGTCGCCTTGTTTCTTTTTGCAAGTCACTCTTTTCTTGCAAATTGTCTTCGTTTTATGGTAAAGATGATTGACAAAGCAATTGTAATCAATGTGGAAATACATAAGAATGAGAGAAAAAGGCTTTATTCAAACAATAAAGAAAGCTTAACTTGTTGATGCAAAAGTTGAAAAGAATCGCAGCAAACTTCTGTAAATTTGTACTAACGAAATTCCAGGGATCTTATTCACAAAGCATCCATAAGTTAGCGGACCCGTTAAGTTAACGGGTATGTCCGCTAAATTTTAAAGTGGTATTCACAAACGTCTCCGTAAACGTCGAGTTAATGGGTGCGTTAATAACGGGTCCGTTAGTATGCAAATGAGTAGAAAAAGTTGTATTAAGTATTTTGATTGGATAATGCATTGACACCTTTCCAAAATAAAGCCACTGCATTAAGCTTCTCATAAGAATTGCTTTTTGGTTGAAGCAAAGTATAAGAATGAAATTTAAGTAAAAGGTAGGTGTGATAAATAAATTTATAACTGATAAAACTAAAATATACTTAGTATATAGAGTAGATGGCCATGGTAACAAAATATACAAACAGACGCTTCCTGTACCAAATTGGCCATTGAATTGTGTTGTATTCTAATTATTTTAACAAAACTTGAGTTATTTGTAGCTTTTTAAAAGCTAAACAATCAACTTGTCAAATTTTAAACACGGCGATCTCGGGGATGTAGAAAATCAGGGGAAGGAAACGAACATTTAGATGTCATTCATATCTTTACAGATTTTAAGGCAAAATTGAATAAAATCTAAAATCAACAAATATATGATCAATAATAATAATAAAACAAATACAAAACATGAATTTATTGTGAAATATGAAGGATATTAACAAGATATTAGCAAAAACACACTTCAATTGTAAATATAAAAAAAAAATGTGAAAAAAACCCATATTTTTGCGAAAACATGTCTCTATGACGCTGTTGGAAGTCTCCCTGTCATGCCTTCACTTCTCCCTCATGGTCTCTGAGGGAGAAGTCAAGACTCCTTGCTTTTTTGTAGGCATGGTGAGCCCTGGTATTAGTCCAAAATTATTTTAACATCTAAAACCCTTCCGACTTATTACAACATTGAAGAAAAAAAAATTAGCAATGGGCACATCAATGCTACAAAATATGCAAGTCTTTGAGAAGAATTACTTTGCAAAAAATATACTGTTGTTTAATTTATTTTTATATCTTATTCGTGTCAATTTTCTTGGGTTGGCAGAAATTAAGATGTTCATTGACATTTGAATACGTGGTTTTGATACACGTCAATGTTATTTATGTCTTTACTTGTGAATTAAATATCTTGCTTTGAATGAAACAACGAAAACCAAGAAAAATGATACTCAACGAAATGAACGAATAAAAAAGATTTCACAGTTGATCATTTTCATTGGTGGTTGAACTAGTACATGTTTAAGTATTTTGTAACTCACCTACTACTTTTGAGTTTTCTTAATGACTTTTTTATTACCTTGGTTTTCTCTAATTTTCTAAATGCTTACAACTGATAAGAAATCAATATTTAGAATTAAACATAATTTTTTAACAAAACCTTTAAGATTTTTTTGAAAATCATTAAATCTATGCTCTAGTTTAAAACCTTGACATTGTGATGCAATATATATTACCATTACTTGGCCCTTGTATCTTCCTGACACTGTTAAAACTTAAACATTGTGGTGTAAAAAAATATTACCTCACTTTGGTAAATACCTTGACAATGTGAATGATCTTTGTAACTAGATTAACACGACAGGTGCTACTAGTGGAGCAGAAATTGCTAACCTTTTCGGAGCGCCCGAGTTCACCCCCAGTTTTTAGTGGGGTTCGTGTTACTCGATCTTTAGTTTTATGTGTATGTTTTGTAGATCGTTGTTTGTCCTTTTGTACTTTTTCTTTTGGCCATTGTATTGTCTATTCTTCTTCGATATACGGATTCTGATTGCCCCTTTGGTATCTTCAAACTCTTCTTACTGGTCCCCTACAGTATCTTCCAGACACTGGTTAATACCCTGACATTATGAATTACCTTTACTGGGCCCTGTATCTTTCCGACTTTGTAGATAATACAGCAACTGTTCAACTTCCAGTAATTTTGATGGATGTATCAGTTTACACTTGTCAATGATTTCTTTGGCTAATGTTGTCAAATCACTACTAGGGTTTAAACTCTTCACTCTTATTCTGTAGGTAAAATTACATTAGCATTTACTCATAAAACATTTGTGGTCAAGTTCTAGTCGTCTTATAGAAAGTTTAACGGTCACCATCATGACTTAGTTAACCGTAATGAAATATGTGTCACAGTTGACCAAGGATACATGTATGTTCTATTTGTTGTAGTCACACTCCCATCCGTCCGTCCTCGTCAATGACTTGTCACACTCCCATCCGTCTGTCGTGTCACAGTTGACCAAGGATACATGTATGTTCCATTTGTTGTAATCACACTCCCATCCGTCTGTCCTCGTCAATGACTTGTCACACTCCCATCCGTCTGTCGTGTCACAGTTGACCAAGGATACATGTATGTTCCATTTGTTGTAGTCACACTCCCATCCGTCTGTCCTCGTCAATGACTTGTCACACTCCCATCCGTCTGTCCTCGTCAATGACTTGTCACACTCCCATCCGTCTGTCGTGTCACAGTTGACCAAGGATACATGTATGTTCCATTTGTTGTAGTCACACTCCCATCCGTCTGTCCTCGTCAATGACTTGTCACACTCCCATCCGTCTGTCGTGTCACAGTTGACCAAGGATACATGTATGTTCCATTTGTTGTAGTCACACTCCCATCCGTCTGTCCTCGTCAATGACTTGTCACACTCCCATCCGTCTGTCGTGTCACAGTTGACCAAGGATACATGTATGTTCCATTTGTTGTAGTCACACTCCCATCCGTCTGTCCTCGTCAATGACTTGTCACACTCCCATCCGTCTGTCGTGTCACAGTTGACCAAGGATACATGTATGTTCCATTTGTTGTAGTCACACTCCCATCCGTCTGTCCTCGTCAATGACTTGTCACACTCCCATCCGTCTGTCGTGTCACAGTTGACCAAGGATACATGTATGTTCCATTTGTTGTAATCACACTCCCATCCGTCTGTCCTCGTCAATGACTTGTCACACTCCCATCCGTCTGTCGTGTCACAGTTGACCAAGGATACATGTATGTTCCATTTGTTGTAGTCACACTCCCATCCGTCTGTCCTCGTCAATGACTTGTCACACTCCCATCCGTCTGTCGTGTCACAGTTGACCAAGGATACATGTATGTTCCATTTGTTGTAATCACACTCCCATCCGTCTGTCCTCGTCAATGACTTGTCACACTCCCATCCGTCTGTCGTGTCACAGTTGACCAAGGATACATGTATGTTCCATTTGTTGTAGTCACACTCCCATCCGTCCGTCCTCGTCAATGACTTGTCACACTCCCATCCGTCTGTCGTGTCACAGTTGACCAAGGATACATGTATGTTCCATTTGTTGTAGTCACACTCCCATCCGTCTGTCCTCGTCAATGACTTGTCACACTCCCATCCGTCTGTCGTGTCACAGTTGACCAAGGATACATGTATGTTCCATTTGTTGTAGTCACACTCCCATCCGTCCGTCCTCGTCAATGACTTGTCACACTCCCATCCGTCTGTCGTGTCACAGTTGACCAAGGATACATGTATGTTCCATTTGTTGTAGTCACACTCCCATCCGTCTGTCCTCGTCAATGACTTGTCACACTCCCATCCGTCTGTCGTGTCACAGTTGACCAAGGATACATGTATGTTCCATTTGTTGTAATCACACTCCCATCCGTCTGTCCTCGTCAATGACTTGTCACACTCCCATCCGTCTGTCGTGTCACAGTTGACCAAGGATACATGTATGTTCCATTTGTTGTAGTCACACTCCCATCCGTCTGTCCTCGTCAATGACTTGTCACACTCCCATCCGTCTGTCGTGTCACAGTTGACCAAGGATACATGTATGTTCCATTTGTTGTAATCACACTCCCATCCGTCTGTCCTCGTCAATGACTTGTCACACTCCCATCCGTCTGTCGTGTCACAGTTGACCAAGGATACATGTATGTTCCATTTGTTGTAGTCACACTCCCATCCGTCTGTCCTCGTCAATGACTTGTCACACTCCCATCCGTCTGTCGTGTCACAGTTGACCAAGGATACATGTATGTTCCATTTGTTGTAGTCACACTCCCATCCGTCTGTCCTCGTCAATGACTTGTCACACTCCCATCCGTCTGTCGTGTCACAGTTGACCAAGGATACATGTATATTCCATTTGTTGTAGTCACACTCCCATCCGTCTGTCCTCGTCAATGACTTGTCACTGAATTTTTAGCATGAGCTATGTATACACCACATGTGCCACTAGTGGAGCACAATCTGCTTATCCTTACTGCGTTCATGAGTTCTTCCTTGATTTTGAGTGGAGTTCGTGATAATTTAGTTTTCTGTGTATAGTGTTTTGTCAACCACTGTTTGTCTTCTAGTCATTTTTCTTTTGGTCATAGTATCATCAGTCCTTCAATTTATGGCTTCTGATGACCCTTTGGTATCTTCAAACTATTCTTGTACGAGTCATTCATTTCAGTCAAATTCCTTAATTTACAGTAGTGTTAGGTGTTAGGGTTATGGTGTTTAATGCCACCTTCAACAGTTGTTCAGCTATATCGTGGCGATCAGTTTTATTGGTGGAGGAAACCAGAGAAAATCACTGACCTGCCGCAAGTCACTGACAAACTTTGTCACATAATGATTTTTTTTTTTAATGTTGTATCGAGTACACCTCGCCATGAGCGGGATTTGAACTCACAATGTTATTGGTGATAGGCACTGATTGCACAGGTAGCTGTAAATCCAATATATAGAAATTGTATTTCTTTGTAAATTTTACTATTTGAAATTCATTTACAAAAACCATAACGATTCAAGTTCTTGATAATATTTGATAAAAAAACATACATTTTCTGACATTCTTTTCTTTCACCCAACATGGGATCTCCCAATTCTCCTAGGATGGTTGCTTCCAATTCATAATTCACGACAAGAGCTTTCTCTGTTGGATGAACATCGATGCTGCTAAACTTTACCTTTCTAAAAATAGAAAATAAAATCTTTTGACAGGTGTGAAAATTTAGTCATGCTTATTCCAAAAAGCATGTGCTCCATAGAGTATAATATGCCTGTCCCCAAAGTTGTCAAATCTGAAATAGTGCCTTTACATCTTTACAAATGATCTCCCTGATATTTTTGATCATTCAAAAACAGATCCTGTTCAATTAGACACTAAACCAGAGGCTCTCAAGAGCCTGTATCGTTCACCTGGTAATAAAAAAAACCAATTGGTCCTATGTAAAAACTATGTCCTGCAGTGGTAGTCATCTTGGAATTACGATCAACATAAAAAACACAAAGTTTGTAAAGGACCTTCCAATGATTGATGCACAGTTTAGGTTCAATCAGTGCAATAGCTTCAGAGAAGAATATATTTCTGTATTTTCCCCATATGGTTCTGTGTTAATACTGTGACCTGTGGTGGCAGCCATCTTGGATTTCCGATCGGCATAAAAAACAGAGGACCTTCCAATGATCATTCCTGGGCAGTTTGGTTTCAACTGTCCAAGTGGTTTCAGAGAAGAAGCATTTTGAAACATTTTTCCCATAGGGTCCAATGTTAAACTAAGTCCTGCCATAGCCACCATTTTGAATTTCATATCAGAACAAAAAACGTACAGTTTGTAGAGGACCATCCAATGAACATTCATGTACAGTTTGGCTTTAATCATATTTGTAGTTTCTGAGAAGAAGGCATTTGAACATTTTCCCATAGGGTTCAATGTTAATCTATGTCCTGCGGTGGTGGCCATCTTGGATTTCCGATCGGCATAAAAAACACACATATTGTAGAGGACCTTCCAATGATCATTCCTGGGCAGTTTGGTTTCAATTATCCAAGTGGTTTCAGAGAAGAAGCGTTTTGAAACATTTTTCCCATAGGGTCCAATGTTAAACTAAGTCCTGCCGTAGCCGCCATTTTGAATTTCATACCGGAACAAAAAACGTACAGTTTGTAGAGGACCATCCAATGAACATTCTTGTACAGTTTGACTTTAATCATATTTGTAGTTTCTGAGAAGAAGGCATTTGAACATTTTCTCATAGGGTCCAATGTTAATCTATGTCCTGCGGTGGCGGCCATCTTGAATTTCCGATCGGCATAAAAAAACAGAAACTTTGTAGAGGACCTTCCAATGATCATTCCTGGGCAGTTTGGTTTCAACTGTCCAAGTGGTTTCAGAGAAGAAGCATTTTGAAACACTTTTCCCATAGGGTCCAATGTTAAACTAAGTCCTGCCATAGCCACCATTTTGAATTTCATATCAGAACAAAAAACCTTAAGGTTGTAGAGGACCATCCAATGAACATTCATGTACAGATTGGCTTTAATCATATTTGTAGTTTCTGAGAAGTAGGCATTTGAACATTTTCCCATAGGGTCCATGTTAATCTATGTCCTGTGGTGGCGGCCATCTTAAATTTTCGATCGGCATAAAAAAACAGAAACTTTGTAGAGGACCTTCCAATGATCATTCCTGGGCAGTTTGGTTTCAATTATCCAAGTGGTTTCAGAGAAGAAGCATTTTGAAACATTTTTCCCATTGGGTCCAATGTTAAACTAAGTCCTGCCGTAGCCGCCATTTTGAATTTCTTATCGGAACAAAAAACATAAAGTTTGTAGAGGACCATCCAATGAACATTCATGTATAGTTTGGCTTTAATAATATTTGTAGTTTCTGAGAAGAAGGCATTTGAACATTTTCCCATAGGGTCCAATGTTAATCTATGTATTGCGGTGGCGGCCATCTTGGATTTCCGATCGGCATAAAAAACAGAAACTTTGTAGAGGACCTTCCAATGATCATTCCTGGGCAGTTTGGTTTCAACTGTCCAAGTGGTTTCAGAGAAGAAGCATTTTGAAACATTTTCCCCATAGGGTCCAATGTTAAACTAAGTCCTGCCATAGCCGCCATTTTGAATTTCATATCGGAACAAAAAACCTTAAGGTTGTAGAGGACCATCCAATGAACATTCATGTACAGTTTGGCTTTAATCATATTTGTAGTTTCTGAGAAGAAGGCATTTGAACATTTTCCCATAGGGTCCAATGTTAATCTATGTATTGCGGTGGCGGCCATCTTGGATTTCCGATCGGCATAAAAAACATAAAATTTGTAGAGGACCTTCCAATGATCATTCCTGGGCAGTTTGGTTTCAACTGTCCAAGTGGTTTCAGAGAAGACGCGTTTTGAAACATTTTCCCCATAGGGTCCAATGTTAAACTAAGTCCTGCCGTAGCCGCCATTTTGAATTTCATATCGGAACAAAAAACGTACAGTTTGTAGAGGACCATCCAATGAACATTCATGTACAGTTTGGCTTTAATCATATTTGCAGTTTCTGAGAAGAAGGCATTTGAACATTTTCCCATAGGGTCCAATGTTAATCTATGTCCTGCGGTGGTGGCCATCTTGGATTTCCGATCGGCATAAAAAACACACACCTTGTAGAGGACCTTCCAATGATCATTCTTGGGCAGTTTGGTTTCAATTATCCAAGTGGTTTCAGAGAAGAAGCGTTTTGAAACATTTTTCCCATAGGGTCCAATGTTAAACTACGTCCTGCCGTAGCCGCCATTTTGAATTTCATACCGGAACAAAAAACGTACAGTTTGTAGAGGACCATCTAATGAACATTCATGTACAGTTTGGCTTTAATCATATTTGTAGTTTCTGAGAAGAAGGCATTTGAACATTTTCCCATAGGGTCCAATGTTAATCTATGTCCTGCGGTGGCGGCCAGCTTGGATTTCCGATCGGCATAAAAAACAGAAACTTTGTAGAGGACCTTCCAATGATCATTCCTGGGCAGTTTGGTTTCAACTGTCCAAGTGGTTTCAGAGAAGAAGCATTTTGAAACATTTTTCCCATAGGGTCCAATGTTAAACTAAGTCCTGCCGTAGCCGCCATTTTGAATTTCATATCGGAACAAAAAACCTTAAGATTGTAGAGGACCATCCAATGAACATTCATGTACAGTTTGGCTTTAATAATATTTGTAGTTTCTGAGAAGAAGGCATTTGAACATTTTCCCATAGGGTCCAATGTTAATCTATGTCCTGCGATGGCGGCCATCTTGGATTTCCGATCGGCATAAAAAACAGTAACTTGGTAAAGGACATTCCAATGATCATTCCTTTACAGTTTGGGTTCAGTCAGTTCATTAGTTTCAGAGAAGAAGATCTTTGAAATTTCAGCCAATCAGAGCATATTATTGGCCCTAGCAGCCATATTGAATATTCAACTGGAACGAAAAACAGTAACTTTGTAGAGGACCATCCAAGGAACATTCCTGCTAAGTTCGGTTCCAATCGGCCAAGTGGTTTCGGAGAAGAAGCTTGAAATGTGAAAAGTTTACAGACGACAGACGCCAGACGACAGACCACGGACGCCAAGTGATGGCAATAAAAACTAAATTATCTTCTTCATGCCGACGACCTTGTTTTACTATCAGAAAGTGGAAAAGGTCTACAATCATGTCTTGAACAACTTAATTCATATTGTAGTAAATGGAAGTTAAAGATAAACATTTCTAAAACCAAGATTATAATATTTAGTAAAGGAAAAAGAAAATGGTCAAATTTTAGATTCATGATAAATAATCAAAAGATTGAAGTAGTAGACAAATATAAATACCTGGGTGTTATTTTAACATATAATGGAAATCTAAAACATGCAGCAGATCAGCTATGTAATAAAGCTTTAAAAGCAAATTTCAGTCTGAAATCGAAAATTCTAGACTGACTTTTCGAGTATGAAATTGAAATTGAAATTATTTGACACTCTCATTGGACCAATTGTAGCATATGGATCTGAAATTTGGATTTATGTGAATTCACTATAAAAGAACTAAAAAGTGACAATCTTCCTTTTGAGAAAATTCACAATCGTTTTTGTAAATATTTACTTGGTGTTTACAACAAAAGCTTCTAATTTTGCATCTAAATGTGAACTAGGAAGATTACCAATAATAAGATTTATAACTTCATTAACATTCAAATATTACTTCAGATTAAAAGAACTTCCATCTACTACTAGTACTAGATTAGTAAAAGAAGCCTTTGAGGTGGATAAAGGTCTTTTTAACAGTGAACAAAAGTCTTGGTATTCATTTATATCTAATTCCACAAAAAAGATGAATGTCAACCTTACAAATTTTTCAGAAAAGGAAATCCCCAAAATTATAACAAACCATTATGAAAAATTCATAAAAGATCAATTGAAAAATTATATGAAACAAGAGACTGATTCAAAACTACAAACATTTGCTAAATGTTATGAAGAATTTAAGATTCAACCTTATTTAAATAATAATTTGCCAAAATCAATTGTGAAACACCTTACTAATTTGAGAATTAGTGTTCATACATTACTTATAGAAAAAGGAAGATACCATAGACCAAAAATCTCAAGAAACTTAAGATTATGTTCAAGCTGTAATAAAATTGAGGATGAAGAACATTTTATGTTATATTGTAACCGATATGACTCTCTTCATAAATCTCTATTTTCAAATATAAATATCAATTCTGATTATTGTAATACAAATCATGTTCATGTTGACAGGACCTTGTCCACTCTCAGACGCTTGTTAAATCCTATATTGATATACAAGAAATTAAAACTATTTGTCATTTTATTCAGTCAGCTTCTTCTATTCATTGCAGTTAACTCTGACGAGATATTCTGTCCATTTATGTTTATATAATACATTATAGATATTTCCAATTGGATTTAATATCTTTTCATTGTGTGGAAGACATCATTGTATATGCTTGATATTTCCAATAAAGTCTTAATCTCTTAGACTTAGTGCCCATTTAACAAGGATCATTGCATCAAAATTTAAATAACCTTCTACCAAATACTGATTGGTTGATGATTATGTCCGAGATAGCTATGTACATGATTATAATGAATATCAAAATTTATTGAATTTATTTTTGTCCATAACATGTAATTATTGTTATGTAAGTTAAAGTTCTACAGTTTTCTCTATGGTTGTGAATGATGTACATGTATGGGACCGCTTATGACCATGAATAAATGTTTATTATCGAGGTCTCATTCATAATTTTTGTTATTGTTTTTATTTTTACAGTTATTTTACATGTGTAATTGAATTCAAATGTTTTATTTCAGTACCGACTAAACATTGTCTTATTGTGTTTACAAATTGATCAAGTGCAAACTTACATGAACCAGAGGCTCTCAAGAGCCTGTATCGTTCACCTGGTAATAAAAAAAACCAATTGGTCCTATGTAAAAACTATGTCCTGCAGTGGTAGTCATCTTGGAATTACGATCAACATAAAAAACACAAAGTTTGTAAAGGACCTTCCAATGATTGATGCACAGTTTAGGTTCAATCAGTGCAATAGCTTCAGAGAAGAATATATTTCTGTATTTTCCCCATATGGTTCTGTGTTACTACTATGACCTGTGGTGGCAGCCATCTTGGATTTCCGATCGGCATAAAAAACAGAGGACCTTCCAATGATCATTCCTGGGCAGTTTGGTTTCAACTGTCCAAGTGATTTCAGAGAAGAAGCATTTTGAAACATTTTTCCCATAGGGTCCAATGTTAAACTAAGTCCTGCCATAGCCGCCATTTTGAATTTCATATCAGAACAAAAAACGTACAGTTTGTAGAGGACCATCCAATGAACATTCATGTACAGTTTGGCTTTAATCATATTTGTAGTTTCTGAGAAGAAGGCATTTGAACATTTTCCCATAGGGTCCAATGTTAATCTATGTCCTGCGGTGGTGGCCATCTTGGATTTCCGATCGGCATAAAAAACACACACCTTGTAGAGGACCTTCCAATGATCCTTTCTGGGCAGTTTGGTTTCAATTATCCAAGTGGTTTCAGAGAAGAAGCGTTTTGAAACATTTTTCCCATAGGGTCCAATGTTAAACTAAGTCCTGCCGTAGCCGCCATTTTGAAATTCATACCGGAACAAAAAACGTAAAGTTTGTAGAGGACCATCTAATGAACATTCTTGTACAGTTTGGCTTTAATCATATTTGTAGTTTCTGAGAAGAAGGCATTTGAATATTTTCTCATAGGGTCCAATGTTAATCTATGTCCTGCGGTGGCGGCCATCTTGGATTTCCGATCGGCATAAAAAACAGAAACTTTGTAGAGGACCTTCCAATGATCATTCCTGGGCAGTTTGGTTTCAACTGTCCAAGTGGTTTCAGAGAAGAAGCGTTTTGAAACACTTTTCCCATAGGGTCCAATGTTAAACTAAGTCCTGCCGTAGCCGCCATTTTGAATTTCATATCGGAACAAAAAGCCTTAAGGTTGTAGAGGACCATCCAATGAACATTCATGTACAGTTTGGCTTTAATCATATTTGTAGTTTCTGAGAAGAAGGCATTTGAACATTTTCCCATAGGGTCCAATGTTAATCTATGTATTGCGGTGGCGGCCATCTTGGATTTCCGATCGGCATAAAAAACATAAAATTTGTAGAGGACCTTCCAATGATCATTCCTGGGCAGTTTGGTTTCAACTGTCCAAGTGGTTTCAGAGAAGACGCGTTTTGAAACATTTTCCCCATAGGGTCCAATGTTAAACTAAGTCCTGCCGTAGCCGCCATTTTGAATTTCATATCGGAACAAAAAACGTACAGTTTGTAGAGGACCATCCAATGAACATTCATGTACAGTTTGGCTTTAATCATATTTGCAGTTTCTGAGAAGAAGGCATTTGAACATTTTCCCATAGGGTCCAATGTTAATCTATGTCCTGCGGTGGTGGCCATCTTGGATTTCCGATCGGCATAAAAAACACACACCTTGTAGAGGACCTTCCAATGATCATTCCTGGGCAGTTTGGTTTAAATTATCCAAGTGGTTTCAGAGAAGAAGCGTTTTGAAACATTTTTCCCATAGGGTCCAATGTTAAACTAAGTCCCGCCGTAGCCGCCATTTTGAATTTCATACCGGAACAAAAAACGTACAGTTTGTAGAGGACCATCTAATGAACATTCATGTACAGTTTGGCTTTAATCATATTTGTAGTTTCTGAGAAGAAGGCATTTGAATATTTTCCCATAGAGTCCAATGTTAATCTATGTCCTGCGGTGGCGGCCATCTTGGATTTCCGATCGGCATAAAAAACAGAAACTTTGTAGAGGACCTTCCAATGATCATTCCTGGGCAGTTTGGTTTCAACTGTCCAAGTGGTTTCAGAGAAGAAGCATTTTGAAACATTTTTCCCATAGGGTCCAATGTTAAACTAAGTCCTGCCTTAGCTGCCATTTTGAATTTCATATTGGAACAAAAAACCTTAACATTGTAGAGGACCATCCAATGAACATTCATGTACAGTTTGGCTTTAATCATATTTGTAGTTTCTGAGAAGAAGGCATTTGAACATTTTCCCATAGGGTCCAATGTTAATCTATGTCCTGCGATGGTGGCCATCTTGGATTTCCGATCGGCATAAAAAACAGTAACTTGGTAAAGGACATTCCAATGATCATTCCTTTACAGTTTGGGTTCAGTCAGTTCATTAGTTTCAGAGAAGAAGATCTTTGAAATTTCAGCCAATCAGAGCATATTATTGGCCCTGGCAGCCATATTGAATATTCGACTGGAACGAAAAACAGTAACTTTGTAGAGGACCATCCAAGGAACATTCCTGCTAAGTTCGGTTCCAATCGGCCAAGTGGTTTCGGAGAAGAAGCTTGAAATGTGAAAAGTTTACAGACAACAGACGACGGACGCCAAGTGATGGCAATAGTTCACCTGGACCTTTGGTCCAGGTGAACTAATAAAAGGGGGGATGGGTCTGGTCTATAGTGTTTAATGCCACTTTCAACAATATTTCAGTTATATCGTGGCGGTCAGCTTTATTGGTGGAGGAAACCGTCGTACCTGGAGAAAAGCACTGACCTGTCACAAGTCACTGACAAAATTTATCACATAATGTTGTATCGAGTACACCTCACCTGAGCGGGATTCGAACTCACAACGTTAGTGGTGATAGGTACTGATTGCATAGGTAGTGATACTAGTCCAAGGATAAGATAGCTTTAAAACAACTAGAATGGCAGTCTGCAAATTTAGTGGAGGATGCCATTATAGTTGTTATCCTTGTATGAAAGGTGTAGAAAGTTTCTGAAAGTCGGAAAGACCACTTGATTTTGCAGTCTGTTTCAACTTTCATATTTGTGTCCAAGATGATATCCTTTTGGGAACTTTTCTATGTTTGGATGAATAATTGGATCTGCATAAATGTGCCCACAGGATAAATTATGTGACTATTCATTGCAAATGTGATTATTTAAAAGATTCGTGCAAGCGATATGCCGATAAGGTAAGAAATTTAAGAGATATAAAAATAGATCGAGTTGAAGCGAAGAATGGTTAGCAATGACGTCCTCCTTTGTAAATTTTAGGTGGGTAATACATTGACAGCTTAAAAAAAATCAGTGGGTCAAATTTTGTGGAAGGGAACAAGTGCCTGTGAGTGCGAGTCAATCTTTGTGTGGTCCTTGACGGCAGATGGAATACATTTCTCTTATAGCTTATATCTTTTTACCTTTTCAGGTATCTAGCCTCTTCAACCTGCATTTTACCCGATTTTTTGTAACAGAAATTGCATTAAACGACCTTAGTGGTTTTACTCAAATTAGTCAGTCACTGTCAGTTGTCCAGGACAGACATGTCAAAATATTTGTTGATCTGGTACTACTTTTCAATACATTTACGAATGATAGTAAAAAAGGCTTGACTTGGTACCAGTTAATATAGTCTTTAAGCAATATTATAAAATTATTTTTTAATGTCTTTTTTCAACATAGGAACAGTAGATTAATTTATAATATCAAATTATTTCTAATTTTACAAATTTGTTCAACTCTTATTCCAAATATAAAATTAGAAAGTTTTATTTGAGATTAGATTTTTATCTGGTTTCCAAATATTTTTAACATTATTAAACAGATAGAAACACGTCCCTTCAGGTACCAGTTTTCAAAACAAAAATAATGGAAAGGCATGAGGATGAAAATTTTTACGGGGATGCCAAGAAACACTGGGAAACTATCGCCCCGACTGTAGATGGCATGCTTGGTGGATTTGCTAAAATTTCTCCTACAGATATAAATGGTTCTAGAGAATTCATGAGACCGTTCATAACGGTAGTTATTATTATTTGATCTCTGATTCTGTCCGGCATAAAATGTTGTATTGTTATTTACTTATATGTACATTGAATCAATATTTGTTTTATATGTAACTCTCTGCCTCTTCGGGGGCCCTTATTTGGAACAATAACATTATTATTATTATTATACTTCATGTATGTAACTGTAAGCTGATATTTTATTGGATAAGACGAGGGGGGCTACTGGAAGAATGTTTTTTCTTAATTTCCTACTCCAATTCTTAATAATTAAGAAAAACCTTGCTAGATTTAGAAAAACAATTTATATTAAGAAAAGTTAAATATATTAAGAAATATTTTTTTATATAAAGAAAAACTGACATTTATATTAAGAATTTTCTAATTATATTAAGAATTTCCCAGTTATTTCCTCCAATCAGCATCAAGCTTTTCATGACATGCCCCACGGCAATATTGTTATCTACAATAATGGCATGTTCTAAGTGGCGTGTGTGTCAACTAATTTGAAACAGTGTCTTCAACCTATGCCAATATTTTGAAATATCACTCAAGGAATACCAACAAACATATTACTATAACCAGTATAGGTGTTTATATAACAATTAATGATAATAAAAGTGAAATATTAAAATATTGAAATTAACCCCAAAAAATGTATGAAAAAAATATTGTAAATAAAAAAAAAGATATGACAAAAAATTTGTATGTTAAAAGAATAGTGATTGTAATTATTGTAAAAAAAAATATAAAATCTAAGCTTAAAAGATATGAATAATTATTAAGAAGAAAAGATTATAAATTGGACAAAAATCTTAAAAAAAAAATAGAATAAGTCTGTTAAAATTAAACAAAAAAGTTTTGTAGCAATTTATACTAAAAAAATCTAAATTGAAAAGATATGAATAATTATTAGAAAAAAATTGTAAGCTGGAAAAAATCTAAAAAATATTAGAATAAATCTGTTAAAATTAAACAAGCAATTTTTAAATATAATTTAAACTTAGAAGATATGAATAATTCTGTAAATAAAAAAGGCAAAAATCTTAAATTTGAGAATAATTTAAATAAATAATCTTTCTAAAAAGTCTAAATTCTAAATATTCCATGATAATTCCACTAATAAACAATTTTCATAAAATCTTAACTCAAAATTTGCCTTATTTCATAAAGTATGATATTAAGATATGTGCTTGTAATGTACTGAATTATTTTTCTATATTCATAAATCTCCTGATAAATATGATAATAGAATATATCTTTACTTCCTACTTAGTTTATTAACTTCTACATTGAATATTAATTGTGGACTTGGAGTACATTTATATCTCCCTCGACTTTACACTAATTAAACAACACCAATTATGTTTATATAACAATTAACCTATTCAACCTATACCAACATTTTTTCTTACCTTTTTTTTACCTATTTTTCAAAATGTTGGCATAGGTTGAATGAACCTTTGAAACTATTATTTCAATTTTTAAATAATTCTCAACGAAAGAAAGATATATTAATGAAAATAATAATAATAATGAATAAAAAGAAAGGTAAATAAAAAAAAATGTAAATGTTTTTGAATCACTATTTTTGTTGTTGAATCACACAACTATAGTACGTATGTGCCTAAACGCAAAATACTGTACTAATAAAGTTCACATATTTGTGTATTTAATAATAATAACGGACGCTTTGAGTGTTTCATTAAAGACGGATACTTTGAAATATTGTGCCAGTAGAATACTGAAAATAAATTTCTAGAAAACCAAGTCTGGTGTTTACCTTGCCATTTCCTTGTGTGTTGTGTATTCGGTAAGTAATGAATAACTGTAGAGGTAATCTGATAATTGTTTTGTTTCTTTTCAGGTAATTAATCCAGGTATTATAATGAATTAATTTTGCATTCTTTTGTTCACGTTCTTTGTTCTTTGTTACAAGTTATATTTCTTTAATTTGTTTTAAAATATAATGTAAATTAAAGATGGGAAATCATCTTTTTTGTCGAATTCAATATTAAATTTGCGATTTCTTTCGAAATATACTAGTCTACTTAATAAAATGGTATATTTGGAAAGGCCAAGCCAACTTGTAAACTAGAATGAAAAAATATTAGGTGACAAGCAATCACTTGTATTTTTCAGGGCCGGCTCAAGTATCTTTAAAACCAACAGGGTTCAAATTTACACACAAAAAAAAAAGACAAATACATACAAGCAAAGGTAATTTCCTCTGACTAAATACATTTTGTCAGCGAAATCATGTTGTTTGGAGATGAAATAATTGTGAAATATTTTTAATTTGTCAAAGTTTTATTAGACACTGGCCATAATTAGTATAATTGCAACTAAAACATCCAGGTGAATTTCCTGAATTACAAATAATAATAATAATAATATATTTAAGGAATATTTGAAATTGTTGAACAGGTTATACTTGCATAACCTGGTTGGGTCAGTTTACGCTTTTAACAATAATAATAATGTCCTACAGCTATCAAGAGACGTTAGATGGTGAATCGTTACGTCACTACAAATCAAAATAAGTGTAAACTGTATAGAGTGCCCTTACAAGTTACCAGCAAGGTGTTTGGGAAAATAATCTGTGCAAGTAGCCTGATTTTCAGTATGGGGATGTGTATTACCTGATAGAAAGTCCTTGTACATTACCCTTTTTTTTTTCGTTTTTTTTTTATAATTTATGACTCCATATCATAAATGATTATTATTAATAAATAGTAATGTTTTATCACTCAGCATGTGAAATGTATTATTATTATTATTTTATTATTATTTACCAGATTTATATAGTTCTCTTTTCATACATAAAATAAATGTTCAAAAGCGCTGTACAAACTAAATATAACAGATATGGACACACAATGCAACATGTTTAAAACAATTAAAAAAATAATAAATAAAAATATCAGCATTAAAATTACAATAGAACAAAATAATACTTATAGACACTAAAAATATAAATGCTAAATGTTATAAAGAGCAGTAAAATGTACCTACAAATGTCACTATATCGTAATAAGGATTAATGTCTCAAACATATATATTAATGAAAAGACAGAAATTATTACATATCATGAAACTTAGATTTTTTTTTATTGGAAACAAACTCCTTCCATAAATTATTATGAACAACAAAGTCAATTATCTGAGACCATCATGGCATGGATGTAAACATGGAATTGTGTAGAAAAAAAAACAAGCTTATCATAATTATTAAATATTAAATCAGATCATTGATGAAATAAAACTTAAATGAATACTTACTAATTTTTAAATATTAAAACATATTAATTTTTATTTCAAAGTTGTAAAGTAAGTAAAAGATAAAAGCTTGAATTGACTTCACTCTCATAATAATTTTTTTAATTTCATTTAAAATAAAGATTTAAAAAATGTATTTTATGATGATGATGGCTGATTAAAATTGTTTGTCATGTACTATATCTGTCAGTTGCAACAGGATGTACCAATTACTGATTATACAGGGAGAGCACCTACTGTGAAGCCATCTATTTTGAGATGACAGTCAATGAAAATAACAACCTGACCATATTGTTACATAATAAGATAAGAATTAGATAAGAAATAAAAATTTATAGAAGTCATGTATGTTTGTTAATGAAAATTAATTAACACATTAAGTCACATTTCATTTATTAAACTATTAAACTTTGGTCCGTTATCAATTCAAAAGACAAAAATAGTTTTAAAAAATCTGTCTAATAAGTATTTACCTAAATAACGATATTGTGATTTTTTCCTGTGACTTTTCGTCCATTACTTTTTTTCCTGTGACTTTTTTCCTACATTCTTTTTTAGCTCACCTGGCCGTAGGCCATGTGAGCTTTTGTCATGGGTAAGCATCCGTCCGTTAGCTTTTCACATTTAACTCTTCTTCTCTGAAACCGCTGAACAGATTTCAACCAAACTTGCCATAAATGTTCATTAGATGGTCCTCTACCAGATTTGTGTGTTTGGTGTAGATCGGAAACATGGCTGCCAGGGCCAATAACGTGTTCTGATTGGTTGAAAACTTGAAAATCTTCTTGTCAGAAACCACTAAACCAATTGAATTGTGACTTTGCAGGAATGATCATTGGGTGGTCATGTACTAAACTTGTGAATCGTTTGCCGATCGGAGATTCAAGATGGCCACCATGACTCGACTTAGTTTTAACATAGGACCCTATGGAAAAAATGTTTAAAAGTCTTTAAATCTGAAACCAATAAGTCAATTTAAAACAAACATGGCATGAATGGTCCTTAGGTGGTAAACTTTCAAAATTATGTCCTGTGACCCCGACCTCCATCCAAGATGGCTGCCATCAGCAAACATAGGATTAACATAGGACCCTATGAAGAAAATGTTTAAAAAAAATTTCCTCTGAAACCAGTAAGCCAATTTAAAGCAAACATGGCATGAATGGTCCTTAGGTGGTAAACTTTCAAAATTATGTCCTGTGACCCCAACCTGCATCTAAGATGGCCACTGTCAGCAGACACAGTTTTAACATAGGACCCTATGGGGAAAATGTTTAAAAAAAATTTCCTCTGAAACCAGTGAGCCAATTTAAAGCAAATATGGCATGAATGGTCCTTAAATGGTCAACTTTCAAAATTATGTTCAGTGACCCTGATCTCCATGCAAAATGGCCACCATCAGCAGACATAGTTTTAACGTAGGATCGTATGGGAAATATGTTTAAAATTCTTCACCTCTGAAATGAGTATGCCAATTTAAGGCAAACATGGCATGGATGGTCCTTAAATTGTCAATTTTCAAAATTGTGTCCGATGACCCTGACCTCCATCCAATATGGCGGCCTTCAGCGGACTTGAAAGTCTTCTCCTCTGAGGCCAGTCAGCCAATTTAAAACATACAATGGCATGGACCTTGGGTAGTATACTTTCAAAAGTATGTCCGGTGACCACAACCTCCATCCAAGATGGCTGCCATGAGCAGACATAGTTTTAATATAGAAGCCTATGGGATTTGAATAGTAACTTAGATGTATTCAGCATGCAGACATTCTTAAGAGAGCTTGTTTATATCAGGTGAGCGACACAGGCTCACCTGAGCCTCTAGTTTTGTATTTATATTCAATGAAATTTCTTTATTATTTCATCCCATTTTCCTTATTTTAACTTGTGCATATCCATATTTATACAATCTTATGTTAACAGCAAGTTACATGTGTCGACCCTACATATACTCTTGTTATCCAAAATAAATTCAGGAAAAAGAGATGAAATAATAAAGAAATTTGATTGAAAATAAATAAGTACTCAGAAAGGGGGTGGTAATTCCGTGCCACGAGTGCCTATGCTAACAATAATTTCAAAAAGTCACTTTTATTGTCCCACATACATGTTAAATGTGTATTGTGACATTTTATTGTTATAACATTATTTAACCCAAAATATTGTGACTTTATGTCCTGTAACTTTCTGTGCGTTTACCCAAATTAATACTATTGCCTGTATGGTACTGTACATATTTGTGTACTGACTACTATTATTAAGGGAAGCCTTTTTGTAATATATTTCTGAAGATAATACAAGGACAAATTGAGTAACAATTTCTCATTTATTTTAGGTATATTCACCAGAGAAAGCTACAGCCCAGAGCAATCTACACACATCATCCTCAAAGCTGATGTCACACCATCACTGAGAGTGTTGTTAAAAGTTGTTTTTATTATTATTTCACTTATCCAATGATTTAAGAGTATTGTAATGTGTTTTTTTTATATTATTGATATGATGTAAATATATGATGTGCTGAGAAATAAACCTTCAGTGAAGAAAAACTTTATCTTTATTTTGTACTTAAAATCAAGGATGAACATTGTGACGTAAAATTTTCTCATAATTTGAAGATATTTATTGTAATCAAATGTTGCACATAAAATAGTATAAGATGGAATGAAATATAAATGTCCTGATTTAATTAATTAAATCTACTAGTACCAGCAGATTGTTGTCATCTATGTTTTTGTACCATTGCCATTGAAGAGGCTGTCGAGATTGTGATCGTATGGTAGTCGGATTTACAACTATCTATGCCATCAGTGCTTATCATCACTAACATGAGTCCAGGTCCAATCTACACAACATTATACGATAAAAGTTTGGCAGTGACTTGGGGCAGGTCTTTGGTTATCTCTGGGTACTCCCGTTTACTCCATCAAAAAAAACTGACTACCAGGATATAACTGAAATATTATTGAAAGTGGCGTAAAACACCATAACCCTAAACCCTTTATCGGGTAATAAAAAATCACACAAAAGATGGTCACTGTTACGAAAGTGGTGTCAAATACCATAACCCTAATCATTGTTGTATATTATATACAATATTACTAATCATTGTTGTATATTATATACAATATTACTAATCATTGTTGTATATTATATACAATATTACTAATCATTGTTATATACAATATTATGTGATAAAGTTTGTCAGGTCAGTGGTTTTCTAACGCTACTTTAAGGACAAGGAAGGAAATTCATGATTTGAAAAAAAAAGTTAGGGTTGAGGTTAAGGTGAGGGTTAGGATTAAGGCTAGGGTTAGGGTTAGGATTAAGGTTAGGGTTAAGGTTAGGGTTAGGTTTAAGGTTAAGATTAGCGTTAGGATTAAGGTTAGGGTTAGGGTCTGCTAAAGTAGAAGTACTCCTAAGCACAATAGGATTTTATCTACAGTAACTATAAAATACATAGGCTTTTTTGTCTTTTGTCATCAAAAACCCCTCATCTGGAATCTGGTCTTGTGCCTTCTCCATCATTGTTTCAAAGACATTCCCTAATGGGTGTGATGCCATTTGAAGTATACGTCAGTGACGTCATTGGATGTCGATTTGAGAAAGTTAAAAACGGCCATATATTTGAGAATTGGATGCCGATTTGAGGATTGGACGTCGATTAGAGACTGGACGTCGATCTGAGTCTTACATATATATATATACCGATACCTATATGATATAATTTCAGTATCAGCATATATATTTTTTTTATTTTGGACTTGTTTTTTCGTTTAAATTGACAGAAATTCAAATAACTATTCTTTCATCTCATTGAGATTAGGCTTCCGAAGAAATTTTCTGTCTGGATGGAAATACAGACAGAAAATTTCTTCGGAAACCTAATAAGATAGCCTTGAGAGCCAAACATCAACAAGATTAGCCTTCTGGTAATAGATCAATTTTACCGTTAAAGATACCGAGTACCAAAATACAAGAAATAATATTTGGCAATTGTTATATAATGGATGGAGATACAGACAGAAATCTCCTTCAGAAGCCTAATCTCAACAAGATTATGATTTCTTCTACCACAAAATTAAAAAAGAATAGCTGTAAGAGCCAAACATCAACAAGATTAGCCTCCATGATAATAGTTAAATTTTACCGTAAAGCAATGCAGAGTACCAAAATACAAGAAATAATATTTGGCAATTGAAAATAGAAACAAATTGTCATAATAATTGAAGATTACTTGCTGGTGCATATGCATGATGAAAAATATTCTAAATCGTTTTTGTATATTACACTCGAGTCAGAGAATTATGCAATGGTTGACACAGAATTTTGTCATGGTCACAATTCCGTCCTTCTCTCATTTCATGACTTGTCACCTTGTTTGTGACGAGATTAACATGACAGGTGCCACTAGTGGTGCAGGAACTTCTTGCCGTTCCACAGTACCTGATCATTTCCTTGGTCAGTTCTTTTTTTATCATTCTTCTTGAACATTGACTACTTCAAAGTAAATGATCGGTTCCTTCGACTTTTGCATACAACATAGCTGTGAAACCATAGCCCTTATGTGTTTTCTTTCTATGGTCACAACCCATCACCCACCCACACACACACACAAAGACCATAAAAGTTACAGTTCCACAGCTAACATACAACATAGTCAGCAGCAGCAGTCTAATGTGTAAAGTACTTGAATGTAACAAACTGACATTAAACTTTTCTACAGAAAAAGAGGGGAGAGGTGTATGCCATCAATTTTGTCATATATAGAGAAATGGATGTTTTAAATACCAACAAATAAAGTTTAGAAATACATATGTATATACTAAACAGTACCGGTAATCATTAATGTGAAGATTAGCATTGGGACTTGCTCAATTCTACCCTTAAAATAAACTTATATTAATTATTTTTACTTGTCTTTTATATAGATGGGTGGAGGATCAACAGAAACAAAGAGAGCTTTAGACTGTGGGGCGGGGATTGGAAGGATTACCAAAAGACTACTGTTACCTATATTTAAAGAAGTTGATATGGTTGAACTCAATCAGAAGTTCTTAGATCAAGCTCCACAATTCATTGGAGAAGAATCATCAAGAGTTAAAAATCTCTTCTGTAGTGGGTTACAAGACTATTCTCCTGCTGACGGGCATTACGATGTTATATGGTGTCAGTGGGTTCTTGGACATTTAAGAGACAACGATTTAGTTAAATTTTTTCAAAGATGTAAAAAAGGACTGACGGAAAACGGTTTGATTTTTGTAAAGGAAAATGTAACAAATGAAGAACGAGAATTTGATTCTGAAGACAGTAGTTATACAAGAACACTTAATGACTTAAAAATACTGATAGAGAAATCAGGATTGAAAATTTTGGAAGACAAAAAACAGAAAGGATTTCCAAAAGCTATTTACAATGTACATATGTTTGCATTACAATAATTGAAATATGTTTTTTAGTATAAAAATTAATTAATTATGTTGTCAACTTCTCATATTTAGTTCACCTCACTAATGTGCAGAAACACAAGCTTTTTTAACCATCAGGTTTGTGTTCTTCATTGTCTTGTTAGCTTTTGGCATGTTAGCATGTCTGAAAAATAATACAATCAAACCTGCCCATGTGGTCACCTCTATTCAGCAGTCAGCTGTATTAAAAGGTCACCTTTTTCTTTGACCTAGTGGTGACCTCTTAATACAGGTTTGACTGAAGTTAGCAAAACTGACAAACAATTACCACTTATGTTTCTTACATTTCCATGAAACACATTTACTTTGACAGGGTGCTGGGTTCTTTTAAAAAAGAAAAGAAGAATTATTTGGTCTCCTATTTGGTAAACAAAAAATGTCTTATGCTTCAATATGTTTAAGTATCCCCTTCCCTTTTTTCCCTTGTATACCCTCTTATTGTGCATGTAATTTTTCTTTTAAATTACTTGTTACTTCCAAGAGGGAAAACAAATATGTTGGAAAACTATTTTTACAATACATCATGTAAAGTTGTGAGTTGGATTTTTGATGTACAACTTTATAAGAAAACATGTTAGTGGCTTTTTCAGTGTACTCCAGTTTCCTCAGTCATAATAAAAACTTGAGGCATTAAGATTTCTTACATTTTATTATACATCCTCAAACATTGCTCAGTAGTATTGTGTTTTAATCCAGTCTTTATCTGAACCCCATTGTTGGTTAATGTGGTTGCTACGAGTGCAGAAGATAATGGGTTCTATTCCTGTTCAGATACAATACTATATAAAATTGGTATTTGCTGCTTCTCCATTAAGCACACCGTATCTTGGAGTGAGAGCATGCACAATGATTGGTTGGCTCAGAATCAGGGTAATGTGTACGAGTGAGGCTACATGTCTACCAGCGGGCTGTTGTTTTCAGTGAGCTAGCACTATAAAATTCTGGCAAAGCTTGTTGGTGTAGTACAAAGCAGACATCATTTTATCGAAATGCAATTTGTTCTTGCCATGATTATAGATACAGCTGGAAAATTGCTCATTTGGCCTTTAACAACAATCACTCGCTCACTTATAGTTATCTGTCTCAGGCCACATGTGAATGGTTTCCATGCAATAATTTTTCTTCTAGTTTAATTACTGATTATTTTGCCATTTTCCCACAATGGTCCTTTTTCAGAACCATAGTCACTTTCAAAGACTTTGTGGCCTAGCGGATAAGCATTATGAGCACTTTTATTTTATTATTGCATTCATTTATGATTTGAGTTGTAACAAAGTCTGATAAACAATTTGACACACTGCCTGGTTACTTGACACTATTTAATTATGCTCCCCCCCCCCTCTTCTCCACTATTGCTAGGGAGACATTAAGTTCTTACCCGGTCTGCCCATCCATCCCTCCAGTCTGTCATAAAAGTTTTAAGGTGTAATTTTTTGCAACTCCCACATTAAAAAAAGGGGCATTCTTTAAAACTGTACATGCTTGTTCATTATAATATAGAGATTTGTATGACCTTTGAGCTTTTAGATTTGATCATTTTTGAAGGAATGTTTGACTTTAAATATTTCATCAAAAAGTGTGTATGCCATTGCAACTCGTTGGTCATGATATAGGGCTTTTTGATTTGATCATTTTTTTATGTAATGTTTGTCCTTTTTGACTTAAAATATTTTCATCAAAAGTTTATATGCCAACTCCGCCTTAACTTTAAAAGGGAATTTCTTGAAAACTGAAAATGATTATTGTCCAGCATAAGTCATTGCTATGTAGAATATGTTGCAAAGTGCAGAAATGAATTTCATAAGAAGATTTTAAAAAATCACATTAAAATAGCCTTATTGATAAAACTTCAAAATTTTGGGTCCCTTTTGTCCCCTTCATATCTTTGAAACAGTTCAAACTATAATAAATTGGTCGTAATACTACAAAAAGGAATTGAATGAAAAAACTTCATACAAATCCGACTTGAAAAAGAAAAAGGGTATTATTTTTGGTGTTGGTCCCTTTTATGCTCAATTTAATCCCTTTGATCTCGGAAATCATAAGAGCTAACTGGGGTAATATTATATGAAAAATGTTATCAAAATTGGGCTGATAATTAATTCCAAATTTTGGTTTTTGGCCCTATTTTACCTCCCTATATGTTGGAAATGGTACAATGTAGGTAAGAGCTTTACAAAATCCGTTGATATTAAACACAGGAATTTTTCAAAGAAAAGAAAATGCATGCGAAAAAGTTATTATTTGGGATGTTGGTCCTAGAAGAGCTAAATTATAGTCTTATCAACATACACGTGTATCGACCCACTGACAATAATAAAAACGTAGATATTAACATTGATGTGAACAACCCTTTTCTGGAATAACCTTCATCAGGTCACACAAATCTGAAATGTTTTCAATGAGGAACCGCATCGGTGGCGTAATGGTTAGCATGCTCGCCTCGAGTGCGGTAGATCGTGGGTTCGAGCCCCGGTCGGGTCAAACCAACGAATATAAAATTGACATTTGTTGCTTCTTCGCTAAGCACGCAGCATTAAGGAGAAAGAGCAAAGACTGAATAGAAGCTGAACTTCACAAACGAATGCTCTCTTTATTCAGAAATATTGCTGAAAATAAAGGATCTATGGAATATAATATTGCTTTCAGACAACTTGCAATAAAACCTGAGGACTCAAAACAGCTGGTTTATACAAATACTGAAAGTAACAGAAATGTATAATTTACCGTCACCTAGAGACATCCTCAACCCTGTACCTAATAAGGCAATTTGGAAAAGAACTGTATATACAGCAATTAATGAATACTGGAAAGATCAATTAGTGAAAGATGCTACAACAAAATCTACACTAAAACTCTTCAACTTTGAGGAATTTGAAATTGATAAAATACATAACATTTGGAAAAGTTGTGGTTCAGATTTATATGCAGTTAAAAGAGCATGTGTTAAATCTAAAATAGTTTGCGGCACATACACACTTCAAGCTGATCGAGCTAGATTTAATGGACAAAAAACTACCTCCAGGTGCCCTCTTTGCTTCAAAGAACCGGAAGATACAAAACACTTCTTATTAAAGTGCATCATACTAAACGATACACGATCAAAATTCATCAAGAAATTGAGGGATCTGTTAGAATTGAAATTATTGAAACCTCTCGTATTTGAACTATTTGAATGTGATGATAATCTTCTGCAGTTAATAGTTGACTGCACTAAGTTCCATTTTCTGAATGAATTATATACCGATATTGAAAGATTAACCAGTAGTATGTGCTTTGCGCTACACCTGAAAAGATCAAATTTAATTGGGTAGATGTTTAAATGAAGTCATGGATTTTATGTCGGTTACAGAGGAACATTATTGTGTTGAACATTGGTGACATGAGAGTGATGGAGGTGTATGTATATAATCCTTACGTATGGATGATTTTCTTTTTTTTTTATATTTTACCACAACTATGGGCATCAATGGATGTATTTTAGATTTTACCATAAAAATGTGCACCGATGATATGTCTTTTAGACTTTACCACAATTATGCGTCTTAGTTTTTACCACAATTTTGAGTTTTAGATTTTACCACAATTATGTGCATCGATGGATGTGTTTTAGATTTTACCACAATTATGTGCAACGATGGATGTATCCTAGATTTTATCACTTTTTAATGACTTGAATTTTACCAAATCTAAGTGTCTTGATTTTACCACACCTATGTTTCTTAGATTTTAACACAATTATGTGCATCGATGGATATGTCTTAGATTTTACCACTATTATGTGCATCGATGGATGTGTCTTAGTTATTAAACGATATATACTTTTACATGTGCGTGCATAAAAGTGTAAATATGAAAGCAAAGTGCGTGTGTTATGACATATTTTAAAATGTTCCACATCCCGTATAAAGTATAAAATGTAATGTGACAAAATTCGTAAGAAATATAAACTACGCTTCAATAATGGATGAAGATCCGTTGAAGAAGTGGTTCGCCTGACAAAGGCGGCAGCATACAGAGAAGGTAACATGTAACAGACTGGTTGGCTCGGAATCAGAATATTGTGTCCGAGTGGAGCGACATGTCTATCTGCCGACTGTTGTTTCAGTGAGCTAGCACTATAAAAATCCAACTCAATGTGTTGGTCTAGAACAACGCGGATCTCATTATCATCTCATTGAAAATTAACTTGTTCTCGCCATAATATAGCTGAAAAATTGCTGAATTGGCGTTAAACAACAATCACTCACTCACTCCTCAGTCAATGTAATTTTACTATCTACGTTATATTTTATTGAAAATTTTTTAGATTCCTGTGATCAGGTACGCTCATTATTAAAAGATTGAAAAATCAAAATAGTTTTGTTCCAGTCGATAAAAATCGAATAATTCATTAATTTTTTTCATTTTAGCTGTTTTGAGTGGTTGTATTAAGGCACATTAAATGGCAGTGAAAACATACATTGTGTTTCCTTCGTATGCAATTGTATGGGCAAACGACCAGTTTGATCTGCTTTTCGATATGCGTCATATATGTATCAATAGGGATGATGACAAAATATCTCGGAGTAACAATACACACAGACTTGAAATGGAAGACAAATGTCAATAACATCATCAGCCAAACAAAAATTAAACTTTATTAAGAGAAACCTAAGGGTAAATTCAAAAACAGTAAAAGAAAGAGCTTGTACACATCACTCGTAAGACAAAAGCCAGAATACAGCAGCTGCGTCTGGGACCCACATACAAAATCTCAAATACACCAACTTGAGATGGTCCAGCGCAGAGCAGCTAGGTACACCTGCAACAGATACCACAATACCAGCTCCGTTACTGAAATGCTACAAACACTCAATTGGTCAACTTTAGAGAAAAGGCGAATAAGAACACGCATTATCTTCCTCTGTAAAATCATACACCACCTTGTAGCCATATACCCAACAAATCTGCTTACTCGATCCGACCCGAGAACACGACAATTTCTACACAGGTACTCTTACAGACTCATACAAACTACTAAAGATTCATATAAAGTACTAATTTTCCCAAGAACAATATCACAATGGAACCTCCTACCTCCACTCGGACACATTATTCTGATTCTGAGCCAACCGGTCTTTGCTCTTTCTCCTTAATGCTTAGCGGAGAAGCAACAAATACCAATTTTATAGTCTTTGGTTTGACCCGACCGGGGTTCCAACCTACGATCGACCGCACTCAAGGCGAGCACGCAACCAAATACGCCACCGATGCGGTTGATATCAGAATTCGAACAGACAAAATCATTCTTTAATATACCAATATAATATAATGTATTTATTTGCGGTTATACAATCGAATACAATACAGAAAGACAAAAAGATTATACACAATATACATGTAATTAATGTATAGCAGTAAAATCATGAGCTAAATTTTGGTAGGCATGCCCCCGCTAGACATATGTTCAGATTTAAGATTTAAAATGTATTTTGAGTCGATAGTGGATAAATCTCTTTATTTTTTTATTATTTTTTTTTTTTAGAAAAGAGTCATTCTAATGATAATGTTTATTACAATCAATTAACAAGTGTTATTCATCATCAAATTCTTTACATGTTGTATGTAGTGCATAAGAAGAGTTTGAAGAGACCTAACTAGAAGTATTATTCGGGAAAGGACAGACAATACAATGACCTCAAGAAAATCTTTGTTCTCTTAGTTGAATGAATGACTAATAAAAAATGCAATCAAGCAATACTATAACACGAGTTGTGTACTCAAAATATCTTTATCAAATAAATATTTCCGTGCTTAAGGCGTAACACTATCTTTCAAGAAATCTATTTATTCTTGAAAAAGTGTGTTACAGTTGATAGTTGTGACGAAATCATTTGTAAACTGTGAGCGCATTTGTCCACATTTTTATCCTTTAAGCAAAATTCCACAGATCTGATAATGAACACCGTGACGACTTGGCTCTGAATGCAATGACTTGTACACAGACACTTTCTGTATCACCAGTCCTTCCCAAAGGCAATTTTAGATTTCGTAGATTAGAATATGTGATTGGAGATTTTGATATTGACTTTGTATAGACTACAGAGAGAGGTATGTGAGTACAATTTTGTTTTATATGACTAAATAAGTAGATGTAGCACTATCACTGGTACTCTAAGACAGAATTATTTTGTCTCTAAAATCAATATTATTTTCTTCATATTTTTCGGTTTGTTTGTAATGTGTTTGTGTGTCTGTGTGTTGTTTTTCTTCTTCCTTTTGTTTTGTTTTTGTTGCTTTGATTTATTTTGTTTTTTATTTTGTTTTATTTTGTTTATTGTTTGCTTTTCTTTTTTTTCTTTACCTTTTATGGTGATATTAAACTATTTGTTTTTAGAGAAGGAATAATCCGGTCTAAGGTACAATTGTACTTAGCGACATGATACACCCCCCTTTTTGTTTTGCAAATTTATATCGTATCCTGCCTTCAGTTTTTATTTTCAGATTCTTTATACGTTTATCTAATATATATATCATCACAAAATGTCCCTTCCTTTATCAAAATAACAAAAATGTCCCGTTTGAGTTTTATATTTACACGATAGTTTTAATTGAAATTGTTAGTATTATGTTTTGTGGTATTGACTTGTATGAAGGAAATACTGAGTCATATTGATAGTCAACTATGAACGTAATAATAAACGTCGTTTCCGTGCAGTAATTTTTGTAGGTTCGATTTAAGCGAACAATTAAATTATAAGTAGTGCATTTTTATGACAAGGTGTTGGTGAATAAGAATTGTGATCATTTTTTTTAATTATTTTTTTTACTCTGTGTAGGGTGGGGGAGGGGAGGGGGGAGTCAATAGACAAGATGAGGCAATGACTACGGATTTTTATTTTGCATTTCAGAAGTACTAAAGCGAGAAAGAAAGAGGAAAAGTGATGGATTATATTATTATTTTGATGACTGGAGCCTTGATCTCTTCAACATTATCTTCTCGTAAGTCAATCAGTTTTTTGTTGTGTGTTTTTTTTTTGGGTGTGTTTAAAAGAAAATATTTTTGGTTTATAATTGATTGATGTTTAATGCCAACTATAACAGTATTTCTGCTCTATCGTGGCGTTGTTTATAATTGATGTATAATAGATCTTTTATAATATTCATAAATCCTCATTTGAAATTAACTTTTGGGTTAGGGTTATGGTGTTTAACACCACTTTCAACAATATTTCAGTTGTATCGTGGCGGTCGGTTTTATTAGAGGAGAAAACCAGAGTACCCGGAGAAAACCACCGACCTATCGCAAGTCACTGACTTTTTAACATAATTTTGTATTGAGTACACCTCGCCATCAGTATGATTCGAACTCGCAACTTTAGTGGTGATATGCACTGATTGCACAGGTAGTTGTAAATCCAACTACCATGCGATCACGGTTACGACGGTCCCGCTTTTTTAATATTGTTTTTGATATATACAGTGTAATTGAAGCATTAAGTATTCACTATATTTTTCATAAATTCACGTTTAATGTTCACTTATTAGATCTTTTGACTTTGTACCCGATGGTTGGTTGGTTGGTTGGTGTTTAACGTCCAGCGAGCAATTTTTCAGCTATATTCCGGACGATTGTACCCGATGAAAGATATTCCAGAAACGCGCCGTGCGCACTTTATTTAATATCTACGTTTTAATTATCGATGGCTTCGTGGAATTAAAATTCAAATCGTATAACACAAAGGAAGACACTAATATGCTTAGACCGTACTTATTTTTTCCGAATGCAAAAAGGGGTGAAATATTTGTCCTGTATCGTCCAGTAAAGAATATACGCCATCAATATTTAAAAAAAAAAACAACGCAGAAACGTCATTTTTTAGTTCTACTTTGTGGAAATGTATGCACAACACCAAAGGAGTTAAATAGATTAGCCCTTTTCCCCATACACAGACAAAAAAGTTATTTTATTGACAGAAAATGTATTAAATCTGAATATTTTGATTGTTTGCAAACAACAAGAAATCTAAATTGATGAGCGCACATTTTGAAGCACCAAACGCCACATTTTCACTACCATTGGTGTCATATAGACCTGAAAGTTTTTTCATGGTTCGTCAAACCCGATTTTTCGAGCTAATGGTAACGTCAAATTGAAAGAAAAGTTTGTCGTCATCATTATTTTAAGCAAACATTTTATTGTGAATCGTTTTACACACATACCTCATTTCAGGGCCTGATCAATCTAGACTGGGACATGTAGCATATGCTATATAAAGGAATCGTAAATTGAAAAATATAATAAATATTTGATAATTAATTTCACAAGATAGCATTTAGCGTGGCACCCTCGTCCGTATCATATGCTATTTTTGCTACTATGTTAATTAGTTATTCCTATTATTCCTATATCTTATGAAATTCTCCCAACGTGTACACACTAGTTTGAAAACATACGAATAAATGACGAAATATATGCACTTTTCCAATTCCTTCCGCTAAAAAAATAGTAATGTAGTTGTTTAAGGATCCGCCATCTTGAAAACGTAAATCCTACATGTCATATGTACAACAATACACAAAAATGATTAAAATGTCTACCTTAAAAACTTATTTTAGTTAAATTATATCTAAATTGAAGCGTACACGAAGCCAAATAACGTCTGATCTTTACATTTTAAACTGGAAGTCTTCATATGAAGTCACGTTGTTTATGTGCCAAAGTCGTTCAACAATATTTCCCGGAATTTTAATTTTTGTGATTTTTAGACCCAGGGATATGCAAGAATATATTTTTATGTTCAAGATTGCATTAGAACGGACAGTAAACTCGATTTGCCACCGTCAAATCTCCACATCAAATCTCCAATTGATGCCGTGAAATTTTCAAATACAATACAGTTATCTCCTAAATAGGTCGTCAGCGTCAAATTCATATTCGGAAATATCTGGGTCGGCTATATTGTTTACAAACAAGTGCATTCGGCGTAGGAATATAGCATTCCTTCAGGCATGTCAACTGCAGATTTGACGGCTCTCGATAGCCAATGAAAATACGCGTTACATTATAATTGCATTAGAATTCTTATTCCCAACCTCTTTTATTAAATAGTACTGTATCTTTTGTTTATTTTACAGCCATATCTAAGAAAACATTTGATGACGATGATGATATTTGTGGCGGTATATTTGATCCTGTTTGTGGAAGTGACGGCAGAACATACTACAATAGATGTTACATTTCACTAAATCCGTAGGTTTCTACATGATGATATAATTTACAGCTATCACTCTTTATTTGCTTTTCACAGTATACAGGTGCAAAAAATAGCAATCTCATCAGAGTTATCCTTCCTTGTCGGCTCTTACTTCAACCTCTTGAATAATGTTCAACAAGAATGATTAATACAGGAAAAACACATAGTATATTGGGGCCAGAATGGCTGAGTGGTCCATGTCGTTCAGTTCTGACCACAAGCCTAACACCATTGACGTACGTTTGAGCCCCATACCAATCCCGATCAGGCGGGTGTACTCGAGACAACATTATGTGACTAGCGACAATTCGATGGTTTCCTCCTCCAATAAAACTGATTGCCACGATATATCCGGTAACTGAAATATTGTTGAAGGTGGCGTTAAACACCATAACCCAAGCCAATCTCTTGAAAGTGGTAAGGGTTAGAGACACCTACCCATGTCTTGGGGTTTAACCCGTCAGTCCGTTATAACTGTCCAGTCTTTCCTCTTCCATTATGTTTGGCATAGTAAAGATGTATCTAAAACATTTCTGACAGTGACAACAAATACCAAATATCTCAACGCCAACCAATAAGGTACAACATAAACAACTCAACGATATTTATAAAAAAAAAACGGAATATTTTTACACTTTCGCGAGAACGTGTGTTCATCCCGTTTTCCGTGTTGCTCGTCTTTTTAGTTTTGTTTGTTTGTTATTTTGTGTATATTATATTTACAAGTTTTAGTTGATTTCATTACATGTGTATAAGAATGTTGTTTCTACTTTGTACTTTGATTTTAACTACAATTACCATTTTGTTAACAGATTTATCAGTATAAGTCATGGCGGATCTTGTGGGTGTAATTATAACGTCTACCATCCAGTATGTGGAGTTGATGGTCTAACATATCCCAACGATTGCATCAGACATTCACAGTGAGTAGGATCTCCTTATTTGATGAAGAGAAAACTTCTATATATATATATATACCTCTGCTGGTGGATTATTAGTTCCCGAGGGTATCGTCCACTCAGTAATCAATGTTTCGGCACTGACATGGTTTATTAGATAGTGTAATTATCATTAAAACTAAAATTCTCCGTCATCATACCTAGGTGACATTAGCTGATTTTCAATATTCTATTTGATTTTCTTGCTCCCAAAGAATTGTAAATTATTTAGTTTTCTGATCTTTTCACTACGAGCATATCTCAGAAATATTTAAAAGTTATTAGTTTTGTTCATGAATGACTTCATTAAAGAATAGAAGAAGAGTAATATTTTTAGATTTAACATTAAAACACCTAAGGGTGAAATGTAAATGTTTTACTATCAAAGGTTGAACAGGTAAAGAGAATGCCTCATCTGTACATTCCTCTAAGGTTGTTGTTTATTGGTTAGTATCTGTCTGTTCTGATACGATCTAAATATCTGTAGTATAGGTAGATAAAAAGAGATGCTTTACCTTCACGTTATTAATAGTGAGATTGTTAATATAAAACAGTATTTTATTATTTTTAAAAAACAACAACAAAAAAAAAAACCCAAAAAAACAACAAAAAGCAAATAAAAAACCCAACACTTTTGAGAGAGAGAGAGAGAGAGAGAGAGAGAGAGTCTTAGCAATCGACAATATTTCGTATGTTTACTGACCTCCATTAACGATCCAGGCAAGCAGATTTATACATTTGGTATTGAGAACGGTGGTTTCTGTGCTGGAATTATTGACACTAACAGCAAGATTACAGCTATATCATGATTTTCAGAATTTTTGGGAGGAAAGATATAATGAACTGATCAGTGAAACCCCTGTCTAGGGAAGGTGTCTGAAAATCTTAATTTTGGAGTTGGGTATCAGGGTATAAACCCAAGTGAGTCTAAATTTATAGGCTTGTGGTCAGAAGTCGACGAAAACCAGCATTAAATGCCTGTGTCTTTGTATGAATTGAAGTTAGATAGTCAGGGGTGCCCCCCCCCCCCCTAAAATTGGAAAAAATATGTTTTTTTGGCGTAAAATCGTGATTTTTCACACGATATACCCCAACAATTTTTAAGTGCGCCCCCTCTAACTTGAAATCCTGGATCCGCCCCTTGATAGTCATCATTCGTTATATTGAAGCATATCTACTTTTATATTTTAGTGGTGTTAAATTAGCATATCCTGGAGAATGTGTACAGTCTTGTACCATTAAATATATACCTGTCTGTGGAGTGGATGGTCTGACATACTACAATAAGTGTTATTTAAAACTAGCGTATGTATTTATTGTTTTTGTTATTATTTATTTGTTGTTAAATAACGGTATTATTTATTTTGCTGTTAAATATATAAGCGCAGATCTTGGTTATATTAGCTATAATTAATTTCATTAAAATGTTCTGAGACGTGACCATTAATATTATGGTATTCTAAGTCATGGTATGACATATATCCTTTATATAAATTTGAACAATGTGAACTATTTAAGGATTGATATCAATTTTTTTTCGGCTCATGAAGAAATAAACTCAAAAATGTGGTACACACTGGAAGCGGGTTACGCAAGGGTGTGTACCACATTTTTGAGTTTATTTCGAATGAACCGAACAAAAAATTCTGATCAATCCTTAATTCCTAATTAATTTTTTTCTTGTCCTAAAAATATTTTGTCGGATAATAATTGCTTAAAAAGAATAAAAAATTAAAATTGTTTCCCAATTAAAACCCCAACATGTTCTTCCGGTTTAAAATTTTGTCTATGGAAAATAACATCAATTTTTTATCCAATCAAAATCTCTTAAACACATCAATTTAATTTATAAACTGACAAATTTATCTCAATTTCATTTTATTACTCGATAGAGACGGAATAATTAAATTCTAACGCAAGTCCTATCTGACTGATACATTTGATTGTGACGTCACACTTAGACGTGAATCAGGACCGTCGTGGTCGTATGGTAGATGGATTTCCAACTACATGTGTAATCAGTTTCTATCACCACTAATGTTGTGAGTTCGGACCCCGCCCAGGCGAGGTGTACTCGATACAACATTATGTGATAAAGTTTATCAGTTATTTTCGACAGGTCGGTGGTTTTCTTCGGGTACTCCGGTTTCCATGACCAATAAAACTGACCTCCTCAATTTAACTGAAATATTGTTGAAAGTGGCATTAAACACCATAAGCCAAACCAAATCGAGACGTAAATCTTCTCCGATGTTCGAGTAACCTTAATCTTTCACTTTATTAAAAAGTACAAGGTATATAACTTTTTTAGTTTATGCTGTTTATTATAGAGGTGTTGATTGTGCTTATGATGGAGAATGCATAAAACAATGTGAAACGGACTTTGACCCAGTTTGTGGAACTGACGGACTCCTTTATGTTAATGATTGCCACAGAAAAATGAAGTAAGTAGGTAAATACGAACACAGCGTACCTAAAGCAGGGTATATTTGCGATTTAAGTCTATATCTTGATACGAAGCAACCATCATGCAAACACAACCCAAACCAAAGCAAAAGAACATAAATAGCCCTTTGACAACACGAACATACACATCATGAACAAAAACCGGAAGTCATACCAGGTGCTCCGGAAAAGGTAACATCTGTTTTCCTATTAAACAGACATATTGCCAACTAAATGCAATCTTCTGTTGGAGGGCTGCACAACGACACAACATGGACGATTGTTTAATATAGCGCCACAGTTTATGGTACTTGTGATATTATCATATGTTAAAAGTGTAAACTTTCCTACATAGCAATAATTAATTTCAAGGGGGACAACGTACGTCATACATCCAGGTATTTTTTTTTATCGAAAACTTTATAATGGCGACAATTTTTCAACCATCTGACAAAATAAAACTCATTTTTATACTATTTTAACAACGAACTTGTATGATAAAAGCCAGACCAAAGTAACCTACGGGCTTGTATGGTACTATTTACATCGATAATATTCAAAAAGCTGTTGTCATTTGTCTAATCATTCCGACAATATTTCCTTGTGATGCTGGATCTAGGGTGGACAACGTACGTCATACATCTGGGTATTTTTTTATGCTGGATCCTGCATCAAAAGGAAATATTGTCGGAATGATTAGACAAATGACAACAGCTTTTTGAATATTATCGATGTAAATAGTACCATTCAAGTCCGTAGGGTACTTTGGTCTGGCTTTTGTCATACAGGTTCGTTGCTAAAATAGTATAAAAATTTGTTTCATTTTGTCAGATGGTTGAACAATTTCCGCCATTATAAAGTTTTCGATAAAAAAATACCCGGATGTATGACGTACGTTGTCCACACTGAATTTTGGTATTGTGATAGCAGCAAAAAGGCTGTTTATAGCGGTTTTTATAATAATAACTAATGACATAGTTACTTACTGGATATTGGTGATAAAAATGTCGTGTAGACCCTACTTTTGTCTCTAATGGTGATATTTCACTAAATTCGATATCTACGTTTTTAATCTGTTTAGATCATGAATGCCCCATAAAACTTTTCATGTCTCAAACTTTTTAGTCTGGTTTCTTCCTTATACAAAAATGCTATCAATAATAGGATGTATGAATATTCATGATATAGTTCTAGTGAGGAACCAGTCATCACATATTTAAGTTTCCTATATAGAAATGATTGGGATGTATAAACAATAATTACGTCCTGGACACTGTGTGCCACAATTACCTTTATTACATTTATATTTTGTGCTGTTTTCCAGTGGTGTAGGTCTTGCTAACATGATGTTGTGCCAAAACAAATGTACATTAGAGTATCTTCCTGTATGTGGTGCTGATGGAGTAACTTATGATAATGATTGTATAAGACAAGTCAGGTCAGTATAAATGTACATTAGAGTATCTTCCTGTATGTGGTGCTGATGGAGTAACTTATGATAATGATTGTATAAGACGGCAGAGGAATCTCAGACTATGAGTTAAGATGAGAGGTCGATATTCGTTTTGTTGATATTGGTGGAATTGTTGACCATCGCTGCTTAAACTTTCTTTTCATAAACAATTAAACATATATCATTATAGAAGGACTGTCCTGCATGCAAGTTTAATGATATTGAGATAATTCTACTATTGAATATTTTGTATCGAAGTTGTATTAATAACTTACTTTAATTTTCAATATTTTGTAGTGGGGTTGCATTAGCTTCAAAAGGGAAGTGTCCAGTGGTGTGTTCACAAGAATACATTCCAGTGTGTGGTGTAGATGGTAAAACGTACGGAAATGACTGTATGAGACAAGCAGCGTGAGTGTACATTTCTCCATTTTATAGTTGGATCTTTAGAATTACAATAAAAACACATATCTTTCTGTGATTTGCGTTCAAATAGAATTACGAAATAGCATTTTGTTTCTCGGTTGTATTAGTTAGGTTAAATCTACTTTTGAATATTTCGCATTTGAGTTACTGTAGCACAGTAGATACTCACTTTAAACTTTGATCACCATAAACATATTCATATCTTCTGAGTTACATTATGTGTTCTGTACTATACTAATTATGAACACGTCTGTATCGGAGCTCTGTTAATAACACAACTGTAATCGTTTTATTTTGCAGTGGAGTTGCATTAGCTTCTAAAGGGCAATGTCCAGTGGTGTGTACACAAGAATACAATCCAGTGTGTGGTGTAGATGGTAAAACGTACGGCAATGACTGTATGAGACAAGCAGCGTGAGTGTAAATTTTTCCATTTTGTATTTGGATACTAGTAATAAGATTTATAATTAAAAAAATTACCTTAATTTAGTTTGCATTTAAAGGGAATTAGGAAATAACAATTTCAAATCATTGTTAACTTTCGGTAACATGTTTGTACATGGCGTTTGATGATAATATTGTTCATGAAATAGCATTTTGAAATTAACTGTCATGTTGTATGTAAGAGTTGGTATACAGCGAATAATAATGAATTCAGAGAAAATAATAATAATCAATTCAAATCGAAATGATGATTTGAAGGAACGAATTTTTCGATAGATATCAATAAATATTTAAAAAAACCGGAATAGTATTAAACAGTGATTAAATGCATAGGGAATATTAGCAGGGAAAATCAACCTCTGGCGTCAGAAATGTTATTACATAAGAAAGAACACTTAATATGTACGTTTATTATTGATGCTCTCAGTGGTGTTTCCATGGCAGTATCCAGTGATTTGTACTGACGAATATGCTCCAGTTTGTGGTGTCAATGGCAACACATATGACAATGATTGTACACGACAGCCATAATAGAAAAATACCCAGCAACATTCAACTAGGACAATAATCTTACAAAACGAATTTTAAGATAGATATCATTGTTGTGATTGTTTAAAGGGATATTAAAGCTCGTTTTAACATATATTTTTTCAACTCGTGACGAAGGTTGTTTCTTTTCAATTTAAATGTAAAAACAATCCAAAAATACTTTGCACGCCCATATAATCTCTAATATCGTTAAAATATCACTTGAAAGGATCGAAATGAATTTTTATCCAGGAAGCAAAAATTCAATTATTGGCTAAGACCGCAAGATATGACAGAATTATCAACGAATTATGACACTTTTACAAAGTTTCATTGATAAAAACGGGTTAATGTTTCATAAATATCATTTATTTAATCAATTGCAAGTTTTCATGAGACACAAAAAAATACCAAAATGAGCTTTAATGTCCCTTTAAGTAAACAGTCTTTAAATACTGCGAAAAATATTTTTGTTGTAATTCAACAAAGTACATTTTTGCATATACTTTTATCATTTAATCTTTCAGTGGTGTTGCACTGGCCTCCAACGGCGAATGCCCAATAATTTGTACTGACGAATATGTACCAGTTTGTGGTGTTGATGGTAACACATATGCCAATGATTGTAAACGACAGGCGGCGTGAGTTCTTACTATTTCATTTGACACTCGTTAGAGATAAGTAAAAAAAAGATAATAACCTTACTCTACGAATTTTGAAATATAGCGCAATGTTGTGTTTTTGTAAGAACGGAAAGATATTAAACAGTGTTTTAAATGTAAATCAATTAACTCCTTACCCTTTTAAATTTCAATCGCGTTACTGTTCCTAATGGTTAAATTGAAACCATCAAGTTTCTTTGTCTTTGTCTTTGTACAGGTAAAATTCCTCCGGAATTCGGAGCATTCCAATTAAGGATAAAATACATTCAACTAGGACAATAATCTTACAAAACGAATTTTAAGATAGATATCATTGTTGTGATTGTTTAAAGGGATATTAAAGCTCGTTTTAACATATATTTTTTCAACTCGTGACGAAGGTTGTTTCTTTTCAATTTAAATGTAAAAACAATCCAAAAATACTTTGCACGCCCATATAATCTCTAATATCGTTAAAATATCACTTAAAAGGATCGAAATGAATTTTTATCCAGGAAGCAAAAATTCAATTATTGGCAAAGACCGCAAGATATGACAGAATTATCAACGAATTATGACACTTTTACAAAGTTTCATTGATAAAAACCGGGTTAATGATTCATAAATATCATTTATTTAATCAATTGCAAGTTTTCATGAGACACAAAAAAATACCAAAATGAGCTTTAATGTCCCTTTAAGTAAACAGTCTTTAAATACTGCGAAAAATATTTTTGTTGTAATTCAACAAAGTACATTTTTGCATATACTTTTATCATTTAATCTTTCAGTGGTGTTGCACTGGCCTCCAACGGCGAATGCCCAATAATTTGTACTGACGAATATGTACCAGTTTGTGGTGTTGATGGTAACACATATGTCAATGATTGTAAACGACAGGCGGCGTGAGTTCTTACTATTTCATTTGACACTCGTTAGAGATAAGTGAAAAAAAGATAATAACCTTACTCTACGAATTTTGAAATATAGCGCAATGTTGTGTTTTTGTAATCACGGTCGCCATCGTGACTTAGTGAACAGTTACGTGATATATGTGTTACAGATGATCAATGAAATGTCATAGCAACAATCTCGTTATCACCAGATTATAATATAAAGTAACACGATAGGTGGCACTCGTGGAGCTGGTACTGCTAACGCTTCCGGAGTACTTGAGACCACATACGAGTTTTCTTGGGGTTCGGGTCGCGCAATATTTAATTTTCTCATTGCTTCTTCGATCATTGTTTGTCTATTTGTCGTCTAACCATTTGTGTTATCTGTCCTTCTTCGAATAACGGTTATTGATAACGTTTTTGGTATCTTCTGTCTTGTATTTGGTTCAGCGGAGAATGCTCAGTAATTTGCACAAAAGAAGATGGCACAGTCTATGTTTCCCATGGTCACACATATGGCAATGACAATGACAGCAAACCACGGGTGGCGTCATTTCTTACTAGTTTATCAGAGAATAAGGTGACCTTAGCAGATCTTGTCTATTCTGTTTAGGCCCTTTGGCTTTATCGCTCCCAAGGAGTTTTTAATTATTTGGTTTTCCAATCTTTGAGCGTACCCGATCAAGGTGATTCCAGAAACGTGTCCTGTGCACTAAATTTGATATCTACGTTTTTATCAGAGAAAGTAGAAATAGTTTTAATAAAAATGATAAACTGATGGAACGAATTTTGACATAGACTTTATTGTTATGATTTTTTACGTGTGGTAAGCGGTGACAAATACTAAGATTGTAATACAATAATGTAGATAAATATCAGAGTAGTATGTACATAAATGTAAATTTATTCGCTTAGTGGTGTAGCACTGGCCTCTAATAGAGAATGTCCAATAGTTTGTACTGATGAATGTAGACCAGTTTGTGGTGTCGATGGTAAAACATATGGCAATAATTTAATTTGATTTGAATATTTCAATCTGATTGGCTAATCCAACTGGAGAAAATTTTGGTTATACTCGATAACCTGGGTTAGTATTGTGACGTCACCAACGTGTTCATCCGCCAACGACAAATTCAAATAATCACATCAAATAATCGTAATTAAAATCGAAGAATCATTAAATTTTGTTGTAAAATTTAAATTATAAGGAATATTTGAAATTGCTGAACAGGTTATATTTGCATAACCTGGTTTGGGTCAGTTTACGCTTTTCATAAACCGCTTCGCGGTTTATTAAGCGCAAACTGACCCAAACCAGGTTATATCGTATAACCTGTTCAACAATTTCAAATATTCCTTAAATGATTGTAAACGACAGGCGGCGTGAGTTATTTCTATTTTCGTAACAGTTGTCAGACACTAGAAAAATGTTAATAAAAGTTAGAGAAAATCCTAAGGGCAACCACGAATGGACAATCCAGAGAAACTGGCAACATTGGGTACACAGGACACACCTGACGAAGACTACACAAACCAACAAGCAACACAAAACAATACAGAAAACTAAAATGGTGATGAACATGGCCCACAAAAAACCAAGGGTGACCCAGGTGCTGGCGAAGGATAAGCAGTTCCTGCTTCTTATAAGACCCCCGCTATGCCAACCAAGCATTAATATTTTACTGGGAAAATACTTAATAAGAGTAATAACAAAATTACCGAACTCCGAACAATCTTACAAAGGGAAAGTCAAAACTCATAATTATATAAACAGACAAAATCAGTCAACACCCGGAAAACTGTGAAAACCGTAATGACCCTGACTTGGTACAGGCATTTCTAAAGAAATGGTGGGTTGAATCAGATTTTAAGGCGCCAAATGTGTAAATCAACATGCTTCTCCACCTTTACAATTCCATCTCTACATCGTGTGTATTGTTTAGCACCCCCTACCCCAACGTAGGATGTTCAGTGGTTTAAATACTATGACAATTGTTTAATCTACAGGAGACGTGCACGTGGGTCTATACCATTTATTTGAACAAGTGTCACAGAAATTAGAAAAAACTAAAACTAAAAGATATCAAATTATCTTACGGAACGTATTTGTATATTTGTAAAAACGAGAATGTGTCAAACAGTGTTTAAAAGTACTTCGGAAATACATATGGTGTACATAAACTAATACTTGTCCCCTTATAATTTCAAGCGGAGAGTGATCAGTGATTTATACTGAAGAACAGGCCACGCATGACAATTACTACAACACTACAGCAACATCAGCTCTTAATGGTGTACAACACTAACAGATATCAGAGAAATGAGAAATTTTCATCTAAAAATAATAATTTTATGGAACGAATTTTGAGATACTAGTAGTCATAATTGTTGTGATTGCTTTGGTTACGAAAATGTTGTAAGCAGTTTTAAATACTATGAATATACTAGCATTGTTATACAATCATGTAGATGTGCACTAGAGCAGTGCACTTGTACATAAATTTATCATTTATTCCCTTAGTGATGTAGCATTGGCCTCTAAGGGAGAATGTTCAATAGTTTGTACTCATGAGTATGTACCAGTCTGTGGTGTCGATGGTAGCACATATGACAATGATTGTAAACGACAAGCGGCGTGAGTGTTTACGAATTGCTTTGACAGGTGACAGAGAAAAAAGTAAACTAAGCATAATAATATAATAAACATAAGTGACCACGTGGTTCGTTTGTAGTAATCACAATCTAGTCATGCCCTTCCGGAACAAGGAATGCATGCCCTTCCGGAACAAGGAATACATTCCCTTCCGGAACATGGAATGCATACCTTTCCGGAACAAGGAATGCATGCCCTTCCGGAACAAGGAATACATGCCCTTCCGGAACAAGGAGTGCATGCCCTTCCGGAACAAGAAATGCATACCCTTCCGGAACAAGGAATGCATGCCTTTCCGGAACAAGGAATGCATGCCCTTCCGGAACAATGAATGCATGCCCTTTCGGAACACACGAGTTATTAGATTGGTGTTCGTATTGGTCGATCTTTAGTTTTATGTGCAATGTTTTGTAGATGGTTGTTTGTCCTTTTGTCCATTTACGGCTTCTGATTACCCCTTTGGTGTCTTTAAGCTTTTCTCTGTAAACAACAAGCGGTGTACGTTCTTCCTATTTATTTTGACAGTTGTCACAGAAAGTAGATAAAGTCAAAATAAAGATATCAAAATAGCGCTGAACGAATTTGAGCTTTTGTAAAAGCGAAAATGTATCAAAATACATATGGTGTGAGTCAACTAACACCTGACCCTTTATAGTTTTTGTTCCTCGGTGGTGATGCCTCAAACAGAGAATGTTCATTAATATATACGACAGAATATACCAAAAATTTGTCATGTCGATTGTCACATCTTATGCAGTGACGTCGATAGCAGTTCATTCTATTTCAATTGACGGTTATCATAGAAAGTAGACATATTCAACGAAAATAAAAATAAAAATCTAATGTGAAATAGTTATCATTGTGTGCTTTTCATAGAAATGAAAAAATAAAATAATGAACAGTGTTTAAATGTTAAGTTAAATACTTATGGTGTAAATCAATAACCAATGTACCTTTATAATTTCATCCATCAGTGGTGTAGCACTGGCCTCTAACGGAGAATGTCCAATAGTTTGTTCTGATAAATATGTACCAGTTTGTGGTGTTGATGGTAAAACATATGACAATGATTGTAAACGGCAGGAGGCGTAAGTTTTTACTAGTTATTTTGACAATTGTTAGTGATGCTGGAAAAAAGTCAACTAAATGTAATAATTTTGCGGAACGAATTTTAAATTATATTTCATTTTAATGCTTTTGTAAGAAGAAGACTAAATAGTGTTTAAATACTGGGAATACGCTTATGTTGTAAATCAACAAGCATCTGTATCGTTATGATATTATCCAATTGTACGTGTTGCCATGGCTTCCAACGTAGAATATTCAGTGGTTTGGAATTACGAATATTCTCCTGTTCCTGTTTGTGGAGTTGTTGATGGCAAACATAATGGCAACCGACAGCCGGTAACGGAAGTCTTTGTAAACAGTGTTTAGGTACTGCGACAAATACTAGCTGTGTAATGCAATGCTGTGGATTTGTACCATAGCAGTACATGTGTACATTAACTTATCATTTATTCTCAGTGGTGTAACACTGGCCTCCAATGGAGAATGTCCAGTGGTTTGTTCTGATGAATATGTACCTGTTTGTGGTGTTGATGGTAAAACATATGACAATGACTGTAAACGACAAGTTGCGTGAGTTTTTCTAAATATGTTGACTGTTGTCAGAGATAATAAAAATATAATAAACATAAGATGCTTTGCTGCTTATTTTAACTTATATTTCGTCCTTGTGATTTTGTTAGAAGTTAGAAAGAGAATATATTAAACAGTGTTTTTCATACGGGCAAATGTCTTACTGTGCAACTCACTTTATTCGTGAAGAACCAATTTTCGTGGATTTCGTGGGTCAACCAAGCAACGAATTTATGACTCCAACGAATATATTTTTATTTCAAATTATGCAACAACACTGATTGTAACATATTCTCTTTAATTTGATATTTTCATTTTATTGGAAAATTGATATCCACTAACTCACGATTATTTCGCTTAGAAGCAATTCGCGAAAATTGGGACCCACGAATTTAAGTTATTTCACAGTATGTTATAAATCAACATATACCTGTACCTTTATATGCATATCCCTTATTGGTGTTACTCTGCTCTCAAATGGCAAATGTCCAGTTATTTTTACATATATACATGCCCCAGTGTGTGGTGTGTATGGTGAAACATATGACAGATACTGTAAACGACAGGAAGTATGAGTTCTAATAGTATCTCATGTAACAGTAAAGTTGTCGGAAAAAGTTGTAGGAAAGTCAAATAAAGATGATTAACTTACGGAACGAATTTTGAAATATATTTCATTTTAACTTTGTAAGAGTGAACAGGTATTAAAGGATGTAATATCAAATGGAAAATACATACGCTACAGCTATATTCGGTTGCCCTTGCCTCAAACGGAATATGCTCAGTAATGTTTACTGGAGAATATGTCCCAATTTGTAGTGTCGATGGTCACACGTATGATAATGACTTCAATCGACAACCGATGGCGTTCTTGCTATTTCTTTTCAGTTATCAGAGAAAGTAGAACTATCCAAATAAAATAATACGGTAATCTGACGAAGCGACTTTTGAGATACTGGTATATATCATTGTTAGGATTGCTTTGGAAACGAAAGTGTTTACGAACAGTGTTTAAATACTGCAACAAAATACTGTCATCTTAATACAATAATGTAGATTTGTATCAGCGAAAGTAAAAATATTCAGCTAAAATTGATAATCTTATGGAACGCATTTTGAGATATATAATAATATCATTGTCGGGGTTGCTTAGGTAACGAAAATGTCGTAGAGAGTGAATAAATACTGCAAAAAATACTCTCATTGTAGCACAATAATGTATTAAGATTTGTATTAAGGCAGTGCATATGTACATGAATTTATCATTTATTCTCTCAGTGATGTTGCACTGGCTTCCAATGGAGAATGTCCAATAGTTTGTTCTGATGAATATGTACCAGTTTGTGGTGTCGATGGTAAAACATATGACAATGATTGTAAACGACAGGAGGCGTGAGTTTTACTAATTATTTGCCCAGTTGTTTGTGATGCTGATAAAGAGTCAACTAAACCTAATAATTTTACGGAACGAATTTTAAATTATATTTCATCTTTGTACATTTATTAGACGGAAAGGATATTAGACAGTGTATACATACTAGGGAAATTCTAATTGTGTAAATCAACATAGCTTTGTAATATGATCTCAGGCCCCAACGACGAATGACCAGTAGTTTGTACTGATAAATATGACCCAGTTTGGGATGTCGATGGCAAAAGATATCCTATTGGCTGAAAACGACAGGCCGCGGTAGTTCTCACTATTTGTTTTTACATGAAAGTTGTCAAAAAGAGTTGATGACAAGATCATTTAATATAATAAAACTTATGGAACGAATTTTAAAATATATTTCAGAGTTGTTCAACTAAAACTAATAATCTTATGGAACGAATTTTAATGAAAATACTAGTAGTCATTATTGTTTAGATTGCTTAGGGAACGAAATTTTCGCAAACAGTTTTAAATACTGTGAAAAATACTATCATTGTAATAAGATAATGTAGATTTATATCGGAGCAGTGTGTACATGAATTTATCATTTATTCTCTCAGTGGTGTAGCACTGGCCTCTAACGGAGAATGTCCAGTGGTTTGTTCTGATGAATATGTACCAGTTTGTGGTGTTGATGGTAAAACATATGACAATGATTGTAAACGACAGGAGGCGTGAGTTTTTACTAATTATTTTGTTGACAGTTGTCGGAGATGCTAGAAAAAAGTCAATTAAACATATCAATTTTACGTGATTATATTTCATCTTTGTACATTTGTAAGACGGGAAAGATATTAGACAGTATATAAAAACTAGGGAAATTATAATTGTGTAAATCAGCATAGCTTTGTAAAAGGATTTCTCAGTTGTACGTGTTGTGCTGGCCTCCAACGATCAGTAGTTTGTACTGATGAATATGACCACGTTTGTGATGTCGATGGCCAAACATATCACAGTGACTTAAAACGACAGGCCATGGTAGTTCGTATACTATTTGTTTTTACAGGAAAGTTGTCAAAAAAAGTAGATGAAAAGTCCATTTAATATAATAACTTTACTGAAACGAATTTCTAAATATATTTCATTGTTGTGATTTTGTAAGAGCGAACGGGTATCACACGATGTTTAAATATTTAGAAAATAAATACATGAAAATAAATACATATGGTGTAATTTAATTAACACCTGTCTCGTTATGAATGCATACAATTGGCATTGCTTCACATGGAGAATGTTCAGTTAGTTGTACCGCAGAACATGTACCAATTTGTGGTGTGCATGTTCACACATGACAGTAACTACTAACACACACGTAACATCAGTTCTTCATTATTTATAACTGTTATCAGCCAAAGTGAGAAATTTTCAACTAAAAGTAACAATCTTATGGAACTAATTGTAAGATACTAGTAGATATCATTGTTGGGATTGCTTTGATAACGAAAGTGTTTACGTCGAACAGTATTTAAATACTGTGACAAAATACTGTCATTGTAATGCGATAATGTAGATTTGTATTAAGGCAGTGCGTGTGTTCATGAAATTATCATTTATTCTCTCAGTGGTGTTGCACTGACCTCCAATGGAGAATGTCCAGTGGTTTGTTCTGATGAATATGTACCAGTTTGTGGTGTAGATGATAAAACATATGACAATGATTGTAAACGACAGGAGGCGTGAGTTTATACTAATTATTTTGTTGACAGTTGTCGGAGATGCTAGAAAACAAAATTAATTAAACAATACATATCAATTTTACGTAAATAATTTTGAAATATATTTCATCTTTATGCTTTTGTAAGATGGGCAAGATATTAGACAGTGTATAAAAGATAGGGGAATTCTAATATTGTTAATCATCATAGCTTTGTAATATGATCTCTCAGTTGTACGTGTTGTCCTGGCCTCCAACGACGAATGTTCAGTAGTGTGTACTGATGAATATGACCAAGTTTGTGAAGTTGATGTCAAACATATCCTAGTGGCTGAGACCGACAGGCCGCGGTAGTTCGTACTATTTTTTTTTTATGAAAGTTGTCAGCTAAGGTAGATGAAAAGCCCATTTAATATAATAAACCTTGGGGAACGAATTTTGAAATATATTTCGTTTTTTGGGGGAACTTTGTAATAGCGAAATGATATTAAACTATGAATAAATACTTTAAAACTTTTGAGATAGATATCATTGCTGGGGTTACCCTGGTAACGAAAATGTCGTAAAGAGTGATTAAATACTGCGAAAAAAACTAGCATTGTAATATGTATCAGTGCATGTGTACATGAATTTATCATTTATTCTCTCAGTGATGTTGCACTGGCTTCCAATGGAGAATGTCCAGTGGTTTGTTCTGATGAATACGTACCAGTTTGTGGTGTAGATGGTAAAACATATGACAATGATTGTAAACGTCAGGAGGCGTAAGTTTTTACTAATTAATTTAAAAGTGTTCAGATACTGGCGAAAAGGTAAATTAAGCATAATAATTTTAAGCATTTAATTTCGAATCATATTTAATTTTTGTCTTTTTGTTAAAAGGAGATAAACTAAATAGTGTTTGGATACTGGGAATACGCTTATCACAGTTTTCCGGTTGTTGACTGATTTTGTCTGTTTATATAATTATGAGTTTTGACTTTCCCTTTGTAAGATAGTTCGGAGTTCGGTAATTTTGTTATTACCTTTATTGTAAATCAACAGACACCTGTATCTTTATAATGTTATCCCATTGTTCAGTTCTTGATATTTCATAACTGTTGTCAGACAAGTGAGAAAATTTCAACTAAAATAATAATCTTATGGAACGAATTTTAATGATACTAGTAGTCGTTATTGTTTAGATTGCTTTAGGAACGAAATTTTCGTAAACATGAAAAATATTGGCATTGTAATACAATAATGTAGATTTGTATTAAGGCAGTGCATGTGTACACGAATTTATCATTTATTCTCTCAGTGATGTTGCACTGACTTCCAATGGAGAATGTCCAATAGTTTGTTCTGATCAGTATGTACCAGTTTGTGGTGTTGATGGTAAAACATATGACAATGATTGTAAACGACAGGAGGCGTGAGTTCTTACTAATTATTTTGTTGATATGAGTTGTCTGAGATACTAGAAAAAGAAACAATTAAACATATCAATTTGACGTAACTAATTTTGAATTCTATTTCATCCTTGTACATTTGTAAGACGGGCAAGATATCAGACAGTGTATAAAAGCTAGGGAGATTCTAATAGTGTATATCAACATAGCTTTGTAATATGATCTCTCAGCTGTACGTGTTGCCGTGGCCCTCAACGACCAGTAGTTTGGTCTGATAAATATGAACCAGTTTGTGATGTCGATGACAAAATATATCACAGTGCCTGAAAAAGACACGACGCTATAGTTCTTGCTATTTGCTTTTACATGAAAGTTGTCAGAAAAAGTATACGAAAAGCCCATTTAATATACATTGTACTTAACCTTGTGGAACGAATTTTAAAATATATTTCACTTTTGTGATTTTGTAAAAGCTAAAGGGGTTTAATTAAAATGTAGATATCAAATTAAGCTTTGTTTAAATGCTGAGAAAAAATACTTATTGTGTACTTAAACTAGCGACTGTCCATTTATAATCGAATTCAAATGCCCTTGCCTCCAGCGGAGAATGTTGAGTAATTTTACTAAGCTATAAAACATGCCCCAATATGTGATGTCGATGGTCACATATAACATAATAACTGCAAACGACAGCCAGTAACGAAAGTCTTTTCAAAAAGTGTTTACGAACTGGGACCAAATACTGTCATTGTAATGCAATAATGTAGAGTTGTATCATATCAATATGTACATAAATGTTAAACTTCTTCCCTTAGTGATGTAGCTCTGGCCTCTAACGGAGAATGTCCAATAGTTTGTACTGATGAATATGTACATAAATGTTAAACTTCTTCCCTTAGTGATGTAGCTCTGGCCTCTAACGGAGAATGTCCAATAGTTTGTACTGATGAATATGTACCAGTTTGTGGTGCTGATGGTAAAACATATGACAATGATTGTAAACGACAGGAGGTGTGAGTTTATAGTGATTATTTTGACAATTGCCAGAGAGACTATAAAAGTGAATTAAGAATAATATTATTATGAATCTGTGATTTTGTGAAAACGAACAGATTTTAAACAGTATTATTTTGCACTGACGAAACACTTATGGTATAATTCAACCTCACAGTTAACTTTGAAATATCATCCCTCAGTTTGATGTGTTGAATTGGTCTATACGAGAACATCCAGAATAGTGTACTGATGAATATCTCCGGTAACACGTATAGGAAAGAGATTTGTATTTTCTGTCCTGATGGGTCATTGATAATTTCATTAAATAAACGTTAGAGGGGCAATAAAGAATGGATTATCCAGAGACGCTGGTAACCTTTGGTACACAAGACACAGGACGAAGACAAATAAAACACAAAAACACAACACATCAAACTAAAAAGACAAGCAAACAGACCCTACCAAAACACTGCATAAAATCAAATGATATGCTCGGATACGAAAACAGAATACAGAAATCTGAAAAGATTTTCACAGCACATGGACCATCCGAACATACAACAATAGTGCCAAAATCATTAAAAATGACCCAGTACAAATAAAGACAACTTGTACAAAGAAAGACCAATACAATCCAATCAGAAAAAAATGCCTATACACAATAGCTTCAGTGATGTTTATTTTAGCTCAGGTAGCAAATGTGCAGAAATCTGAACTTGACCTACATTCTTACCAGACCAAATAAAGATCAGCACTAGGTTGCACAAACATCAATTAAATTTAAGTTTTAGTTAAACCTTAAGTGTAGATTAATTTCATTTACATTTCAAGTACTTTTAATTGTCAATTAAGTTTTAATTAACACTTAATTTTAATTAAGGTTTATGTAACCCAGTTCTGGACTAGCAAACCTGATATGTGAATCTCCCCATGCAGGCTACCATTTTATTAGGCAGTTTATATCCCCCTTTTGCTTTTGTTTACGTATCTAGATTATCCTTCTGCTAGGAAATCTCCTGTGCCACTTAAACTGCGTTCGTGGTAAGAAGCTTTAAAGATACCAAAGTGGAAATCAAAAGCCGTAGATCGAAGGACAGACAATAACCTTGTCTTAACACGCCAGGCAGTACTTTACCTCAGTATTAATATTCTTATAAGTGGAGCAGGATCTCCCTACCCTTCCAGGGCACCTGAGTTCACCGCCTATTTTTAGTGGGGTTTGTGCTACTCGCTCTAGCTTTATGTGTATGTTTTGTAGATCGTTGTTTGTCCTTTTTCTTTTGGCCATTGTGTTGTCTTCGAATTACGGATTCTGATTACCCCTTTTGGTATCCTCAAACTCTTCTTATATAAGAACTTAATCTATATACAATTTTAGTGGTGTAGATTTAGCCTCGGTTGGGCAGTGTCCAATAGTTTGTTCTGACGAGTATGTTCCAGTTTGTGGAGTAGACGGTACTACCTATACAAATGACTGCAAGAGACAAGAAGCGTGAGTAGAGTGTGTAGACATTACTTATATAATAGTTACTGATATTGAGGGCAATATCAGGATATACAGATTGCCCAAGGGTCATGGTACGGGCCAGTGGAAATGATATTTCCCGAGCCTGTCTATATCGGCATTGATGTTTGTATCGCGGAATAGTGAGGGTCACATGGATAGTGTTCAACCAATTAAATGTATGCTTTTTATTCTGATATGCAATAATATATATTAAAACAGAAAAACGAACGGTTGATATGGCAATCAAACACAAAGTACAATACAGATATTAATGAAAGTAAAACATTAATCTCAGAAAAAAATCAGAATGATGCTTACAATGGTTGATTCAATTAGCACAAACATTATGTGATAAAGTTTGTCAGTGATTTCCTGGAGGTCGGTAGTTACTCTGCGTACTCCGGTTTCTTTCACCAATAAAACTGACCGACACGATATAACAGAATTATTCTTGAACGTGGCGTTAAACACCATAAACCAAACTAAAGACATTAATGGTCTTCATGAGAGACCAGATGTAGAATTAAATATGCCATTAAAATGTAATTACTAGTATATGTTATTGTTTTAGAGGTGTTGATCTAGCTTCAACGGGAGAATGTCCGAAATGTCCAAATACCTACGACCCAGTGTGTGGTGTGGATAATTTATCTTACAACAACGGCTGTTGGCTACAAGAAGCGTATGTATTCAGTAATATATGGTTTCTTGATTACTAAGATTTTAAAAAGTTTGAAAATGCCAAAGGGGTAATCAGAAGTCATAAATCGGTATACAAAAGATATGTGATAGTCCTTTGAAAACACTAGTCGTTATTCAAAATTATTTATTATTTTGCAAATTTGATAATATATATTTTTTTATTAAATGATAAAAGGACTATAATCACCATTAATTGTTTTTGAACTATATATTTGCAGACATATATTTTTTTTATATTAATCAAATTTTGACATGAGGGGAAAATGTTGTATTTTTTATAATTCCCTGTTCTATTTGTATTTTAGGGGGGTTGATCTTTATTATCCTCGAGAATGTTTTGCTGGTTATAACCACTTGTCCTATTTTTATTTTAGAGGGGTTGATCTTTATCACCCTGGAGAATGTTGTGCTGGTTATAACAACTTGTCCTATTTTTATTTTAGAGGGGTTGATCTTTATTATCCTGCAGAATGTTGTGCTGGTTATAACCACTTGTCCTATTTTTATTTTAGAGGGGTTGATCTTTATCACCCTGGAGAATGTTGTGCTGGTTATAACCACTTGTCCTATTTTTATTTTAGAGGGGTTGATCTTTATCATCCTGGAGAATGTTGTGCTGGTTATAACCACTTGTTCTATTTTTATTTTAGAGGGGTTGATCTTTATCACCCTGGAGAATGTTGTGCTGGTTATAACCCAGTTTGTGGAGCTAACGATCGGACTTATAACAACGAATGTGAGCTTAATCTTCAGTAAGTATTGTGTATATCTGATTGAATATTTTAGAAAAGCTTCATATTATGACTAATGATAAAGAAAGGTTCGAAGGTACCAAAGGAGTAATCAGAACCCGTAAATCTAAGATACCAAAGGAGTAATCAGAACGTAAATCTAAGATACCAAAGGAGTAATCAGAACCGTAAATCTAAGATACCAAAGGAGTAATCAGAACCGTAAATCTAAGATACCAAAGGAGTAATCAGAACCGTAAATCTAAGATACCAAAGGAGTAATCAGAACCCGTAAATCTAAGATACCAAAGGAGTAATCAGAACCCGTAAATCTAAGATACCAAAGGAGTAATCAGAACCGTAAATCTAAGATACCAAAGGAGTAATCAGAACCGTAAATCTAAGATACCAAAGGAGTAATCAGAACCGTAAATCTAAGATACCAAAGGAGTAATCAGAACCGTAAATCTAAGATACCAAAGGAGTAATCAGAACCGTAAATCTAAGATACCAAAGGAGTAATCAGAACCGTAAATCTAAGATACCAAAGGAGTAATCAGAACCGTAAATCTAAGATACCAAAGGAGTAATCAGAACCCGTAAATCTAAGATACCAAAGGAGTAATCAGAACCCGTAAATCTAAGATACCAAAGGAGTAATCAGAACCGTAAATCTAAGATACCAAAGGAGTAATCAGAACCGTAAATCTAAGATACCAAAGGAGTAATCAGAACCCGTAAATCTAAGATACCAAAGGAGTAATCAGAACCCGTAAATCTAAGATACCAAAGGAGTAATCAGAACCGTAAATCTAAGATACCAAAGGAGTAATCAGAACCGTAAATCTAAGATACCAAAGTAATAATCAGAACCGTAAATCTAAGATACCAAAGGAGTAATCAGAACCGTAAATCTAAGATACCAAAGGAGTAATCAGAACCGTAAATCTAAGATACCAAAGGAGTAATCAGAACCGTAAATCTAAGGTACCAAAGGAGTAATCAGAACCGTAAATCTAAGATACCAAAGGAGTAATCAGAACCGTAAATCTAAGATACCAAAGGAGTAATCAGAACCGTAAATCTAAGATACCAAAGGAGTAATCAGAACCCGTAAATCTAAGATACCAAAGGAGTAATCAGAACCCGTAAATCTAAGATACCAAAGGAGTAATCAGAACCGTAAATCTAAGATACCAAAGGAGTAATCAGAACCGTAAATCTAAGATACCAAAGGAGTAATCAGAACCCGTAAATCTAAGGTACCAAAGGAGTAATCAGAACCGTAAATCTAAGATACCAAAGGAGTAATCAGAACCGTAAATCTAAGATACGAAAGGAGTAATCAGAACCGTAAATCTAAGATACCAAAGGAGTAATCAGAACCGTAAATCTAAGATACCAAAGGAGTAATCAGAACCCGTAAATCTAAGATACCAAAGGAGTAATCAGAACCGTAAATCTAAGGTACCAAAGGAGTAATCAGAACCGTAAATCTAAGATACCAAAGGAGTAATCAGAACCGTAAATCTAAGATACCAAAGGAGTAATCAGAGGCCGTAAATCTAAGATACCAAAGGAGTAATCAGAGGCCGTAAATCTAAGATACCAAAGGAGTAATCAGAACCGTAAATCTAAGACACCAAAGGAGTAATCAGAACCGTAAATCTAAGACACCAAAGGAGTAATCAGAACCGTAAATCTAAGATACCAAAGGAGTAATCAGAACCGTAAATCTAAGATACCAAAGGAGTAATCAGAACCGTAAATCTAAGATACCAAAGGAGTAATCAGAACCGTAAATCTAAGATACCAAAGGAGTAATCAGAACCATAAATCTAAGATACCAAAGGAGTAATCAGAACCCGTAAATCTAAGATACCAAAGGAGTAATCAGAACCCGTAAATCTAAGATACCAAAGGAGTAATCAGAACCGTAAATCTAAGATACCAAAGGAGTAATCAGAACCCGTAAATCTAAGATACCAAAGGAGTAATCAGAACCGTAAATCTAAGATACCAAAGGAGTAATCAGAACCGTAAATCTAAGATACCAAAGGAGTAATCAGAACCCGTAAATCGAAGAAGGACATACAATGCAATGACAAAAGGACGATATACCAATACAAAACTCTACACAGGAAACTAAAGATCGAGGAACACGAACCCCACTCAAAACAAGGGTTAACTCATGTGCTTTGGAAGGGTTAGTAGTTCCTGTTCCACATGTGACATACTATTAAACGACACAAATATCTTATATGGAAATTGTGTTGCACACGACTATGGTAAATAAACACAAATAAGGTAATTCCAGAAACGTGTCATGTGGACTAATTTAGATATCTACGTTTTAATTACTATCACTGGGTCGCCTCTGCTGGTGGAGTTATTAGTCCTCGAGCGTACAAATTTATCATCCACCCAGTAGTCAGTGCATTGGCACAGACATGGTTTATTAAATATATTCATCTTTTTAAATATAAAGTTATTAAATAATGTAATTTCTCAGAATAAGCTCAATCTCCCTCATGCATATGTAACCATAGCCTATTTAGGCTACCCTTTGATTTACTTGTTCCCAAAGACTTTTATATTTGACTTTCCAATCTTTTGATTATGAGTAAACCTGATGAAGATTAATTCAAACACCCACTAAATTAGATATCTACGTTTTTATTACTACCACCAGGTTGATACCTCTGCTGGTGGATTATTAGTTCCCGAAGGTATCACGCACCCAGTAGTCAGTGTTTAGGTACTGACATGGTATATTATTCATCTACGGTTTTATTACTATCACTGGATACCTGGATACCTCTGCTGGTGAACATTACTATCCGAGGATTACTACCCGAGGGTATCATCCACCCAGTAGTCAGTTTTACTATCACTGGCTCGATACCTCTGCTGGTTAACTATAACTCCCCGAGGGTATCATCCACCCAGTAGTCAGTTTTACTATCACTGGCTCGATACCTCTGCTGGTTAACTATAACTCCCCGAGGGTATCATCCGCCCAGTAGTCAGTGTTTAGGTACTGACATGGTATATTATTCATCTACGGTTTTATTACTATCACTGGATACCTGGATACCTCTGCTGATGAACATTACTACCCGAGGATTACTACCCAAGGGTATCATGCCCCCAGTAGTCAGTGTTTAGGTACTGACATGGTATATTATTCATCTACAGTTTTATTACTATCACTAGATACCTGGATACCTCTGCTGGTGAACATTACTACCCGAGGATTACTGCCCAAGGGTATCATGCACCCAGTAGTCAGTGTTTAGGTACTGACATGGTATATTATTCATCTACGGTTTTATTACTATCACTGGATACCTGGATACCTCTGCTGGTGAACATTACTATCCGAGGATTACTACCCGAGGGTATCATCCACCCAGTAGTCAGTTTTACTATCACTGGCTCGATACCTCTGCTGGTTAACTATAACTCCCCGAGGGTATTATCCGCCCAGTAATCATTGTACTGTAGTAGATTAACAATACCAATCGTAACACTTTTACTGGAGTTTTTATTTTTATTGCAGTAATATATCAAAGAAGTATGATGGTGAATGTCTAGCTTAAGATTACGGACAGGTAAGACTTGTTAGTAAAATGATGTTCAACATATTTTCCCAGTGTAGTGCATAATTTTCTTTATTATGTTCAAAGATTACATGCAAGTACTAACAAAATACTCAGGTTATATTAATTGCGGATCTACAGTTTGGTTATATTGTGATTTAACATTGTGATTTGACGACATTTGTTTTTACGATATTTCTTAATTGATATTGTGATTTGGCGATGGAATGATTTGACGATATTTTTATTTGATATTATGATTTGACAAAGGAGTGATTTGACCAGATTTGGCGATGGAATGATTTGACGATATTTTTATTTGATATTCTGATTTGACCATATTTTTAGTTGATATTGGGATTTGACATTACGATTTCATTATTGTGTAATATGATGAAGATTTATAATTCTATGACTGATTGATTGTTGTTTAACGCCAAATGAGCATCATGGTGAGAACAATTTACATTTACCAACACACTTAATTTAATTTGTATAGTGCTACCTTACTGAAAGAACAGTCCATGGGTAAACATGTCACTTCAATCTGACACATTATTCTGATTCAGAGTCAACTAGTCTCTTCCTTTCTTAAAGCTGTGTGTTTAGTGGAGAAGCATTAAATACCACTTTTTATGGTCCGGAACTCGAAACCACGATCTACAACACTCGAGGCAAGCATGCATGCCATCCATAAAATCGCCAATTCCGTTAATAATATAATTCCATGAAAATGTTAAAGAAACAACAGAATGTTCAATCAATAGGCTGAATGGTAGTATTAAATAAGACTAAGTAGATTTTATTTGTATTTGCATGCAAGCGTGAATGCTGAAGAGAGTTCCAACTTTCCGATTGTTAGTACAGAAAAGTAAAGATTTGGAAAACGCAAATGAAAATGGAAATACACTGATAGTTTATACACGACTTTATGCACATTTTAATTGAATTGGAATCTAATCAATGTTGATATTAAAACACATGTTATATATCTTTAGGATGTGTGTAAAATGGATGTACAGTGTACACTAGCAAGGACAGAAGAATAAAAGATCTTCACAGTTATGAACCAAATTGTCACAAATGCTATCATTATTAATATGTACTGTTTACAAAGTGCTAATATATCATAAGAAATCCATGTTGTTACAAAGATAGATACAAAATTTCAATAAAACAGTATTTACTAAAATTAGACTTATTTGGTTTTTTTAGATTGTGCATATATAATACATCATGTACATAATTAAGATGTGGTGGGGAAAGTTTGAAGATACCAAAGAATAATCAGAAGCCGTAAATCTAAGATACCAAAGGTAATGAGAAGCCGTAAATCTAAGATACCAAAGGTAATCAGAAGCCGTAAATCTAAGATACCAAAGGGTAATCAGAAGCCGTAAATCTAAGATACCAAAGGGTAATCAAAGGCCGTAAATCTAAGATACCAAAGGGTAATCAGAAGCCGTAAATCTAAGATACCAAAGGGTAATCAGAAGCCGTAAATCTAAGATACCAAAGGGTAACCAGAAGCCGTCAATCTAAGATATCAAAGAGTAATCAGAAGCCGTAAATCTAAGATACCAAAGGGTAATCAGAAGCCGTAAATCTAAGATACCAAAGGGTAATCAGAAGCCGTAAATCTAAGATACCAAAGGGTAATCAGAAGCCGTAAATCTAAGATACCAAAGGGTAATCAGAAGCCGTAAATCTAAGATACCAAAGGGTAATCAGAAGCCGTAAATCTAAGATACCAAAGGGTAATCAGAAGCCGTAAATCTAAGATACCAAAGGTAATCAGAAGCCGTAAATCTAAGATACCAAAGGGTAATCAGAAACCATAAATCTAAGATATCAAAGGGTAATCAGAAGCCGTAAATCTAAGATACCAAAGGGTAATCAGAAGCCGTAAATCTAAGATACCAAAGGGTAATCAGAAGCCGTAAATCTAAGATACCAAAGGCTAATCAGAAGCCGTAAATCTAAGATACCAAAGGGTAATCAGAAGCCGTAAATCTAAGATACCAAAGGTAATCAGAAGCCGTAAATCTAAGATACCAAAGGCTAATCAGAAGCCGTAAATCTAAGATACCAAAGGGTAATCAGAAGGCGTAAATCTAAGATACCAAAGGGTAATCAGAAGCCGTAAATCTAAGATACCAAAGGGTAATCAGAAGCCGTAAATCTAAGATACCAAAGGTAATCAGAAGCCGTAAATCTAAGATACCAAAGGGTAATCAGAAGCCGTAAATCTAAGATACCAAAGGCTAATCAGAAGCCGTAAATCTAAGATACCAAAGGGTAATCAGAAGCCGTAAATCTAAGATACCAAAGGCTAATCAGAAGCCGTAAATCTAAGATACCAAAGGGTAATCAGAAGCCGTAAATCTAAGATACCAAAGGCTAATCAGAAGCCGTAAATCTAAGATACCAAAGGTAATCAGAAGCCGTAAATCTAAGATACCAAAGGATAATCAGAAGCCGTAAATCTAAGATACCAAAGGGTAATCAGAAACCGTAAATCTAAGATACCAAAGGGTAATCAGAAGCCGTAAATCTAAGATATCAAAGGGTAATCAGAAGCCGTAAATCTAAGATATCAAAGGGTAATCAGAAGCCGTAAATCTAAGATACCAAAGGGTAATCAGAAGCTGTAAATCTAAGATACCAAAGGGTAATTAGAAGCCGTAAATCTAAGATTCCAAAGGGTAATCAGAAGCCGTAAATCTAAGATACCAAAGGGTAATCAGAAGCCGTAAATCTAAGATACCAAAGGCTAATCAGAAGCCGTAAATCTAAGATACCAAAGGGTAATCAGAAGCCGTAAATCTAAGATACCAAAGGTAATCAGAAGCCGTAAATCTAAGATACCAAAGGGTAATCAGAAGCTGTAAATCTAAAATACCAAAGGGTAATCGGAAGCCGTAAATCTAAGATACCAAAGGGTAATCAGAAGCCGTAAATCTAAGATACCAAAGGGTAATCAGAAGCCGTAAATCTAAGATATCAAAGGGTAATCAGAAGCCGTAAATCTAAGATACCAAAGGGTAATCAGAAGCCGTAAATCTAAGATACCAAAGGGTAATCAGAAGCCGTAAATCTAAGATACCAAAGGGTAATCAGAAGCCGTAAATCTAAGATACCAAAGGGTAATCAGAAGCCGTAAATCTAAGATACCAAAGGGTAATCAGAAGCCGTAAATCTAAGATACCAAAGGGTAATCAGAAGTCGTAAATCTAAGATACCAAAGGGTAATCAGAAGCCGTAAATCTAAGATACCAAAGGGTAATCAGAAACCATAAATCTAAGATATCAAACGGTAATCAGAAGCCGTCAATCTAAGATACCAAAGGGTTATCAGAAGCCGTAAATCTAAGATACCAAAGGGTAATCAGAAGCCGTAAATCTAAGATATCAAAGGGTAATCAGAAGCCGTAAATCTAAGATACCAAAGGGTAATCAGAAGCCGTAAATCTAAGATACCAAAGGTAATCAGAAGCCGTAAATCTAAGATACCAAAGGGTAATCAGAAGCCGTAAATCTAAGATACCAAAGGGTAATCAGAAGCCGTAAATCTAAGATACCAAAGGTAATCAGAAGCCGTAAATCTAAGATACCAAAGGGTAATCAGAAGCCGTAAATCTAAGATACCAAAGGGTAATCAGAAGCCGTAAATCTAAGATACCAAAGGGTAATCAGAAGCCGTAAATCTAAGATACCAAAGGGTAATCAGAAGCTGTAAATCTAAGATACCAAAGGGTAATCAGAAGCCGTAAATCTAAGATACCAAAGGGTAATCAGAAGCCGTAAATCGAAGGACAGAAAATACAACCTGTGCGTACCCCAGATGTTTTGCTTCGTATGTGTTGCTCAATCTTTGATTTTTGATGCAGTGTTTTGTAGATCATTGTTTGTCCTTTTGTCGTTTACTTAGCTAACGTGAACGTACTTATAAAATGACCCTGTGTAAAGTTCGTGTTTTAGGGGTTAATCGGATATCAAAGTTTGACACTATTGAAAAATGAATACTGGTAAATATATTTTTAGAAACTATTACCCTGTACATGAATATTCTTTAGATAGTCCTTTACAAAATTATAATTTTTCAGTGGATGGAAGATTGAAGATGGTCGCCACCACTGGAAGATTGAACATAAAGCCCTTTGGGAAAATAACAAAAAAAGTAGTATTCTCTGAAACCAATGGACAATTTGAAAACAATCTTGTTTGGGATGTTCGTTGGGTGTTCTACAAAATGTCTACTTTTTATAGTTTGAAGATACTAATCAGAAGCCGTAAATCAATAAATAGTCAAAACAAAAAGGACAAGCTATGATATGCAAAATACTACAGGGAAACTCGAATATCGAGGAACATGAACACCACTTAAATTCGGGGATGAACACAGATGCTGCGGAAGGGTAAGCAGCTCCTGCTCCACTAGCGGCACTTTGTCAAAAGCCACTCAGAATCTAAAAATAAATACATGTATAAGCAGGACAGAACATTCAGATGTTAGATATTTTCTATGACAACATGTTTATCATGTTTGATCGACTAGTGTTTCATCAGACGATCGGTATACCAATGGGTACTAATTATGCTTCAATACTTGCTGATTACTTACTACTGGCACTTCTCAAGAGTAAGGATAGAATATTAGTTCAAACCCTAAATTCAGCTTCCGCTATATAGATGATATTCGGTCACTGAACAATTCACGATTCCGTGAATATCTGCATCTCATCTATCCAATGCCTGTTGTTGAAAAATCTACACATATTGGAGTACATAAATTCAACAAGAACTCTGCACTTTTAACCGTAGAGGAGAATATAAAGAAAGCAAGAAGGATAGTCTTTAGTCTGATGGGATCTGGACTTCATGGCAGAACTGGTGTTGATCCAGAGACAGCTATTACTATATTTAGAACTTATGTATTACCTGTATTAACATATGGCTTGGAAGATTTACTACCTACAGGCAAAGCACTGGATATTTTGAACCAATACCATAAAAAACTCTTAAAACAAATAATATCGTTGGTAGTGAATGTTGCTGATCCGGAAATATACATATTTAGCGGTATGACACCTATTGAGGCTGAAATACATCTAAAGGCTCTCACTTTATTTGGAAAATATTACCAGAGATGAAAAAAACCACAGTAGAATGGCGTATAGCAGAGAGACAGCTTCACATAAAAACAAACCAGTCACAGTTGGTTCATTGAAAATCTGCTAATGCTAGGGATATACTAGTATGTCGTCTACCATCCCGTATTAAAATTGCAACTGGGACGTATATTCTACAGTCGAAAAGAGCTGCATTCAACAGCTACAAAGTGAATCCGACATGTAGACTCTGTAATCAAGGAACTGTAACTCACTTTAAGATTACTTGTAATGTACTCCAAAATGCAAGAAAAGCACTATTAGAGGATATCACACATAGATGTAGAGAACTTTTAGATTCTATTAACATTAGTATAGATATAGATATAGCACGTGTGATTGCTAACCCCCTACCAACTCCTTCAGCATGCTAACAATATACAACATAGTGATGTGTGTAAATTTATAGATTCTAACATTGAGCCTGCTTGTAGAGCTTTGATCTATGCTATGCGCATGAGAAGGTATGAACGATTAGGATTAAATCAGTGATCAGTCAGGACTAATTAAGAAATAATTCATGGAAGCCATATGTCTATATTGTTTTTACCACGGGTAGGCCTTTATGTCACGAAATTTTACCCCGAGCGCTAGCGCGGTAAAAACAATATATACATATGGCTTCCATGAATTATTTCGATTCTAATATGTAAAAATTGGTAAAATATCGTTAGAAATTGTCGATGACGTCATAAATTTAATCGGTCATAGGGTTTGGACTGAAAGCGTTTGAAGGACGTCATATTAGAATTTAGCATTTTATACAAGAAATATGTTATCCCTGTGTATATAAACTGGTAAAGGAGATAATCCGAACTATACATATTCCTATTGGTGGACGTTGTTTTTAATCCTATCCAAGGAGTTGGAGTCTTCCTATACAGGCAGAAATTAAAAAAGATACAGATACAGAAATGGCAACTATCGTATGTACAGCACCTTGCATTGTATAAGGATCGGACCACAAGGAAATATGAATAAAATGTTCCTGTTTTTTTTTCTCAGAAACTACAGACCAGTGATTTGATTGTCGTTTAAGGCTGCCAATTGATCAATTGTTCAGCTAAATAAATCACGGTTTTGATGAAATGATGATGATATCTGTTTTGTACTAGACCAAAACGCTGAGTTGGATTTGTTATTGCTGGCTCATTGAAACAACAGTCCACAGATAGACACAGAGACACATTATCACGACTCCGAGCCAACCAGTCTTTGCTCATCCTCCTTTAATGATGCGTTAAAGAAGTAACACAAATTTGCATGATGACGAGATGACGAAATCAGAGCATCTTCGCTAGCCAAGGGTTGCAATTCGCAACCCTTGGCTAGCGAAGATGAAATCAGAGTAACTTCTGTTGAATAATAAAAAGTTTTTGTTACAATTGTACTTCACATTTTTTTTTTCAACATAAATTTTGCATATGTACATGTTCTGTCAAACACGAGTGGTATTTCTTGTATTCACGGACTATATGTACAAGTATGCTCATGCTCAGGGCAGGGTGGGGGCTTCCGATCATGGTATTTCAATACAATTGGACAAAGCAACACTGATCACGGACAACGGAGACAGGGTCCAGGGAAAAACAATGCCCTGGAATCCCGCCTAACTACACAACCACTCACAGGAATAAAAATGTAAACGGTCGATAAAATTAAACATATATTTATTATATTAGTACAGGGGCGGATCCAGGATTTAGGGGGGAGATGCATTTAATAAAATTTCGCCGAGCGGCGGGAGGCGCGAAAATGTTTGGGGTATTTCGTGTGAAAATTCAAGATTTTACGCCAAAAAATCATATTTTTTCCAATTTTAGGGGGGGGGGGGGGGGGGGGGGGCGCGCGCCGGGTGCCCCCCTCCTGAATCCGCCCCTGTAGTACACAATCCGTGTTTAAACATTAAATAACATGTCGTACTCAACACACATGGATTAGCATGCTCGTTAGCCCCGAGCAAATACCCAGCGTGCGCATATGATGCGTTAAGACGGCACTGCACGGAGCCAGTGACTAATCTGATATAGGTGGTATCTACAGGAGGATAGAATAAAAGTGATGTTGCTGTCTTGAACAGTATGATAATTCCAGAACACGGCAACAATTTCTGCCGTATAATGTTCTCACTACTTCTTCACACTAGATTGATATCGTAACGGAAAAACAGCAGAGGCCGAGAAACAGAGACATTTAATTAAAAGGGGAATTATTTTGTCACCGATTGGACAACTACAAAATGTACAAAACATTGCGATGTCCGAGCAAAGATACTATAACACGTAAATTAGTCATATCTGTTTCCGACCATGAATATATTTATTACATTTATACGTAACTATTGGCTTCCGGTTGAAACAAGATTAGAACTATTGAAATGCACAATAGTAAAATTAATTTGAATTTATGAATTATCATGGTAAGTTATTGTGTCAAACATAGCAATATGATTTTCAATGACAGGTTGTTTCACGTCCATTCTACTTTGCTTGTACACAAAGAAAGAAACACGTTACTATCAATCGGTCGAAATCACATTCACCAACGTCTGTATAACGTACAACTGACCCAAAGCCAGGTACTTGTTTCTTTCAACATGAAGGTCGTTTATCCATGTAATAGAGAGATGAGAAGATAGCTAACCAATTTAATGAACTCTCCACTTCAAATGTGTTATTTACATAAATATATAGTATTATTTGTCCTTGCTAGATAGAAATGGAGAGGACCAACTCCCTGGACTCTAATCTCGTTGAGATTAGGCTTCCGAGAAGATACAGACAGAAGATTACTTCAGAAACCTAATCTCAACGAGATTACCTGGACTCGTAATCATGTTGCCCTCTGCCATACTCTGAAGGCACTGTGTCGCTCTTCATAATTTCAATGTGTCTTGTGAGCAGTGATCTTTTCCTGTGCCCCTCTATTTTCAGATCCTTGTTAGAACACTGATTATATGTGTTCCCCTATACATCATTTGCTTTTTTATACAATGTCAGTGTTATATAATCAATGAAATGTATAAAAATAAAATTCACCCAACAATGATGCATGCTCTCGATAATAAATGTAATCTTATCTACGAGTACTAGAGTGTACAAGATTATTTAGAAATGGTGGTCTAATATATGGTCTATACTTTTTGAAAATTTTCCACAGTCATTCGTTGTTCCAGATTTATATGACTTTATCGCATTAAAAATAGTTTTGCACTTTCCTACCAATATTGTTCCATCTTCACCAAATTTACTATGTATACTTTTTGATGAATTTCATATTTTACAATCAGGAGAAGCGCATGGCCATGGTGGTATAATGATTAATGTGTTCGCCTTAAGTGCGGTAAATCCTGGATTTGAGCCCTTAAACGAGTCATACCAATTTCATTATTTCAAAGACTGCAAATTGGTATTTGTTGCTTCTTTGTTAATAACACAGCATTAAGGAGTTTACAAGACTTACTAAGAGTCAAAATAAAGTGTCAGAGTGGAGCAACATGTCTACCTGCAGACTATTGTTTCAGTGAGCTAAAACTATATGAATTCAACTAAGTGTGTTGGGCTAGTATAAAGCAGACATGGGACTTTAGACCAAAGTTTATCCTGCAATTGTGTGATTAATTTTGAGTACTAATAAAAGGGGTCAAATAAACTTCAGTGTTATTTAGTCATGGACCTACATTGTAATAAAACATTTATGGTACCCGAGTCAAATAGAGTGACAGAAAGAAACAGTAACAGTAGATGTACAGATGACACCATTGAAAACAATAATTAGAACGACGCTTGTTTCAGCTATTTTCAGACAATAGGGCAGGTGTTTTGGATTTTTTTATATTGCAGGATAAACACAATATACGTACATTGTCGTTAAATATAAAATTAATTTGCACTCACTGCGAAACAGGCTAGTACAAATAAATTATATATTTTCCAACAATGTACGTATATGGTATAAATCATGTACATAGCTCAGCTGTTTATTTGTATTGTGCAACAAAACAAAATACTGCTAAAGATTGTAATGTAATATTGTTTGTTTATTTTTCAGTCTGTTACCTTACACACAGATCTTGGTGATATAAAGTTAGAATTATTTTGTGAAAGTTGTCCTGTAGCTTGTGAGGTACTAAACCAATTAGTTAATTAGTATTTAATATGTAATAATAATGTAATCAATTAAAGAAATATTTCAATGATAGCAACACTAACAGATGGTTGGAAATAAAACATTTTTATTGCATATCAGAATCATTATAAAATTAAGTCGTGGTTTACATTTTGTAACATAACATTTGTGATTGGTCAGTTTAGATTTTTAAATTTTGTTAGCATGCATGATACAATTTACATTGACGAGACTAGTATATTATAGTTATGACAGTTATATGATAATTACTGCTACATTATTTACTACAATTACGTCTTTGTAACTCAGGGCTGGGTTGCACAAATTTCAATTAAATTTAAGTTTTAGTTGACACTTAAATTTAAGTAAGGTTTGTGCAACCCAGTCCTGGTTATTTGTACAGGCTAAAAATTTCATGTTTAACAAATAAGGGTAATAACAAAATTACTGAACTCCGAACAATCTAACAAAGGGAAAGTCAAAACTCATAAGTATATAAACAGACAAAATCAGTCAACAAATGGAAAACTGTGAAAATCGTAATGACCTTGACTTGGTACAGGCATTTCTAAAGAAATGGTGGGTTGAATCAGATTTTAAAGTGCCAAACCTCCCGCTTTCATTACGGCTCAAGTTAAGCTTTAATTTATTATAGCCAATAAACAAAACAAAGGCTCTCTCCTGCACCAGTGTTACTGAACATAACCAGTCATCACTACAGTATATACATTGTAGAATCTGTTAGAAAGATGCAAGAAGGAATATCTTAAGGAATCTTCATTAAAAATGTGGCCTTAGAAAAGGGGTGGCCTCGTTTGAGGGGATGAATTTAGCAATATTTTACTATCTCAGTGCATCTAAAATTTGGCCTGGTAAGAGGCTAGGAGTGACCTCTCTTGAAGGGGACAATGTAGTACCGGTAGTATTTTGCTATCTCGGTGCATCTGAAATCTGGTCTGATAGGATGGGTGGCCTTTTGTGGAAGTGGCCTTATAGGACGGGGACAACTGTACTGATATGCAATAAATATACAATACTTGTGCACTGTCGAAGCATATAGGTAATATGTGTATGAGGCTTAGAAATGGGGGGAAAGGCGACAGTGCACATGTATTGTATTTATCCTGCAATTTTAAATCGTAAATAAACGTTTACTGGACGATGATAAAAGTATTTGAAATAATTTTGTGTATGTATTTGAAAACAATTTCCCCGATGTGGGCGGAGCTTACATTTGTATGTTCTATTTATAACTGACCAATATCAAAAAAAATATTGGGCAGGCTATATTGGTCGGTAAATACTGTCATTGCAGGATAAATATAAATTATTGCATTGTTTTGTAAGTAGTACATTATGGTACATAATATTGCTCATTTATATAGCATTACTGGACTAAAATTTAATATTAAACTATTTGTAGAATTTCCTTGCATTATGTGCCAGTGATTACTACAAGGGATGTATATTCCACAGAAACATCAAAGGATTTATGTTACAAACAGGTGATCCAACAGGTAATGAAATCCGATTTCATTTTAGTATTGTTTATTATTAAGCAGAAATATTCTAAATATTATACAAATGAAAGAAGAGAAATACGACATTGTTGAAACAGTTCAAAATAATAATAGAAAAATCATAGAAACAGAAGCAAGAGCTATTATTTTACACACAAACATGTGATAGCTCATATTCCTGGCTTGATCCAGGCACTTCAATAAAAAGTGGCTGGGTTAAAGAAATATTATGAACTCCAAACCTGCCGCCCCCCCCCCCCCGCCCCCCTCATGGTGAAATGAAAAATAAGATGTTTGTGTTCGATGGTGGTTAATGCCACTTTCAACAATATTTCAGTTATATCATGCCAGTCAGTTTTATTGGTGGAGGAAACTGGAGGACCCGGAGAAAGCCACCGACTTGTCGCAAGTCACTGACAAACTTTATCACATAATGTTGTACACCTCGCCCTGATCAAGATTCGAACTCACGACATCAGTGGTGATACGATCACGGCCACGATGGCCCCCAATAAATAAGATGTAGCATATATATACAACAGATATTCAACCAAATAAGAAACAAGATTTTTTTCTAAAAGCATGACGATTACAAGTCTGAATTTGTTTTTCATAATTACAAATAGGATTATGGGTTATGGGTGTTAATCAGTCAAATGGTCATGATATGGTTACCATGGGTACCGATTAAAGACTCTGAATGTGGAGTCAATATTTCAGTTTTATTGGTGGAGGACACTGGAGTACTCTGAGAAATCCATTGACCTGTATATTATAACCATTATTTTTGTGTTAATAATAAAATGAACAACAACAAAAATACCAGTCGTCCACATAGTCGGAACAGTTTCAAAACCCAAGAGGAAAATTGTAGAAATAGGCAGTATCGATACCTTTAACACACATATACATGACTGCTCACTTTCCTGGCTTAGTACAGGCACTTCAATACAAAGTGGTGGGGTTAAGCCTCCCCTCTTGGTGAAATGATGTGGTTATGTAAGTATTTTCCATCTGTGAGTAAAATGCCAAACCTCACATTATTGATTCACTAAGCATTTTCCTTTTAGGTACTGGCAAAGGTGGAAACTCTATTTGGAGAGAAAAGTTTGAAGATGAACTTCGTGATAATCTTAAAGTAAGTTGAACCTAAGAATATTGTATGGAGTTTATATTTTATAACTGACACATAACAATCCAGCCTTTGTCTGTTTGATGTATTTAAGGAATATTGGGGCAGTTATGAAAAGTGTAAGCTGTTCCAAACCTGATTATACCAGTATAACTTGTTCAACAATTTAAAATATTCCTTATTTATAAGGTAATTTTATAACAAAATTTAACGATTCCTCGATATTAAATACGATTATTTCCATTGACTATTTGAATTTGTTGTTGGCGAATGAATATGTATGTGATGTCACAATACCAACCCAGGTTATCAAGTATAGTCAAAATTTTCTCCGGGCGGATCAACCAATCAGATTGCAGTATTCAAATCAAATTAAATTACAAAAAATGTATTCTGAAATGTCATTAAAAGTTGTATGATTTCTTGGGACACATAACACAGCAATTCACAATTGGTAAATTTTTTAAAGGATTGACAGAGCCAAAAAGGAAATAAGCATAATGATGAAATGAATTAGAAAAAAAATGAAAAACAGGACTCTTGGAAAAATGAATTTATGCATTTGAAGACACAGGCAAAGGGGAAATTTGTAATTTTTGTTCTGACTTTATAAATATTTACTACAAGTAGCCTAGAAAAAGTTTATGTCAAGCCCTGAAGTGATAATGTCTTTCCATCCTTATAATGTTTTTATTGTAAAACACCCCCATTCATATTTAGGAATCTATGCATATTGGCACCTTTGCAATATTTTGGGTAGAATCTACTTTGGCATACCCCGGAAGTCAGATATTGTAATAATCGATGATAAATGACCCATAACCTTTCATTTCGTTACCATGCAGATATGACAACAAAAGGGTTATGGTTTGCTAAAGTAGAAGTACACATGTACTCCAATATTTTTAATTTAGTGGATTTATGAATACATTAGCTAGCAACGAGAACCATTTATAACCAGGTGGATGATTTGGCCCGAGGCATGCATCATTTTCAATACATGTACATGTTCTGTATTTTGTAGCACAATGTAAGAGGTGTGGTTTCCATGGCAAACAATGGTCCAGATTCCAATGGTTCACAGTTCTTTATTACATATGCTAAACAGCCTCATCTAGATATGAAATATACAGTGTTTGCTAAGTATGTTATTTTAATAGGCAATGGGTGTTTTAAAATGCTAAGCACACAGCATTATGGTGTTTAACACCACTTTCAATAATATTTCAGTTATATCATGTGGGTTAAAGCATTAAGGAGTAAGAACAAAGACTGGGAATCAGAATAATGTGTCAGAGTGGAGCGACATGTCTACCCGCGAACTGTTGTTTCAATGAGCTAACACTATAGAAATACAATTAAGCGTGTTGGTCTAGTACAAAGCAGACATCATTATCATTTCATCGAATGTATTTTCGTTCTCGCCATGATATAGGTGAAAAATTGTTGGCATTAAATAATAATCACTCACTCACTTTGAGCATTTAACGCCACTTTTAACACTATTTCAGTTTTATTGGTAGAGGACACTGGGGTACTCTGAAAAATCTGTTGACTTGTAGCAAGGCAATGACAAACTTTTATCACCTAACATTCATTCCAATTAAAATAAGATCTTTCACTCTGCTCCAGTTTATTTATATGTCACACAGTATTAATGGAGGAGTAAGTTACCGCTATTATAAATATTTCCAAAATTATCAGCCGATTTTAAAAAGACTACATAAAGTCATATTGAGTTCACTTGGCCATGGTCGGGATCAAATGAGTTCACTTGGCCATGGTCAGGATCAAATTTGTAACTGGAGTGGGACAGCGACTGCAACTATCATAATGCCCCTAATAATTAGCACTTTTTATGACAGCATCACCCGCCAAATGAAATGATATTGTAATCACAGTAATTCCTGCATCAATTTGAAACTTACAAAATTACCAGTAAATAGAAGGGGCTGTCATGGTAGTGATCGTATGGTAGTTGAATTTACAACTACCTGTGTAATCAGTGTCCATCACCACTAAAGTTGTGAGTTCGAACCCTGTTGATGGCGAGGTCACAGTGTACTCGATACAACATTATGTGATAAAGTGTGTAAGTGACTTGTGACAGGTCTGTGGTTTTCTCCGGGTACTCTGGTTTCCTCCACCAATAAAACTGACCACCATGATATAAATGAAATATTGTGCATTAAACACCATAAACCTACCAGTAATCAGTAAATAGATGTAGTAGTGGTAACCACCCTTTTATTAGTAGAAGAATATTTGTCTGTAAATGTCATGGATATACAGTATTCCCTTCTTATAAAGCCACTTCCAGCAAAAACCATCAGGCCTTCCGTCAGTTTTTTGTTTGGTTGGTTTATGGTGTTTTGACACCACTTTCAACAATATTTCAGTTATATCGTGTCGGTCAGTTTTATTGGTGGAGGAAACCGGAGTACCCGGAGAAAACCACTGACCTGAATTGTCTGGTGTAGAGACCACTCCTCTTATATGGCCACTTTTTCACAGCAGAAAGTGGAGGGGGGGGGGGGGGGCGGGGGGGGGGGGGGGGGGGTGGGGAGGGAGACTGATTAAGCTGCAGTCCTTTCCATTGGAAAAACAATTTTATATTTAATTTTTCTACAGGTAACTTTTATACATGTTTCATTCAACAAAATCTTGAATTTTATTATAGATAATATTTAGAATTAGTAAATTAAATAATTTTTATATATTCATTATTTGTGAAAATTAATATATTGCAGAGTGATTGACGGTTTTGATACACTTGACGAGTTTGAAAAGCAACCTGTTGAGGAGAAATCATTTAAACCAGTAAATGAAAGTAGAATTCAAGACATAACGATACATGCTAACCCCATAGCTGGTTAACATTCCAAGCGCATCATACAGTACCTAATGCCACAATATAGCTGAAATACTGTTGAATGTGGTGTTAAACACCATAAACCAAAAAACATACAGTACTGACAGTGCTTTGATTAAGGAATCTTTAAATAACTATCAACATTACAATGGAACTTGTGCAATACGACATCTGAGTTTTCCGATATCCTGTGACATCCAACAAAAATTTATGGTCCCAAAGTATTTCTGTCAACTAAAATAAAACCTGAGTATTGCGACATTCTGTACAATCCGACACATTTTCCTGGTCCATTGGTGTGTCGGATTAGACAGGTTTCTCTGTATAATGAAAGAATAGTTTCTGTGATTGATATAGAGTATATGTAAAATGTGTGTATGCCGTCCAAGCTCAGGGGCCGTTGTGGTGAAGATTTATCCGACTGATTAGAAGTAGGAAACTGTGTTCCTGCATGTACTTATAGATGGGTACATGTACATGCATCATTTATGTATTGAAATATGTAATTGTATAAAAAATGAAACAATACAGATTTTCTTTAATTACTTATTGAACGCTGCACATGCACACATCAAGGACTGATCAACTTTGGAAGTTGCATGAATTGTTCCAATGTATGTGAAACGAAAAATAATGATTAGTCTCGAGACATATTTTTTGCTTACTTGTAGAGATTTATTGCCATTATGCGATGTCTGTTACCTGTTCGTCTTTGATTTTTCATATTGTAAGTACCTATCACCACTAAAGTTGTGAGTTCGAATCCCGCTCATAGCGAGCTGTACTCAGTACAACTTTATTTGATAAAGTTTGTTTGTGACCTGCAGCAGGTCAGTGGTTTTCTCCAGGCACTCCAGTTTCCTCCACTAATAAAACTGACAGCCATGATATAACTGAAATATTGTTGAAAGTGACGTTAAACACCATAAACCTAACCCTCATATTGTAAGTTTTCCTCTAAATCTGCTGATTTAAAACAATGCTTTCGGTAGTCCCCTTTCTAAATTGTATCTGACAGCTTAGTTCATCAAAACAAGATGAATGTCCTGATTGAAAAAATAAAATTCCTAAAAAGTGACGAAATTTTCTACATTTAAAACTGGAATGACCTACGGCTGGAATGACCTACGGCTACTGATTACATCTTTGATATCTTCAAGCTTTTCTTACAGCAGTCAAGAAAGAGCTATTGTCATTAATACACTTTTTGGCAGACAAGAAGGTAAAATGGTTTACAGACAACCAAAATGTGCACATCATTAGAAGGTGGGAGACCGTGTACAAAAAGAATCATACAAAAGTTAGTTCTAGATTTGTTTAGTACATGTTCAATTTCTTGCAGAACCAATACAAATATATAGTTCGATAAAATTATGTTCCAAATGTATGGTGTTATCTTTTAGTGTCTCTTTAATTTGTACATATAACCCGATTGTTTTATTTCTAAGGGTCTTGTAGGTGTCTTAAGTTATTAATATAAAATTTGTTCACGCCATGATATAGCTGAAATACTGCTAAAGTTGGCATTCAACACCAATTAATCAATTAATCAAGCATGAAGAACCAAAACAAAACAATACGTGTACAATTTTAATTAAATCAATTCAGTCTATTTTTTTCCCTCCTGTAGGTAATCATTTTTTATTGTACCTGACTTGTGCATGGTTGTACATGTCATACTGGTGATTATCTAAAAATAAACAAGATATTATATTTATAGATATACATGTATCTGAGTAAGACAATTTTAATTCATAAAATAAAATACAAAAATTGGCCTACAGTGGGAACAACATCCAATAAAGCCTGTTGTACTATTTGAATAGTCACATCTAGTTTCCACAATAAATCCAAAATTGATAACATATACAGTAAATCTTACCTTAAAGGGCACCTCTATAAAACAAATCACTGTCTATAAAGGGCAGCCCTATAAAACAAATCACTGTCTATAAAGGGCAGCCTAATTTTTACAATTAATGAATAGTGCATATAATTTCAACCTGTATATAAAGGGCAGCTGCTAATATAGGCCACATTTTCATGTTCTAATGACTCTTTCCTCGTCACAGTTCACAGGATATAAACTCTCTTTTTCACACTTCACTCAAAATATAGAACCCAGTGTAACCTTGTAAAACATTTCTAAGATATTGATTTGGAATTTCGTCAACTCACCTCATTCATGACTTGTCACCGGGTTTGTAATTAGATTAACATGACAGGGGTAAGTAGTGGAGCAGGAACTGCCTACCCTTCCGGAGCAAAAGATTTCACCCCCGGTTTTTAGTGGGGTTCGTGTTATTCGATCTTTAGTTTTATATGCATGTTTTGTAGATATTTGGTTGTTTGTCCTTTTGTACTTTTTCCTTTTGGCCATTGCATGGTCTGTTCTTGGATTTACGGATTCTGATTACTCCTTTGATATATTAAAACTCTTCTAAGACTCCCTCCGCAGCAATCAAATGATTGCTCCCTTAGAAAAATAATAATTACCAGGGCAATCATGTGTATTGCAATATCCTGACTCGAAGTTATTTCCAGTACAAGGTTTGCCGCCATTATACGGTTTGGGGTTGTCGCATTGTCGTATTCTGGAATGGACTCCTTCCCCACAGGTTGCTGTACAAGTTGACCATTTACACCATGCACCCCAGTTACCATCAACTAAAATCAAACAGGTTCCTTATTACCATCAACTAAAATCAGACAGTTTCTTAATGACCTTCATTGTCTAGTTAGGATTCCTCCCATAAACAGTCTAATGTATATTTGTACAAAGGGAACAGGAATACCTGATATATATAATGTACTAATAAATACATATTTTAAGATACTATATGCTATTATTTTGTTCATGATTTTTTTCTTTTTCGTATTTTTTGTCATAGTTAACCCTCGGTTTTTTTGTAAGGTTCGTGTTTCTCAAACTTTAGTTTCTGTGTAGATCATTGTTAGTCATTTTCTTTCAGCCATTGTATTGGATGTTGTTCTTCGGATTACGGCTTATGATTATCCCTTTGGTATCTTCAAGCGGTTTACTAGGATATGCACTGCAGTATTAAGTAGACATAATAAGTATTAACTTTTCTGGAAGCCCATGCATTTTCTTCTGGTAGGGTACATGCGTGTTGTTATAATAAAGTTCAACCGACTGGTATAGTACAAACATACATCAGAAATATGCATTCACCCCATGATATAGTTAGTTAAGTTCTCATTTGTGCAGCATATTGCTATCAATACAAAACGTTTCACAAAGTGTTTTAGTGTCGAATATGATTTCAATGTAACATGACGGGTGCTAAGAGTAGAACAGGAACTTCATACCTTCCAGTTTTTCGTAGGGTTCTTCCATATATAGTTGTCTGGGTAGTGATTTGTTCACTATTGTTTTTTTTTGTTCCTCTTCTCTCCTCATCGCATTGTCATTTTATTATCTGTTCTTCGATTTGCAGATTCTGATTACCAATTTGGTGTCTTCAACAAACATTTTTGAGACAAAAGTCTGTTCGTCCTTGCCTCCTGTTGTCATGACCGTTTAATTTTATGAAGCAAGGGGAGGTTATCGCGTCGCTCGTATTGTTGTTGATTTCACCTGTACATTTGTAATCAGTACCTATCATCACTACATTTGTGAGTCCGATTCAGATCATGGAAAGGTGTACTAGATAATACATTCTGTGATAACAAAAGTTTGGAGATGCCAAGGGGGTAATTAATGAGAAGCCATAAATCGGGGGAAAAGACAAACAATAATATACAAAAAAGGACACGATTGTGATTACGACAAACAGAACATATCTATTGTCATTTGTGACACTCCTCCTGAATATAGCTGAAAATTTGCTCGCTGAACGTTAAACACCAATCAATCAATCAATTATTTGTGACACAGACAACTTTTATCAGTGACAAACAGCAGGTCCGTGTAATCTTCCAGTTTATTCCAGTTTTCAATAAGCTGATAGCAATGGGACGACTGAAAAAATACTGAAAGTGCGTAAAATACAGACAACGCTTTAGAGAAAGAGGAAGTTTAGAACAAGAAAGCATTTTAATCCGTTCACTTTGCATAAAGTGGTTGTACCAAGGTGAGTAGATGACTCGTTAGTTGAATTATGCCGTTGTCTATTAGAAGTATCAATTTAGTTTTAAAATGTTCTACAAGCAACATATTTTACCTTTTCTATTTTCAAGCCGTTCGTTTTCTTTAAGCATTCACTATTAATAGATTTTGGCTATCCTGTTTAGGTTCATTGGGCTTCTTGCTCCTAAAGACTTCTTATATTATATGGCTTTCTCATCTTTTTGATTTTGAGCATACTTGAAGACGGTTATTCCTGAAGCGCTTAATCTAATCTATGTTTTTATTACCAATCATATCTGTGTACTGTCCATTTTTATTTCATCATTCCTATGTAAGTATTTGGTCTTGTTGAATTGGGGTGATTCTTGCAAATATTTTGATGTGTTTTAAATATCTCATTTGTCATTGGATATAGTGTTATCAATCGACCGGTTCATACACTCCACGTTTTCTTACGGTACTAGTCTCAAGTTTCATCAGTTTATGAAATGTTTCTTTGGAGTTATATGATTTTCTAGAGTGATGAATATTGTTGCAGATGGTTATATTATTGACAATTATTACTGTTTTTATTCATTCTGTATATAACTGTAAATAAGTACAAGTCATACTTACCAGGACAAGGATCTGTATTACAAATTTCTCCAGATTTTCTAGAACCTGTACAATGTGCCACGTGATATGATGAAGATATACAATCTCTAGCTTTGTATCTATAGTTCCTCACTCCGCCTTGTTCACAATCACCAGAACATGGACCCCATTCTGACCATGCTGTCCAATCTCCACTGTCTGTGGACAAAGAGACATCAAGGTGTCGATATTTCATGGAATTATTACTTCATATCCTTTTTTAATTTGTAGTCTTAAGTTAATATAAAATTTGCTCACTCCACGATATAGATGAAGCACTGCTAAAGTTGGCGTTAAACACCAATCAATCAATTTAATTTGTATTATTTTCAAATTGACAGGTCAATCTTTTTATAAATACCATTCGGAGTTTTCTTTTGCACAAGAAATCCATGAGATACGCAGATTTTAAGAATATACATGATATAGCGAAAGAACCTTAATTAGTCTCTTGAAACACATAGTGTAACCCACATCAATCTGATTAAATTCAGCTGTTATAAAACGTTACGCCCTCTTTACATCTTACAGACCCCGATTAGAGGTCATATCCAATTGAACTCATGTCATGATCAGCCAATGAAAACGTCGCTGGCAAAATCGTTACCGCGCCTTCTTGTTTTTATTTCAAACGTAAAGCTCTCTGATTGGTTGATCTGTTTAATTAGTGTTCAAATAAGAAAGTGTATGTGGATATGACCGGTCAGATAAAGGTTATTATACCTCATGTCTTTTCTTCAGAAGAGTTTGAAGATACCAAAAGTGTAATCAGAATCCGCAATTCGATGAAGAACAAACAACACAATGGCCAAAAGAAAAAGGACAAACAATGATCTACAAAACATTACACATAAAAATAATTATCGAGTAACACGAACTCCACTAAAAACCGGGGATGAAATCAGGTGCTCCGGACGGGTCAACAGTTGCTGCTCCACTTGTTGTTATTTCATTTTGATTGCCTAATTTACTGATGGTTTTTGTTCTATCCAGATCATGATTTTTTTATGTACTGTTCCCGTGTAGCATAGAATTTGACACATGTAGAAATATTATTCCTAAAAAAGTTTGAAGATACCAAAGAGGTAATCAGAAACCATAAATCGAAGAAGGACAGACAATACAATGGCCAAAGGAAAAAGGACAAACAATGATCTACAAAACACTACACAGAAAAGTAAGGATTTAGCAACACGAATCCCACCCAATTAACCGGGGATGAACCCAGGTGCTCCAGAATCGTTAGCATTTCCTGTTACACTAGTGACACCCGTCGTGTTACTGTTAACTGTTAAACGACAATTATTCAGCACAGGTGTCAACATTCTATGTTGCACCTACATCAACTCACCTGAATACTTTACGATTTCCTGAATGTGATGAGAATAGTTTGAAGGGATACTAAAGAAGGACAGACAACACAAACAAAAACGATCTACAAAAAACTACACATAAAACTAAAAAGCGAGCAATACGAACGCCATCAAAAACCGGAGATGAAGTCAGGTGATCCGGAAGAGTAGCCAGTTCCTGTACCACTAGTGGCACCAGTCGTGCTACTCTAGGACAAATTAGTTCAAATAGTAGTACCCATGGCAATCGTTGTTAATTATTATTCTAACATGACGTACATACTACAATGATAAAACTCACTAGTGGAGCAGGAACTGCTTAAACTTCCGGAGCACCTGAGTTCACCCCCGGTTTTTAGTGGGGTTTGTGTTACTCAATATTTAGTTGTATATGTATGTTTTGTAGATCGTTGTTTTTCCTTTTGTACTTTTGGCCATTGTGTTGTCTAATCTTCGATATACGGATTCTGATTACCCCTTTGGTATCTTCAAACTCTTCTTCATGTATTATAATTCGCACATGCGTATTGACGAACAAATTACAACATCATTCCTTAATGAATTTATGTATTCATATAGGACCGTGGTGCATACACACATAAAAAATGCCCGTATTGTTTTTTTACCTATTTTGTTTTTCCGGAATAAATACGTACAACCATCTATCGACCTTGACATTTGAAATTTAACGTCTTCCGGTGACGTAGTTTACAAGGAACGCTGATGACATTAACACAAGCTGGTTACTGGTTTATTTTACGATTTTGTGATCTGCGATCCTTGTAAACTACGCCACCGGAATGACCATTTTACTTGTTTAAGTTGCTAATTTCAAAATGCCATCAAATTGGAAAATATCAGTAACTTAATTGCATCACATTCTAGTTATACATAAAAGGAAAACAACTGTAAACATGAAGGTTAGTGGATTTTGTTATGAAATGCATTTCCGTTACTGACTTCCACTTCTTAAAATAAGTTAGATTTTTTATACTAGAATCGAAATAATTAATGGAAGCCATAGTTTGTATCACGTTTTAACATGGGTAGCATTATTTTCGTTGCATTTTATCCTTCGCTGTCGCTCGGGATAAAATTTTACGAAAATAATGTTACCCATGTTGAAACAGGATGTAAACTCTGGCTTCCATGAATTATTTCTTAAATAAAACCTCCCCCCTGTTCATGTACAATTCTGTGACATGAGTTTCTAAAAAATGGAGACGTACTGTATATACGTCTATTAGAGAGCTTATGTGTTCTTGTGTACCACTCGCCTTATCTAAAACGATATCGTTAATACAGTTTTAGTCGTGAGTTAATCAACAATTACGGGTTCAAGATCTCTCCATTGCTTTCTGGGGTATTTCAATTAAACTCCTGATAGTTGAACCGGAATTTTACTGTACACATACTTTGCAACAAAGAAACTGTTTTCCCTTCCCCGTGTATGTGCGTGCGTGTGTATGCTTACCTGTGTGTTGTTAGGCATTTGTTCCGTACATCTTTTTCATTTTATATGTGCCTGGCTAGTAATGCATCGTATATACGAGTAGATATTTTTGTACTGTACCTTAAGACGATATTCTGTATACTGTTATAATTATGCCAACAGTATTTAACGATTGTTAGCTGTATTTCCAATACGGTTGTTTCGAATCATTTTCATTCCGTCAAAATTTTGTTATTTTCGTCCGCCAGATCACGTGATTTCAATGGAATATACAGCACTGGACTTCCGGTGTCAATGTACACAACAACAACTCCAATCGATATGTGTCGTTTTAACGTTCGATCCTCAATTTAAAAAATCTTAACATTTTTGGTAAGAGACATACATGTATATCAATTAAATTATTTTATTTGTATCAAAGACTTCAATGCAGAGACAATTACTTCTTTGAAATTAAATATCTTTTCTTTCTTTATTTACGGCTGTCAGCATCATGAAAGGAAAACGGTCTGCCTTTATGTATATATTTCTGATATCAGACAGATAGTGGGGGTACCGAACACCAGTATTTATTCAGCCGTTTCCTTGGCGTCTTCATATTACAATTACTTATAATCTACCGCATCTACGACTATGATATGCTGACGTTATCACAGGAATAGCGTAAACACCGGAAGTCGACTGCCGAGCACTTCAGACGTCAAGACACGAAAAAGACGGAACGTGGTCGGAATTGACATGATTCGAAACAACCGTATTCCTTAGTATACTCAACTTACCGTACATAGGATCAGCTTTAACCTGGAAAAATAATACATGCGGAATAATTTAATCACCTAAATTTGGATTATATTCCTGCCATTGTTGTCCTCATTTGCTACCGTTATTTCAGGGTAGGAATGACATCTACGGTCAAACGTCAAACGTACTTTTCACACTTTCGCTAGAGTTATATAGACCTGCAATTCTTGGTGTGATTCCCCAAGTTCGGTTTTCGAGCAAATGAAAAGGAATGTTTACTGTTTCGGTTATTTTGAGTTGAGCAACAATTTACGGTGGATCCTTTTTTATATGATACCCACCCTCTTATTTTTGTCTTATTAGTCCTAACTTGAGTCGAATTCCTTGATTATCCAAATATCTGATTACATTTGTAATTAAAATATTAATTTCAAGTTCGCATAATTATCTTTCCTTATTCCTCGAATGATCATTTCTCATCTGTGCTAATAGAACATGTGCGCATTTTCGACTTTGATTCTAAAAAATATTCGCCCTACATGAGTTATTTCCATTTAATACGGGAAAAAGAGTCGTCCTCTTTCATGCAACATTTAATGACATTAACAAATGTTTTGCCCTATTATCTGTCGAACATTTTAAAGGTGCTACAACTTGTGAATATTTGCTTTAAAATTCAACACAAGAAACGTGATATTCACGTCGGACACACGCCTTGGTTAATATTGTTTCTGTAGTTAACACTAAAATGAAAACCAGTCACCTTTCCATGGTCGTTTGACAAACTTATAACTGTCTAATTAAATCTGGTCATAGTCATAATATAACTGAATGATAGTTGAAAGTGACGCTAAACAATAATAACCAAGCTATAAGTGTCTAATCGTGTCACAGACTTTTAAATTTCATTTCCGCGTTCTGATAACAAACGTGACGACTCGTTTGATTAGTTTGACGTAATACGTGTAAGCTGACGTAATATACGTGTATACAACGTTTATTTTCGCGTACATAGACAATGAATATCAGTAGTGTCCCAAAATTTATGTGTATGAGGCTTAAAAACTGGGATAGAGTCGAGGTTCACCGAACCTTTCCGCAGTTTTACTCAGTTTTAATACATAAAAACTTGATATTTCAATTTTGTAGACATTGTATTCATATTTTAACTATCCTGCATAAAAAGCACATTATTTCAACGACGTTTATATCTTGAATTAAATTTAAAAAATATACAATTATCCCTCAATTGTCCCTTTTGATATTTTCTGTCAACAAGATATCAACTGATTGGCAACTAGCTAGTATTCTATTATTGTTTACTCCTGAGGGAACTGTTGGCTCAGGCACTATACCTCACCTGACAACACTATAGGAAAACTGTTCTCGAGGGAGAAGACAATAATATTTTTAGTACATAACATCCCATTTCCAGACATAAAAGAAAAACACACTCAAATTCAATATAATAATAATAATGAAATTTACATTGTAACAATATAACATTATATTTGCATTGCCAAACCTGTGTTGACAGCAGACTACAGCGCGAGTCCATTTTAAGGGAGATAAATCTTGACAAATATATATAAAAATTACGCTAGAAAATCTAGGGAAATCGTTCGAAACTGGTATAGTTCCCGTCGCTAGGTATAGTCATCCGTTGACAAGTGTACAGTTCAAAAACAATACATACTGATTGTCCAATTAAAATATAGCATTTGCATATGTTAGGGACCGACCATTTAACTTCCAAGGGGGGGGTTACGGTTTTTTGATTCGTTCAGAATTTTTTGTTCGGACAACACGAGTTAGAATATTTATTATTTTTGTCCAGAATTTAACATTAGGTTATATGACAAAAATTCTGAATCAGATTATATTTTTTTCCTACACCAAAATCAGAATATTTTTTTCAGCAACATTGGGAATCAGAATATTTTTTTAGAAAAAATCCATACCCCCCCCCCCCCCCCCGGAAGTTAAATGGTCCGTCCCTTAGGTACTAAAGCTTCCTAGAGCTCAACAGGCAAAACGTGGAAGGGGTACCAAAAAAGCTATATTTCGATCAGTGACCGATCTATATATAACAAATCTTTATCCAGTCACTGCCACAGGCGCTTGTGGTACGGAATTTCCACCCCAGGAACCTTTTTTAGCTAACTGTTTACATATTTATTTTCAATAAAATTTCTTTATTTCTCTATTATTTCATCTCTTTTTCCTTATTTCAACTTGTTCCGTGTCAATATTCATACAATCTTATGTTAACAACTTGCATGTGTCGACTCTATATATACTAATAATTCATCCAAGTTGTTAACATAAGATTGTATGAATATTGACACGAACAAGTTGAAATAAGAAAAAGAGTTGAAATAATAAAGAAATAAAGAAATCTTATTGAAAATAAATATGTAAACAGTTAGTTTAAAAAAAAAGGGGTGTGGAAATTCCATGCCACGAGCGCCTTGTGGTCAATGCAATTTTAATGCTTAAATAGAACAAGCGCGGGATAATGAAATGAAAATCAAAATGTAAATAACATACGCGTGAGTAATATAGGTTTTGAAAGGTGTATACGTTGAAAATATACGCGTACATTGGCGACAGCACGGCTTCCCTGAAGTGTTAGAAGTAAATGTTTAAGCAATCAAAATTCTACTTGCCACAAGAACATCAAATAAATATACGTATGCCCCTATTACGCGTATATTAACGCGCCAGTGATATGAATGGCCACTTATACCCAATGTCGTTACTGTGATCGTTATGAGACTAATTATATAATGAATTAAATTCTTACCAGTTGAGCAGCTAGACAAAGCACTACAGCTACAAATGCGATCATATTTAAATATTATCTGACTCTGTTGTTTACTTATAACACTTTTATACTATACATTATTATGGCTTGTTGAACTGACAATCGTTACAAATAATTGATTATATGAAAAAAAAAATTTATAAGAATAATAATGTGGGTTTTCAAACGAACTTTTTCTTTTATTCAATATGCAAGATGTTGAACAATTGTGATAATACCGGCCCTTTTCACCATTGAACGAGTTTAGTAGAAAGAAATTCCAACAAGAAACAATTCAAATTTTCATTAGAACTTCTTGATCTCGTCTAAATGAAGAACAATAATTCAGACATACATGTACATGTTGCATTTTTCACAGTTACAGTCACAGAAATTAATACGCATCTTAGCACGTGGCATGTGTTACAAGAAGGCATTTCACACCTCAGTAACTTCCCTTTGATCAGCCTTTATGCATGGGTAGTGATTCTATATTTATTGCATGTTGGATTTCATATATACAAACCACCCACTTCTAAATATAAAAAAACCCACCAGAGGCTCACCAAGCCTGTATCGCACACCAGGTCATCATTCTTACAAACTGAATTAATGAGTAAGCATGAACAAGGGCTTCACCATGCACCTGTTTTATTGATGGTTTATGGTTTTTAACGCCACTTTCAACAATATTTCAGCTATATCATGGCGGTCTGTTTTATTGGTGGAGGAAACCGGAGTACCCGGAGAAAACAACCGACCTACCCCAAGTCATTGACTAAAATTATCCCATAATGGTGTACACCTCGCCCTGATCGAGATTCGAACTCACAAAATCAGTTGTGATAGGCATTGATTCCATAGGTAATTGTAAATCGAACTACCAAACGATCACGACCACGACGGCCCCTCCTGTTTTATTGAAAATGAGTATTGTCCAGAAAGTCATCACTGGGTTGAACATGTTTAAAAGGTACAGGAAAGAATTTCATCAGGAATGGCAGCAATCAATTTACAAGGTTAAAAGACAATTCTGACAGAGATCGTATGAGGCGTGATACAAAGTCGTTACACAAAGCTCAGCTTGACGTTCCTGCCCAACTCTCCATATTTATTAATTTATAGCAAGTGGTTATGCATGCTCTCTCATCTCTTTCTCTATTTGTAAATTACAGAAAGGGTGCACTCGACTCGCAGCCGCAAGTGATAAAGTTTACCAGTTGCTTGCCCATGGTCGATGGCTATCTCCGGGTACTCCGGCTTTTTTCACCACTAAATCTGTTGCTGTTTTTAGAATTTTTCTAGCTTCTCCTATGTTTTAATTTTCCTTGAAATATTTAAATATAAACGAGAATCGAAAGCACGTTGACCGATATAAATTTATCGTTTTATTTTTGTTAATTGGTGTCTTATTTGGCTTTCTAAACATTAAAAGTGTAAAAATATAAAATGAAAACACCTTTGTAGATGGAAATGTATTTTGTAAGAGAATACACTCCAACTTGTAGATTCTTAAAAATAATCAACTCGACCTATTATTTTTAAGAATCTACAGTTGGAATGTATTCTCCATTACGTATTGCTCTGTTATATCTTGAGAATTTTGAGTAAGGCGAATATGACAGGGGAACATGGTGTGTTGTTCAGTGTCACGTGGAACTGCCGCGACCAATCAAATATCTACAGAGTTGTCTTTTTTGTCCAACGTTGTCAGTGCCTTTCGAGTGTCCATTTTTAATTAACCCTACGGTTTTCGCTAATGTTTATTCAATACAATTATGGTACACCAGTAATATTTTAATATGTATGAGGAAAGAAAGATTTTGTGGCGAGGTACACTTTTGATTTATTTCTTATCCAAAATAAGGGGTCGTCGTGGTCGTGATCGTATAGTAGCTGATTTTATAACTATGTATGCAATCAGTGCCTATCACCGCTAACGTTGTGAGTTCGAACCCCGTTCAGATGAGGTGAAATCGATACAATGTTATGTGATGAATTCTGTGGCAGGTCGGTAGTCTTCTCCGGGTTCTGCGGTTTCTTCTACCAATAAAACTGACCGCTAGGATATAACTGAAATATTGTTGAAAGTGGCACTAAGCACCACAAACCAAACCAAACCTATTGACATATAACGTTTTATACGTAAAGAAATATACATTTTGAATAATTCCCTCGTGTCTCCTGTACATCATTTTCTAGTTTTTTTTTTATATTATCGCTTTTTAATATTAATTATTAGAAGTTCAGAAGGAAAAGATTGACAAAAATGTATATAACATAACTCCTTTGAGAGACTATTTTAGCATTCCAAATTTGGAATAAAATATGAAAAAACCCATCAAAAGTGGTATACAAAATTTAAATTTCACATTAAGAATAGTTTGAAGATACCAATGGAGTAATCGAAGGACATACAATACAAAGGCTAAAAGAAAAGGGACAAGATGGCAAATAATGGTCTGCAATACATTACTTAGAAAAAACGGCACTGACACAAATCAATCAATCAATCAATCAATCAATCAATCAATCAATCAATCAATCAATCAATCAATCAATCAATCAATCAATCAATCAATCAATCAATCAATCAATCAATCAATCAATCAATCAATCAATCAATCAATCAATCAATCAATCAATCAATCAATCAATCAATCAATCAATCAATCAATCAATCAATATAGATGGAAAACTGAAAGTCTCGCCTACACAAAGATGATTAAAGTATGTTACCCCGCTTTTAACAATATTTCAGAATACCGAGCAGTATATCATATTGCGCGAGCGTGCGAATGCAATATGATACACTGCGAGGGACAATATTCACCAATATCCATGCAATAACCCTTTTATTATATAGTAATAAATATCTCTTCTTCAGAAGTGTTATTAATACTGTCAAGATATGATTTTTTCATATATCATTACTATATTGCACTAGGAAGAATATTTTAATATTTGCACTAGTGCAATATGAATTTTGTTTTATTTCAGGAAAACAAAGAATACATTTTCAAGAACACTGACACAGTATTAATAAAGATGATTGAGGTGTTATAAACTAGTTTAACTGTGTACCATAATATTACATGTACAAGTATGTGCCTGTCAACAAGTTCCGCTCTATTTAAAAGAAAAGCGATGTCATCCTCCGCGCTTAACTTTCCAGACGACTGGGGAGAGTAAAATATGAGAAATGACATTCGGAACGCACCGGTATTTTTTCCGGATCTTATCAAGACAATCGAGACCAACAGTAAAATACAAGAATACATTGCACGATTTTTTATAAAGGATTAAATAGAGAAATATTTATGACTATATAATAAAATACATTATTAATCAACTTTGATTTACTAGCCTTTATATGATCAAATCTGTCAATACAATATAAAAACTTTCATTGGGCCAATACCAGGCAAAAACCAGTCCAATACGGATATTTTCCGTATTGGCCCTATTCCAGTCAGTCCAATAACAACTAGATCGGAATCCGCTAGACATTTCGACAATTGCAAGGAAAAATCCCGAGAGATATTGAACTGGTTAATTAATAAAGGTATCATTACGTGATGTTTTTCATATTGGCCTAGTAATAGGTTCTCGGTCTGCTGTATTGGCGTTCGGCTGCACCTCAGGCCAATACAGCAGGCCTCGGACCTATTACTAGGCCAATAACGCCAATACAGCAGACCGAGGACCTATAACTAGGCCAATATGAAAAACATCACGTAATAATACTTTAATATTGTATTCTTAATTGTCATTAAAAACTATGTATATTAAAAAAAACTTGAGATAAATATAATAAACCTTTAGAATTTATTACTGTAATATATAAATTATTGTCAATATTCAATATTTTATCTTCTGTCTTTGCTGTTTGATTTTTATGAGAAAATTATATGACCGTTTATCATATACTTAGTACTAAATAAAGGAAATTTGCATACATAATACTGAAAGAACATTACGACTGTATTTGTCTGCCGTGGCTGATATCGATATCATCACCCCTTTATCATACCCCTTAAAATGATATTGATCACGTGACTAAAGGTTCATAATACAGAACAAGACTTTCTCATGTTTAAGTATATGATAAACATATAATATGGCTCTTTCCGTATCACATTCCGTATCAACCCTCGACCAATATCATCCCTCGAGCTAAAACTCTCGGGATGATATTGGTGTCCCGGGTTGATACGGGATGTGATACGGAAAGAGCCATATGATATTCTCTATTTATTGATTTTTTCTCTATTCATAATAAATATAATATGAACAAAATTACAAGTAAAAAAAAATGTATATTAAAAAGAATTGTTTTCAAATTTCAAGATTCAATAGGTAAATAATATGTGCTTAAAATTTACACCAACAGCAGTTTGAGACGATAGGCAATGTTAAAATGAACGGGAAAAAACATGACTTTCGCAAGAAATTAGAACAATATTTCAAACCCCTCATAAGCCTAACTCGAATAATACTGCGCCCTCTATCGGCACTATCGCTGGATGAGGGCTTGAACTCTCCTTGTGATAAAAACGCGTCAGCTGCTCTCTGAAAGAGAGAGCCAATCAGCGATGATTATTTGCCGAGTATGGGCAAGCCGGTTCTTTCAATTTCCGGTAATGTTTACAAACAACAAGAAATGGAGATCGACAAGGTTGATTAACGATGTTTAATTCATTATTTAGTTTTCCTACATTTCTTTTCTTTTCGCCTTTCAGATTAGTAAGATCAAACACGTGGGTACAATGAAAACATTTGACACCTGAACCTATTTGACCTATGTTTACAAACATTTCCTAAGCTCCTCCCTCTTTTAGTGCCAAAAGTCACCACGCGCAGTTTATACCCAGAATGCATTGCTAATTTGAAGCTTCCGATTGACGCGTTTTATCGAGAAAGTCGATCAGGCGTTAATATAGCAAAGCGTAATATAACGACTGGATTATTCGGGTTATCATAAGGCGTGCTAAGTTGATCGGTTTTGCATAAAACATACTGCTACTGCATGGGAGACAACTCTGATTCAGTGTCTTCTCAAATATATGGTCATCTGTGTGTTTGAAAATCCCCTCAATTTCAAGTTTTTTGCAGTAAAAATTTGTAAAATTTTGTGTAATGATATCTATATGTATATTTTTTACTGTGACTTTTTTTGGTGGAAATTAATCGACAGGATTTTTTAAAATAAGATTTTTAATACCAGGGTGGTATCTCAGGGCACCCCCTTTTTTCCAAATTCAACTGTTTTGCCACAGGTACTTGTTTCATTCAAAAAATATATGCCTCCTCCTCTTCCTTACTTCAAGGTAAACATCTACCCTTTCCCCCTTCCCCACTTCACCTCATTATTTTTCGCTTATTTTTGATCCTTTCGCTGACCCAATTATATCGTTACACTCCCGAGATATTTCTCTTCTCGACTGCCACAAATAGGGGCATATATTTTTTGAATGAAACAAGTGCCTGTGTGTTTTGCACGTGATTATCTCCAAGCACGATATTCATATATGCTACTAGATATTTCATAATTATTCAATAATGACACTCTCTCAAGTATATTAAAGCCAAAATATTCCCTTTCAACCAGAAATAAATGTGTATATCTATTAGAAGCTTCCGAAACTATTATTACCATCTGGCGTCAAGAAGACCCCCACAATTGCTATATTTAGGATGTGCTATGGAGAAATCGGCACGGTGAAATATCTTACAACTTTGGCAGATAATGTATTAAGACATAACTATTCAATGATGCCAATTAAAAAAAAAAAAAAAAAACTAAGAGAAAAGTTTGGGGTTACCCAGGCCTACACCCTTAAATAAACTCAAGCTGGAATGGGAACGGATTAACTGAAGTGTTAATCCAGTTTTTATTTGCTAACACAATGAACGGTAACCTTTGTCTAGCATGTTAATGATCCATATTCTTGACAAATTTCTAAAAAACATATGTTCTCACCCTGTTGATAAAGTAGTCCGTTAATTTAGGTAAAACATATTTTCTCACCCCGTGGATAAAGTAGTCCGTTAATTTAGGTGAAACATATTTTCTCACCCCGTGGATAAAGTTGTCCGTTAATTTATGTGAAATATAGATTCTTACTTTGTTGTGAGTGAATTATCGGAGTTCTCCAATCGAGGTAGTTAAATTATGGAATTTTAAGTCCGAGCCTTGGCGAGGATTTAAAATTCCATAATTTAACTACCGAGATTGGAGAACTCCGATAATTCACTCACAACAATGTAAGAATCTGTTTCTCTAATTTTTTTAAACAACAAAATTTAAATCGATATGCAAATTCTCCCAACCTTTATACCGCCCCTTTAGTCTTTCCTTTGAGAGATTGCTACGCATCCTGTTACCATGGTTGCAAAATGATATAGATGTTTCAAATATTTAAATGAAACCAAATAAATTAATAACTTTTGATATTTTATAACGACAGTATTTAACGAAGCAAAAATATTCTTAAATTTGTCTATATTTCCTGAAAAATGAGATGTCCAACGAAATATTTGCGCGGACGGATCTCCAATTATAATAACAACAATGGCGGAACAGCTGAAACCGATGAATCATCTGATTCATATATTTCAAACTGAAATAAATGCATAAGCTCCTCGGGTACTGTAGGAGGTGAGTCAGAATTTCCTGGATCGTTTGATACCTCAGGCTCAGTTAAGACGTCAAACCTGTATCTTGCTTCAGTGAGAATTTTTCCATTCTCGAGTTTGATCTCCCATAATCGGTATACATCCGGGTCTTGTCAGTATTTTAAATGTATTTAATAATAAAAATATATAGAGAGAAAGCGTAAACGCCACTACAACATCGATAAACACATTTCGTATTTTCCGGAACTAATTTGTTTAGAATTTGATCAAAGGGAGGTAATTTGCTATTTAAATCTATGCAAAAAGTAAACAAACATTGACACGATGAAAAAGGGTGAGAAAAAGAGTCAAACACCGTTGAGGGTGCCTCTCCCGGTGTTATACCCTATATATCTATTTATTTCTGCCGGGAAAATGACGTCCGACGAAATAAAATTATAATATTCAAGAACATGTACATACAAATGTATATATATACCAACATATCCTTACTATCTACATCATGATTATACAGAAAGGCACTTAACTAAGATAGGCGGAACAATACCTCTGTTTTTTTCTGTTTGCTTTGTTTACTGTTGTTCCATATCGTCATTTTTTAGTCCGTCCTATACAGACCAAAGTTTTTACCGTTAAGACATACACTAAGTATCCACCTTGATACTTCTGGTATTGTTAGACAAATCTGAAGATACTAAAGAGGTAATCAGTAGCCGTAAATTGAAGAAAGAAAAACAAAATAAAGACCAAGCAAAAAATGGAAAAGGGACAAACAACGATCTGCAAAACATTACACAGAAAACACGAACCTCACTAAAACCGTGGGTGAACTCAGGTGCTCCGGAAGGGTAGCAGTTTCTGCTAAGCACATGACAAACGTCATATCATTTAAGAAATAAATCATGGAAGCCAGAATGTGTTTTGAGTTTTAACATGGGTTGGCGGATATTAGCCTTACTAATATCCACTAACCCATGTTAAAACTCAAAACATATTCAAGCTTCCATGATATATTTTTCGATTCTGATATGTCTAAGTCTAAGAGTACAGATACGGTAGTATACTTTGATTGGAAAAGGTTATTTGTATTTACGTTTGCGGAATATGTCGCACACAATTTATGCTGCCAAATTCGAGCAGACGATAATTCATCAACATGTACATTTACGACGGGAAAGTCAGTCACATGCACCGGCGCATGTGCTAATGAGATTATACCCAATCGATAAATCGCTCGTTTTGTACAAAGCGTAAGAAGGATGTCATGTTAGAATTAGTATTAACGTTATTAAAACAATGTCATAGCGCGGACTAGAAAGAAAACGCCATTAAAAACTAATCTTTTGTTTTTAATTTTTTGTACTCGCTGCGAAACAGGCAAGAAAAAATAAATAAGAGTGATAGTTGGTTGTTCTATTTCTTGATATTTGTGGAATTGTTGACCGTCACTGTTTGTTTTCATCAACCTTTATTAATTAAGTTGCGGTTCAAAACAATACTTTGCTTTAGACCACAAATATAAATTGAAACTCAAAAATGAGTAATTAAATACCCAATACCAATACAGGAAGTTCCTATAATATAAACTATCAGAACAAATTGAAGATATCATGGGGTTAATCAGATACCGGAAGTCAAATAATGACGGACAATATAATGGCCATAAGCACTCCCAACACGGTAGTGAAATAGCAAATCATAGTTTGATTGAATAGATTGATGTTGACTCGAAGATCATCAAATCAGAACAAACAAACAAAAAACACCCATGGTTACTAGTGGTTAAGTTGAAGTCATCACATCGAACGTTCTACGGTCGCCACCATGTCTTGGGTAATCACTACATAATATCTATCTCACTTATGAACACGGATATGTTCGGTTTGTCGTGATCACAGTCCGATCTTTTCCTCATTCATGACTTATTACCAGGTTTATACGAACCGTTACACGCCTGGTACCACCAATGGAGCCGGGACGGCTAACCATGCATTTCACCGCTGCATTTTATCGTGTTACTTGATATTTAGATTTCTGTGTAGTGATTTCTACTTAATAGTTTGTCCTTTTGTTCTTTGTCTTATATCTTCGTGTTGTCTGTCCTTCGATTTGTGACTTCTGAGTATCCTTTGGTTACTTTTCGTCAACTTCAGAAACACGACATCAAGCAAAATGAATCAAAACAAACATTAAGGAAAGAAATAACGAAAGAGCGTCTGTTTATTTATGTAGTCACATACATGTATACTATTTCTATAAGGCTCCTAATAACAACAGTTTATGTCTAATAATTATATATTTAGAGTAGTTAAATGCGGACAATATTAAAAGACAATCCAATACTTATGTAGCAAAATGGCATTGGATACTTATTTCTGATAAGTATTGGTTTGTCCAATCAATTTACAAAAACATTTACTAATGGCAATGTAGATACGGTAATAAAACCAGTTCCTTCCTGCTAAAGCACAGAGGACACACATTTTTAAAAATGAAAACTATTTATTGTGTATTGATACAACTATTCCTAAATTGTAGTTTATGTCTAAATAACGACACAGGAGATGCATCTTCGGTATCCAGTTCAGGGTACATTACACAGACACAGGAATATTCGGATGAGCAGAGAACTACATCTACCAGATCTAACATATCAAATACTGTCTTGTCTTTGATCCAAAAGGATACATCACAACACAATGGACGGAGAAATAATTGTTCATCGACTTCAAGTCTATTGTATACCACTAACTTAGATACGTCTACTAAATCATCGCCGAGAGATATATATCTAGGGGAGACAATACAGAATGTGTCGATAGAGGGCTCGGTAGTTCCTACACCAATCGACCCATGTACAGCGAAAGGATATTGTAATTATACCAAATCTATGGAACACCAGTTTTGTCGTTGTGATTCAGATTGCTACATATATAAAGATTGTTGTTTTGATAGTAAGACACCAGCCAATACAGGTAAATCTGAATATTCTCCTTATTATGCCTGTCACAAGGGGCATAACTCGGACTCATACGAAGGATTCGTTGTAGTAGACAGTTGTCCTACAAGTTCTGGGAATGAGAAGGATTCACGAATGTGTAACGAGCACAACATATCAGAGAACGGGCCTTCTGTAGTTAATCCGGAAGGAGTTCTGTTCAAAAACCGACATTGTGCCTTATGTCATGGCGTCAGTGATGTGGAATCGTTTGACGTAAGGTTTGTTGTATCAGATAAACTAGAGGATGTTCTTATGTCAAAATTAACAAATTTATCGAAAATTGAAAAAAAGAATTGATGATGCTGTACTTTTCGTTCAAGGAAATGTCACCTAAAGATATTGTTCCACGTCCGTGTATTCTTCACACGATTGAACAAAATAATTCACTTTGTCAGTCTTATATCAACCCAGTTTTCCGCCATAAGAGGGGTAAAACTTTTATGTATAGAAATTACTTTTGTACCCCAGAACCTTTTCGACATTTAACCAAATGTCTTGGTCATAGCTATGACAAATTAGCCGAAAAACGATTTCAACTTCACCCAATTTCAGTGATGTTTTCATTCAACAAAGCTACACACAATGATAGAAAAGATACATGTGATTACTGGTCTAAAGAGGTAAGTCGCCATTTCTATGTTTTACAGAATATGTCTATTTTTGCTACTTCGTTTGAACATTTCTATGATTACTGATCTAAAGATTTGAATAAATCAAATGACCATTTTATGATATAGCATAGGATAACTGGATGAACTGTCTTGTTAATCTATGAGTATTCATTTTTTGGCGTGACCTCCCTGCCATGGGAGAGTGAGCTATGTTGTATATGTGCGTTAGAGATATTTTTGGCGTGACCTCCCTGCCATGGGAGAGTGAGCTATGTTGTATATGTGCGTTAGAGATATTTTTGGCGTGACCTCCCTGTCATGGGAGAGTGAGCTATGTTGTATATGTGCGTTAGAGATATTTTTGGCGTGACCTCCCTGCCATGGGAGAGTGAGCTATGTTGTATATGTGCGTTAAAGATATTTTTGGCGTGACCTCCCTGCCATGGGAGAGTGAGCTATGTTGTATATGTGCGCTAGAAATATTTTTGGCGTGACCTCCCTCCGATGGGAGAGTGAGCTATGTTGTATATGTGCGTTAGAGGTATTGAATTTGCCTCTGTTTTTACGATTTATATATTAGATGGTGGATCCATTCTGACGATGTGGTAATGTTTGTTCTTCATTTTATTGCATGCTATGCAGAACCCGGGTTTTATATGGTGTTCATGTCTATCGATCTAGTTTTATTGCATGCTATGCAGAACCCGGGTTTTATATGGTGTTCATGTCTATCGATCTAGTTTTATTGCATGCTATGCAGAACTCGGGTTTTATATGGTGTTCATGTCTATCGATCTAGTTTTATTGCATGCTATGCAGAACCCAGGTTTTATATGGTGTTCATGTCTATCGATCTAGTTTTATTGCATGCTATGCAGAACCCGGGTTTTATATGGTGTTCATGTCTATCGATCTAGTTTTATTGCATGCTATGCAGAACCCGGGTTTTATATGGTGTTCATGTCTATCGATCTAGTTGTATTGCATGCTATGCAGAACTCGGGTTTTATATGGTGTTCATGTCTATCGATCTAGTTTTATTGCATGCTATGCAGAACCCGGGTTTTGTATGGTGTTCATGTCTATCGATCTAGTTGTATTGCATGCTATGCAGAACCCGGGTTTTATATGGTGTTCATGTCTATCGATCTAGTTTTCTTGCATGCTATGCAGAACCCGGGTTTTATATGGTGTTCATGTCTATCGATCTAGTTGTATTGCATGCTATGCAGAACCCGGGTTTTATATGGTGTTCATGTCTATCGATCTAGTTTTATTGCATGCTATGCAGAACCCGGGTTTTATATGGTGTTCATGTCTATCGATCTAGTTTTATTGCATGTTATGCAGAACCCGGGTTTTATATGGTGTTCATGTCTATCGATCTAGTTGTATTGCATGCTATGCAGAACCCGGGTTTTATATGGTGTTCATGTCTATCGATCTAGTTTTATTGCATGCTATGCAGAACCCGGGTTTTGTATGGTGTTCATGTCTATCGATCTAGTTGTATTGCATGATATGCAGAACCCGGGTTTTATATGGTGTTCATGTCTATCGATCTAGTTTTATTGCATGCTATGCAGAACCCGGGTTTTATATGGTGTTCATGTCTATCGATCTAGTTTTATTGCATGCTATGCAGAACCCGGGTTTTATATGGTGTTCATGTCTATCAATCTAGTTGTATTGCATGCTATGCAGAACTCGGGTTTTATATGGTGTTCATGTCTATCGATCTAGTTTTATTGCATGCTATGCAGAACCCGGGTTTTATATGGTGTTCATGTCTATCGTTCTAGTTTTATTGCATGCTATGCAGAACCCGGATTTTATATGGTGTTCATGTCTATCGATCTAGTTGTATTGCATACTATGCAGAACCCGGGCTTTATATGGTGTTCATGTCTATCGATCTAGTTTTATTGCATGCTATGCAGAACCGGGTTTTATATGGTGTTCATGTCTATCGATCTAGTTTTATTGCATGCTATGCAGAACCCGGGTTTTGTATGGTGTTAATGTCTATCATTCTAGTTGTATTGCATGCTATGCAGAACCCGGGTTTTATATGGTGTTCATGTCTATCGATCTAGTTGTATTGCATGCTATGCAGAACCTGGGTTTTATATGGTATTCATGTCTATCGATCTAGTTTTATTGCATGTTATTCAGAACCCGGGTTTTATGGTGTTCATGTCTATCGATCTAGTTTTATTGCATGCTATGCAGAACCCGGGTTTTATATGGTGTTCATGTCTATCGATCTAGTAGTATTGCATGCTATGCAGAACCCGGGTTTTATATGGTGTTCATGTCTATCGATCTAGTTTTATTGCATGTTATTCAGAACCCGGGTTTTATGGTGTTCATGTCTATCGATCTAGTTTTATGGCATGTTATTCAGAACCCGGGTTTTATGGTGTTCATGTCTATCGATCTAGTTGTATTGCATGCTATGCAGAACCCGGGTTTTATATGGTGTTCATGTCTATCGATCTAGTTTTATTGCATGCTATGCAGAACCCGGGTTTTATATGGTGTTCGTGTCTATCGATCTAGTTTTATTGCATGTTATTTAGAACCCGGGTTTTATATGGGGTTCATGTCTATCGATCTAGTTTTATTGCATGTTATTCAGAACCCGGGTTTTATGGTGTTCATGTCTATCGATCTAGTTTTCGGTGTAGTGTTTTTTGGACCATTGTTTGTTTGTTTGTTCTTTTGTTTTGTGTGATTTCTATAAACAATGTCATTTATTAAGACCGAAGACCTAATATAATAGCAGAATAACTGTGGAGTCATACAAAGGTCAAATGTTATCTTCGTATGTGCATTGTGGTAAAGAAACAATTATATAAAAATCTCAAAGCATTAAGCCACCATAAACCTAGGCTGGAACACGAAAACCACAAATGTAAATTGAAATATTGCATCTGTTAATTTCGATCGTAACTCTGAAATCAAGGGTTATCATAGATGCTGTTTGAAGGAACGTTGTTTCATGGACATTAAGTCCACATCTCAGAACTTTTCATTTAATAAAACCAGACTAGTTCTTTAGAGGTATTTGGCCACAGTTGTATATAAAAGTAGACATAGTATAAACAAAATACATAATTGCAATAATTCGTGAAAAATTTTCTTTTGATGCAAGATTGTGAATAATAACAGATCAAGTTTATAGTGTGGCAATCGAATTAAAAGTCAATGTTTAAAACACCATAGATGATGGTGTGAACCAAGAAAGATTTAATTATATATAGTTACCACAGATAATGGTAACAAAAATCTAAACAAAATCAATTTAGATCACTGTGGTAACACAGGTGATGGTCTAAAAGCCCTTAAAAGAATAAAATTGACCTAAGTAAATGCACTAAATGGAGCGAATTCGGCCTTACACCTAATCTATTAAAGTCAATAATTAAAACGACGGGAAATTCGGATAGCAGTCACTTATATTTGAGCAGCCTTCTTGTCGAGTATCTTCTCGAATGAATACCAAGTATGTGGAAAGCGAAGCATCGAATTGGCAAACATCATGATCTCCAAGAACACATTCACGCAAAGATAAGTCAAAATAGGAATGCTAAGAAGACGTGACATCCACAAGGTTATATGACAGGCGGAACAACTTCCTGTGTAAAACAAACAGTCATGTATAACCTGTCAACATTACTTTTCATGTACAACCCCTCATCTTTATATTTCTTGATATAGTTCTATGAACATGTAGCTAAAAATAAAAAAAAAAACCCATAGATATACAATTTACTGAGCTGTACGCGTTTCTGGAATAACCTTCATCAGGTACGCTCAAGGCCAAAATGTTTGAAAGCCAAATAATTTAAAAGTCTTTGGGAGCAAGAAAATCATAGAAGAAACAATAATATCTCCCTGGGAGATGCTCACACTTTCCTGTCCTTTCCTCATTCATGACTTATCACCGGGTTTTTAACTAGATTAACACGACGGGTGCCACTAGTTGAGCAGGAACTGCTTACCCTTCCAAAGCATCTGAGTTCACCCCCGGTTTTTAGTGGGGTTCGTGTTACTCAATCTTTAGTTTTATGTGTATGTTTTGTAGATCGTTGTTTGTTCATTTGTACTTTTTTGGCCATTGTGTTGTGTGTGTTCTTTTTCGATATACAGATTCTGATTACCCTTTTGGTATCTTCAAACTCTTTTTTCAAGCAAATTTGTACTAACATGAAAAATGTGACGTCACTTTTTTTTATTTATTTTTTATTGTACTAGTATTTTTAGCAGATCATGATGTGCTTCCAATTTATCCTCTGATTTGGCAGCCATGTATTTAATTCATTTAATTAAATAATTATCTTCATTTTCAGGTCGAAGAAACTAATGCATGCCCAGAAAAGGAAAGGTATACTAACTTTCAAATTCCTATGCGTAATTTAAAACTTGTTTTAAATAAAACGCTAACATTAGCTGAAGTGTTTATTATAGCTAAGATATTTGGGACGAGTATGGAAATTTCTAATTTGTCTGCATTAGGAAACGACGTTACATTTCTCGGTCACGAGAACACATCAGTTTTATTTATTATTGATATGCCCATAAAATTACAACCGACCATGTTTGTGCAAGAAGTCAAACAATACAAGGAAATATTTCAAGGAATTAAATGGAGGTTGAGATTTACAGGGGAGGCAGCATGGAAAGGCATAGACGTTCGGATGGAAGAATTAGAGGTAATTGAAGGACAAAGCATTACCCAGGCATACCAAAACGAGACAGGGGTTATGGTGACCGATGTAACCAGGATTAGTAATTCGCAACTTGACCCGGATGCACCACGATTAGTGAAGATTTGTGAAGATATTATCGTACATGCTATACGTAATAACTCATCTGTCATCATTAATATGACCTCAATAGAGTGCAATGATGGCGTAAGCCTTCCTGTCAGTGACAACAGTTTTATTAGAGCTGTTATAACAAATATTTGTTTTTCTGTTTCCATGGTGTCACTATTAATACTTATTGTTATCTACAGGAAAATTGGTATGACATCTACTATACCTGGGTCAAACCTGGAAAATATTTCTATTTCACTTTTAATGTCTAATTGTCTGTTTATGTTTGGTGTAGGGGCATCTGATATCAGGGGGGTATGTTTCGTTATTGGTGTAATTCTGCATCATCTGTGGCTTACCGTTTTCTATTTCATGTCTGTGGCCACACTGTGTATAGTTATGAATCTAACTAAACTGAGGTATAATGACCAGAAAAGTCACATTATGCTAAAGGATAGAAAACGTTGTTTAGTTTTAGGAGGGGCTATCGTTCCTTGCATGTTTGTTGGTCCCGCCGTTTTGCTGGATATTTATGGCGATGGCTACTACTTATCTTTTGGATATGGAAAACAACCTTGTTTCCTTCACATATTCCCAGCTTATTTAATTTTCTTTTCTGGACCAGTGTTGTTATCGATAGCAATCAATTTCGTTTGTTTATTACGAGTCATCGGCCATATTTGTATATTAAGCCATGCGATTGGGAATATATCCATGTCTACACCGTTTACACACGCAAAAGTCTATTTGAGAATTCTTGTCTTATCGGGTTTCCTTTGGATTACTGGTATTATGGCGGCCATGTTGGAATCTGATTGGCTCGACTATGTTTTTACATTGTTATGTGGCTTTCAGGGATTCTTTATTTCATTGGCAAGTCTCACAACAAGGCAAGTCGTCAGGAAATTTAAATATAAGAAAGAACCGGTCATTCAAACATTATCCGATAGTAAAATACAAGGACAACAAACACATCTGACCTCGAGATTTTAGTCTCCAATGGTATGATACATCTAGTTGTCAATGTTTCGGCACTGATATTCTTTATTAAATATATTTATGCTAGCAATTTACAGTTCCTAAAAATGGAAATTATTAAAACTAAGGTCAATCAATCTCTTTTACTCCTTTGCTTTCCTGATTTACATAAACTCAAAACAGACTGTTAAATTGTGTGGTTTTCCTGTAATTTGCCTAGGTGCACACCTGCTATAATTTATAGACATTCATATACCATTTTATTGATTTTCTGTTTGACTGTCTACACCATTACAGTAAATAGTTGATTCTATTGATATCCTGTATGACTGTCTACATCATTACTGTATATATTTGATCATATTGATGTCCTGTATCACTGTCTACATCATTACAGTATATAGTTGATGCTATTGATGTTCTGTATCACTGTCTACATCATTACAGTATATAGTTGATCCTATTGATATCCTGTATCACTGTCTATATCATTACAGTAAATAGTTGATTCTATTGATATCCTGTATGACTGTCTACATCATTACTGTATATATTTGATCATATTGATGTCCTGTATCACTGTCTACATCATTACAGTATATAGTTGATCCTATTGATATCCTGTATCACTGTCTATATCATTACAGTATATAGTTGATCCTATTGATGTCCTGTATCACTGTCTATGTCATTACAGTATATAGTTGATCCTATTGATATCCTGTATCACTGTCTATATCATTACACTATATAGTTGATCCTATTGATGTCCTGTATCACTGTCTACATCATTACAGTATATAGTTGATGCTATTGATGTTCTGTATCACTGTCTACATCATTACAGTATATAGTTGATGCTATTGATGTTCTGTATCACTGTCTACATCATTACAGTATATAGTTGATGCTATTGATGTTCTGTATCACTGTCTACATCATTACAGTATATAGTTGATGCTATTGATGTCCTGTATCACTGTCTATATCATTACAGTATATAGTTGATGCTATTGATGTTCTGTATCACTGTCTACATCATTACAGTATATAGTTGATCCTATCAATGTCCTGTATCACTGTCTATATCATTACAGTATATAGTTGATCCTATTGATGTCCTGTATCACTGTCTATATCATTACAGTATATAGTTGATCCTATCGATGTCCTGTATCATTGTCAATGTCATTACTATATATAGTTGATCCTATTGATGTCCTGTATCATTGTCTATGTCATTACAGTATATAGTTGATCCTATCGATGTCCTGTATCACTGTCTACATCATTACAGTATATAGTTGATCCTATTGATGGCATGTATCATTGTCTATGTCATTACTATACATAGGTGATCCTATTGATGTCATGTATCATTGTCTATATCATTACTGTATATAGTTGATCCTATCGATGTCCTGTATCACTGTCTATATCATTACTGTATATAGTTGATCATATTGATGTCCTGTATCACTGTCTACATTATTACAGTATATATTTGATCCTATTGATGTCCTGTATCACTGTCTACATTATTACAGTATATATTTGATCATATTGATGTCCTGTATCACTGTCTACATCATTACAGTATATAGTTGATCCTATCGATGTCCTGTATCACTGTCTACATCATTACAGTATATAGTTGATCCTATTGATGGCATGTATCATTGTCTATGTCATTACTATACATAGTTGATCCTATTGATGTCCTGTATCACTGTCTACATCATTACTGTATATAGTTGATCCTATTGATGTCCTGTATCACTGTCTACATTATTACAGTATATATTTGATCCTATTGATGGCATGTATCACTGTCTATATCATTACAGTATATAGTTGATGCTATTGATGTCCTGTATCACTGTCTACATCATTACAGTATATAGTTGATCCTATTGATGTCCTGTATCACTGTCTACATCATTACAGTATATATTTGATCCTATCAATGACCTGTATCACTGTCTACATCATTACTGTATATAGTTGATGCTATTGATGTCCTGTATCACTGTCTACATCATTACAGTATATATTTGATCCTATCGATGTCCTGTATCACTGTCTACATCATTACAGTATATAGTTGATCCTATTGATGTCCTGTATCACTGTCTACATCATTACAGTATATAGTTGATCATATTGATGTCCTGTATCACTGTCTACATCACTACACTATATAGTTGATCCTATTGATGTCCTGTATCACCGTCTACATCATTACAGAATATAGTTGATCCTATTGATGTCCTGTATCACTGTCTACATCATTACACTATATAGTTGATCCTATTGATGTCCTGTATCACTGTCTACATCATTACAGTATATATTTGATCCTATTGATGTCATGTATCACTGTCTACATCATTACAGTATATAGTTGATGCTATTGATGTTCTGTATCACTGTCTACATCATTACAGTATATATTTGATCCTATCAATGTCCTGTATCACTGTCTATATCATTACAGTATATAGTTGATCCTATTGATGTCCTGTATCACTGTCTATATCATTACAGTATATAGTTGATCCTATCGATGTCCTGTATCATTGTCAATGTCATTACTATATATAGTTGATCCTATTGATGTCCTGTATCATTGTCTATGTCATTACAGTATATAGTTGATCCTATCGATGTCCTGTATCACTGTCTACATCATTACAGTATATAGTTGATCCTATTGATGTCCTGTATCATTGTCTATGTCATTACAGTATATAGTTGATCCTATCGATGTCCTGTATCACTGTCTACATCATTACAGTATATATTTGATCCTATTGATGTCCTGTATCACTGTATACATCATTACAGTATATAGTTGATCCTATCGATGTCCTGTATCACTGTCTACATCATTACAGTATATAGTTGATCCTATTGATGTCCTGTATCATTGTCTATATCATTACTGTATATAGTTGATCCTATCGATGTCCTGTATCACTGTCTACATCATTACAGTATATAGTTGATCCTATTGATGTCCTGTATCATTGTCTATGTCATTACAGTATATAGTTGATCCTATCGATGTCCTGTATCACTGTCTACATCATTACAGTATATAGTTGATCCTATTGATGTCCTGTATCATTGTCTATGTCATTACAGTATATAGTTGATCCTATCGATGTCCTGTATCACTGTCTACATCATTACAGTATATATTTGATCCTATTGATGTCCTGTATCACTGTATACATCATTACAGTATATAGTTGATCCTATCGATGTCCTGTATCACTGTCTACATCATTACAGTATATAGTTGATCCTATTGATGTCCTGTATCATTGTCTATATCATTACTGTATATAGTTGATCCTATCGATGTCCTGTATCACTGTCTACATCATTACAGTATATAGTTGATCCTATTGATGTCCTGTATCACTGTCTACATCACTACACTATATAGTTGATCCTATTGATGTCCTGTATCACCGTCTACATCATTACAGTATATAGTTGATCCTATTGATGTCCTGTATCACTGTCTATATCATTACAGTATATAGTCGATCCTATTGATGTTCTGTATCACTGTCTACATCATTACAGTATATAGTTGATCCTATTGATGTCCTGTATCACCGTCTACATCATTACAGTATATAGTTGATCCTATTGATGTCCTGGATCACTGTCTACATCATTACACTATATAGTTGATCCTATTGATGTCCTGTATCACTGTCTACATCATTACAGTATATATTTGATCCTATTGATGTCATGTATCACTGTCTACATCATTGCAGTATATAGTTGATCCTATTGATGTCATGTATCACTGTCTACATCATTACAGTATATATTTGATCCTATTGATGTCCTGTATCACTGTATACATCATTACACTATATAGGTGATCCTATTGATGTCATGTATCACTGTCTACATTATTACAGTATATATTTGATCCTATTGATGTCCTGTATCACTGTCTACATCATTGCAGTATACAGTTGGTCCTATTGATGTCATGTATCACTGTCTACATTATTACAGTATATAGTTGATCCTATTGATGTCCTGTATCACTGTCTACATCATTGCAGTATACAGTTGGTCCTATTGATGTCATGTATCACTGTCTACATTATTACAGTATATATTTGATCCTATTGATGTCATGTATCACTGTCTACATCATTACAGTATATAGTTGATCCTATTGATGTCCTGTATCACTGTCTACACCATTACAGTATATTTTTAATCCTATTGATGTCCTGTATCACTGTCTACATCATTACAGTATATAGTTGATCCTATTGATGTCCTGTATCATTGTCTATATCATTACAGTATATAGTTGATCCTATTGATGTCCTGTATCACTGTCTACATCATTACAGTATATAGTTGATCCTATTGATGTCCTGTATCACTGTCTACATCATTACAGTATATAGTTGATCCTATCGATGTCCTGTATCATTGTCTATATCATTACAGTATATATTTGATCCTATTGATGTCCTTGTGTCACTGTCTACATCACTACTGTATAGATTTGATCCTATTGATGTCCTGTATCACTGTCTGCATGATTATAGTGTGTAGTTGATGCATTCGACTTTCTCTATGCTGTTCGTCACATGACCCCAATAGGTCTTCCTTTTAGATGGGTTGTTTCACGAAGTTATTTTTGATGTCCCGCGGTCTTTATATTAAAACAATGTCACTGTATATCCGCAAAGTAACCAGTCAATATCGGTTTAAGCATTCAATTCAATATATATGAACTGGCAAGTAATTTTAATTGCTGCGAACCATGTTCTTATTTCAGGGAGTGTTCGATATGAAATTTGAAAATCGATCGACTTCTTCTAAGTATCCAGCTGCCATCTACAAAGAAATCTTGCGATTACACCTCTCCAACCGTAAACGTACTAGATATGGTTTGCAGAAGTATATAAAGTCCTTTATAAGCTGCCAATGAATGGGATCTGTGCATTATTGAATGCATACTAGATAGACCATTTTGAAAACAAAAGAAGTAGCATGTACTGGACATGTTATAAAGGTCTGTGTTTTATTGATGAGCATACAAGCGAAGGCGTCCAAGGTGTAATGGTTTGCGTGCTCCCTTCGAGTGTGGTAGATTGTAGATTCGAATCCAATCGGGACAAATCAAAGACTCTAAAATTGGTATTTTCTGCTTCGCCGCTAATCACGCAGCACCACGGAAGAATTTACTGATATACTCGAAATCAGAGTAATGTGTCAGAGTGGAACGACATGTCTGCTTGCAGACTAATGTGTCAGTGGGCTAGCCCCATGAAAAACTAACTCATCGTGTTGGCCTAGTACAAAGTGGACATCATCATCATCATCATCATCATCATCATCATCATCATCTCATCATGAAATGTAACATGTTCTCGTCATGATATAGCTGTAAAATTGCTAATTTGATGTTAAACAATAATCATTCACTCACTCACCTACAATAGTTCTGTAAAGCGTATTCTTTGTACAGTCTTCTTTGCTAATTTGATGTTAAACAATATACAATTATTGCTTGCACGTAAGGTGAACATCATAATTTTTCACCCGAGGGGTGCTTTTTTACCGAGGGCTTTAGCCCGAGGGAAAGCAACATCCCAAGGGTGAACAATTATGATGTTCACCGCAAGTGCAGGCAATAATTGTTTTATTATACCGAAACTCTATTTACAATAATGTTGGATGCAATAAACACTTATTTGTGTGTTTTTATCTTGTGTTTTCATAAACTTCATATTTGTGTTTTTAGCTTCCGGTCAAGATTGTAATTCCAGAATGCAAAAACGGATACATTTCCGGACAGACATGGAACATCACATTTGTCGACCGATGAAAAACAGTGATGTTTCCCTGGGGTACCAATGTTGTTAAAATATCACTTTTATTTTATATATAATATATATTGTAAGGTATAATAATAATCATTCACTCGCTCACCTACAATAGTTCTGTAAAGCGTATTCTTTGTACAGTCTTCTTTACTGCATGGCATGTTAAGCAAGTATTATACAATTACAGACTTTTGTAGAAGTGAATATGAGTTTTTATTGACCTGTAAAATAATATTGACCGAAGCCAAAGGCTGAGGTTAATATTGGCTTTGCAGGTCAATAAAAACTCATATTCACTGATACAAAAGTCTGTAATTGTTTTATTACATACACTATAATGCTTATGCCGTCACCCGGTGAATATTACTTCCAGCAGGCGAATACCATTATTTATTGACGTCTAGAATTTACTTGGCTAATGTACGGATATTTATAGTCATTATGTAAAAAGAACATTTACATACTTCAAGGTTGAAATCTGACAGGTCTATTAGAACAATTATTGTATTGTAAGTACCTATATGTGACTAAATTGTATGTAAAATCGACTCATTGTTATTTAAATATGTGGTCAATAAATTCGTAGAAATGTGGTATCAGTTTTTATTTAATTCTTATCCATGTCTTAACATCAAAATACAACACTTTATACAGAAATGTAGATGTTGAACAATTACCTCAGTTCTCTTGTAAATTTCCCCCTATATTTTCATATTGTTATGTTTTCAAACGTAATTTACTAAGGATCAACAGAAAAGGCTAAGACAAAGATTATTCTTGTATTTCAAATTTGGAAGAAAACATGTAAAGTAAGAAAAAAAACAATTACAATTTGCTACATTAAAGTTTCAAATTTTATTTTGGAGAAGACTTCATACGTTTGTTCCGTTTCTGTCCATTTTGTCTTTTTTATTGGCAAATAAAACTTGTCTAAGCTAACAATGGCCAAAAAAAAAGAAAAAAGATCTACAAAGTACTACACAAAAAATAAGCATCGAGCAACACGATCACAACTAAAATCCGGCCATTGATTTGTTTGTCCGTCTCAAATTTACGGCTTATGGTCAAAAATATTTTTTTATCAATGTGTGACGTAAATTTGTTTTTGACATTTGCTTCACTGGGCTTGGTACTGCTTTGTCAACTGTTTTACCTATTTTGCTCCAGTATTCTTATACATACTGTTATAATGACAGCTGGAACCTTTGAGCCATAATGAAAGCGGGAGGTTTGGCGCTTTAAGATCTGATTCAACCCACCATTTCTTTAGAAATGCCTGTACCAAGTCAGGGTCATTACGATTTTCACAGTTTTCCGATTGTTGACTGATTTTGTCTGTTTATATACTTATGAGTTTTGTCTTTCCCTTTGTAAGATTGTTCGGAGTTCGGTAATTTTGTTATTACCCTTATCTTCAAGTGAGTGAGTGAGTGATTGTTACTTAGCGCCAACTAAGCAATATTTCAGCTATATCATGGCGACAACAAGCTCTTTTTCAATGAGATGATGATGATATCCGCTTTGTCCTAGACAAAGACGCTGAGTTGCCGGGTTTTATGGTGCTAGCTCACTGAAACAACAGTCCACGAGTAGACATGTCGGTCCACTCGGACACATTATTCTGATTCCGAGCCAAGCAGGCTTTGCTCCTACTCCTTATTGATGCGTGCTTAGCCGAGAAGCAACACATACCAATTTTTAAGTCTTTGGTTTGACCCGTCCGGGGCTCGAACCCACGATCTACCGCACTCGATGCGAGCACGCTAACCATTACACCACTGATGCGGTTTTGGTATCTTCAAATTTTATTCAAGAATCAGGTACCACAAATGTAAAAACAAAATCATGTATATCGGATACCTTTGAAGTTATCTCAGTAGTTATGTCTACACCTATCTGTATACAGGACGACTTCCGTAAATGACTACTATAATGACTACTATCTTAATTTACCTCGAATGTCCACAATAGGTTAATATCATGAATTATTCTTAAACATTGGAATAGGATTAGGGTTATGCCGTTTTACGCCACGTTCAACAATATTTCAGTTATTTGGTAACAATCAGTTTTATTGGTGGAGGAAACCTACAGAAAACCGCCGATCTGCTGGGTTATCTTACTCGTCAGCATGCAAAAACAAAATTAAATATATATCGTATTTTATGTTTTAGGAAAGTAATATTTCGCAATATTATACTTTACGTTTATATTTTTCCTCTTTGTCTTTGCTAGCCAGCCGGTCCATTTAACAGTATATAGACCGGGCCCGGTCCATGTCTTCGCTTAGATTCACCATTACGACGTCAAATTTAAATAGGGCTTGTTTTTGGAGGCGAAGCATAATATAACAAATAGTTCACGGCACTTCGGTCCAAATGGCAGTTTATGGACCGGTCTGTCACCCACAAAATACTATATGGACCTCAGCTTCGCGTTGGTCCATATAATATTTTGTGGGTGACATCCCGGTCAATATACTGCCATATGGCCCTCAGTACCATGAACTATTTGTTAAATATTGTGTTATTAATAGTTTTTTTATACATAATTTGTTCGTTCCGTCATTAAAAACTATGTATATTAAAACAATTTGAGATAAATAAATGATTAACCTTTCGAATTTATAGCTTTAATATATTTATTATTGTCAATATTCAATGGTTTTCTTTTATCTTTGCTTTTCCATTTTTATTAATAAATTATATGACCGTTTATTGAGTTTTCTCTCTATTCATAATAAATATAATATGAGCAAAATTACAGGTATATTCCTTAAATATCCAGCAATACGAATTCCACTAAAATCATAGGTGAGCTCAGGTGCTCATGAAGGGTAAGCAGTATGTGGTTTGACCGTGGTCATAATTCATCAAATAGATTGGTTTGCATCCGATTACAATTTCAAACTTCAAGTATTGTATTCTAGATATTGGAATATGTATTCGACAGGTGTAAATGCTTTCACGGTAGATTGGCACGGTGTTAATGGTTTGTTTGTACATCATCTCTTTTTAATATCACGTGTATTGTATTAGATAGTGTCGAACTTTCGGAACATTGATCTGCAAAAGAATGCTAGAGATATCTGAAAGGCAATCCAAAATGGACAATCCAGAGAAACTGGCAACATTGGATACACATGGCACAGGACGAAGACATACACAAAAGTACAGAAAACTAGAAAAGATGAGCAACACCGATCCCATTCATTCCATTCTGACGCCATTAGCTGTTGAATTCACCTACACATTACATTTTAATTTTGTCCACGAAAAATCTAGTCTGTTCTTTTTTGTTTTAAATAACATTAAGGTTTTTTAAGAGGATCCACAAATATATTGGCGCTTGCGATAACAATAGTCATCGTAAATGCCGGCATTCTTTGAAAACCAGCTTAGCCTGCCACAGTTTGCTGGATACGTTCTTGGAAAGTCAATATCATAATTATTCGGTTGTGATCTGGCAAATTTGAAATAGTTTCTGTTTTCATTATTTAACCAACCCCAATGGCCTTCAGAGCCAATGTCTGTTGCCCCAATCAAATAACTTGTCTCATCTGAAGATAAAAAATAATTTTCAATTAAGCATCATAATTATGTTGGAAAAAAACAAAATGATAGACAAGAAGAGTTTGAAGATACCAAAAGGGTAATCAGAATCCGTATATCGAAGGACGGACAACACAATGGGCAAAATAAAAAGGACAAAGGGACATACAACGATCTACAAAACATACATATAAAACTAAAGATCGAGTAACACGAACCCTACTAAAAACCGGGGGTGAACTCAGGTGCTCCGGAAGGGTAAACAGTTCCTGCTGCATAAACAAAACCAGCCTGTTAGAAGAATTATAGGAATCAATTATGAATAGATATCGGTGCTTACGGTTTTATTATCGACACTATCAGTGGTGGATATAAGATACCATTTTATTCTATTCCACTTCCAAAAAATATAATTATTAATAAAGCTAAGGTTCTCCCCCCTCAGGTATATGTCACCTTAGCCGACTTAGGCTCTTTAGTTTTCGTGCTCTCAAAGACCTTTACATGAATTTGATTTCAAATATTTTTGCTTTGAATGTACCCGATGAAGATTGTTCCAGAAAAGTGTCGTGTGCACAACATTAGATATCTACATTTTATTACATTGTATTTATCTTGAACACATACAGCCATACAAGATCACGGATATGTTCTACTTGTCGCTAACACTTTCCAGTCCTTTCTTCATTCATGACTTAATACCGGGTTTGTAACTAGAGTAACACGACGGGTGTCACTAGTGGAGCAGGAACTGTTCACCCTTCCAGGATCACCTGCGTTCACTCCAGGATTTTAATGGGGTTCGTGTTATTCGATCTTTAGTTTTATGTGTAATGTTTTGTAGATCGTTGTTTGTCATTTTATCCTTTTTCTTTTGGCCATTGTGTTGTCTGTCCTTTGATTTGCGGATTCTGATTTCCCCTTTGGTATCTTCAAACTTATCTTCTTACATATAGCACAAAGTGTGTCTTCATCTTAAGAGCTTTGAAAAGACATATTCAGTTCTTGGTAATGAAAACGTTGATATCCAATTTAGTTCCCATGTCGCGTTTCTGGAATAACTTTCATCTGGAATATTGCTTATTTTATTGCTAAACATCTACACTCACTGGTCAAAAGTATTTCCTCACTAAGATATTTCTCTATAAATTTCATATAAAACCACTTATTTTCATAACATTCTCATGAAGTCATTCCTTAGCCGATTTTCATGAAATTTTCACCTGTAATAGTAGAATTATATTAGTTTATTTTAATATCTTCATGTAATTTTTTCGAACTTTTATTTACCAGCATGTATGATTTAAACACAAATGTAAATTCTTGACGTCACAATTTTATATGATTATATAGTAAGATTTGGTGAAAAAATTAAACTTCGTTTTTAAGTAAATTTGTAAGAGAAAGTAGAAATACAATTATTTAAAAATTATACGAAGAAGAAACTATATTTATTTCTGCATTTAATACTGAAAATTTCATGAAAATTAGATAAGGAATGACTTCATGAGAGTATTATGAAAATAAGTGGTTTTATATGAAATATATAGGGAAATATCTTAGTGAGGAAATACTTTTGACCCGTGAGTGTAGCTATTGATATTAAAAACTCATTATCATGGTGTTCTTATAGCAGGTATACTTGAGCAACTTTTATTTTGGAAAGATTTTATTTGAGATGTAAATATTAAACATTTTTGCATTGACCACAGATGAATCGTGTCAGAGTATTGTATATAGTGATGCCAGTGACATGTTTTGTTGGTTTATTGATGGCGTACTGGTTAGCATGCTGGGCTCGAGCGCGGGAGGAAGAACAGATTCAAGATACTAAAGGAATAATCAGAAGCGATAAATCGAAGAAGGAAAAACAATACAATGGACAGTGGAATAAAGCCAACCGGAAAAACAATGATCAACAAAACACTACACAGAAAGCTAAATATCCAGCAATTATAATGTAACGCGTATTTTCATTGGCTATCGAGGGCCGTCAAATCTGCAGTTGACAGGCCTGAAGGAATGCTATATTCCTACGCCGAATGCACTTGCTTGCTAACAATATGGCTGACCCAAATATTTCCAACTATGAATTTGATGCTGACGACCTATTTAGGAGATAACTGTATTGTATTTGAAAATTTCACGTCATTAATTGGAGATTTGATGGTCGCAAATCGAGTTTACTGTCCATTCTAATGCAATGCTGTGCATAAAAATGTATTCTTGCATATCCCTCGGTCTAAAAAGCATAAAAATAAAAATTCCGGGAAATATTGTTGAACGACTTTGGCACATAAACAACGTGACGTCATATACAGACTTCCAGTTTAAAATGTAAAGATCACACGTTATTTGGCTTCGTGTACGCTTCAACTTAGATAGAATTTAACTCAAATAAGTTTTCAAGTAGGCATTTTAATTATTTTTGTGCATTGTTGTACATATGACATGTAGGATTTCACGTGTTCAAGATGTAGGATCCTTAAACAACTACATTACTATTTTTAGCGGAAGGAATTTGAAAAGTGCATATATTTCGTCATTTATTTGTATGTTTTCAAACTAGTGTGTACACGTTGGGAGAATTTCATAAGAATAGGAATAACAGTACTGTATTTGAAGAGTTGTCGGTGTTAATTGTGGATTTGACACCTGCAACTCTTCAAATACAGTACTGTTATTCCTTAAATATCCAGCAATGCGAATCCCACTAAAATCATAGATGAGCTCAGGTGCTCATGAAGGGTAAGCAGTATGTGGTTTGACCGTGGTCATAATTCATCAAATAGATTGGTTTGCATCCGATTACAATTTCAAACTTCAAGTATTGTATTCTAGATATTGGAATATGTATTCGACAGGTGTAAATGCATTCACGGTAGATTGGCACGGTGTTAACGGTTTGTTTGTACATCATCTCTTTTTAATATCACGTGTATTGTATTAGATAGTGTCGAACTTTCGGAACATTGATCTGCAAAAGAATGCTAGAGATATCTGAAAGGCAATCCAAAATGGACAATCCAGAGAAACTGGCAACATTGGATACACATGGCACAGGACGAAGACATACACAAAAGTACAGAAAACTAGAAAAGATGAGCAACACCGATCCCATTCATTCCATTCTGACGCCATTAGCTGTTGAATTCACCTACACATTACATTTTAATTTTGTCCACGAAAAATCTAGTCTGTTCTTTTTTGTTTTAAATAACATTAAGGTTCCTTAAGAGGATCCACAAATATATTGGCGCTTGCGATAACAATAGTCATCGTAAATGCCGGCATTCTTTGAAAACCAGCTTAGCCTGCCACAGTTTGCTGGATACGTTCTTGGAAAGTCAATATCATAATTATTCGGTTGTGATATGGCAAATTTGAAATAGTTTCTGTTTTCATTATTTAACCAACGCCAATGGCCTTCAGAGCCAATGTCTGTTGCCCCAATAAAATAACTTGTCTCATCTGAAGATAAAAAATAATTTTCAATTAAGCATCATAATTATGTTGGAAAAAAACAAAATGATAGACAAGAAGAGTTTGAAGATACCAAAAGGGTAATCAGAATCCGTATATCGAAGGACGGACAACACAATGGGCAAAATAAAAAGGACAAAGGGACATACAACGATCTACAAAACATACATATAAAACTAAAGATCGAGTAACACGAACCCTACTAAAAACCGGGGGTGAACTCAGGTGCTCTGGAAGGGTAAACAGTTCCTGCTGCATAAACAAAACCAGCCTGTTAGAAGAATTATAGGAATCAATTATGAATAGATATCGGTGCTTACGGTTTTATTATCGACACTATCAGTGGTGGATATAAGATACCATTTTATTCTATTCCACTTCCAAAAAATATAATTATTAATAAAGCTAAGGTTCTCCCCCCTCAGGTATATGTCACCTTAGCCGACTTAGGCTCTTTAGTTTTCGTGCTCTCAAAGACCTTTACATGAATTTGATTTCAAATATTTTTGCTTTGAATGTACCCGATGAAGATTGTTCCAGAAAAGTGTCGTGTGCACAACATTAGATATCTACATTTTATTACATTGTATTTATCTTGAACACATACAGCCATACAAGATCACGGATATGTTCTACTTGTCGCTAACACTTTCCAGTCCTTTCTTCATTCATGACTTAATACCGGGTTTGTAACTAGAGTAACACGACGGGTGTCACTAGTGGAGCAGGAACTGTTCACCCTTCCAGGATCACCTGCGTTCACTCCAGGATTTTAATGGGGTTCGTGTTATTCGATCTTTAGTTTTATGTGTAATGTTTTGTAGATCGTTGTTTGTCATTTTATCCTTTTTCTTTTGGCCATTGTGTTGTCTGTCCTTTGATTTGCGGATTCTGATTTCCCCTTTGGTATCTTCAAACTTATCTTCTTACATATAGCACAAAGTGTGTCTTCATCTTAAGAGCTTTGAAAAGACATATTCAGTTCTTGGTAATGAAAACGTTGATATCCAATTTAGTTCCCATGTCGCGTTTCTGGAATAACTTTCATCTGGAATATTGCTTATTTTATTGCTAAACATCTACACTCACTGGTCAAAAGTATTTCCTCACTAAGATATTTCTCTATAAATTTCATATAAAACCACTTATTTTCATAACATTCTCATGAAGTCATTCCTTAGCCGATTTTCATGAAATTTTCACCTGTAATAGTAGAATTATATTAGTTTATTTTAATATCTTCATGTAATTTTTTCGAACTTTTATTTACCAGCATGTATAATTTAAACACAAATGTAAATTCTTGACGTCACAATTTTATATGATTATATAGTAAGATTTGGTGAAAAAATTAAACTTCGTTTTTAAGTAAATTTGTAAGAGAAAGTAGAAATACAATTATTTAAAAATTATACGAAGAAGAAACTATATTTATTTCTGCATTTAATACTGAAAATTTCATGAAAATTAGATAAGGAATGACTTCATGAGAGTATTATGAAAATAAGTGGTTTTATATGAAATATATAGGGAAATATCTTAGTGAGGAAATACTTTTGACCCGTGAGTGTAGCTATTGATATTAAAAACTCATTATCATGGTGTTCTTATAGCAGGTATACTTGAGCAACTTTTATTTTGGAAAGATTTTATTTGAGATGTAAATGTTAAACATTTTTGCATTGACCACAGATGAATCGTGTCAGAGTATTGTATATAGTGATGCCAGTGACATGTTTTGTTGGTTTATTGATGGCGTACTGGTTAGCATGCTGGGCTCGAGCGCGGGAGGAAGAACAGATTCAAGATACTAAAGGAATAATCAGAAGCGATAAATCGAAGAAGGAAAAACAATACAATGGACAGTGGAATAAAGCCAACCGGAAAAACAATGATCAACAAAACACTACACAGAAAGCTAAATATCCAGCAATTATAATGTAACGCGTATTTTCATTGGCTATCGAGAGCTGTCAAATCTGCAGTTGACAGGCCTGAAGGAATGCTATATTCCTACGCCGAATGTGATTGTTTGTAAACAATATGGCTGACCCAAATATTTCCAACTATGAACCTGATGCTGACGACCTATTTAGGAGATAACTGTATTGTATTTGAAAGTTTCACGTCATTAATTGGAGATTTGATGGTCGCAAATCGAGTTTACTGTCCATTCTAATGCAATACTGTGCATAAAAATGTATTCTTGCATATCACTGCGTCTAAAAAGTACAAAAATAAAACTTCCGGGAAATATTGTTGAACGACTTTGGCACATACACAACGTGACGTCATATGAGGACTTCCAGTTTAAAATGTAAAGATCACACGTTATTTAGCTTCGTGTACGCTTCAACTTAGATAGAATTTAACTAAAATAAGTTTTCAAGGTAGGCATTTTAATAATTTTTGTGCATTGTTGTACATATGACATGTAGGATTTCACGTTTGTCGGTGTCAATTGTGGATTTGACACCTGCAACTCTTCAAATAGAGTACTGTTATTCCTTAAATATCCAGCAATGCGAATCCCATTAAAATCATAGGTGAGCTCAGGTGCTCATGAAGAGTAAGCAGTATGTGGTTTGACCGTGGTCATAATTCATCAAATAGATTGGTTTGCATCCGATCACAATTTCAAACTTCAAGTATTGTATTCTAGATATTGGAATATGTATTCGACAGGTGTAAATGCATTCACGGTAGATTGGCACGGTGTTAATGGTTTGTTTGTACATCATCTCTTTTTAATATCACGTGTATTGTATTAGATAGTGTCGAACTTTCGGAGCATTGATCTACAAATAAACGTTAGAGAAAACCGAAAGGCAATCCAGAATGGACAATCCAGAGAAACTGGATACACAAGACACAGGACGAAGACATACAAAAATGCACAGAAAACTAGAAAAGATGAGCAACACGGATCCCATTCATTCCATTCTGACGCTATAGCTGTTGAATTCACCTACACATTATATTTTAATTTTGTCCATTCTAAAATTAGTCTGTTCATTATTTGTTCTAAATAACATTGAGGTTCTTTAAGAGGATCCACAACTATATTGGCGCTTGCGATAACAATTGTCATCGTAAATACCGGCATTCTTTGAACGCCCGCCTAGCCTGCCACAGTTTGCTGGATACGTTGTTGGAAAGTCACTATCATAATTATTCGGTTGTGGTCTGGCGAAGTTGAAATAGTTTCTGTTTTCATTATTTAACCAACGCCAATTGCCTTCAGAGTTAATGTCTGTTGCCCCACTAAAATAAGTTTTCTTAGACGATCGATCTGATGATAATTTTTCTGATTCCGAACCATTACACCACCGATGCGGAATCAAGTATGATGGTAAAATATTATATTAAAATCAACAACGGAATTGCTCGTTAACTTCATGGTTTCAACAATATCTCCGTTATACGACGGCAGTTAGTTTTATTGGTCTATAAAAGAAGGGTATCAAACAAAGACCACTGATCGGCCATATGTATCAGACAACTTTTATCACATAAATAATCATTAACGAAAACAGATGGTTCAATCAAGTATGGACAATCCAGAGACACGGACAATGTTAGTCACAAGACAGAGAACAAATACAAAGAAAACAAACAAATCACAGTATAGAAATATACAGAGTAGATACACGGAATTCACAATAGAACCAGATGTGAACCCATGTGCTCCAGAAGGGTAAGCAGTTCCTGCTTCTTGTTAGACACCCGCCATATTACTCACATAGTAAAGTCGAGGTGGATACTACTATATGTAACTAAATACAAATAACATAAATAAGACAATGTTGTACTAAACTCAATTTGCGACCATCAAATCTCCAATTGATGCCGTGAAATTTTCAAATACAATACAGTTATCTCCTAAATAACATAATTAAGACAATGTTGTACTAAATGCAACTCGAAAAGGGCGACAATGTAATGTAGCGGCGATGGGCACCGGTATATATACAAAACTACCATGCACATCCTGACAGGGTAGCTCTTTATTTTGATTCCATGGGATATTTTGTTTTTAAAAATGAAAACCGTCATGACGTCATTTATTTTCATGTCTTTGGCATATAGGCAATCAGCAAAAACAATTATATGCATATGTCATTCCATAAACGATCCCGATATATTAATCTGAAGATTTACCGTTCGAGATTTGAAGAATCAACTGCTTAAATTGTAAGATTTTATTTATCTTATGACAACATATCGTCGGAAACCCACAGCTGATCACGCTTCGATTACTCCCCAACTCACCCGTTGGTCAACTAGCAGAGAAAACCTCGTAGCCCTGTGATTTTTTTTAAAACACTGTGCTAAACCCCAATAATTGTCTTGATAGTCCAATCAAATCACAGATTTTAAATGTATCTAAATTAAGTACGGAACTCCTTGTATATTGTGGGAGCCGCCCTTTTCCTGTATAGCTTTTCACCTCAAATAAGGAGATTACCAATATCAAACAATTAATTTGATTGGTAACTATGAATAGCCTTTTTCAATTAAACGAGGATTTCTCTGCCAGTTGACCACGGGAACAGTAATTGGAGCGTGATCAGCTATGGGTTACGAACGATGATGACAACAATATTGTTGTCCAATTGAAACCTCATGCTAATTTTATACCAAAGTAGTTATGTCGTAATCATGTAGCATATATCCGTTTACTGAAGAAGACGGCGATATATTGTTGAAGCGTAGTCAAGCGCACCGTCAATTTTGTAGAAAAAAGTAGTCCCGGACGAAGGTAAAGCCGATATAATCGTGCTGACCATCGGGATCATGATGAGGTCTGCTTAGTACTAGACCAGAACGCTTAGTTGGATTTTCATAGTACTAGCTCGCCGAAGCAACAATCTGCGGGTAGACATGTCGCTTCACTCGGACGCATTATTCTCATTCAGAGCCAACCTGTCTTTGCTCTTACTCCTTAATGCTGCGTGTTTAGAGGAAATGCAGCTTATGCCAATTTTAGAGTCTTTGGTTTGATCCGGCCGGTGTTCAAGCTCATGATCTACCACACTCGATAACCATTACACCATCGTGGCGGTTGAAAATACACGAAAAGCAATAACATACTTACAGAACAAATCAACAAATTCTGCTGTGATGTTGAATTTTTTTTCAGTATCCAATGATATTAACTGGCCACCAGAAAGCTCACAGTCTGTATTTGCGTCCTGCCAGGTTTTTTCTATGTTCATGACTTTGAAGCACATTCCTTTGAAATATATATAATCGCTTCTTTCACAAACTGAAAAAAGAAGACATAATGTTAGTGCCTTTCTTGCTATTATATCGCTTGAGTATTATCCCATTATGTAGTGGACGGTGCCATGTTATTGTCACGTGATATTAAATATTGGTCACGTGACAATACATATTGGTCACGTGATATTGCATATTGCAATATGCTTGAACATTTACAGAAGTGAATTCCTAGCAAATAATTACATATGTCATATTTTTAAACATTATATTATAATAAAAGATTACCCGGGCATTCAAATGCCTCCGAGTACTTTTTTTTCTTTTTTCAATATTTACAAAACATGAAATATAGACAGGTGATAATACTTTTGCTAATCAAAACCCAGTCTCCTCCCGAATAAGACGGATCGTCGTGATCGTGATTCCATGATAGTTGAATTTACAAATGCCTTTGCAATCAGTGCCTATCACCACTAAAGTTATAAGTTCCAATCCAGCTCATAGCGAGTAATACTCGATACAACATTATGTGATAAGTTTGCCAGTGACTCTGCGGCAGGCCGGTGGTTTCTCCGGGTACTCCGGTTTCCTCCACCAATAAAACTGATCGTCACGATATAACTGAAATATTGTTGAAAGTGGCGTTAAACACCATAAATCAAACCCGAATAAGAGAATGGTTACATGGTGACTAACTTAACTTAACCTTACCTCCAAGTGGTTGTTTAGCATACACTTTGGTATGGTCGTCGTGGTTTTTTATCATGACGAAATTGTCTTTTGTTGGATAAGCACTGCAATAACAATCAGTCTTTGTAATTTTTACTATATAGCATTCTTTATTGACTGAACAATATTGGAAACATTCAGTCATGAAGTCTTTAGTTACGGCTTGGTACATATAGTAATTGGGGGTAAAGCCGGCAAGGTCTTCTTCTATTTTTTGAAACACCCAATCTTCGCCATGAGCTGAAATTAAAAAAAAAATATGTCTATGTATGATTGATTGATTGGTGTTCAATGTTTCAATTTGACTGATTGATTGGTGCTTAATATATTAATTTGATTGATTAATTGGTGCTTAACGGAATGTAATATTTCAATTTGATTGATTGATTGTTTTTTACGGCGTTTACTATTTCAATTTGATTGAATGATTGGTGTTTAACCTTTTAATTTGATTGATTGATTGATGGTTGTCATTTTAATTGATTGATTGATTTGTGCTTAACGGGGTTTAATATTTCAATTTGAACATGCACTATAATATACATGCAATCAAATTCAACCTCTTAGGTACATAGTTTTATTGTAAAATTTGCATTGCATTTAAACTCGACCATGTTTATATTTTGAATTTTTTACAATGCTATGATAAGATAAGATAATATTTTATTGTCCAATCAAGGTCTCAGCAAGAAGCAGATTCACTACAGTGATATATATTACAAAAAACATTCTAATACATAAATGTAATAAACAGTATACAAACAAGCAATTTGCAGAAATTAAATTGGTACACAAGTACTAAGCATATCTATGTCTTACTGATGAGAGATGTATGTGTATTGTATATGTTTTTAATTAATAGGGAATTTAAGAAGTTCCATATGACGACTTTTAACTTGTATACAACAAATGATAGTGATAACCTATACTATATAGGGCCGTCGTGGTCGTGTTAAACTTGGATGTTCAATTACATGTACAATCAGTGACAGGTCGGTGTTTTTCTCCGAGTACTCCGGTTTCCTCCACCAATAAACCTGACCGCCAGGATATAGCTGGAATATTATTGAAAGTGGTGTTAACATCATAAACCTTAGCCAAACCTATATTGTATAGAACAGGGGCGGATACAGGGGGTGCACCCGGCGCGCGCCCCCCTCCCACTAAAATTTGAAAAAATACGATTTTTTGGCGTAAAATTGTGATTTTTCACACGAAATACCCCAAAAATTATCGCGCCTCCCTCCGCTCGGCGCAATTTTTTTATGTGCGCCTCCCCCCCCCCCTAACTTGAAATCCTGGATCCGCCCCTGTAGACCGCCAATGACGACAATATGATTATTGATTGATATACAAAAATGATAGTTCTCACCTTTATTGTGTAGACAAAAGATGACGAATAAAGGTATAAAATATATATCCATGCTCACAAATTAACATATAATATTAACCTGGTATTCTTCATTTGATCTCTGTGATATATTTCATGGTAATTTAAAATATTGTCTGTTTCATGTAATTAACATATTTATATATTTTGTCAATTAAATCAATGGATACTAATGTATTTATATAAAATTAATTGGACATGAAACTGTTACTTATTCCTTGTGATAACATTAACACTGAATGTTTGTGTTGAATTAAATACTGGCACAATGGATACTAATGGAATACAAATGATCAATTCTAATATGACGTCCTTCAAACGCTTTGAGTCCAAACCCGTGGTAAAAAAAATAATAATCTATGACCGATTAAATTTATGACGTCATCGACAATTTATAACGATATTCTACCAATTTTTACATATTAGAATCGAAATAATTCATGGAAGTCATATGTATATATTGTTTTTACCACGGGTAGGCCTTTATGTCAGCTTTTTACCCCTCGCTTACGCTCGGGGTAAAATTTCGTGACATAAAGGCCTACCCGTGGTAAAAACAATATATACATATGGCTTCTATGAATTATTTCTTAATTTTACCACGAGCGGTAGCGAGGAGTAAAATGAAGGCATAAAGTGACAACCCGTGGTAAAAGCAATATAAATATATGGCTACCGGTAATTATTTCGATTCTAATAGGACAATTACGGAAAATTTACAAATCGAAGCGCCCTAGGTCATCCAGTGTTTTTGGCTGTTCTGTTAATTAAACCGACTGAAATGTTACAATAACATTTCGTTTTTTCCAAAGAATTTTGAAATGACAACCGGAAAGGTGTTTCAATGTCGATGGTAAATAAGTTTTGAAGTTTCTAAATATTGTCATTCATGAACACCAATTCAAAAGAAAGGGAAAATTCCACTTTGACGAGGAGGCGTACACGAAGCCCACAAAGCCTGATCTTTACGTTTTACACTGGAAGTCTTCATATGACGTCATGTTGTTTTTGTTCCAAAGTCGTCAACAACATTTCGCGGAATTTTAATTTGTGTGATTGTTAGACCCAGGGATATGTAAGAATACATTTTAATGTTCAGTATTGCATTAGAATGGAGATAAAAATACAAATACTATACTCTGATCTCCTAATTTTAAACACTTCATTTTTAAATTGAACACTCATGTTTATTTATTTTGTGTATTGCATCATTGGCCATCTTTTACAAGGGAGTGTCATGGAACAGTCGCTTTATAAACACTAGCCACGTCTATCTATGACGTAATCGGTCATAGATACATATTTTTTTTCATCACGGGTTTGAACTCAAAGCGCTTGAAGGACGTCATATTAGAATTAAGAAATAATTCATGGAAGCCATATGTATATTTTGTTTTTACCACGGGTAGGCCTTTATGTCACGAAGTTTTACCCCGAGCGTGAGCGAGTGGTAAAAAGCTGACATAAAGGCCTACCCTTGGTAAAAACAATATATACATATGGCTTCCATGAATTATTTCGATTCTAATATGTAAAAATTGGTAAAATATCGCTATAAATTGTCGATGACGTCATAAATTTAATCGGTCATAGATTAATATTATTTTTACCACGGATTTGGACTCAAAGCGTTTGAAGGACGTCGTATTAGAATATTCGGCATAAAGTGCCAACCCGTGGTAAAAACAATATAAATATATGGCTACCGGTAATTATTTCTTAATTCTAATATGACATGCTGTTTTGGCTTTGTAAGCAAAAGGGTATAAACATCCCCGATTTATTATGACTTGCACGGGCTGATGATCATGACGTATTTGGCTGTTCTATTATATCTGGGTTGCGTTCAATATCGTAGCAGCTAGCCTAGCTGCTAGGTAAACTAGCCATGACGTTATTGAACGATTAGCTACGTAGCAGTGCTAACAAATATGGCGCCAATCATACGCTCCCGAAGTTCGGGAGCGTTAATGGTAAAAGTATGAATATGTACTACTATGGCACTTCAAAATCTTCAACAATATGGCTGTCAAACCGGAAATAAATTAAAAGAAAAATCACGTGACCTAAGCCGGAACTCTAGTCGAAATAAAAATGAAGCAATGTTCGGTAGCGGATAAGAAAACTGTTCGGAGTTTGGAGTTTTAGGTGGTGTTATTTTTAAGCTTGATATTTTGTAAACAGGAAGAAAAATTACTGTTCTTCGGGAGCGTTTCAGGTTGCACCTGCCTCATATTATAGAATAATTTTTTGGAACATTTTAGCTAATTGTATTTGTCTAGTTACCTTAATAAATTATCATCCGTATTAAAAGCGTTGTCACTTCCTGCAATGCCACTATTTTTACCTTACGAAATTAAATTTAGTTTTAGCCGCCATCTTGGATTCAAAAGCTAGCAGACATTTTTAAGCTAGCTAGAACTATGTAGCGGCTAAGCTAGCTTTCCGTTCAATATGATTTTTCTACGTAGCTCAACCTAGCAGCTACGATGTTGAACGCACCCCTGTTTACAAAGCTAAAACAACACGTCATAGTAATAATTTATGGAAGGGGTAAGTTTGTTGGAGATTTTAATTTGGGTACACTATAAAGGAATGTGGATTAAAAATTTATCGTATATGTCCTATCGCTCGGGGTAAAATTTTTACGCAGATAATGCTATCTATATTAAAATCTCTAACAAACTTACCCCTTTCATGAATTATTTCTTAATTTTGATTTAAGCAATTTTTCTATCGTCATATATTGAATTCATAATGTAAATGTTACAGCCTACACGGCATGACGATATTTAAGTCCACATTTAAGAGTGGGTGATTGTTGCTTAACGCCAACTCAGCAATTTTGCAGCTATATGGACACGAAACACTTACTTATTCCCTGTGATAACATTAACACTGATTGCTTGTTGTGAATTCAATACTGGTACAATGGAGACTAATGGAAATTATCAATTTTTGATTTAAGCAATTTTTCTATATATTGTACTTTTATTAAAAAAAATTTCTATCGTCAAATATTTATTATATTATGTAAATGTTACAGCTCACGACATGACGACATTTAAGTCAATTTTAAGACAGGTATTATAGATATCTTTTTTTCTTCAAAATATATTAATTTTAATTCAATTATAATCACTTTTGAAAACAGTTTTATAGATTTTGGAAGGATGACGTTCTGAAACCAGTTCAGATGTTCCAATCATTTCGACTATGATGCAATTTCTGGTCGTTTCCTCCCACCATCATATCAGAAAGATATTAGCTGAATATTTAAGGAATATTTGAAATTGTTGAACAGGTTATACGATATAACCTGGTTTGGGTCAGTTTACGCTTAATAAACCGCGAAGCCATTTATGAAAAGCGTAAACTGACCCAAACCAGGTTATGCACGTATAACCTGTTCAACAATTTCAGATATTCCTTCTAATTTAATTCTTGCAACAAAATTTAAAGATTCCTCGATTTTAATTACGATTATTTCATGTGATTATCTGAATTTGTCGTTGGCGGATGAATACGTTGGTAATGTCACAATACCAACCCGGGTTATCGAGTATAACCAAAATTTTCTCCACGCGGATTAGCCAACAATCAGATTGAAATATTCAAATCAAATTAAATTATATGTAACAAGACATACCCTGCATTGTGACAGTTATATAATATTTTATATATTTAACTGGACAAAACAGGTTTCCGTTATTCAGATGGGGTGGACCCGGCTCGTGCCCTCTCTAAATAAAAATACCAACGCTGACATATAGCTGGGTGAGCCGCTTTATATATTGTTTTAGAGAACACTGGGTCGTAATATTGAACTTAATACATAATATATTTATCCTTCTCCACACAAAAGTTGTTCGGCATATACCGTTTACACAAATAGTAACTGGTATTGACCATCATTTAAATATTTGAACATTTAAAGTTTGGTTAGAAGATTACAATTGCCGTCAATATTGAGGTAAGTTCGCATCCCGCTCATGGCGAGGCGTACTCGAAGCAAGATCATGTGTTAAAGTTTGTCAGTGACTTGCGACAGTTCGGTTGTTTTCTCCGGGTCCTCCGGTTTCCTCCACCAAAAAAAAACTGACCGACACGATATAGCTGAAATATTGTTGAAACAGGCGTTAAATACCATAATCCCCTTGAGGTAAATGTCAAGAAATGGGACAGAAGAATTTGTTGTTATATTTTTTATGGAATCCAATTACAAAGTAACAAAGTTTAGATTATTGACTGACAGAACATCATCGATATATTAATCAATTATAAACGCTACTGTGACGTTTATTTTGTTAATTTAATCTAAAATGGAAACAAACAGCAAAATAAATGTAAATATAATTTTATTCTGATTTCAGCGGTCTACGAGGATATCGAGTAATACAGAGATACAGTCTAGTTTCTCCACTGTGGAGTGTACACTACCTCCCACACGGGCATCCACTAGTTGCACGGGACGAACGAATGAAATACACAGCTTGTCTGTAAGAAGAAATATACACGAGTCTCTCGTGTGTGGATAATATCATTCTCATTCCATGCAAAGGTTAGGGTTATGGTGTTTAACGCCACTTTCAACAATTGTTCAGCTATATTGTGGCGGTCAGTTTTATTGGTGGAGGAAACCGCAGTACTCGAAGAAAACCACCGACCTGTCGCAAGTCAATGACAAACTTCATCACATAATGTCGCATCGAGTACACCTCGCCATGAACGGGGTTCGAACTCACAACTTTAGCGGTGATAGGCACTGATTGCACAGAAATTTGTAAATTCAATTACCATACGATTACGACCACGACGACCCCTTCCAGTTTTAGCTGAGCACCTGGGGTCAATAACAGCAATATTTCGAGCCCCTTGTCATCTACTATCTCTCCTTTGTTATTTGAGGCAAAAAAGAAAAGAGGCCCATTGTGGTTTGTTTGTTGTTGTTTTGTTAACCTATTATCGTCATACATATTGCTGAAATACTTAACTATTTAATTCACATGATTAAATTTGATAAACCCCCCTGACACGATAGTTCCTGTTATCTGATCTTTTGGTATGATTATTGCAAGTCTTGATAAATAATGAAATCTGAAAAATTGTTTATATAATATGGATTGCTTCACTTGATTTTCATAAAATACAATATAATATTGATTATTGAAATATTTTGTTTCCTAAAATAACACAGGCATTCATATGGGAACCAACTATGTTCCTCCTCTCACATACTTCTTCACTTCTTCGTATGAGACAGACTTCATGCAAACGAAAAGAGGCTAACCCGATCATTTAATTCGCATTTTCCTATATAGATGATGTCCTTTCACTAAGCAATTCAAAGTTTGGTGATTATCTATTCTATTGAACATACAATAAAGGACACCACAGATACAACTAGGTCCGCTTCATACCTTGACCCATACCTACAAATTGACAGTGAGGGACGGTTAAATACGAAGATTTACGACAAAAGAGATGATTTCAATTGTCCCGTTGTGAACTTTTCATTTATACGTAGCAACATTCCATCAGTAGTAAACCGCATAAGTGGTGTAATGGCTAGCGTGCTCGCCTCGAGTGCGGTTGATCTTGGGTTCGATCCCCGATCGGGTCTAGTCAAAGACTATAAAATTGGTATTTGTTGTTTCTCCGCTAAGCAGGCAGCATTAAGGAGAAAGAGCAAAGACTGGTTGGCCCGGAATCAGGATAACGTGTCCGAGTGGGGCAACATGTCTTTCCAAGGATTGTTGTTTCAGTGAGCAAGCACTATAAAAATCCAACAAAGCGTGTTGGTCTAGTACAAAGAGGACCTCGTCATCATTTCATTGTAAGTTAACTTGTTCTCGCCATGATATAGCTGAAAAATGTTGGCGTTAACCAACAATCACTCACTCACTCCCCATCAGCAGTTTTACCTGTACATTGTATATTGATTATATATCTCTCAGTTGATACTCTATTCCAGAGCCTGTGATATCTGTTGTGACTTCCTTAATAGAGGGTTACTGCTAACAATAAGAAGCTATTGAACCAAGTGCTCCCATAGGTTTATTTGAAGTCATCACCTCGGAAGTTTGACGGTGGTCGTTCCGGAATATTTGTGTCACATATGGCCACATATTTGTGTCACACATGGCCACATATTTGCGTCACATATGGCCACATATTTGTGTCACACATGGCCACATATTTGTGTCACACATGGCCACATATTCGTGTCACACATGCCCACATATTTGTTCCCTTTGTCATAAACACCATGCCATTTTGTCCTAATTCTTGACTTATCGCTGGTGTTTAACAAGAGTAGCACCACGTGTGCCACTAGTGAAGATGAAACTGCTTTCCCTTCTTCAACACCTGAGTTCACACGGGTTTTTTGTGGGGTTCGTGTTGCTCAATCGTTAGCTTTCTTAGTAATGTTTTGCTTTTCTTTAGATCATTGTGTTCGATTTACGTCTTCTGATTATTCTACAAAATAAAGTTTCGGTGTATCTTAGTATTCTTCGGCACTGCTTAGCTTGTTTTCAGTCTCATCATTTTAATCCTTGTGCAGGTGCATGCAACAAACCAGATCAGATTAGACAAGACTAGCAAAAATAACAACTTAACTGGCAGTATATCAAGAAATTGGAGACCAAAGAAAAATTGCAATATTTCTTTATATTTTGTTTTTCTTAAATGCCATATTATTGCCAAAAACATATTGAGCCTCTATTGAAATATAATTCACAGATTAATTTTTTTCATTTTAATGATGAACTCGATTGCTGCATCTATCCTCTATAGATAGTATAACATATGTTGAATTCATTCAGTACTTATATATACGGGATTTATATTAGAACCTATAATGCAGGGTACAACTGCTAGCTATATGGGACGAATCAGGCACACAGCTCGAATCTATGGGCGATGTAAATATATGCTTATTTTTTTAATTAATTTATTTTCCACCTCTTTTTTTTTGTTTCTTGTTTTGTTTTGTTTTTGTTTTTGCTTTTATAATGCCAGACTCTTTTCATAATACAAATTTGCAGCGCATCGTAATGAGGTTGTATCAAGTACACCCGTCTGAGGTAAAACATTTGGAGATGCTTAGTCAGTCAGTAACTTTCACAAAAAGCTTAACCAGTCAGTAAATTGCATAAGAAGCTAAGCCAATCAATAACGTGTACAACAAACTTAGCTAGTCCGTAACTGGCACAAGACGCTTAACCTGTAAGTTATGCAAGAATCAAATATTGTTAATGGAGTTATGCTGATTCACAGAGATAATTGTGTTCTTGAAGGCAATATTCATCAATAATGTTATATCTTGCAGCAGTCAATGCACCACAATTTGCCGGCATGCCTGTAAAGTCTTCATCTACATTGTTAATTCTAAACCAACTGAACTTATTAAAGCTGACAGTGTCACCATTCATCCATTTCCAGTTACCTTCGTCTCCTTCGTCTGTGGCCCCTACAAAACGATGGCCCTTAGCTTTCGGATCTGTAAAATAAATACCAATGATATATTGTCTTATTTGTGTTTTTGTTTTATTGCCCATAGTGGTGTCCTACGACTATACGTGCAGCATGACGGGTGTCTGTAAAGAAGCAGAACCTTTCCCTTCGCGAGCACCTGGTTTCATCCCAGGTTTTTAGTGGGGTACGTGTTGCTAATCTTTTTTGTTTGTGTTTTTTTTTGTGGTCTTTGTTCTATGTCTTGTGCCCACTGTTGTCAGTATCTGTCGAGTGTCCACTATTGATTGCCCCTTCGGTTTTCTCTGATGTTTATTTTTTTGTTCTATGTGTCAATTCATTGGCTTAATATATTTCACAATGACTGTAAATAAACGATATTTGGGTCGTCCCTATGCGCACCGGGTTCATGTTGCCGGATATGGTCGATTTTGAAGTACATATTTGACAGGTGTTCGCTATGAACTTTTTGTTTTGGTATTTGAATTGTTTTCAAATTTGATGTTTCCGAGATCCATATATCATCCATCCAGTAGTCAGCTCATCCGCCAAGTTGTCAGTGAGGGCATCATCCACCCAGTTGTCAGTGGGGGGCATCGCCTACCCAGTAGTCAGTGAGGGTATCTTCCTCCAAGTTGTCAGTGAGGGTATCATCCTCCTAGTTGTTAGTGGGGGCATCATCCACCCTGTAGTCAGTGAGGGTATCTTCCTCCAAGTTGTCAGTGGGGGCATCATCCACCCAGTAGTCAGTGAGGGTATCTTCCTCCAAGTTGTCAGTGAGGGTATCTTCCTCCCAGTTGTCAGTTGGTGCATCATCCACCCAGTTGTCAGTGAGGGTATCTTCCTCCAAGTTGTCAGTGAGAGTATCTTCCTCCTGGTTGTCAGTGGGGGGCATCACCCACCCAGTAGTCAGTGAGGGTATCTTCATCCCAGTTGTCAGTGGGGGCATCATCCACCCAGTTGTCAGTGAGGGTATCTTCCTCCAAGTTGTCAGTGAGGGCATCTTTCTCCCAGTTGTCAGTGGGGGGCATCACCCACCCAGTAGTCAGTGAGGGTATCTTCCTCCCAGTTGTCAGTGGGGGAATCATCCACCCAGTTGTCAGTGAGGGTATCTTCCGCCTAGTTGTCAGTGAGGGTATCTTCCTCCCAGTTGTCAGTGGGGGGCAGCACCCACCCAGTAGTCAGTGAGGGTATCTTCCTCCCAGTTATCAGTGAGGGTATCATCCTGCTAGTTGTTAGTGGGGCATCATCCACCCTGTAGTCAGTGAGGGTATCTTCCTCCAAGTTGTCAGTGAGGGCATCATCCAATCAGTAGTCAGTGTTTCGGCACTGATATGGTTTATATGATATATCTATTACTTACATTGCATTCACAGTTCTTAAATAATTTTCAAGCTAGGGTGAGTCTTCCTCAGATAGAGGTATCCGTAGCCCATTTTGGCTATGCTGCCTAAGTCATTTTGTTTTCTTGGTCCAAGAGGCATTTCAAATCAGTTGGAACGTACCTAATGAAGGCTACTCTAAACACGCATCGTACGCACTAAATTATATTATATTTCTAAATCTGTGTTTATCCAAATTGTAGTTTTGTTCTTCTCGAAGAGGAGAAACTACATCCTATTTCCAAAATGTGTTTGTTTGATGGTGTTTAACACCACTTTCAACAATATTTCAGCTATATCGTGGCGGTCAGTTTTATTGGTGGAGGAAACCGGAGGACCCGGAGAAAACCACCGACCTATCGCAAGTCACTGACAAACTTCATCACATAAAGTTGTGCACCTCGCCCTGATCGAAATTCGAATTTATAACATCAGTGGTGATAGGCACTGATAGCATAGGTAGTTGTAACTACCATACGGTCACACCAATTTCCAAAAATGATGTTCAGTTCAGTTCATGAAACTAGAATCCATTACATAAGAAAATGTGTACTCACAGATATTCAACAAGAATTCAACAGTTGTGTTCATTTTTATTTCTGTATCTATGGAGATTAGTTGTCCTCCTGAAAGCTCGCAGTCTTTTTTAGCGTCACTCCAAGTCTTCTTTGAAGTTCCGAGTTTAAAACACATTTCTTTATAATATATGTAACCGTGTTTTTCACAAACTAAGAAAACAAGAAAAGTCATATACATGTCAATATTCGACAAATACAAAGATTTACACTTGTATTAAAGATCGCATCATGTTTTACCTGCACTAACTGGTGCCGCTAGGGGAACAGGAACTACTTACCCTTCCGGAGCACCTGAGTTCACCGAGGTTTTTTTGTGGTGTACGTATTCCTCAATCTTTCTTGTAATACAAAAGTTTAATAAAAACTATGATATTATTTGTTTAGAAATAATGAATCACGATAAGATGAACTAAGTGGTGTACTGAGTTCCTTCATACGTTTATGCAATGTTTGTTAGGGGAAAAAAGAGACAACCCTACGCTTTAAATAAAGTATAAACAGAAAGATACAATTGGTTAATGTATTTAATGATATTAAATTACGTTGTACATTTTTTTATTTTGCAATGTGTATTCAGAGAGTTGACAATTACTCATTTGTGGTGACACAGAAGTTAGTTGCTATATGTGCAATATTAGTTCTATTACAAAGAGACATAAATAATCAAATATTCGATTGAACTAGAATAGAAATAATAAACCACTTACCTCGAACAGATCGCTTGAAATGCACCTTACGGTCTACAGTCGACTTGGCGGTGCTTGCACTGTAGGTGTCATTTGTGGGGTATTTACTGCAATAACATTCACTGAAATAATAAACCACTTACCTCGAACTCGTCGCTTGAAATACACTTTACGGTCCACAGTAGACTTCGCGGTGCTTGCACTGTAGGTGTCATTTGTGGGGTATTTACTGCAATAACATTCACTGAAATGAAAAAAACCACTTACCTCGAACTGGTCGCTTGAAATACACCTTACGGTCTACAGTAGACATTGGCGGCGCTTGCACTGTAGGTGTCATTTGTGGGGTATTCACTGCAATAACATTCACTGAAATAATAAACCACTTACCTCGAACTCGTCGCTTGAAATACACTTTACGGTCTACAGTAGACTTCGCGGTGCTTGCACTGTAGGTGTCATTTGTGGGGTATTTACTGCAATAACATTCACTGAAATGATAAACCACTTACCTCGAACTGGTCGCTTGAAATACACCTTACGGTCTACAGTAGACTTGGCGGCGCTTGCACTGTAGGTGTCATTTGTGGGGTATTCACTGCAATAACATTCACTGTTTGTTGTTATGACAACATTGCATTCCTGTGTCAACGTACAATATTGAAAACAGGAAGAGACTGTGTCTTGTGTCGTCCCGGTGCTGAACAAATGGGAGACATTCGAAAAAAGCCCATTCAATTTTTCTACCTTTTGAAATACCCATTCTCCGCCACAAGCTGAAATTACAATTGAGTTCATTTCACCAAGAGAGGTTTGGGTCCATAAAACAGCGACACTTTTTATTCCCAATCCAGGGGATTAGGGCTATGTTTACGCAAGTCACTGACAAACTATATCACATATCGCCTGAGCTGTATTCGAACTCACAATTTTAACGGTGATAGGCACTTATTGCACAGGTAATTGTAAATTCAACATACCATGCGTTCAAGATAACGACGTCCTCTAAAATGTTTTAAATTTACAGTTGCAAATAAAGGTAATTTATTAAAACATTTAAGTCAAACACCCTCATGAATATTCAACAGATTGGAGATTTTGGATATCTTGTTTAAACCCTTTGATTTATTTGCTTCAAACAAATTTAAGAAAGTGACGTTAAACACCTGTATGGTTTTGATATGCAACTCCCTATGCAACCCGGGACTATCACCACTAAAATTGTGAGTTCGAATCCCGCTCATGGCGATGTTCATTCGATGCAACATTATGTGATGACGTTTGTCAGTGACTTGAGGTAGGTCGATGGTTTTCTCCAGGTAATCCTCCACCATTAAAACTGATGGCCACGATATAACTGAAATAGTGTTGAAAGAGGCGCTAAACACCATAATGCTAACCCTATCAATCATATTAAAATAAATATATACAGAGAAAATAAACAAGTATCTCACCTGCAGTTTGACATAGGCATGTGATGAGGAATAAAGTTATCAGAAACATGTTACCACTGGAGAAGTCTGTTCAGCTCCCAGATTATAGCTAACATGATTTTAACAGTAACATCGACATGACTCAAATGTTACGTTACTTTGTTTATGTTAGTTAATGGGTCTATAGTAATTACTTGTGATAAGATTGACTTTGTAGGCTAAACATATCATTAAAGACAATCGAAATTTAAATTTTCCCGCAAGGGGTATTTATTGACGGGTCGATATGAACACACTGATTAAAGCTAAATTTACTTGTAAGGTGCAGGGGATGCCTTTGCAATTATTCTAGTCAAATTAGTGTATAACCTGCAATTAATTGCAACACAAGGTTTTTTGAGTGCAAATTATAATATGGACTTGTATTAACAACATACTAAAAATATACATAAATATGATTTGCGGAAAATGGTATTTTGGGGTGAAATGTGTGATTTTTTAGTGAAAATGATATCACGTAAAACTGGAAATGAAGAAGTCGGTTATTGGTGGGCGAATTTTTATAATCTAAGCTTTAATGGGGTGCAAATTAGAATATGGACTTGTATTAACAACAAACTAAAAATATAATATGCGGAAATGGTATTTTAGGGTGAAATATGTGTTTTTTTTGGTGAAAATCACGTAAAACTGGAAGTGAAGAAGAGCTCATGTTGATCTGTTGTATATGTATATATATACCGAGTCTAAATACAATGTACTTACTTACATACTTACTTACTCTGTTATCGGTGGGAGAATTTTTATAATCTAAGCTTTAATAGAGTGCAAATTAGAATATGAACTTACAAGTATTAACAACATACTAAAAATACACATATAAATGATTTGCGGAAAATAGTATTTTGGTGGTGAAATATGTGTTTTTTTAGAAGAATAACTCGGTTATTGGTGGGCGAATTTTTATAAACTAAGCTTTAGTGGGGTGCAAATTAGAATATGGACTTGTATTAACAACATACAAAGAAAATAATTTTCGGAAAAGGGTATTTTGGTGTGAAATATGTGTTTTATTTAGTGAAAATCACGTAAAACTGGAAATGAAGAACTCGGAATACTATTATAAAATCCTACAAACTATGGCTTACATGAATAATTTCTCAAATACTATTTGCCATTAAAGCGTATAAACATTTGCCCACCAATAACCGAGTTCATCTTCATTTCCAGTTTTACGTAATTTCCACTGAAAAAAACACATGTTTCACCCCTAAAATATCCTTCTCCGCAAATCGATGTGTATGCTTAGTATGTTGTTAATTCAAGTCCATAATCTAATTTGCACCCCATTAAAGCTTAGATTATAAAAATTCGCCAACAAATAACCGAGTTCTTCTTCACTTCCAGTTTTAGGTGATTTTCACTAAAAAAAACCACATAAAATACCCTTTTTCGCAAATCATTCATATGTATATTTTTAGTATGTTGTTATACTTGTAAGTTCATATTCTAATTTGCACCCTATTAAAGCTTAGATTATAAAAATTCTCCCACCAATAACCGAGTTATTCTTCACTTCCAGTTTTACGTGATTCTCAAAAAAAAACAAAAACATATTTCACCCCAAAATACCCTTTCCGCAAATTATATTTTTAGAATGTTGTTAATACAAGTCCGTATTATAATTTGCACCCCATTAAAGCTTAGATAATACAAATTCGTCCTCCAATAACCGAGTTATTCTTCATTTCCAGTTATACGTGATTTTCACTAAAAACACATATTTCACCACCAAAATACCCTTTTCCGTAAATCATTTATATGTATATTTTTAGTATGTTGTTAATGCTTGTCAATTCATATTCTAATTTGCACCCTATTAAAGCTTAGATTATAAAAATTCGCCCACCAATAACCGAGCCAATAGGCGATGGATATTTGTCTAGTCTCTCAACCAGTATATTTTGGCAAATACCACTTACAAGCATGGTATATTTCTATAATTCCACCGAATATTTCCCCTTGAATCAGACAAGCACAGGGTTTTACAGTTCTGCAGCTCATGAAATTTACAATATGATCTCCTGGACAACGAGGCTGTATTTTACAAATACACGTGATCACATGCATTGTAGCCCTTACAATGTATTTTTTATATAGCCAAAATATATTCCTCCTAACTATGATTTTCAGTTGAAATCTGGAACTAATCTCAGTTATGGTCATAGTGTATTATTCAGTTTTAAAGTCATGTACATTGTAAATATTTCATAAAGATAAACATAATAATTGTGGCCAAATTTTATCAAAATTGTACACTAGACCTGGTATTTTGGAAATGATTTTTTGTACAAGTTTGTCATAGTTCAACATGTTCAATACCAGATACCAAGTGATGACATGAGCTCATTAAGGTTCATCCACATTTAATTAGGGGCCCGGGTGGCTCAATGAGTTAGGTCGCTGGATCTAACAACTCATACAAGCCTATCACCAATACGACGTGGGTTCGCGCCCGGCTTTGTAAGTTACAAAAAGGGTGCACTCGACTCGCGGCCGCAACTGATAAAGTTTACCAGTTGCTTGCCCATGGTCGGTGGTTCTATCCGGGTACTCTGGCTTCCTCCACCACTAAAACTGGTCGCCATGATATAGCTGAAATATATTGAAAGTGGCGTTAAAACACCAAAAATCAATCAAATCACATTTACAAGGTAATTATCATTGCAAAGAAATAAACAAGTTATATGTTCTATACTTTTGTTTAACTTTTAACTTTCAACAATAATAATTGAAAAAACACTTTTAATATGTTCAAATGAAGTACTTTTGTATATTCCTGTGCCATATTAATAGTAACGCTACAATTATGGAACATTAGACTGCATGGTCCAGACTTTTTTGCAGCTCCTGACTGTCCAGGTGCCAAGTTAGACATTGAATTGTTGTCCTTTAGAATACTAGTTTCAATTCCTGACTGTACAGTTGCTAATTTGGTCCTTGAAATCACATTATTTGCAATGTTGGAGATATCTTTTAAAGGCTGAAGATGTACATTTCCTTGTAAAATATCATTCATAAGTTCTTCAGTTTGTAACGCTGACAAGACAAGCTCATTTTCTGAAATACTATCATCAAACTGGTCATCAATACCGGCAACAGTTGTTTGCACATTTGCATTAACACGTACTGTTGCATACTCAGAAATTGACTTAGACATGTCCCTTTTCTGTTTGTCGGATGTGTCACTGCAGTAGTTATTTTTAATACTTTCCTCACTCCGATGTCCCGAAATAGTTACAATGTGACGGCCCTCAAAACCGCTATCATTCAACACAGTAATGCAAGTATGGAGTGATTAGTATATGTCTTTGATAGATATGCAGCTTTCGAAATATTCGACATCATTTCACCAAGAATATTGACTCCCACTGGTTTCTTCTCAAACCAAACTTCATTTTCATCATCGTATGCATCTGAAGGGCGCTGCCAAAGAGCAGCACAGTCTGGATGTCTTTTGTTCAGATATTTAAGAAATGATGCTACTGGGCACATTGGGGGATCAGTAGAATACATTCGTCCCCCGTCAGGCTCAAAGTCTTCCGATTCAACTCCTTGATGATTTTTTGTCAGTTCAGATGTAACCTTACATATATACTGTTTGTCATCATCATCAGTTTTAGTTTCGAAATCATCAGGTTTCAATTCTCGCAAATTTCCCTGCGAATGCTTGGATTGAACACACGAGGATGGCTATGCAGTTTAATAATGTCCCCTTTTTGAATGGATGGTTTATGGTGAACTTTGCCTTTACCTTCTTGCCTCATTTTCGTACACATAGCCTTAAAAGCTGTATTGGTATACAGCGGTGAAAGAAATCCTTTGAGAGATTATGATATATATGTTTTGGTAATTATTTAAACATATTGTTCTTGCTAAATATATGAAATAAGATTGAACACACGTATTGTGAATACCCATTTCTTGTCGAATATATACAATAAGATCGAACACACATTTTACAACTTATATAAAGTTATTTCCAATAAAGATAGGTTTGACAGAGAACATGACGGTTAATAAGTATATGAACATCTATAAAACAGAAGAAAAAAATAAATGATAACATATAGGTAAAATATGTGGGGTGGGGGTATGTTCCTTCAGTGAATCGGTTACTATTCTAAATGAATATCTGTACTGCTTTTGATAAAAGTAAGTAGATTTTTTCAAGAATGTTCCGTTTCAAAATAAATTTCAACTTTCATGGCAAACTGATTTCAAATGAGACGACGGATGACGACCATAAAATAATAACAAAATCACATCCACTTTTGATAGGTGAGCATATTGATAATATATAGTAGTAGTTACATTAATTATCATTAATTATCATTCATGTGATTATATTTCAACGACATACAGACACATATACCCAAGATGTAGTCTGCTAAGTAATTGAAACCATATATGTTGTATATCACAATCGTTCTTATCAAACGACAAGAAATAATCATAATTTGCTGTTCAATAATAATACTTACAATTCAAAAGAAGGAAAATATGTGAAGTCATTGTAACTCATGAATTGTCGTTGTAGTTGGTAAGCCAGGAAACAAATAACATTATCCCCGGCTTGATAAAAATGTCGGCTTTTGATTGGTCGATCACCCGTTGGTACAAAATCCATGCTACCAGCTGGTAGATACGTAACGTCACTGAGAATCTTTACGTTGCTATACATGATGTAAAGATGGTGTAAAATATAAACAATCTCAAAGCGCTGCTGTGTATTCAACATGGAGAATGGACGACGTATTTCTTGAAAAAAAAAATCAAGCGTCTCAATAAATGCAGAAAACAATATACCAAATTATGTTGAGAGATTTAAAGTTCCTACGGTATTGATGGTCATGTTTAACATGTAATGTAACATTTTGTTGATTCGCGCTACATGACACGTTGATTTTGTTGTCATGTTGTGTCTTTATAGAAATGGTCAATTGTTTGAATACAATCATTTTAAAATCATTTCTCATTATTGTTTTCACATCAATTCTTCATTTGTTTTATCGTACTATAATACCACCCAAAATATGTACCAGGCATATTTTTTTATCAATAGAATTCTCGATCCTATTACTAGTGACGTCATGAATAATGTAACGCTAGCCACGTGACAATACGCGCCAAATACAAGAAATTAAATTACAACAAAATAAGACAAAAAAATAACCCGTTAAAAATGATTAGCTGTAGGGTGATACCAAAGGTATCTCCCTACACTTTATCAAAATTCACCCAAATGTTCACATGAGCTATGGCATTTTACTCCGCAAGTACAAAAACGTCATAAAAAGAACAAGAAAATCCATTAAAATTCAGTTTTTGTTTTCAAACCGGGGATACAATCGCTATCTACGTGTCTACCCGTGGGCATTGATATTGTACCACCCTTCAGCACCACTGAACAGCCCTCGGCTTCGCCTCATGCTATGCAGAAGTGTTTCAGGGTGGTGCAATCTCAATGCCCACGGATCGACACGTAGATAAATTATAATATCAAATCATCAGATATGTAACACATGATTACTTATATTTATCAATGGCTTACTACCGGGTAGGCATTGACAATGCGTCGTTCAATAGACAAATACATAGACATAGTATATATATACAATATACGTACATTGTCGGTAAATATCAAATTTATTTGTACGAGCTTTAGAAACAGGCAGAATAGCGAGCCTTTGGCGAGCTTTTCAAACCTGTTTCGCAACGAGTACAAATGAATTTTATATTTAACGACAATGTACGTATATTGTGTTTATCCTGCAATGTAAAAAAAGTCAGAAAACTTGTCAGATTTAAACAAAAAGGATATCATTCCTCGCCTTTCATAAATGTTGTCAAGGGTGTCTTCTTCGTGGCCCACGTTACATTAGTACCAGTTTCATATTTGTCTGCACCCTCCGCTGTACATAGCTACAGGATACCAGGAAAGTTTATTCGTAGGCTGAAAAGTTTATTCGTATAGTACGAAAAGTGTATTCGTCTAGTACGAATAAAGCAAAAAACTATTCGCATAGCATATTTGTACAGCAAATGTACTGATTGCAGGATACAAACCTATTGCTAATACTTTTCATTATTATTAATCGATAGTTAAACATACTTTAAGCGTTTTGGCTTTCCAACTTTATGATATTAAGACCAGTAAATTATCATTATAAACACTATTTATTATATTTTATTGATGAAGCATTCATGCATAATCAGGAAGATAAATTTAGAATATTACAAGAGGTACTGAACGATAACATCTACACTGTCAATTCTGGAAGAATATGGAGTTAATATGTTCACAAAAACTCGACTGAATACATTACTAAAACAAGATCGATTATTCATCCACTAAAAGAAAAGTTCGTATTATCAAACACAAGTTCAAGAGACTATGAAATTTGCACCAACCCTCTCTATCAAACTTTAACAAAACTAAGAACAAAACAACTACAATTTAGCAAGATGAACATATCGCTCGGAATATGAACGATAACAAACAAAAGCAATACAATAGAAAACAAAGAATACCACACTCCTCAAAGTTGAAGCACAATGTTTAATTGATCATCGTTGTTTGAATATACAACATATCACTACAGCAACAAAGCAAATATATACGTCTTTAGTGCACACAGAAAACAAACTCTGTACCTTCAGATGATTTATATTATTGTAGTCAGTTAACTACGACCCTGAATGTATACATGTTTTTCTATTGTAGTCAGTTATCTTCTAACTAACTACGACCCTGCTTTTGCATAGTCCATGTTAATGTTTCATTCATTTTAGTGATAGTATGCCGTATTTTTAGCACAATCGAATCTGTTCATATTTATTATTGCTTGCTTTTATATATATATATATATATATAGATGTTTTGGACAAGTTATAACTTGTACAAAATTGAGCCAAAAAAGTGTTTCAACTTGTACAACTTTTTAGATCTGTATATTTGACTAACAACACATTACTAAAGTATCCAAATCAAACCAAATTTATTATTTGCATGAATTAAACTCTGTAGTACAAACAAATAATCAATATTTAAAAATGTATGCTACTTCCAATACTTTAGAAATATCTTAAGGTCATCAATATAATTTTATTTGTAATCATGAAGTATTGACCAAATACATTTAAATAGTTTCTACCTGTTAATTACTGTGTTGAACTACTACTCAGTATAAAGGTAAAAATCTTTGTAAATTTGCAATCTGTTCACACCCTGAGTACCAACAATTGAATATATATATTACAGCAATCATGGTCGACAATCAGGATACATTTGTCAGTGAACTATTGGAAATGTCTTCCAATAACACGTCATCAAAAACACACTATTTACAAGGGACAAATATACCAAACTGCTTGAGGATGTAAAACAGGACAAGGAAAACACAGAAATGATTGGAAAAGACAGAAATTTGCTGAAGCAGTATGATGTTTTGAAAGTTGATAACTTGGAAAAATTAATCAGAAAGAAAACACATGATGGTAAGCAGTAATTTCTGTTCTATTATGATTTCTTTTTATACTGTTAGAATTCCGATGAGATAATAAATGTCATGGTCAGATTGATTTTGCTCACCTGGATCAAAAGTACATATGAGCTATTACAATCACTAGGCGGACGTCACATGCAAAATATTATTTTTATACCCCTGCTCCCCGGAGGGGGAGGGGGCATACTGTTTTACCTCTGTTCGTCTGTCCGTCCTTCCGTCCGTCCTTCCATCTTTCCGTCCGTCCGTATGTCCGTCCTTCCATCTTTTCGTCCGTCCGTCCGTCCATCCGTCCGTCCGTCCAAGATATTTCTCAGCAACTATCAATGGCAGAAATCTGATATTTGGTCCCAAGCTTCATATAGGTATGATATATTGTGTGTAGCGTTTTTGGACCCGTCAGATTCCTACTTCCTGTTTGCCGACTTAGTTGGTATTTATACACATTGAACATATATGCACATTTTCGTCGCATTTTTCTCAGCAACTATTGATGACACAAATCTGATATTTGGTCACAAGCTTCATATCGGTACCCCATATCATGGGAAGCGTTTTTGAACCCATCAGATTCCTACATCATGTTTGCCGACTTTGTTGATTTTTATGCACATTGAACATATATGCTTATTTTTCGTCGCATTTTTCACAGCAACTATTGATGGCAGAAATCTGATATTTGGTCACAAGCTTTGATATAGGTATCCCATATAGTGGGAAGCGATTTTTGACCCGTCAGATTCCTACTTCCTGTTTGCCGAAGAGCGGGAGTATCATACGTGAGCATTAGCTCACAGGTCATCTTGTTGATTTTATTTTCTTTGTTGTGTTTAACATCACTTCCTACGCCATATGGGTAATTTCATGACGGTCATTTTGATTGGGTGAGGAAACGGGAGTACCCGGAGAAAGCCGCCGCCCTGCGGTAAGCAGAGGATGATATGAACATAATTATTTCTGTATTTTAAGCATGTCGTTATATTTCAATGTCAGCTACATGTATAACAATTGATTCTATTATTGATTCTGTCATTGTTTTACAGATGATCTCATTGCCATTGGAGAGATTGGAGCAGTACTAAAAGGTAGAGATCCCAGTAATCGCTCTGCCACATTTTACGCCTGTCCAAAACAATGACTTGGAATGCCGACGTTATATGTCTCAACCCTTTCTATGTTCAATGAGGTGTGGTGAGAGGTGATTGTTCGTTTATTGACATTATGGAAGTATTCACAATTACTGTTTAAACGTTAATTTACAACTTCAACTAATGGTGGAATTAGTGTCGATCAACTTTAATGTTGTGATCTCGAGGTGTACTCGACATAACAGTATGTGATAAACTTTGTCAGTAACTTGCGACAGAGCACTGGTTTTCTCTGGGTATTCCGTTTCCTCCACGATATGACTGCTATAATGTTGTAAATACCATACCACTAACTCAGTTATTGTCATCATTAGAGTAATGTAGTATAAACAAGTTTGAAGATACCAACAGTGAAATGGGAAGCCTTGATGCAAAGGAAAGACAATATAATGGCAAAAGAAAAAGGACAAACATGTGGCACCCGTCGTGTTACTCTTGCTACAAGTCTGGTCATAAGTTACATAGTTTTGTATTCTCTATTTTCAACTTTTCCCCTGGTAATAGTCTGTGCATCTCATTTGATTGGATGGATTCTCTCCGTTACTACATGTCAATGTATATTGTTATTGCCAAATTTGGACTTCACGACGAGTATATTTAGGGGGTGTATTGCTCAAGGTATGTTTATTCGTAGTTCCTGTTTATTTTTGTGAGAAATTTGAGAGTTCAATATATATTTTATCCTTGACTTGTGGCGTATCATTATGTGGTGTTCATCAAAACGGTTTTAGTCGTGTTCATCGTTTGATTTTGAAATGTGATTTCAAGGATAGATGCGACAGCTAAGTACCATGCCTGCTCCTTTCTTTATAATTCATAATTGCTAATATCGTCTCCTTAAAAAATAGTTCATTTAATTGTGCATATCCTGCATTGAAGCGATATATATACATCGTTGTTAGGTCATTATGTGATGAGCTATATATCATTGTTGTGTCCATCATCATTAGTGGAACGTACATCACAGACCAAGACCATGGTATGTGTCTGGAAACCGCTTAATGTCGTTAACGGGTTCAGACCTCTTTCTTATAATCCATTGGTCTAAAAATAGGACACGAAAAATATGGAAATGAAGCGAAACACAATAAATATCACAATGTATGAACAATTCCAATATCAAATTTCAAAATAAAAACCCCTACCATACAAATACATAACAGTCCACTTTACAAGTCAGTATAATATTATATCTATAGCATACTTTTAAAATGAGTTGGTAGTGTCTATGCATCTTAATTTTGCTCTCAAATTAATATTAATAATTGCGCATCTTTCATTTTTATACAACTAATGAAACACAAATTAATAAACAGTGATATAATGATGATAGAAAGAAAGCTGTGGTCCTGCATTCGTATTCAAAATCTACATTACGAACGGACCACATTAATTATACATACGAAAGGCTTGAAGAAGCTAAAAGATAATGATACTTAGGAAATCGGAAAGGATAATAAATACAATGACAAAAGAAAAACGACGAAAATATAAAACGAAACAGTAAGAAGTTCCTACTCCACTGCTGGCACCCATCGTCTTACTCATCATAAAAATGTGTGACAAGTCATAATGGGTGATAAGAATAAAGAGTAAAGGACACGTTTACTACAACGCCATATAATCAGAGGCATCTGCGACACAAACTTTCCGTAATTCTTAATCGGATCATGATGGTAACAGTACAACTTCCGAAGAAATGATTTATCAAGTTTACCAATAGGAACCTTGGTTCTGTAGTTTCCTTGTCAGCAGCAGCGTACTATCAATGATATCGTAATGGGAGACACAGGTTGTGGAATACTACATCATATATATGCAAGAGCTACTGTTATGTTGCTACATTTAAATGAAATTTACAGTGGGAAAAGTGTAATAATCGTTCATGTCGTAATATTTCGATATTTTTGGAGATTATACATATGCAGACCTTTCTATGTTCATATTCAAAAATCTATAATTGATTATCAGGTGTGTGCAAAACGTGTTAAATCAAACATATTGACACTTCATCTAGACACATAACAAACCTGATGATTATTTCTATATATGGTAAAGTAAAATATTGTTTGGATTGATAATACAGATCAATTAGTAATATGTCAGACAAATTACTAATACAATTTACAGTACAAAACTAGTCAAAATAAAACAAGGTTCAACAATTATGTAAATGTTGTAGCATAAGATGTAATATCAGTTGAAATAACTAATTCCGTGTTTACTTCTACTTTACTGGACATATTTAGCATGAACAAAGTCATAAAATACCTGCTCCAAAGTTGCATTATCTAATGGACAAATACCATCATACCACATGTATAGTAATATAGTTACAATTACAGAAATAAGGTCATATCAATATGACGTGTTAATTCGGTACATACTTGTGATGTTTAATTGCCTCCTTTTAATCTTATGGAAGGGTTTCTCCGTACCTCATGTGTGGTACTAGTAAGTAATGCTATGGCAAAAACACTTATCATTATCATTTGATTATATGTTATCTTTTTTTTTACTTTCATCGTATCTAATAAATGTTACTCCTGAAATTAATCATGTAGCTAAGTTATTAGTATTTATAAACATATACCAGCTAAATTATTTGTTCCTTGTTTCTATGGTAGAAATATACCATACAAATCAAATATACAAAAAATAAAACTGTTGGAGACAATTATTGAATATAAAAAAAATCCCTTTTAAAAATAAATTATGGTTCTTTTATAAGTAGGTAAATGATATATAACCTACAATATTACGAAACATGTGAGAAATAAAAACACATATTATTGAATGCACTATAGCAGAGGAATGCATACTAATAATCTCATATAAATAGTCCAATCTTGTTTACTTTTGAATAAATAATAATTTTCGTCAGTAAAATTACAGATTTATGAAACCTCATTTTAGCAAAGCTGTTAAATATAGTTTACTTAGAAATTAATAACAAAATACAGAATGAACTTATAATAAAGACTGATATATATATCTAGATTTTCATATTGTCATCAATTTCTTCCTTAATCTTTAGCTTCTTCTTTTCTAAAACAGAAATTAAATATTTCTGATACAACTTCAAAGTTCTAATAATGATAACAACAATGTCAGTGTCTCAAATTCCTTAATCTGATAGAGACTATAAAATATAGCTCATATACAGTGAGAGGTATAAACGTTATTCCAGAAAAATGCGTCGTGCGCACTAAATTTAATATCTACGTTTTTATTATGTCATTTCATAGTCCTGTCAATAAAATGATGCATTCGTTCAGAATTTCATACATATGCGCAACATCTTACCAATACAGTGTTCGGTGAATATATTTTATAAAATAAGGCTAATAGAGCCTGCATATGTTTATTTCGTGTTTGGATAAATTGATTTAGAGCTCCAAGATTAATAACTTATTCTGTAGATATCCCAGTAGCATTGAAGTGTAATATTTATAATAAATTTGATGACAGCCCCATTCATTAATAGCAGCATGTCTGCATGTTAAATCCGAAGACTAAACAAAGGTGCTATATATACATGTAATACAAGAAATTCCAAAATCGTCAAACAATTTTAAATAGTTATCAATACAATAATTATAGCATGCTACGTCAATTTCGAATATTATTTCTTAAATATGCAGGATGAATGAGGCCAAGTATGAAATGCTCTGTCACATTAAATAATATATGATTCCACACTCCACAAATTTAGAATTCGAAATGGTTTAGAAGGAAAGTAAAACATTTACATTTAAGATTAAGATAAATAACCACGTGATCTCTCTGTCGTTCCTTCTTTTCAAATAGGACAGGAGGTTATCTATCAATAACATAGCACATTTTGATCCCAATGTGAACTGTAATAGAAATGAGTGGTACAAACATTCAGAGAGGACAAACTCTGATTGCAATGAACGATGTATATACTCAGCTCGAGAATTGTACAAAGGGTAAATGAGCACTTCGTGTATGACGAATTTCAAGCACGTTAAAGAAAATTAAATTAAGTTTAATAGTAGTCATTTTAAGTGGAACTACTTACTCTACTGTCCATTATTTCTACTTAAAATCTAACACTATTACTACAGTCACAAATAATCATTTTAATAGGGCTATATATATGATATGTCATAAGATATGACTAAGACAATAACAGTACCTTTTGGTTGTTTATTCAGATTATTGTAAGTGTGGTCAGTATTAGTGACTGGTAGACATTCCTCGTATGTGTCAACACTACATTAAAATATATGTAAAAAACATATCATCAACTTATTAAATGTGACTTAATAATAATTAGATATTTATAAAGGAATACACTGATCACTAGTATGGTGTGTCGTAACAATATATAAAACAACTAAATAGGAACAACGTAACAAATTCATATGCTAGGGAATCCAAACATCCAAACGGTCAAAATATGTCTAGAATAATGTATTTTCAAGTTTGTTCCATAAATTGCATGGGTTATCTAACCCAGTAAGTAAAGGTAAAAGAAGAAGATGTCATTATGGATGCTGAAGTTGCTTCAATTTGCAACAAAGTCAATCGTTTATGTTCTAGCTGTTGGATTCCTTTGAGACACATGTGAAAACATTGGCATTTAAGTTGTCTGGTGTTGTTTCACACACACACACAGAGAGAGAGAGAGAGAGAGAGAGAGAGAGAGAGAGAGAGAGTAATACATAAAAGTAACTTTTTAACATTAACCTACAAAACATATAACCAAATAATTTCTAGCTTTATGTCGCATTAAGAATTTCAACAGTTACCGAAAATAATTTGATCTAAGAAAAACTTACTTCCTGTCTGTTTGTGTTTCGTTTTTGTCAGCAGTACCTGCAAAAAGAGAAAAAAATAAAAACATTTTAAAGTGACTAGTTCTTTTGTATTGCATATTACTGCTTTATGATCGCATTGAATATGTATGCTTAGTCGATTTTGGTTGTAGAAGCCGGTTCCACTTAGATATCGTATGACGAAAATATTATTCTTGTCTTTGTTGTGTCTTACACGAATGGTTAATGACAGACAAGGCATGCATGTTTCGTGATTGTCTCAAGGGCGGACTAAATTTGTTTTGCCTGTTTTCAAGATTGTGCAAATCCAAATGTTGTAACATAATACCAGTGCTAGATGTGAGTATGAGATATTGGAGATAATCAAATCTGAAATTATGTAAAAATGATGTTTTCATAAAATACCCATTCGTAGTAATTACATAATTAAACTAAGCATCAGTACATACCAATGGTTGTCGTCTTTATACTATCATAACTATCTGTTACTACAGGATTACAATGTGTACATGTTGTAAATTCTGTATAGTCATTAGTCCTTAAAGCAAACAAAATATAATTATTGAGGAGATGTATTTTAATGTTTCCATTAAATGTTTATTCTTCTAGTTCCTGGTTTGTAGCAACTGATCAACCAAAATCGGAAAATGCCATTCGTATATGCCTATTCTAATTAGAATTTAAATCTTGCTCTCAATAAATTTTATACCTGAACAAATAATTTGAGTCTGGTGATATTTTTGGCTTACTAACCCAAAATTGTGCTATAATACCTTCGTTCGTCTCGTAAGATAGTCAGTTGTTTTGCTCTTGTTGAAGGACATATGAAATGGCTTATATCAGTGTCACCCAGCCTCTTTCTACAATTTTCTATTACATTTTAGAACTGTTAACATTGTGTGGTATTTTTGCTTTGTTTTTCATTATAAGATCATTTAAATTACTGGTATCATTTAAATTGAGGCCATCGTTAAATCTAGCCATCGATGCTTTGTCATTTCAATATTGTGTTTTAGAAATTTTGCGGCACAGAAGACCGGTTCGTGCTGACATTGTTTAATATATATTCAACCATCGCTGTTTTTGTCCAACACATTTTTATTTTCAATGTCAATTGACAGAATATTCTTCCTTTCAACAGATTGTCCCGTTTTAATAATTCAAATCGTTTGTATGTCTGAGGACATCAAATAATAAATCCAAAAAGATATCAAGTTAAAAACAGAACGAATTCATATATACCTCAGTTGTTCCTTTTTCTGTAGTCGAGATCCTGTAAATGTTAAATATATACAATCAATTATATTGTCAACAGGAAATTATATATATAGTCAAGTTTCAAAGGAACGGAATCTTTGTGAAAGGCTATGATATCACTTCACTAATGTATCCTGTTTTAATATTTTTTGCATAATATATCTTTAATTATAGAATTCATAATTTTTGATAAATAATATTGTTTTTAAAAATGTTAACACTTACAACAAAGTACAACAAAGACAATGACAAATACAATAGCCAGTACACTAATGATAAGTGATGAGATTCCAGCTGTAAATAGTGCACTGCTGTCTTGACTGACTGAGGCAGGGATTTTCTGGACTTGTGCTAAAGTAAAGATAAACAAGTTCATTTTATTATGGATTTCGTCATGACTTGGTTAACTATTACGGTAAATATGTGTCACAAACGACCACGGATATGTTCCACTTGTCGTAAACACTTCCCGGTCCTTTCCGCATTCATCACATCACATGGTTTGTAATTAGAGTAACACGACTTGTGCCACTGGTGGAGCAGTTACTGCTTAGCCAACCGGAGCACTACCGGTTTTCGGTGGTATTCGTTTTGCTCGATCTTAGTCTTCTGTGTGGTGTTTTGTAGGTCGTTGTTTTCCTTTTTCCTTTGACCATTATGTCGTTCTTCGAATTACAGATTCTAATTACCTCGTTGTTTTCTTCAAACGCCTCTTAATTAAGTCACACGCATGCTATATAGGTCAGGTTTAAACTGGTATTATAGAGCATTAAAGTTTAACACCACTGTGTAAACCAATCATATGGACGCCTGTATAAGACATATATTTTAAGTAATAAACACTAATAATACATCGGGAACATTAAAGATACATTTGCTCCTGTATGAGTATTCATAGCAACATGCAGTCAAAATGTAGAAAATATAGCATTTTCTTTATTCATAAGTAGTACTACAGTTGTATTTTCTATTTCCTGTATAAGTTGATTTTCACAGTTAACATAAATATGCATACACAATAGTGAAATCGGTGCGTTTGCTATTTGTCCCCGACTGTATCATATACTCAATAGTCAGTGTTTCGGAACTAGAATTGTCGTACCTGTAATATATATTAATGTTGAAATATACAATTTCTAAGTAATGTAATTATTGTTATTAAGATTCACCCCTGATGATGTGTAACCGTAGCTATTTTGATTACCTTCTTTACGTTTTCTAGTTTTATGATTCCCTAAAACATTCATATTATTTGGCTTTCAAATCTTTCTTTGTTTTGTTTTTATTTTATTACTACCGAACTAGCTCAATAAGCGATTTTTGTTTTAATATAATATATACAAACACAAAAAATAAGTGTAGATATTCCAGATTACCTCCTGTATGATGCAATGGTACAGAAAGACAACATATATTTATTAAATGGTAAGCATGCCATTTCTTGCAATAAACTACGTTAAAATAGAACAGCTCAACAGAAGTATGTAGTGTATGACTTGAGCTATTATATCGTATATATATATATATATATATATATATATACTGTTTAACATTAATCACGTTAAGAATACAGAAAAATAAGACAAAATGACTATGCAAAAACAAAACAATATGTCAAAAATTATTTATACCTGACATTTTACTGAAATATTTTGAAAGCTACCTAATAAGTTATATCAAAACATACATACTTTGGTCTGTGGTACAATTCAATGGTTTCGACAACGAATCCCCTAAATAATTCCTAGCGATTATTTGAAATATATAAATGGTATCTGGTACCAAGTTGTTGACTGTGTACTCCAGAACAGATGTTGAACCAGAATCAGGTATAGACTGGGATAACATTAACGATGATAACAGTAATATTCTCCAATGCTGTACATAAAACTCCTGTTTTGATCCCCCATTAAACTCAGATTTCCACAGTACAACAGCTGAAGTCGTTTTACACAGAACATAGACAATAGTAGGGGTAGTAGGTTTGTCTAAAATGTATTTAAAATCAATCATCTAATAAGTGACATTATATGATAATTTATAGTATTCATAAAATAAACCAACGCTATTGATGATCATGTATTCTTTTGGAAACGTGAAAAAGGGTTCGTACTCAACATTTCAAACTAAAAAAGGTACAGCTTTCAATAAATGAAATGCTATGAACAATTGAAGACATTATAGAAAACATTCTGAATGTAGTAAGAACCTCAAACAGTTGTATTTTATGTGATCTGAGGTTTAGTCATTAATACATTGCTTTAATAACAGAATTAATTAAAACATGCTTACTTTCTTCTACAACATTGAAGTCATGTTGGAAATACGGTGCAATATTATTTGAAACTTTAATTGAGTATGTTCCATATTCTGAATCCATCACATTGTCTTTGATCAACTGTGATACATGTTGATAGACACCATACACTGTTGAAATATATTTACTGTCTATATCTGTAATGTCTGTAGTTCCATTCTGAATAAATGTCCATCTTATCAAAGTCGGCGGAGGGTATGAAATAATTGGAACTGTTATGTTGAGAGTACGTTGTTTATTTGTAATTACAATTGTAGTTTCCAAAATAGTGGCACTTCTTGGATGACCTTTAAAAAACATATGAATAATAAAGTACTCCAATTGATTATCATACTGATGGTAAAAGGTATAAATAAACTGAAAAGTAGATGGTAGTTTTATTTAGATCACTAAGAATTTCAGGAAATACATCTTCTAACGTTTTATTATTTCCTTTTCTAGTTTTCTGAAGATTGTCCCAATTGTTACCCAAACACTCCATTACCTGCCAAACACTCCATTACCTCCAACAATATTTAAACAGAATTTGCTAAGGCTGCGTTTCTGTAATGTTATATTAGTCAACCATATACCAATTAAATAGTTTATAGACGGAGCATGCAAAAATTGCTCTGCATTCTTCATGGAAATATCGTCTTTAAATTCACCAGAAAAAGCACAGAAAACGTTTGGACTTGATGCTTAGCAAATGTTCCAAAATACTTAGTTTCGGTTTCGAGAATTATCTATTCCAATCCCAAGCTCTTTTCTGAATTTTTTGTCTCCAAATAGATCAAATAAACATGTTGTATCTACTACTGACAAATCTTCATCATTAACAGTCTTTGTTTCTCATTCTTTGTAAATTTCACTGTCATCACCTAAGCATACATCAGTTCGAGGTCGAATCGGTAAGTTATCTGAATATCCTTCATTATAGTCATTGTCTGTTTGTGTCCACGTGCAGACTTTGAATGATCAGAACATTTTCGTGACAGTTTCGTAAAATGTTTGGTACTTTTGTCGGCATAATTCTGGTTATTAAAGTTTTTGAATATTTGGTCTAATTTGTTCCTGAAATCATCGAAGTTACTCTTCATCTTCCAACAAGTCGTTCCTGTTGTTTTCCTCACGTATTTTCTAAGAAATGGCGGATCATGTATCACCACGTGAATCATCATTTGTGAATAAGCGAGGCGACTGTTCACTGCTCGAGCAGCCACCACTTCTAACCAATGAACAAGTTATTGATAACTGCTACTAAATACTAAACAATGAAGTGTTATCGAAAAAACACCTATTTCTTTTCAAATTCACAGAGATCAAACGGCAAACTGTAAAAGATACATCTTCTATAAGGTTCATATTATTATTTAACCACAACATGAACCTTACCAATGGACATGAAACGGTGAAATATCTCTTTCTATTACATATGTTTTGTGTAGTCGTAATGATTTTATTACTATGGTAATATTTAATTCGGAATTTGATAGTTTACAATTTATGTCATCCTAAAAATGATGTATAATTTATTTTTCATAATAATCATAGCGTATGATATTGATATGCATGTTGATATAAGTTTAAATACAACTTTAAAATGTTTTCCAAGACAAACATACATACAATTTACAATCACTAGTAAATTCTTTGTTGCATTGCTACCATAACCATTGCCTGTATGACATGTAAATATTCCGTGGTCATTCTTTGACAGACTTGGTATTTCTAGGTTTGATCCGTCTACTACAGTTCCGTCAGGTTTTATCCAATAGAACTGACATGGTGGGTTACATTGAGCAGAACAAATGATAGGTCCTAGACTTTGTCCCTGGGTTTTTGTTATTGATTCGTCTGCTGGATTGAAGGCAATACTGGATCCAGGTCCATCTAAGCAGTAAAACAATAAATATGTTTAAATAAAGCTATGATTAGTCATCAACTATGTATTCTATGGTAGATGTAACGATAACGGTATTGAATCTCTGACTTATTTACAACACATTTGAATAATATCAGCACAGACAATGTCAAACTGTTTCTTATTCGAATATATTACTATCAACGTGTTACTTCTGTCAATTCCTAATTAGGTGATTATGAAGCAAAACTGACTTAGGCCCTGTATGCTGAATGATAGGGCATTATCTCACCGATATAATTTGGAAGTCCAAAAATAAATATGAAGACGCCTCACTTTTCATATGTTTTAAAGTTCATAGAAATAAAATTTCCGACAAATACATCCATTGTACATACATATATCGCAATTTTGATAATTTTAGTAAAGGTCAAACAAAAAATGAAATGAACCAAGTCGTATTATTTTCAAGAAGGCAAATTTATAAATTTTATAATGAATTAGTTCCGATTCCATTTCTCAAAACGCCATTCCTATTCCTTTTTCCCCATTCATATCTCATAATACTATTTTCCCTTTTTCATTACACTATACACCATACATTTTAGATTGGTAATGTTCAACTTTCACAGTAATGTATTCCTGCAATACCATATTAATACATTTAGCAAGTAGACATTGCATAGGATTACAACAATGTTATTTAAATTCGTTGGTTTACAAAGAATTCGTGTGGATCATCTGATTTTAATCATATTTCTAAATAAACGATCAAATCCATGTTTGTTTTACTTTATATTGGAATGTGATATCACATGTGCCTGTAGATAAGACCCCATACACACACATTCACAGAACCCTATTTGTACTTAGCGTGCTTTTTCCAATAATTGATAGAGTAGAAGCTTATCTTAAATATATGTACGTTACATGGTGTATATAATGATTCTTTAATCGTAATTCTAGATCTGGATTATTTTACCCGCTAGTACATTGTAAAAACGTGCGGTAGAATAACGTTGATCGTTTTATGAGAAAGGTTTTTCATCGAATTAAACGTCATTAAATTACAAGCAAAATTCAAAGGACAACATATTATATTGTTATACTGTAGAATCGGTATTAAGTATGTGTGTGTGTGTCTGTGTGTACACATAAACAACAGCTACCAAGTCAGCTAGTGGACACAACACAGGAGTATACTGCGAAATAACTGTGGTACATAATAAAATGAGCAATTGTAATATGATGTATGACGTCCTTCAAACACTTTGAGTCCAAACCCGCAGTAAATATAATATTTATCTATGGCATAATCTGTGCGTGTACAGTAACTGTTCCATGACAGGTCATCCTCTTGGAACAGATGCACGATGATGCAATACACAAAATGAAAAATAAAACAAACAAAAACTCGCGTCTACTGGAAATCGGCGTAATTTACAATTCACAAATAGGTTTCATAAACATAAAAATAATCTTAAAATAAAATGCTTTATATATAGAGAATACATTTGTCGTCTGCATGACTTGAGCTAAGTACAAACCATGTCGTCTACCATGTCTATGACTACGACACCTTGGCCTTTGAAGATAGTCAGTTTGATTCACATTAACAAAGTAGAGTTTGCAGTATGAATGGCATGATAACATTTAGTAATCTCAAACCATATTTACCATTGGCATTGAAACAACCAAAAACACTGGATGGCCTAGACGGTTTCGATTTGACACTTTTCCGTAATTGTCCTATTAGAATCGAAATATTACCGGTAGCCATATATTTATATTGTTTTTACGACATATTGGGACCTTATGTCTTCCTTTTATACCTCGCTACCTCTTGTGTTTAAATATTCGGCATCAAGGGCCAACCTGTGATAAAAACAATATAACTATATGGCTACCAGTAATTATTTCTTAATTCAATTAACACTCTTGAAACAATTATCATAAAACCAGTCTTAAGTTGTTTTATAAAAACTAAGCAACTAAGCTAGCTTAAAGCCTTGATAGTAAACGGAAGTTTTATACAACAATTCCCCTATTATTACATAGGTGAGTTGTTAAAGTTGGTCAGATGTGATCGATCTAAAGCTGACAATTAATTATGTGTATACAGAAATAGCTTCAATACTATTTGCTATATTTTAATCTATATGATAGATTTTGATTGGATTAAATTAGTCATGTGGTAATAAAATAATTGAGATGTTTTGCCAAAATTTGCGCTGCCGGGAAACTTCCGTTTACTCTTAAGGTTTCAAGCTAGCATAGTTGCTTAGTTCTTATAAATTTAATTTAATCCAATCAGAATCTATCATATAGATTAAAATATAATAAATAGTATTATTATCCTTGATGATTGTTATTATTCTTGTAGACTTTTCACTTAAATTATGATTACAAATGTTGTCCAGCAAATATCTATACAATAACTTTAAAAGCCTTTTGCAAAGCTTAAATTTACATGATCAATATGATTCTATAGGGGACTGACGACATTCACATGTAAATAATTAAATAAAATATGTGTTTACCTTGACGCTAGCAAAATATAATCAAATGTTATACTTAACACTTACTAGGAATTGAGGGTATCCATGGTTCACTGGTGTGTAATTTGGAATCACTGTCTGTTGATGTACATCTAAATGTAACCGTCGAAGATAAATCAGTTGGTGTGCTATATATCCAGTGTGTAGCTAACCCATCAGTATCACAGGAACATAAACTACTTGGACAAACTGTAAAACCACCAGTACTATCCTCATAATAACATCCACTGGTTGTAGAGTGGGCAATTATAAAAACATTCCAATCATTATTTGATATTCTAGCGCTGTATGTAGTTCTTCTGTTGTTTACAAAGTGACTTACGCTACATGCGACCATATAAGGAACTCCAGCTTCAATGTAGGTCTCTCCAGAAATACTGATGTTAAAACACCACACACATTGTATACCTGAAGGAAAAATATTAAAACAAATACATGAATTGTATCAATCAAGGACAGTGATCAGTACGTCATGTATTTGGGCGCTAGGGGTATCGATTGTCCTTCTTACTATTTTTTTCCATTTTTTTCCATTGTATATTGAAACGATTCCAACAATGTGGATTGTATATGCTTTTCATTTTACTATATGAAGAGAAATGGATGATAGATGAAGTGATTCGAAATTTTTAATATATACATTTATCAAACGAATATAAAGATACAGCGTAAATCATATGTTCTCATACATCATTCCCTAATGACATAGTTATACCCCCCCCCCCCCCCCGGTTGTCAAGGACGTCTTGAGTGTAAAAATAAAATGAAAAACTAAAATACTACATTCCTGGTTTGGTACAGGTACTTCAATAAACCTAGTTGCATCGGTTCAAACCTTCCCTCGTAGTAATATGATGTTGCCATGCAAGTGTTTTCCACAAAAAAACAAAACCTTTCCGAAATATAGTGCATTTTCTGTCTAATTGTATTTTCGGCTTTCATTGGCGTATGAAAATATTGTAGATAATTATCTCTTAACAGTTTAAATACTCCAATATCAGATGCTGGTATGCTTTGTTCTATTGCATTTTTAATTTAATAAACATACTGAAAACGATTACTTTAAAACACTGAAGGACAACGAGTACAACTATGTTAGCAGCAATTTGTATTGAATGTATGTGCCTTATAAGGTGGTCGCAATATTCAAGTTAAGGATAGATAACAGAATATCATATGCTGACATATTTCGTGATTTGATTTTTCTCAAAACTATTGCAGTTTTCAAGATTAGGAGAAACGGTTCTTTTGATAGATTTTACTGACTATAAATCAATCAAGTTTAATATTTAGGTTACATGTTAGCTATGCATATGTCAAAGTATCTCAGTTCTATTTTCACGATCACTTTGTTTAGTTGGAAACAAGGAATAAACAGATGGAAGAAGATCATCAAATAAAGTTTTATTTTACCATGTATATATACATGTATATTGCTTTATTTAAATGTGTAAAAAAATCAGCAAAATGAGGTTTCTTTGACTAATTCTTCTGTTTGCTTTGTGTGTTTGTTGATGGTGTTTAATGCCACTTTCAACAATATTTCAGTTATATCATGGCGGTCAGTTTTATTGGTGGTGGAAACCGGAGGACCCGGAGAAATCCACCGACCTGTCGCAAGTCTCTGACAAACTTTATCACATATTGTTCACCTCGCCCTGATCGAGATTCGACAACATCAGTGGTGATAGGCACCGATTGCATAGGTAGTTGTTAATCTAACTACCATACGATCACGGCCACGACGGCCCCTAATTCTTCTGGTGACTCAAACATTCATATTAAGATAAATCTAGTTTATGTGTTAACATTCGACAATGCAACATGTTCCTTCTTAAGTATATCAGTTAATATTTCGCCTCAAAATTGGACAACTATGTATCAGTACATCCAACTTATGTCATACTAAAACGACCATTTTCCAGTTCCATTACTATAAAGGTCTTGGTTCAATTTGTTTTCTCTCAGAGTATGATTATTGAGAAAAAAATAACTAAGGGCAGGAATTTATGTTTGTGTTATAGCTGGTTCGAAACTAAATTATAGAGTGGCTTACAGGAAATTGATCCAAAATTAACGGGAACATGATGCTTTTAAAACGCAAATGGATACTTCCAATAATCCTCTGCATATTTTGAACAAGCAATATAATACTGTAAAAAATCATTAGAATACAAAGTTAGTATACAAGTGAGTGAGTGAGTGAGTGATTTTTGCTAATAGTCAACGCGGCAATTTTTTAGCTATATCATAGCGAGAACAAGTAATTGTTTATGAGATGATGATGAGGTCGGCTTTGTACTATACTAAAACGTCTAGGGATAAACATGTCCTGATTCCGAGCAAGCCAGTGTTTACTCTTTCTGCTTAATTCCTAGCAAAGAAGCCACAAACACCATTTTACAGTCTTTGGTTTGACCCAGTTGGGGCTCGAAATCACGATCTATCACACTCGAGGCGAGCACATTAACCATTGCACCATCGATGCGGTTTCGCATTCTAGTGCAACTCTCGGTTAATTTAGAGAAATATATATTCTTGATAGCATTGCTATGCTATCATTATATTTCACGATACATGTTGAAAATATCCTGATGTTAATCGAAAGTATCCAACGGCTATTTAATAGTGTTCCGATGCTTTCCTTGAGTATCAGGATACTCTCAATAGGCATCTGATCAACACGATAGTATAACTAAAATATGAGTTTCCTACAAAACAAAGGGATTTTTAAGAGGAGCAAATACCGTTTGCACGAGAAAATTGCAGTAGATGCGTGAGATAATCCTATTAACCTTGTGGCACTCGTCGTATTGCCAATGCTATGCTTTCTGTGATAATTTATTTTCGGTGAACAAGTACAGACAGATTTTACTTCGACCAACCAATTGGTTGATTGGTGCTTAACGCCAATGTACTAGTACATTCATTGACATCTGTGACACAGATATTCCGCAGCTGCTAACCAAGTTAATATGGTGACCGTAAAACTTTGAAGGATACCACAGATACAGTTGACGGCTATCTAAGAACGAAAACTTGAGGAGAAAAAAGATGATTTACATTCCAGCAACACCATCATATGGAGTATATATCTCTCAGTTGATACGATATTCCAAAACTTGTGGTTCCTATCATGATTCCCGTCATATAGGGGTTACTGTTATCAAGGAACCTACTCAACAAATGGTTCGTAGTTGCTAAGTTCAAGTCAACACTATTAATCTTTGTAAGCAATATAATATTAAACCTGGAAAGCGACCGACTTCATTTCATAAACAAAAAAGGATTTAATCTGACAGACTGGCTATTATGTCATACCTGCTTTCAAATGAAAGACAAATTAGCTTCAATACGGACAGAAAACTTAATGGTCAATGAAAAACTATTGACAATGATAATATATTGAACAAAACATCAAACATTTCAATTTATTGTTTTTTGTGTTCGTCTCCATGTATGGTGTATTTTGGTTCTTTGGTCCTGAAAGGAGGAGGTGCTTGCAATTAACCTTCAATGGTGATACTTAGATTTCCATTCCTTTATTTGCACATGTATCTGTCATTTTAGTGGTTGCTTTAGTTTGTTATGACGAATGTCCATATAATGCATTCAATTGTGTTCTGATTGAAGTAGATTTGGTTGGTTGTGTATAATATAACAAATAGTTCATGGCACTTTGATCCAAATAGCAGTTTATGTACCGGTCTGCAATCCCCAAAATAGTATATGGACCTCAGTTTCGCAAAATATATTTTAATTATTAAAATTTACCAAGATAGACTTGTTAAGATAAATTACTATCTTTCACATTCAAATTTTGAAACGCAAAATATATTTAGTAAATTCAGAATTTGTTATCACAAATTTCAAATTGAAGCAGGACCATATATAAAGATACCAAGAGAGGGATAGTATGTATTAATGATAGAGATGATGAGTGCTATTTCTTATATCTTCTTCATTTTCAACTAAATAAAAAAGTCATTTTGACAAAGTAAAACTGAATTTTAAATTTTACAGATATTGATAAGCAAAAAGTCCATTAAATCGATTTAACATCCTTCAAAACACAAATAATTTTCTAGAACTAAATCAAAAACTACTTAGCCATAGAAAAATAAGAAAACCAAACAAGAGTAAAATCGAGACCCCCAATAATTGGATTTCCTATCCACAGAAAGAAAGAGAAAACACGACCGTTTATTCATACACCATTTTGATTCCATCAATTTTCTAGCATCTTAAAATCAGGGATCCGTTGTTGACCTTGTGATTAATCTAATCATATGATTAGCCATAATTACATACTTAGCTAATGCAATGATTAAATTATGTTGCTGAACTCCTTTTCAATCAATGTATTAACTAATTATATTTAATAATTGAATTATCTAATTATGTGATTTGTAATTAAAAATGTAATTATGGCTAAGCATATGATTAGCTTAATCACGAGTTCAACAACGGACCCCAGATATTTAGTAAAGAACCACCCAATATATTTTCTAGCCAAGTTTGCTTGCAAATCCTTAAATGGTTTCAGATAGGAATAATTGTGTAAGGGACCATCAACAAATTTCTCATGTTCAGTTTGGGTTCATTCTATGGTCTAATTTCTGAGTAAGTGAGATGCATTACTTTTTTTTCTTCATTTTTCTCATAGGGTCCCATATAAAAACATTGTCCTGCAGTGGTGGCAATCTTGGATTTCCGCTCGACAAAGGCAAAACTTTTTAAGACAGTGATATATGGCACATTCCTACCAAATAACATTTCCCTCCCACGTGTGGTTTCAGAGAAGAATTTGAAATTTCAGCATCAGAAAAAAATTGTCGTAGCAGTCATGTTGATTTGCTGAATCAAAAGAAAAACATGTAATGTTGAGAATTACCCATGACCATGTAATATTTCTACCACATTTGGTTCTAATTAGGCCTGTGGTTTGTAAGCAATAGCTTAAAATGTCCCAAGCCAGGGCGGTAATTTGGAATGTCCGCATGAGATGGTGTGGTCCCCCTTCTTTGTTCAGTGAGTTAAGATGAAGGGTGATTGATATTGGTGGAATTGGTGATCAACATTCTTTTCATGATCCTCTTGACTTCTATCGTTTACGGCCCATCATCCAAATGCCACATTCTACTATCATCTATTAGAGCTTGTAAAATTATTCTCATCATGAATATATAAAAAAAAAATGTACATAGCTGAACGACTGCTTTCTTGACATTAAACAATAATCAAAACACCATTCAACAGAAATCGTTGGATATGGTGCAACCTTTTATATTATCAAGGGACAATCATATTCACATGATACAATAAAACGTATTTTCAGTAAACCAATTTTGGATATGATAATTATGAAAAGAAAGCTTAAACAGTGATTGTTATCAATTCCACCAATAGCAACAATAAGATTTCTATTTTAAGAGCAATAAATTTGCCTTATCTTAACTTGACTCTAGAATAAATATTTAAACATCTTAAGAACAATACCTGACCGATATAGTATTTGTTTATTGTTAGGAAGTTAGTTATTGTAGACTCTTTAACTTTAGCACATCGATTATCAAATATGTCTGTGGAAAATATGTAAATATAGTTATCAGCTGATCGTTAATGCCAGTTACCTTTCTTTTTACACTTTTATTCTAGGGAGTGGACGTGGTCGAGTGGTCTAGGGCGCTGGACGTAAGGCTAAGCGAATGGTGCTGCAGTGTAACAATGGTGTGAGTTCAAATCCCGCCGAGGGAAGAACAAACATTTGACAGCTCTAAAATATAATTCTAACACTGTTTGGTTTAATTTTCAGACGTATATATATATAAATATAAAGATTCAGAATTATATGTAAATTACAAAACAAAAAGTTATTTGCATTGTCCGGTCAACAAAACATCATCATTCTGATGTCATAGTAAACATGACAAACATATGTAACTATCTTGTACACTTCCACCACCACGACAGTGGTGTTATTAGACCTATGTATGCTGTACATGACAATCGTCGTAATCACATGAAAAACAAATAATCATAATGTGTTGAATAATAATACTTACAATTCAAAAGAAGGAAAAACCGTGAAAACATTGTAACTCATGAATTGTTGTTGTAGTTGGTAAACCAGGAAGCAAATAACTTATCAAATCAACAGATATATAACACATGCTTACTTATATTTATCAATAGCTTACTATCGGGTAGAAATGGGTGAGTTATATGTATATCGTGTCTTTCATTGGACGAATAGATATACATAATATAAACGTATTTGCTGTTAATAATAATTAACCGATACTTATACAGTGCGTTCTCATATAGTTTAAGCGTGTTGGCTTTCCCTCTTTCCGACATTAAAACCTGTAAATTATCCCAATGAACATTTAATACAGGCACTATATATTTATGAAGCATAGCATTCAAACGTAATCAAGAAGTATTCATTGATAAATATATAATATTGTAAAATGTACTAAAAAAGATAACTTCTACACTATCAATAATCCTAATTCTGGAAGGATAGGGACCTAATATGTTAACAAAGCTCAAAAACAATTGAAAACATTACTAAATCGATTAGATATCCCCTAAAAGATTGTAGTTGTTTTGTTCTCAGTTTTGTAAGTTTGATAGCGGGGTTTGGTTTATCGGAAATATTTTTTGATTTCTTGACCCCAATCATGTACATCACTCGGAATATGAACATTAATAAACAAAGGCAATACAATATAACACAAAAGAATACCACACATCATTGTATTGAGAGGCTCAATTTACTCCTCAAAGTTGAAGCACAATGTTTACTTGATCATCGTGGTTTGAATATACAACATATCACTACAGCAACAAAGGAAATATACACGTCTTTAGTGCACACAGAAAACAAACTATGTACTTTCAGATGATTTATATTATTGTAGTCAGTTGACTACTACCCTGAATGTATGCATATTGTAGTCAGGAAACTTCTAACTAACTACGACCCTGCTTTTGTTTAGTCCATGTTATTGTTGTCATTCATTTTAGTGATAGTATGTGGTTTTTTGTGCACAATCAATTATGTCCATGTTTATTATTGCTTGTTTTTACGCATTGTCGTTGGAGAGATTCGAGTACTACTAAGAGGGGGTTGAGGTCATATCTCGTCCTGAATATAGCTGAAACATTACTCGCTGAACGTTAAACACTAATCAATCAATCAACCAATCCCATTAATCGGTTTAACTGTGCTACATTTTACGCCTCAATGACTTGAATATCCGACGTTATATGTCGTTACCCTTTCTATGTTCAATGAGGTGTGGTGAGTGGTGATTGTTCGTTTTGTTGACATTGTGGAAGTATTCAAAATTACTGTTTAAACGTTAATTTACAACTACAACTAATGGTGGGATTAGTGTCGATCATCTTTAGTGTTGTGAGTTCGAGGTGTACTCGATATAACATTATGCGATCAAGTTTTACAGTAACTTGCGGCAGACCAGTGGTTTTCTCTGAGTATTCCGGTTTCCTCCACGATATGACTGAAATATTATTGTAAATACCACACCCCTAACCCCGTTATTGTCATCATTAGAGTAATGTAGTATAGACAAGTTTGAAGATACCAACAGTGAAATTGGAAGCATTGATGCTAACTCCGTTCTTTGTATCATTACAGTATTGTAGTTTAGAACAATTTCAAGATGTCAACGGTAAAACCAGAAGCCTTAATACAAAGAACAGACAACACAATGGCAAACAAAAAGAACAACAAATCACATGTCGTGTTACTCTTGTTACAAGCCTGGTCATAAGTTACATAGTTTTGTATTCTCTATTTTTAACTTTTCCCCTGGTAATAGTGTGTGCATCTCATTTGATTGGATGGATTCTCTCCGTTACTACATGTCAATGTATATTGTTATTGCCAAATTTGGACTTCACGACGAGTATATTTAGGGGGTGTATTGCTCAAGGTATGTTTATTCGTAGTTCCTGATTATTTTTGTGAGAATTTTGAGAGTTCAATATGTATTTCCTCCTTGACTTGTGGCGTATCACTATGTGGTGTTTATCAAGACGTTTTCTTTTGTGTATCAAATGGTAGCTGCTGTGATACTCGTGCTCACCGTTTCATTTCAAAATGCGATTTCAATGATATAAGCGAAAGTTAAGTACCATAGCGGCTCCTTTTCCTTTTTAAGCATTCATAATTGCTTTGATCGTCTCCTTCAGAAATATTTAAATTAATTGTGCATGTTGTGTATTAAAAAGATATGCATACAGCGTTGTTAGGTCATTATGTTATGAGCAATAATTGTGTCCACCATCATTATTAGAGAGTACATCACAGAAAATTACCAGTATATGTGTCTGGAAACGTTTACGAAGTGAGGCCTCTTTCGTATAATATATTGGTCTAAAAATAAGACACGATCAATATGCAAATGAAGTGAACTACAAAAAATACCACACTGTATGAACAATTCCAATATAAAATTTCAAAATAGATAGCCCCTTACACACAAATACATAACCGTTCACTTTCCCGCTTTGGGACAGTCAGTTTAAGTAAAAGTGGCGGCCTAAGCTAGATTAATGTTGCCAACCCCCTCTCTCTTACTGATTTGATAAGGTCATGCAACAAAGAGCTAAAAAAACAGCATGTCAGTATAATATTATATCTATATAATTTTAAAATAAGTTATAGTTATTAGTGTTTATACATATTAATTTATCCCTAAAATTAATAATACATTTATGCATCTTCTCATTATATTAAAATTTATGAAACACACATTAATAAATACTGCTATAATGATATAAGAAGGCTGTGTTTCTGTATTCGTACTCAAAATCTACATTACGAACTGATCACCTTAAATATATATTCAAAAGATTTGAAGAAGCTAAAAAGTGATCAGACTTAAGAAATCGAAAAAAGATAAACATTTAAATATTTGCTGGCAAGTTATAATTGGTGATAGGAATAAGGAAAATACATGTTTACTAGAACGCCATATATTCAGGATCATCTGTGACACAAACTTTCTGTAATTGTTAATTGGGTAAAGCTTTCGAAATGGTGAAATCAACTTTACCAGTGGGAATCCTTGGTTTTGTAGCTTCCATGGAAGCAGCAACCTTTAATAACAGACATTCTGACGGGAAACACAGGATGTGGAATATCATAACATATATATGGAAGTGCAGCTGGTATGTTGCTACATTTACATGCAATGCTTACAGTGGGAAAAGAGAAATCATCTTTGTTGTCGTTAAATTTCGTTGTATTATTGGAGATTATGAATGTAAAGTCTCTTTTAAATAAATATTCAATTTTATATCAAGCATATTGACATTTCTTCTTGACACATTAAAAACCTGGATTAATAATACAGATCAATTAGTAATATGTCAGAAGAATTAGTAATACAATTTACAGTTCAAAAATAGTCAAAATAAAACAAGGTTCAATAAGCATGTTAATGTTGCAATGCAAGATTTATTGTCAGGTCAAACAACTAATGCCTGATTTAATTCGACTTTACTGGCTATCGTTAGCGTGAAAAACGTCATAAAATACCTGCTCCAAACGTACTTTTGTAATGGACAAATACCATCTTACTACATGTACTGTAATATAGTTACAGTTACAGAAATAAGGTCATATCAATATGACGTGTTAATTCGGTACATACTTGTGATGTTTAATTGCCTCCTTTTAATCTTATGGAAGGGTTTCTCCGTCCCTCATGTGTGGTACTAGTAAGTAACGCAATAACAAAAACACTTATCATTATCATTTGATTATATATTATCTTTATTCTTGCCTTAATCGTATCTATTAAATGTTACTCAAGACACATATCATGTAGCTAAGTTATTAATATTTATAAACATATACAAGCCAAATTATGTGTTCCTTGTTTCTACGGTACAGATACCATACGGTACAGATACCATACACAGCAAATATACAAAATTTACAACTGTGGCAGACAATTATTGAATATAAAAAAATCCCTTTTAAAAATAAATTATGGTTCTTTTATAAGTAGATAAATGATATATAACCTACAATATTACGAAACATTTGAGAAATAAAAACACATATTATTGAATGCACTATAGCAGAGGAATGCATACTAATAATCTCATATAAATAGTCCAATCTTATTTACTTTTGATAAACTAATAATTTTCTTCAGTAAAATTACAGATATGAAACTTCATTTTAGCAAAGCTGTTAAATATAGTTTACTTAGAAATAAATACCAAAATACAGAATGAACTTATAATAAAGACTGATATATATATCTAGATTTTCATATTGTCATCAATTTCTTCCTTCTTCTTTAGCTTCTTCTTTTCTAAAACAGAAATTAAATATTTCTGATACAACTTCAAAGTTTTAATAATGATAACAACAATGTCAGTGTCTCAAATTCCTTAATCTGATAGAGACTATAACATATAGCTCATACACAGTGAGAGGTATAAACGTTATTCCAGAAAAATGCGTCGTGCACACTAATTTTAATATCTACGTTTTTATTATGTCATTTCATAGTCCTGTCAATAAAAATGATGCATTCGTTCAGAATTTCATACATATGCGTAACATCTTACCAATACAGTGTTCGGTGAATATATTTTATAAAATAAGGCAAATAGAGCCTGCATATGTTTATTTCGTGTTTGGATAAATTGATTTAGAGCTCCAAGATTAATAACTTATTCTGTAGATATCCCAGTAGCATTGAAGTGTAATATTTATAATAAATTTGATGACAGCCCCATTCATTAATAGCAGCATGTCTGCATGTTAAATCCGAGGATTTAACAAAAGTGCTATATATACATGTAATACAAGAAATTCCAAAATCGTCAAACAATTTTAAATAGTTATCAATACAATAATTATAGCATGCTACGTCAATTTCGAATATTATTTCTTAAATATGCAGGATGAATGAGGTCAAGTATGAAATGCTCTGTCACATTAAATAATATATGATTCCACACTCCACAAATTTAGAATTCGAAATGGTTTAGAAGGAAAGTAAAACATTTACATTTAAGATTAAGATAAATAACCACGTGACCTCTCTGTCTTTCCTTCTTTTCAAATAGGACAGGAGGTCATCTATCATTAACATAGCACATTTTGATCCCAATGTGAACTGTAATAGAAATGAGTGGTACAAACATTCAGAGAGGACAAACTCTGATTGCAATGAACGATGTATATACTCAGCTCGAGAATTGTACAAAGGATAAATGAGCACTTCGTGTATGACGAATTTCAAGCACGTTAAAGAAAATTAAATTAAGTTTAATAGTGGTCATTTTAAGTGGAACTACTTACTCTACTGTCCATTATTTCTACTTAAAATCTAACACTATTACTACAGTCACAAATAATCATTTTAATAGGGCTATATATATGATATGTCATAAGATATGACTAAGACAATAACAGTACCTTTTAGTTATTCAGATTATTGTAAGTGTGGTCAGTATTAGTGACTGGTAGACATTCCTCGTATGTGTCAACACTACATTAAAATATATGTAAAAAACATATCATCAACTTATTAAATGTGACTTAATAATAATTAGATATTTATAAAGAAATACACTGATCACTAGTATGGTGTGTCGTAACAATATATAAAACAACTAAATAGGAACAACGTAACAAATTCATATGCTAGGGAATCCAAACATCCAAACGGTCAAAATATGTCTAGATTAATGTATTTTCAAGTTTGTTCCATACATTGCATGGGTTATCTAACCCAGTAAGTAAAGGTAAAAGAAGAAGATGTCATTATGGATGCTGAAGTTGCTTCAATTTGCAACAAAGTCAATCGTTTATGTTCTAGCTGTTGGATTCCTTTGAGACACATGTGCAAACATTGGCATTTAAGTTGTCTGGTGTTGCTTCACAGAGAGAGAGAGAGAGAGAGAGAGAGAGAGAGAGAGAGAGTAATACATAAAAGTAACTTTTTAACAGTAACCTACAAAACATATAACCAAATAATTTCTAGCTTTACGTCGCATTAAGAATTTCAAACAGTTACTGAAAATAATTTGATCTAAGAAAAACTTACTTCCTGTCTGTTTGTGTGTCGTTTTTGTCAGCAGTACCTGCAAAAAGAGAAAAAAATAAAAACATTTTAAAGTGACTAGTTCTTTTGTATTGCATATTACTGCTTTATGATCGCATTGCATATGTATGCTTAGTCGATTTTGGTTGTAGAAGCCGGTTCCACTTAGATATCGTATGACGAAAATATTATTCTTGTCTTTGTTGTGTCTTACACGAATGGTTAATGACAGACAAGGCATGCATGTTTCGTGATTGTCTCAAGGGCGGACTAAATTTGTTTTGCCTGTTTTCAAGATTGTGCAAATCCAAATGTTGTAACATAATACCAGTGCTAGATGTGAGTATGAGATATTGGAGATAATCAAATCTGAAATTATGTAAAAATGATGTTTTCATAAAATACCCATTCGTAGTAATTACATAATTAAACTAAGCATCAGTATATACCAATGGTTGTCGTCTTTATACTATCATAACTATCTGTTACTACAGGATTACAATGTGTACATGTTGTAAATTCTGTATAGTCATTAGTCCTTAAAGCAAACAAAATATAATTATTGAGGAGATGTATTTTAATGTTTCCATTAAATGTTTATTCTTCTAGTTCCTGTTTTGTAGCAACTGATCAACCAAAATCGGAAAATGCCATTCGTATATGCCTATTCTAATTAGAATTTAAATCTTGCTTTCAATAAATTTTATACCTGAACAAATAATTTGAGTCTGGTGATATTTTTGGCTTACTAACCCAAAATTGTGCCATAATACCTTCGTTCGTCTCGTAAGATAGTCAATTGTTTTGCTCTTGTTGAAGGACATATGCAATGGCTTATATCAGTGTCACCCAGCCTCTTTCTACAATTTTCTATTACATTTTAGAACTGTTGACATTGTGTGGTATTTTTGCTTTGTTTTTCATTATAAGATCATTTAAATTACTGGTATTATTTAAATTGAGGCCATCGCTAAATCTAGCCATCGATGCTCTGTCATTTCAATATTGTGTTTTAGAAATTTTGCGGCACAGAAGACCGGTTCGTGCTGACATTATTTAATATATATTCAACCATCGCTGTTTTTGTCCAACACATTTTTATTTCCAATGTCAATTGACACAATATTCTTCCTTTCAACAAATTGTCCCGTTTTAATAATTCAAATCGTTTGTATGTCTGAGGACATCAAATAATAAATCCAAAAAGATATCAAGTTAAAAACAGGACGAATTCATATATACCTCAGTTGTTCCTTTTTCTGTAGTCGAGATCCTGTAAATGTTAAATATATACAATCAATTATATTGTCAACAGGAAATTATATATATAGTCAAGTTTCAAAGGAACGGAATCTTTGTGAAAGGCTATGATATCACTTCACTAATGTATCCTGTTTTAATATTTTTTGCATAATATATCTTTAATTATAGAATTCATAATTTTTGATAAATAATATTGTTTTTAAAAATGTTAACACTTACGACAAAGTACAACAAAGACAATGACAAATACCATAGCCAGTACACTAATGATAAGTGATGAGATTCCAGCTGTTAATAGTGCATTGCTGTCTTGACTGACTGAGGCAGGGATTTTCTGGACTTGTGCTAAAGTAAAGATAAACAAGTTCATTTTATTATGGATTTCGTCATGACTTGGTTAACTATTACGGTAAATATGTGTCACAAACGACCACGGATATGTTCCACTTGTCGTAAACACTTCCCGGTCCTTTCCGCATTCATCACATCACATGGTTTGTAATTAGAGTAACACGACTTGTGCCACTGGTGGAGCAGTTACTGCTTAGCCAACCGGAGCACTACCGGTTTTCGGTGGTATTCGTTTTGCTCGATCTTAGTCTTCTGTGTGGTGTTTTGTAGGTCATTGTTTTCCTTTTTCCTTTGACCATTATGTCGTTCTTCGAATTACAGATTCTAATTACCTCATTGTTTTCTTCAAACGCCTCTTAATTAAGTCACACACATGCTATATAGGTCAGGTATAAACTGGTATTATAGAGCATTAAAGTTTAACACCACTGTGTAAACCAATCATATGGACGCCTGTATAAGACATATATTTTAAGTAATAAACACTAATAATACATCGGGAACATTAAAGATACATTTGCTCCTGTATGAGTATTCATAGCAACATGCAGTCAAAATGTAGAAAATATAGCATTTTCTTTATTCATAAGTAGTACTACAGTTGTATTTTCTATTTCCTGTATAAGTTGATTTTCACAGTTAACATAAATATGCATACACAATAGTGAAATCGGTGCGTTTGCTATTTGTCCCCGACTGTATCATATACTCAATAGTCAGTGTTTCGGAACTAGAATTGTCGTATCTGTAATATATATTAATGTTGAAATATACAATTTCTAAGTAATGTAATTATTGTTATTAAGATTCACCCCTGATGATGTGTAACCGTAGCTATTTTGATTACCTTCTTTACGTTTTCTAGTTTTATGATTCCCTAAAACATTCATATTATTTGGCTTTCAAATCTTTCTTTGTTTTGTTTTTATTTTATTACTACGGAACTAGCTCAATAAGCGATTTTTGTTTTAATATAATATATACAAACACAAAAAATAAGTGTAGATATTCCAGATTACCTCCTGTATGATGCAATGGTACAGAAAGACAACATATATTTATTAAATGGTAAGCATGCCATTTCTTGCAATAAACTACGTTAAAATAGAACAGCTCAACAGAGGTATGTAGTGTATGACTTGAGCTATTATATCGTATATATATATATATATATATATATATATACTGTTTAACATTAATCACGTTAAGAATACAGAAAAATAAGACAAAATGACTATGCAAAAACAAAACAATATGTCAAAAATTATTTATACCTGACATTTTACTGAAATATTTTGAAAGCTACCTAATAAGTTATATCAAAACATACATACTTTGGTCTGTGGTACAATTCAATGGTTTCGACAACGAATCCCCTAAATAATTCCTAGCGATTATTTGAAATATATAAATGGTATCTGGTACCAAGTTGTTGACTGTGTACTCCAGAACAGATGTTGAACCAGAATCAGGTATAGACTGAGATAACATTAACGATGATGACAGTAATATTCTCCAATGCTGTACATAAAACTCCTGTTTTGATCCCCCATTAAACTCAGATTTCCACAGTACAACAGCTGAAGTCGTTTTACACAGAACATAGACAATAGTAGGGGTAGTAGGTTTGTCTAAAATGTATTTAAAATCAATCATCTAATAAGTGACATTATATGATAATTTATAGTATTCATAAAATAAACCAACGCTATTGATGATCATGTATTCTTTTGGAAACGTGAAAAAGGGTTCGTACTCAACATTTCAAACTAAAAAAGGTACAGCTTTCAATAAATGAAATGCTATGAACAATTGAAGACATTATAGAAAACATTCTGAATGTAGTAAGAACCTCAAACAGTTGTATTTTATGTGATCTGAGGTTTAGTCATTAATACATTGCTTTAATAACAGAATTAATTAAAACATGCTTACTTTCTTCTACAACATTGAAGTCATGTTGGAAATACGGTGCAATATTATTTGAAACTTTAATTGAGTATGTTCCATATTCTGAATCCGTCACATTGTCTTTGATCAACTGTGATACATGTTGATAGACACCATACACTGTTGAAATATATTTACTGTCTATATCTGTAATGTCTGTAGTTCCATTCTGAATAAATGTTCATCTTATCAAAGTCGGCGGAGGGTATGAAATAATTGGAACTGTTATGTTGAGAGTACGTTGTTTATTTGTAATTACAATTGCAGTTTCCAAAATAGTGGCACTTCTTGGATGACCTTTAAAAAACATATGAATAATAAAGTACTCCAATTGATTATCATACTGATGGTAAAAGGTATAAATAAACTGAAAAGTAGATGGTAGTTTTATTTAGATCACTAAGAATTTCAGGAAATACATCTTCTAACGTTTTATTATTTCCTTTTCTAGTTTTCTGAAGATTGTCCCAATTGTTACCCAAACACTCCATTACCTGCCAAACACTCCATTACCTCCAACAATATTTAAACAGAATTTGCTAAGGCTGCGTTTCTGTCATGTTATATTAGTCAACCATATACCAATTAAATAGTTTATAGACGGAGCATGCAAAAATTGCTCTGCATTCTTCATGGAAATATCGTCTTTAAATTCACCAGAAAAAGCACAGAAAACGTTTGGACTTGATGCTTAGCAAATGTTCCAAAATACTTAGTTTCGGTTTCGAGAATTATCTATTCCAATCCCAAGCTCTTTTCTGAATTTTTTGTCTCCAAATAGATCAAATAAACATGTTGTATCTACTACTGACAAATCTTCATCATTAACAGTCTTTGTTTCTCATTCTTTGTAAATTTCACTGTCATCACCTAAGCATACATCAGTTCGAGGTCGAATCGGTAAGTTATCTGAATATCCTTCATTATAGTCATTGTCTGTTTGTGTCCACGTGCAGACTTTGAATGATCAGAACATTTTCGTGACAGTTCCGTAAAATGTTTGGTACTTTTGTCGGCATAATTCTGGTTATTAAAGTTTTTGAATATTTGGTCTAATTTGTTCCTGAAATCATCGAAGTTACTCTTCATCTTCCAACAAGTCGTTCCTGTTGTTTTCCTCGCGTATTTTCTAAGAAATGGCGGATCATGTATCACCACGTGAATCATCATTTGTGAATAAGCGAGGCGACTGTTCACTGCTCGAGCAGCCACCATTTCTAACCAATGAACAAGTTATTGATAACTGCTACTAAATACTAAACAATGAAGTGTTATCGAAAAAACACCTATTTCTTTTCAAATTCACAGAGATCAAACGGCAAACTGTAAAAGATACATCTTCTATAAGGTTCATATTATTATTTAACCACAACATGAACCTTACCAATGGACATGAAACGGTGAAATATCTCTTTCTATTACATATGTTTTGTGTAGTCGTAATGATTTTATTACTATGGTAATATTTAATTCGGAATTAGATAGTTTACAATTTATGTCATCCTAAAAATGATGTATAATTTATTTTTCATAATAATCATAACGTATGATATAGATATGCATGTTGATATAAGTTTAAATACAACTTTAAAATGTTTTCCAAGACAAACATACATACAATTTACAATCACTAGTAAACTCTTTGTTGCATTGCTACCATAACCATTGCCTGTATGACATGTAAATATTCCGTGGTCATTCTTTGACAGACTTGGTATTTCTAGGTTTGATCCGTCTACTACAGTTCCGTCAGGTTTTATCCAATATAACTGACATGGTGGGTTACATTGAGCAGAACAAATGATAGGTCCTAGACTTTGTCCCTGGATTTTTGTTATTGATTCGTCTGCTGGATTGAAGGCAATACTTGATCCAGGGCCATCTAAGTAGTAAAACATAGATTAACCTGGTAAGACATCAACTATGTATTTCTACAGTAGATATAGCGACAAAGAGAATGTATGACTTGTTCACAACACATTTGAAAATTAAAGTAAATACATTGTTACTGTAGTGCTGAATACACATGCATCTTCATATTATCGTCCTATTTTATAAACGTCCTAATCATCATACTGCCATAGTGTCAGTTCTGCTCGAAAGGTTTACTATCCACGTGTTATTTCTGTCAATTCTTGATTAAGGATATGCTGTACTTAAACATTATTGAAGGAAAAAGCATCGCTGCAAATATTGATGACTGGTGTGCATATTATGACAAAAACGCCACTTAAGCTATGAGAAAATGCTATATCAAACTTCAGATATGTGCATTTACATTCATATGTCTGGGTCCTAACAAGATGAATTATTTAATTAACCGATACCTGTAGGAAACCCAAGGCACATATCTCATAGTCCCTGAGGACTCTATTTATTCAAACGTGAATCGCAATAACGCAATGTTAATTGAACTACAAATGAATCTATAATTAGCACTGCATTAACTGATTAAGTCAATACACTGTGTACAGCAATAAGATCTCACATGTGCCTGTAGATAAGACCCCATACACATACACATTCACAGAACCCTATTTGTACTTAGCGTGCTTTTTCCAATAATTGATAGAGTAGAAGCTTATCTTAAATATATGTACGTTACATGGTGTATATAATGATTCTTTAATCGTAATTCTAGATCTGGATTATTTTACCCGCTAATACATTGTAGAAACGTGCGATAGAATAACGTTGATCGTTTTATGAGAAAGGTTTTCATCAAATTGAACGTCATTAAATTACAAGCAAAATCCAAAGCACAACATATTATATTGTTATACTGTAGAATCGATATTAAGTATGTGTGTGTGTGTGTGTGTGTGTGGGTGTGTGTCTGTGTGTACACATAAACAACAGCTACCAAGTCAGCTAGTGGACACAACACAGGAGTATACTGCGAAATAACTGTGATACATAATAAAATGAGCAATTGTTATATGATGTATGACGTCCTTCAAACACTTTGAGTTCAAACCCGTAGTAAATATAATATTTATCTATGACCACCGATTGCGTCATAGAAAGGCATAATCTGTGCGTGTACAGTAACTGTTCCATGACAGGTCATCCTCTTGGAACAGATGCACGATGATGCAATACACAAAATGAAAAATAAAACAAACACAAACTCGCGTCTACTTGAAATCGGCGTAATTTACAATTCACAAATACGTTTCATCAACATAAAAATAATCTTAAAATAAAATGCTTTATATATTGAGAATACATTTGTCGTCTGCATGACTTGTGCTAAGTACAAACCATGTCATCTACCATGTCTATGACTACGACACCTTGGCCTTTGAAGATAGTCAGTTTGGTTCAAATTAACAAAGTAGAATTTGCAGTATGAATGGCCTGACAACATTTAGTAATCTCAAACCATATTGACCATTGGCATTGATACAACCAAAAACACTGGATGGCCTAGACGGTTTCGATTTGACACTTTTCCGTAATTGTCCTATTAGAATCGAAATATTACCGGTAGCCATATATTTATATTGTTTTTACGACATATTGGTACCTTATGTCTTCCTTTTATATCTCGCTACCTCTTGTGTTATAAATATTCGGCATCTAGGGCCAACCTGTGATAAAAACAATATAACTATATGGCTACCAGTAATTATTTCTTAATTCAATTAACACTCTTGAAACAATTATCATAAAATCAGTCTTATGTTGTTTTATAAAAACTAAGCAACTAAGCTAGCTTAAAGCCTTAATAGTAAACGGAAGTTTTATACAACAATTCCCCTATTATTACACAGGTGAGTTGTTAAAGTTGATCAGACTGTGATCGATCTAAAGCCGACAATTAATTATGTGTATACAGAAATAGCTTCAATACTATTTATTATATTTTAATCTATATGATAGATTTTGATTGGATTAAATTAGTCATGTGGTAATAAAATAATTGAGATGTTTTGCCAAAATTTGCGCTGCCGGGAAACTTCCGTTTACTCTTAAGGTTTCAAACTAGCATAGTTGCTTAGTTCTTATAAATTTAACTTAATCCAATCAGAATCTATCATATAGATTAAAATATAATAAATAGTATTATTATCCTTCATGATTGTTATTATTCTTGTAGACTTTTCACTTAAATTATGATTACAAATTTTGTCCAGCAAATATCTATACAATAACTTTAAAAGCCTTTTGCAAAGCTTAAATTTACATGATCAATATCATTCTATAGAGGAATGATGGCATTCACATGTAAATAATTAAATAAAATATGTGTTTACCTTGACGCTAACAAAATATAATCAAATGTTATGCTTAACACTTACTAGGAATTGAGGGTATCCATGGTTCACTGGTGTGTAATTTGGTATCACTGTCTGTTGATGTACATCTAAATGTAACCGTCGAAGATAAATCAGTTGGTGGGTTATATATCCAGTGTGTAGCTAACCCATCAGTATCACAGGAACATAAACTACTTGGACAAACTGTAAAACCACCAGTACTATCCTCATAATAACATCCACTGGTTGTAGAGTGGGCAATTATAAAAACATTCCAATCATTATTTGATATTCTAGCGCTGTATGTAGTTCTTCTGTTGTTTACAAAGTGACTTACACTACATGTGACCATATAAGGAACTCCAGCTTCAATGTAGGTCTCTCCAGAAATACTGATGTTAAAACACCACACACATTGCATACCTGAAGGAAAAATATTAAATCAAATACATGAATTGTATCAATCAAGGACAGTGATCAGTACGTCATGTATTTGGGCGCTAGGGGTATCGATTGTCCTTCTTACTATTTTTTTTCCATATTTTTCCATTGTATTTTGAAACGATGCCAGCAATGTGGATTCTATATGTTTTTCATTTTACTATATGAAGAGAAATGGATGATAGATGAAGTGATTCGAAATTTTTAATATATACATTTATCAAACGAATATAAAGATACAGCGTAAATCATATGTTCTCATATGCCATTCCCAAATGACATAGTTATACCCCCCCCCCCCCGGTTGTCAAGGACGTCTTGAGTGTAAAAATAAAATGAAAAACTAAAATACCACATTCTGGAACAGTTCCAAATCCAATTGAAAAATCAGTGAAAGAAGAAAAATCACAAAAATACATGACCGCTCATATTCCTGGTTTGGTACAGGTACTTCAATAAACCTAGTTGCATCGGTCCAAACCTTCCCTCGTAGTAATATGATGTTGCCATGCAAGTGTCTTCCACAAAAAAACAAAACCTTTCCGAAATATAGTGCATTTTCTGTCTAATTGTATATTCGGCGTTCATTGCCGTATGAAAATATTGTAGATAATTATCTCTTAACAGTTTAAATACTCCAATATCAGATGCTGGTATGCTTTGTTCAATTGCATTTTTAATTTAATAAACATACTGAAAACGATTACTTTAAAACACTGAAGGACAACGAGTACAACTCTTTTAGAAGCAATTTGTATTGAATATATGTGCCTTATAAGGTGGTCGCAATATTCAAGTTAAGGATAGATAACAGAATATCATATGCTGACATATTTCGTGATTTGATTTTTCTCAGAACTATTGCAGTTTTCAAGATTAGGAGAAACGGTTCTTTTGATAGATTTTACTGACTATAAATCAACCAAGTTTAATATTTAGGTTACATGTTAGCTATGCATATGTCAAAGTATCTCAGTTTTATTTTCCCGATCACTTTGTTTAGATGGAAACAAGGAATAAACAGGTGGAAGAAGATCATCAAATAAAGTTTTAGTTTACCATGTATATATACATGTATATTGCTTTATTTAAATGTGTAAAAAAATCAGCAAAATGAGGTTTCTTTGACTAATTCTTCTGTTTGCTTTGTGTGTTTGTTGATGGTGTTTAATGCCACTTTCAACAATATTTCAGTTATATCATGGCGGTCAGTTTTATTGGTGGTGGAAACCGGAGGACCCGGAGAAATCCACCGACCTGTCGCAAGTCTCTGACAAACTTTATCACATATTGTTCACCCCGCCCTGATCGAGATTCGACAACATCAGTGGTGATAGGCACCAATTGCATAGGTAGTTGTTAATCTAACTACCATACGATCACGTCCACGACGGCCCCTAATTCGTCTGGTGACTCAAACACTCATATTAAGATAAATCTAGTTTATGTGTTAACATTCGACAATGCAACATGTTCCTTCTTAAGTATATCAGTTAATATTTCGCCTCAAAATTGGACAACTATGTATCAGTACATCCATCTTATGTCATGCTAAAACGACCATTTTCCAGTTCCATTACTATAAAGGTCTTGGTTCAATTTGTTTTCTCTCAGAGTATGATTATTGAGAAAAAAATAACTAAGGGCAGGAATTTATGTTTGTGTTATAGCTGGTTCGAAACTAAATTATAGAGTAGCTTACAGGAAATTGATCCAAAATTAACGGGAACATGATGCTTTTAAAACGCAAAGGGATACTTCCAATAATCCTTTGCATATTTTGAACAAGCAATATAATTCTTTAAAAAATCATTAGAATACAAAGTTAGTATACTAGTGAGTGAGTGAGTGAGTGATTTTTGCTAAGCGTCAACGCGGCAAATTTTTAGCTATATCATAGCGAGAACAAGTAATTTGTGATGAGATGATGATGAGGTCGGCTTTGTACTATACTAAAACGTCTAGGGATAAACATGTCGCCCCACTCGGACATTATCCTGATTCCGAGCAAACCAGTGTTTACTGTTTCTGCTCAATTCCTAGCAAAGAAGCCACAAACACCATTTTATAGTCTTTAGTTTGACCCAGTTGGGGCTCGAAACCACGATCTACCACACTCGAGGCGAGCACATTAACCATTGCACCATCGATGCGGTTTCGCATTCTAGTGCAACTCTCGGTTATCTTAGAGAAAAATATATTCTTGATAGCATTGCTATGTTATCATTATATTTCACGATACATGTTGAAAATATCCTGATGTTAATTGAAAGTATCCAACGGCTAGTTAATAGTATTCCGATGCTTTCCTTGAGTATCAGGATACTCCCAATAGGCATCTGATCAACACGATAGTATAACTAAAATATGAGTTTCCTACAAAACAAAGGGATTTTTAAGAGGAGCAAATACCGTTTGCACGAGAAAATTGCAGTAGATGCGTAAGATAATCCTATTAACCTTGTGGCACTCGTCGTATTGCCAATGCTATGCTTTCTGTGATAATTTATTTTCGGTGAACAAGGACAGACATATTTTACTTCGACAAACCAATTGGTTGATTGGTGCTTAACGCCAACTGTACTAGTACATTCAGTATTAGTGTGGCGTGCAATTCGAACATATTCATTGACATCTGTGACACAGATATTTCGTAGCTGCTAACCAAGTTAATATGGTGACCGTAAAGCTTTGAAGGATACCACAGATACAGTTGACGGCTATCTAAGAACGAAAACTTGAGGAGAAAAAAGATGATTTACATTCCAGCAACAACATCATATGGAGTATATATCTCTCAGTTGATACGATATTCCAAAACTTGTGGTTCCTATCATGATTCCCGTCATATAGGGGTTACTGTTATCAAGGAACCTACTCAACAAATGGTTCGTAGTTGCTAAGTTCAAGTCAACACTATTAATCTTTGTAAGCAATATAATATTAAACCTGGAAATCGACCGACTTCATTTCATAAACAAAAAAGGATTTAATCTGACAGATTGGCTATTATGTCATACCTGCTTTCAAATGAAAGACAAATTAGTTTCAATACGGACAGAAAACTTAATGGTCAATGAAAAACTATTGACAATGATAATATATTGAACAAAACATCAAACATTTCAATTTATTGTTTTTTTGTGTTCGTCTCCATGTATGGTGTATTTTGGTTCTTTGGTCCTGAAAAGAGGAGGTGCTTGCAATTAACCTTCAATGGTGATACTTAGATTTCCATTCCTTTATTTGCATATGTATCTGTCATTTTAGTGGTTGCCTTAATTTGTTATGACGAATGTCCATATAATGCATTCAATTGTGTTCTGATTGAAGTAGATTTGGTTGGTTGTGTATAATATAACAAATAGTTCATGGCACTTTGACCCAAATAGCAGTTTATGTACCGGTCTGCAATCCCCAAAATAGTATATGGACCTCAGTTTCGCAGAATATTTTTTAATTATTAAAATTTACCAAGATAGACTTGTTAAGATAAACTACTATCTTTCACATTCAAATTTTGAAACGCAAAATATATTTAGTAAATTCAGAATTTGTTATCACAAATTTCAAATTGAAGCAGGACCATATAGAAAGATACCAAGAGAGGGATAGTATGTATTAATGATAGAGATGATGAGTCCTATTTCTTATAACGTCTTCATTTTCAACTAAATAAAAAAGTCATTTTGACAAAGTAAAACTGAATTTTAAATTTTACAGATATTGATAAGCAAAAAGTCCATTAAATCGATTTAACATCCTTCAAAACACAAATAATTTTCTAGAACTAAATCAAAAACTACTTAGCCATAGAAAAATAAGAAAACCAAACAAGAGTAAAATCGAGACCCCCAATAATTGGATTTCCTATCCACAGAAAGAAAGAGAAAACACGACCGTCTATTGATACACCATTTTGATTCCATAAATTTTCTAGCATCTTAAAATCAGGGATCCCTTGTTGACCTTGTGATTAATCTAATCATATGATTAGCCATAATTACATACTTAGCTAATGCAATGAATAAATTATGTTGCTGAACTCCTTTTCAATCAATGTATTAACTAATTATATTTAATAATTGAATTATCTAATTATGTGATTTGTAATTAAAAATGTAATTATGGCTAAGCATATGATTAGCTTAATCACGAGTTCAACAACGAACCCCAGATATTTAGTAAAGAACCACCCAATATATTTTCTAGCCAAGTTTGCTTGCAAATCCTTAAATGGTTTCAGATAGGAATAATTGTGTAAGGGACCATCAACAAATTTCTCATGTTCAGTTTGGGTTCATTCTAGGTTCTAATTTCTGAGTAAGTGAGATGCATTACTTTTTCTTCTTCATTTTTCTCATAGGGTCCCATATAAAAACATTGTCCTGCAGTGGTGGCAATCTTGAATTTCCGCTCGACAAAGGCAAAACTTTTTAAGACAGTGATATATGGCACATTCCTACCAAATAACATTTCCCTCCCACGTGTGGTTTCAGAGAAGAATTTGAAATTTCAGCATCAGAAAAAAATTGTCGTAGCAGTCATGTTGATTTGCTGAATCAAAAGAAAAACATGTAATGTTGAGAATTACCCATGACCATGTAATATTTCTACCACATTTGGTTCTAATTAGGCCTGTGGTTTGTAAGCAATAGCCTAAAATGTCCCTAGCCAGGGCGGTAATTTGGAATGTCCGCATGAGATGGTGTGGTCCCCCTTCTTTGTTCAGTGAGTTAAGGTGAAGGGTGATTGATATTGGTGGAATTGGTGATCAACATTCTTTTCATGATCCTCTTGACTTCTATCGTTTACGGCCCATCATCCAAATGCCACATTCTACTATCATCTATTAGAGCTTGTAAAATTATTCTCATCATGAATATATAAAAAAAAAATGTACATAGCTGAACGACTGCTTTCTTGACATTAAACAATAATCAAAACACCATTCAACAGAAATCGTTGGATATGGTGCAACCTTTTATATTATCAAGGGACAGTCATATTCACATGATACAATAAAACGTATTTTCAGTAAACCAATTTTGGATATGATAATTATGAAAAGAAAGCTTAAACAGTGATTGTTATCAATTCCACCAATAGCAACAATAAGATTTCTATTTTAAGAGCAATACATTTGTCTTATCTTAACTTGACTCTAGAATAAATATTTAAACATCTTAAGAACAATGCTTGACCGATATAGTATTTGTTTATTGTTAGGAAGTTAGTTATTGTAGACTCTTTAACTTTAGCACATCGATTATCAAATATGTCGGTGGAAAATATGTAAATGTAGTTATCAGCTGATCGTTAATGCCAGTTACCTTTCTTTTTACACTTTTATTCTAGGGGGTGGACGTGGTCGAATGGTCTAGGGCGCTGGACGTAAGGCTAAGCGAATGGTGCTGCAGTGTAACAATGGTGTGAGTTCAAATCCCGCCGAGGGAAGAACAAAAATTTGACAGCTCTAAAATATAATTCTAACACTGTTTGGTTTAATTTTCAGACGTATATATATATAAATATAAAGATTTAGAATTATATGTGAATTACAAAAAAAACCAAGTTATTTGCATTGTCCGGTCAACAAAACATCATCATTCTGATGTCATAGTAAACATGAAAAACATATGTAACTATCTTGTACACTTCCACCACCACGACTGTGGTGTTATTAGACCTATGTATGCTGTACATGACAATCGTCGTAATCACACGAAAAACAAATAATCATAATGTGTCGAATAATAATACTTACAATTCAAAAGAAGGAAAAACCGTGAAAACATTGTAACTCATGAATTGTTGTTGTAGTTGGTAAACCAGGAAGCAAATAACTTATCAAATCAACAGATATATAACACATGCTTACATATATTTATCAATGGCTTACCATCGGGTAGAAATGGGCGAGTTATATTTATATCGTGTCTTTCATTGGACAAATAGATATACATAATATAAACGTATTTGTTGTTAATAATAATTAACCGATACTTATACAGTGCGTTCTCATATAGTTTAAGCGTTTTGGCTTTCCCTCTTTCCGACATTAAAACCTGTAAATTATCCCAATGAACATTTAATACAGTCACTATATATTTATGAAGCATAGCATTCAAACGTAATCAAGAAGTATTCATTGATAAATATACAATGTTGTAAAATGTACTAAAAAAAATAACTTCTACACTATCAATAATCCTAATTCTGGAAGGATAGGGACCTAATATGTTAACAAAGCTCAAAATCAATTGAAAACATTACTAAATCGATTAAGTATCCCCTAAAAAATTGTAGTTGTTTTGTTCTCAGTTTTGTAACAGTTTGATAGCGGGGTTTGGTTTATCGGAAATATTTTTTGATTTCTGGACCCCAATCATGTACATCATTCGGAATATGAACATTAATAAACAAAGGCAATACAATATAAAACAAAAGAATACCACACATCATTGTATTGAGAGGCTCAATTTACTCCTCAAAGTTGAAGCACAATGTTTACTTGATCATCGTTGTTTGAATATACAACATATCACTACAGCAACAAAGGAAATATACACGTCTTTAGTGCACACAGAAAACAAACTATGTACTTTCAGATGATTTATATTATTGTAGTCAGTTGACTACTACCCAGAATGTATGCATATTGTAGTCAGGAAACTTCTAACTAACTACGACCCTGCTTTTGTTTAGTCCATGTTATTGTTGTCATTCATTTTAGTGATAGTATGTGGTTTTTTGTGCACAATCAATTATGTCCATGTTTATTATTGCTTGTTTTTACGTATTGTCGTTGGAGAGATTCGAGTACTACTAAGAGGGGGTTGAGGTCATATCTCGTCCTGAATATAGCTGAAACATTACTCGCTGGACGTTAAACACTAATCAATCAATCAATCAATCCCATTAATCGGTTTAACTGTGCTACATTTTACGCCTCAATGAATATCGACGTTATATGTCTCAACCCTTTCTATGTTCAATGAGGTGTGGTGAGTGGTGATTGTTCGTTTTGTTGACATTGTGGAAGTATTCACAATTACTGTTTAAACGTTAATTTACAACTACAACTAATGGTGGGATTAGTGTCGATCATCTTTAATGTTGAGAGTTCGAGGTGTACTCGATATAACATTATGCGATCAAGCTTTACAGTAACTTGCGGCAGACCAGTGGTTTTCTGAGTATTCCGGTTTCCTCCACGATATGACTGAAATATTATTGTAAATACCACACGCCTAACCCCGTTATTGTTATCATTAGAATAATGTAGTATAGACAAGTTTGAAGATACCAACAGTGAAATTGGAAGCATTGATGCTAACCCCGTTCATTGTATCATTACAGTATTGTAGTTTCGAACAATTTCAAGATGTCAACGGTAAACCAGAAGCCTTAATACAAAGAACAGACAACACAATGGCAAACAAAAAGAATAACAAATCACATGTCGTGTTACTCTTGTTACAAGCCTGGTCATAAGTTATATAGTTTTGTATTCTCTATTTTTAACTTTTTCGCTGGTAATATTATGGGCGTCTCATTTGATTGAATGGATACTTTCCGTTTCTACAAGTCAATGTATATTGTCATTGCCAAATTTGGACTTCACGACGAGTAATATTTAGGGAGTATATTGCTCAAGATATATTTATTCGTAGTTCCTGATTATTTTTGTGAGAATTTTGAGAGTTCAATATGTATTTCGTCCTTGACTTGTGGCGTATCACTATGTAGTGTTTATCAAGACGCTTTTTTTTGTGTATCAAATGGTAGCTGCTGTGATACTCGTGCTCACCGTTTCATTTCAAAATGTGATTTCAATGATATATGCGAAAGTTAAGTACCATAGCGGCTCCTTTCCCTTTTTAAGCATTCATAATTGCTTTGATCGTCTCCTTCAGAAATATTTAATTTAATTGTGCATGTTGTGTATTAAAAAGATATGCATACAGCGTTGTTAGGTCATTATGTTATGAGCAATAATTGTGTCCACCATCATTATTAGAGGGTACATCACAGAAAATCACCAGTATATGTGTCTGGAAACGTTTACGAAGTGAGGCCTCTTTTTTATAATCTATTGGTCTAAAAATAAGACACGATCAATATGCAAATGAAGTGAACTACAAAAAATACCACACTGTATGAACAATTCCAATATAAAATTTCAAAATAGATAGCCCCTTACACACAAATACATAACCGTTCACTTTCCCGCTTTGGGACAGTCAGTTTAAGTAAAAGTGGCGGGCTAAACTAGATTAATGTTACTGATTTGATAAGGTCATGAAACAAAGAGTTACAAAAACAGCATGTCAGTATAATATTATATCTATATAATTTTAAAATAAGTTATAGTTATTAGTGTTTATACATATTAATTTATCTCTAAAATTTATAATACATTTATGCATCTTCTCATTATATTAAAATTTATGAAACACACATTAATAAATACTGCAATAATGATATAAGAAGGCTGTGGTTCTGCATTCGTACTCAAAATCTACATTACGAACTGATCACCTTAAGTATATGTACAAAAGGTTTGAAGAAGCTAAAAAGTGATCAGACTTAAGAAATCGAAAAAAGATAAACATTTAAATATTTGCTGGCAAGTTATAATTGGTGATAGGAATAAGGAAAATACATGTTTACTAGAACGCCATATATTCAGGATCATCTGTGACACAAACTTTCTGTAATTGTTAATTGGGTAAAGATTTCGAAATGATGAAATCAACTTTACCAGTAGGAATCCTTGGTTTTATATCTCCCATGGAAGCAGCAACCTTCAATAACGGACATTCTGACGGGAAACACAGGATGTGGAATATCATAACATATATATGGAAGTGCAGCTGGTATGTTGCTACATTTACATGCAATGCGTACAGTGTTGTCGTTAAATTTCGTTGTATTATTGGAGATTATGAATGTAAAGTCCCTTTTAAATAAATATTCAATTTTATATCAAGCATATTGACATTTCTTCTTGACACATTAAAAACCTGGATTAATAATACAGATCAATTAGTAATATGTCAGAAGAATTAGTAATACAATTTACAGTTCAAAAATAGTCAAAATAAAACAAGGTTCAATAAGCATGTTAATGTTGCAATGCAAGATTTATTGTCAGGTCAAACAACTAATGCCTGATTTAATTCGACTTTACTGGCTATCGTTAGCGTGAAAAACGTCATAAAATACCTGCTCCAAACGTACTTATGTAATGGACAAATACCATCTTACTACATGTACTGTAATACAGTTACAGTTACAGAAATAAGGTCATATCAATATGACGTGTTAATTCGGTACATACTTGTGATGTTTAATTGCCTCCTTTTAATCTTATGGAAGGGTTTCTCCGTACCTCATGTGTGGTACTAGTAAGTAACGCAATGACAAAAACATTTATCATTATCATTTGATTATATGTTATCTTTATTCTTGCCTTAATCGTATCTATTAAATGTTACTCAAGACACATAGCATGTAGCTAATTTATTAATATTTATAAACATATACCAGCCAAATTATGTGTTCCTTGTTTCTACGGTACAGATATACCATACACAGCAAATATACAAAATTTACAACTGTGGCAGACAATTATTGATTATAAAATAAAATACCTTTTAAAAACCAAATATGGTTCTTTTATAAGTAGGTAACTGATATATAACATACAGTATTGCGAAACATATCAGAAATAAAAACAAAGCAAATATTGATTGCACTATAACAGATGAATATACCATACTAATATCATATAAAAGGACCAATCTCATTTACTTTCGATCAACTAATAATGTACGTCATTAAAATCACAGAGAGAGACCTTCACATTATTACTGTTATATAAAGCTTATCTAGAAATTTCATTGATAACAACATATACAATGAACCAATAATAAAGACTCATATTTATATCAAAATTTTCATATTGTCATAAATTTCTTCCTTCTTCTTTTCTGAAATAGAAATTATATGTTTCAAATACAAAATCAACATCAACGTTCTAATAATAATAACATTAATTTCAGTGTCTCAAATTCCTTTATCTGATAATAAGAGGTATCAACTGTATTCCATAAAAACGCATCGTGCGCAATAAATTTGATATTTACGTTTTATTATGTCAATAAAAATGATCCATTCGTTCAGAATTTCATGCATATGCGTAACATCTTACCAATACAGTGATCGGTGAATATATTTGATAAAATAAGGCAAATAGAGCCTGTATATACTGAATATTACATGTCAAAATCTGTATCACATGCCGTATCAACCCGAGAACCCTATATCACCCCAATATTTGAATACATTTAAAGTCACATTTCTTAATAAACATCACATTAAGTTAAAATACGACATGAAAATCAAATACGCAACAATTGATGGATTATTGTGTATTGAATACACTAAATTTATTAAGGGCCAGACTAGTATAACATAAATAATAATAATAAATAAATAAATAAATACGTATAGATACACGATAATATAATACTATAGATCGTCATATTCAATGAGCTAGTGACGACTACAGTATTACGTAATCTCTCTACTCAGCGGGTGATTTAGATGACCGTGCGATTTAACTGGTAAAATGCAAATTTAATAGGAAAAACGCTAAAATGCCACGACAATGCAAATTTAAAAGGAAAAACAAAAAAATAAAAGGAAAAACGCTAAAATGCCACGACAATGCAAATTTAAAATGAAAAACGCTAAAATGCCACGACAATGCAAATTTAAAAGGAAAAACGCTAAAATGCCACGACAATGCAAATTTAAAAGGAAAAACGCTAAAATTCCACGACAATGCAAATATAAAAGGAAAAACGCTAAAATGACACGACAATGCAAATTTAAAAGGAAAAACGCTAAAATGCCACGACAATGCAAATATAAAAGGAAAAACACAAAAATAAAAGGAAAAACGCTAAAATGCCACGACAATGCAAATTTAAAAGGAAAAACGCTAAAATGCCACGACAATGCAAATATAAAAGGAAAAACGCTAAAATGCCATGACAATGCAAATTTAAAAGGAAAAACGCTAAAATTCCACGACAATGCAAATATAAAAGGAAAAACGCTAAAATGACACGACAATGCAAATTTAAAAGGAAAAACGCTAAAATGCCACGACAATGCAAATATAAAAGGAAAAACGCTAAAATGACACGACAATGCAAATTTAAAAGGAAAAACGCTAAAATGCCACGACAATGCAAATATAAAAGGAAAAACGCTAAAATGCCACGACAATGCAAATATAAAAGGAAAAACGCTAAAATGCCATGACAATGCAAATATAAAAGGAAAAACGCTAAAATGCCACGACAATGCAAATATAAAAGGAAAAACGCTAAAATGCCACGACAATGCAAATTTAAAAGGAAAAACGCTAAAATGACACGACAATGCAAATTTAAAAGGAAAAACGCTAAAATGCCACGACAATGCAAATATAAAAGGAAAAACGCTAAAATGCCACGACAATGCAAATTTAAATGGAAAAACGCTAAAATGCCACGACAATGCAAATTTAAAAGGAAAAACGCTAAAATGCCACGACAATGCAAATTTAAAAGGAAAAACGCTAAAATGACACGACAATGCAAATTTAAAAGGAAAAACGCTAAAATGCCACGACAATGCAAATATAAAAGGAAAAACGCTAAAATGCCACGACAATGCAAATATAAAAGGAAAAACGCTAAAATGCCACGACAATGCAAATTTAAAAGGAAAAACGGTAATATGCCACGACAATGCAAACTTAAAAGGAAAAACGCTAAAATTCCACGACAATGCAAATATAAAAGGAAAAACGCTAAAATGACACGACAATGCAAATTTAAAAGGAAAAACGCTAAAATGCCACGACAATGCAAATATAAAAGGAAAAACACAAAAATAAAAGGAAAAACGCTAAAATGCCACGACAATGCAAAATTAAAAGGAAAAACGCTAAAATGCCACGACAATGCAAATATAAAAGGAAAAACGCTAAAATGCCATGACAATGCAAATTTAAAAGGAAAAACGCTAAAATGCCACGACAATGCAAATTTAAAAGGAAAAACGCTAAAATTCCACGACAATGCAAATATAAAAGGAAAAACGCTAAAATGACACGACAATGCAAATTTAAAAGGAAAAACGCTAAAATGCCACGACAATGCAAATATAAAAGGAAAAACGCTAAAATGCCATGACAATGCAAATTAAAATGGAAAAACGCTAAAATGCCACGACAATGCAAATTTAAAAGGAAAAACGCTAAAATGCCACGACAATGCAAATTTAAAAGGAAAAACGCTTAAATTCCACGACAATGCAAATATAAAAGGAAAAACGCTAAAATGACACGACAATGCAAATTTAAAAGGAAAAACGCTAAAATGCCACGACAATGCAAATATAAAAGGAAAAACACAAAAATAAAAGGAAAAACGCTAAAATGCCACAATGCAAATTTAAAAGGAAAAACGCTAAAATGCCACGACAATGCAAATATAAAAGGAAAAACGCTAAAATGCCATGACAATGCAAATTTAAAAGGAAAAACGCTAAAATGCCACGACAATGCAAATTTAAAAGGAAAAACGCTAAAATTCCACGACAATGCAAATTTAAAAGGAAAAACGCTAAAATGACACGACAATGCAAATTTAAAAGGAAAAACGCTAAAATGCCATGACAATGCAAATATAAAAGGAAAAACGCTAAAATGCCAGGACAATGCAAATATAAAAGGAAAAACGCTAAAATGCCACGACAATGCAAATTTAAAAGGAAAAACGCTAAAATGACACGACAATGCAAATTTAAAAGGAAAAACGCTAAAATGCCACGACAATGCAAATTTAAAAGGAAAAACGCTAAAATGACACGACAATGCAAATTTAAAAGGAAAAACGCTAAAATGCCACGACAATGCAAATATAAAAGGAAAAACGCTAAAATGCCATGACAATGCAAATTTAAATGGAAAAACGCTAAAATGCCACGACAATGCAAATTTAAAAGGGAAAACGCTAAAATGCCACGACAATGCAAATTTAAAAGGGAAAACGCTAAAATGCCATGACAATGCAAATTTAAATGGAAAAACGCTAAAATGCCACGACAATGCAAATTTAAAAGGAAAAACGCTAAAATGCCATAACAATGCAAATTTAAAAGGATAAACGCTAAAATGCCACGACAATGCAAATTTAAAAGGGAAAACGCTAAAATGCCACGACAATGCAAATTTAAAAGGGAAAACGCTAAAATGCCACGACAATGCAAATTTAAAAGGTAAAACGCAAATATAACAAGACAATTCGCTAATTTAACTGGTAAGCGCTAATATAACTGGTAATCTTTAATTATTTGCATTTTACCGGGGATATTTGCATTTTCTATTTCCTAGTGATTTACCAGTAGGAATCCTTGGTTTTGTAGCTTCCATGGAAGCAGCAACCTTCAATAACAGACATTCTGACGGGAAACACAGGATGTGGAATATCATAACATATATATGGAAGTGCAGCTGGTATGTTGCTACATTTACATGCAATGCTTACAGTGGGAAAAGAGAAATCATCTTTGTTGTCGTTAAATTTCGTTGTATTATTGAAGATTATGAATGTAAAGTCCCTTTTAAATAAATATTCAATTTTATATCAAGCATATTGACATTTCTTCTTGACACATTAAAAACCTGGATTAATAATACAGATCAATTAGTAATATGTCAGAAGAATTAGTAATACAATTTACAGTTCAAAAATAGTCAAAATAAAACAAGGTTCAATAAGCATGTTAATGTTGCAATGCAAGATTTATTGTCAGGTCAAACAACTAATGCCTGATTTAATTCGACTTTACTGGCTATCGTTAGCGTGAAAAACGTCATAAAATACCTGCTCCAAACGTACTTTTGTAATGGACAAATACCATCTTACTACATGTACTGTAATATAGTTACAGTTACAGAAATAAGGTCATATCAATATGACGTGTTAATTCGGTACATACTTGTGATGTTTAATTGCCTCCTTTTAATCTTATGGAAGGGTTTCTCCGTACCTCATGTGTGGTACTAGTAAGTAATGCAATGACAAAAACACTTATCATTATCATTTGATTATATATTATCTTTATTCTTGCCTTAATCGTATCTATTAAATAAAGTTAATAACAAAATTACCGAACTCCGAACAATCTTACAAAGGGAAAGTAAAAACTCATAATTATATAAACAGACAAAATCAGTCAACAACCGGAAAACTGTGAAAACGTAATGACCCTGACTTGGTACAGGCATTTCTAAAGAAATGGTGGGTTGAATCAGATTTTAAGGCGCCAAACCTCCCGCTCTCATTACGGTTCAAAGGTTCCGGCTGTCACTGTAACAGTATTTAAATACAGGAACAAAATAGGTAAAATAGTTGTCAAAGCAGTACCATATTCGGTGACGTAAATGTCAAAAATACTTTTACGTCACACATTGACAAAAAAATTCTTGACATTTTTGACTTCTTTATACATTTTCACTGTGAAATGTTACTCAAGACAAATATCATGTAGCTAAGTTATTAATATTTATAAACATATACCAGCCAAATTATGTGTTCCTTGTTTCTACGGTACAGATATACCATACACAGCAAATATACAAAATTTACAACTGTGGCAGACAATTATTGAATATAAAATAAAATACCTTTTAAAAACCAAATATGGTTCTTTTATAAGTAGGTAACTGATATATAACATACAGTATTGCGAAACATATCAGAAATAAAAGCAAAGCAAATATTGATTGCACTATAACAGATGAATATACCATACTAATATCATATAAAATGCCCAATCTCATTTACTTTCGATCAACTAATAATGTACGTCATTAAAATCACAGAGAGAGACCTTCACATTATTACTGTTATATAAAGCTTATCTAGAAATTTCATTGATAACAACATATACAATGAACCAATAATAAAGACTCATATTTATATCAAAATTTTCATATTGTCATAAATTTCTTCCTTCTTCTTCAACTTCTTCTTTTCTGAAATAGAAATTATATGTTTCAAATACAAAATCAACATCAACGTTCTAATAATAATAACATTAATTTCAGTGTCTCAAATTCCTTTATCTGATAATAAGAGGTATCAACTGTATTCCATAAAAACGCATCGTGCGCAATAAATTTGATATTTACGTTTTATTATGTCAATAAAAATGATCCATTCGTTCAGAATTTCATGCATATGCGTAATATCTTACCAATACAGTGATCGGTGAATATATTTTATAAAATAAGGCAAACAGAGCCTGTATATACTGAATATTACATGTCAAAATCTGTATCACATGCCGTATCAACCCGAGAACCCTATATCACCCCAAGGGCCACGGGCCCAAGGGGTGATATAGGTCGAGGGTTGATACGGCATGTGATACAGATTTTGACATGGAATGTTCATTATATCATATATTTCAACCATGCCTTTGATAATACATATATTTTATGAAAATTTTGAATCTGAAATTTTATGAAAATTGTAAATTTTTTGAGAATTTGAAAATTTTTAAATTTTATATTTTTTAAATTTAGAATGTTTTTTAAATTTTGAGAAAAAAATGAAATTTTATGAAATTTTGGAAAATTTAGAAATTTAGAATTGTTTTGGGTATACGATGTAGGGTATGCGACATAGGGCATACACGACATAGACTTGGGACAATCACTGTTAATGCATATACAAAACACCTGTATTTTAATCTAAATATATGATATATGTTTATTTCGTGTTTGGATATATTGATTTACATCTATAAGATTAATAATGACGTATTCTGTTTATATCCAAGTAACATCGAATTGCTATATTGATAATAAACTTGATGACATTCCAATGCATTAATTGTAGTTTTTCTGAATGCTTAATCTGAAGACTTAACTTTCTTTTTCTTTCTTTCTTCAGGTATGACCTGCCGTTCTTTTATGTCGGCACACTCCTACGTATTACGGCAGGATAGTGGTAAAAATATTATATACACCCGCACCCATTAAAAAAAATTGTGCTGTATTTAAAAATGTGTGTATCCACCAGTGCGTGCAAAGATGTGTTTATATGTACATTGTGAGAACTCGATTCTATGCAAATTTTTACATAGTAAGGAAAAGAAAACATAATGATCAGTTCAGCTTAAAAGGTCTTAAAAAGAATGTTCGCTTCAGATTTAATAAAAATAGTAAAAATGTTCATTTAAAAATTGATCTTCAATCCAGGCACACTAAAACACTATTTGGTTAAATTCACTATTTTTCTAATGATGAGTAATATTCTTTACATTTATGTGTAAAAGTCACAATAAAATAAGGCTCACTATATTTCGATGTAAAAGGGATCTTGGAGGCAAGCGTTAATAAAACATCATACACTTTTAAAAGCACTAATCGGATAAAATAGTCTATAATATGCTTAAAAGGTAAAAGAATGCTATAGCACTGTACAATCATTGCTGTTCGATTAAAATGGTAAAAATAGCACTGTTTGTCACTATTACTTGTCAACCCGCTACTCCTTACCCGCCATCTGCCGCAGTCTGCTGACATGCATATCATAGCAGAAGATCCTACTTAGGCTTTCCATTTCCATATACTGTTTTTGTTTAATACGAATTCCATAGTTTATTTCTTGATTTGTACAATCCATCAAGAGCTGGACCAGCATATCTGCATCCTGTATATCCTGATATAATCCATTTCTTAAACTATCCAGATATTCTTGTATTTTCTGGAGGTGCCTTTCCCGTGTACTTTACAGACTAGAACAGACCAACAAGAAATGATATATGTTCTCATCTCCTGTTTAACAGAGTGTACAGATGGAGGAGATATTTTTGTTGTATCTTGATTTTATATTTTGTAGCATATATGACTGCGTCACAAGTTTTCTCTTTATCTCTCCAGACTTTATACTGATTGGGTCATTTCCTGTACTCTGCCATATATTATGTGGCTTTGACATAGGCCTATCCTGTATTTGTAGATACTTCAGTGATTTTTTCTCAAACTGGTCTGCTTTACATCGCTCATGCCAATAAATATTCTGATGGGATTTCACTATTCGCTTCCATTCCTCTTTCGATTTTGGTTGTTCCATAAGCTTTTCAACTGGTTCGAGTTTGTATTTTTGTATTACTTCTTGTATCCTATTTATAAATGTATGATCTTTCTCGTTACGCATTGCAAGTTGGCGCATAAGGATTTTATATTCCACTGTAGTGTTGTTTCTTATTATGTTCATTAACACGGGTACTATATATATGTAATACAAGAAATTCCAAAATCCTCAAACAATGTTAATTAGTTATTTAATCAAATAATTATAGAATGTTATATCAATTTCGAATATGAGTTCTTAAATATGCAGGATGAATGAGCTCAAGTATGAAATACTGTGTCACATTAAAAAATATATAGCATAATAACCTAATGAAGTTAAGACACGTTTTGCTACAGTTGATGCAGCATTTGAAAGACTGCAAAGGCAATTTCCTGTGTTCAATAATTGCTCTAACATTACCATAGACTACAACATAAATTAATTATTCTTACCTATGTTCTTTAAAAATCATTTAAAAGTATTACTGAAACTGATATTTTATTTGTTAAAATTTTGAAATTGTATTCGTTTTTTCTTAATCAATTTTATTGTTTTGAAACATTAGAAATGTCAAGCTTTAAAAACTGGTGTTTGTTGGTTTGAAGCAGGTACACATAGAAAAGAATGAATGGAAATGTCTAAGAAACAGCAACAATTCCCAATTTTCACCCCAAAATTACACTTAGAATGTGTCATTTAATAAAACAATTGATGACTTTTCATTTCAGTGGACACTGATTTATCAACCTCTTGGAAGTGATGTTCTCCTCAGCCGTTGGCTTCGATGAACATCACTTCCTCGGGGTTGATAACTCACAGTGTCCACCTTATGAAAAGTCATTAATTGTATAATGTCATAAGATATAGGACTAAGACAATAACAGTACCTTTTGGTTGTTTATTAAGACTATTGTAGGTGTTGTCGGTATAACTAAGACAATAACAGTACCTGTGGGTTGTTTATTCAGACCATTGTAAATGTGGTCGGTATAGTTAAGACAATAACAGTACCTTTTGGTTGTTTATTCAGACTATTGTAGGTGTTGTCGGTATAACTAAGACAATAACAGTACCTTTTGGTTGTTTATTAAGACTATTGTAGGTGTTGTCGGTATAACTAAGACAATAACAGTACCTTTTGGTTGTTTATTCAGACTATTGTAAATGTGGTCGGTATAACTAAGACAATAATAGTACCATTTGGTTGTTTATGAAGATTATTTTAAGTGTGGTCGGTATAACTAAGACAATAACAGTACCTTTTGGTTGTTTATTAAGATTAGTGCAAGTGTTGTCGGTATAACTATGACAATAACAGTACCTTTTGGTTGTTTATTAAGACTATTATATGTGGGTCGGTATAACTAAGACAATAACTGTACCTTTTTGGTTGTTTATTCAGATTATTGTAGGTGTGGTCGGTATAACTAAGACAATAACAGTACCTTTTTGTTGTTTATTAAGACTATTGTAGGTGTGGTCGGTATAACTAAGACATATAGTGAAAATGTATAAAGATAAAGAAGTCAAGAAAAATGTCAAAAATATTTTTCTATCAATGTGTGACGTAAAAGTGTTTTTGACATTTACTTCACTGAATATGGTACTGCTTTGACAACTATTTTACCTATTTTGTTCTCGTATTTAAATACTGTTATAGTGACAGCCGGAACCTTTGAACCGTAATGAGAGCGGGAGGTTTGGCGCTTTAAAATCTGATTCAACCCACCATTTCTTTAGAAATGTCTGTACCAAGTCAGGGTCATTACGGTTTTCACAGTTTTCCGGTTGTTGACTGATTTTGTCTGTTTATACAATTATGAAATTTGACTTTCCCTTTGTAAGATTGTTCGGAGTTCGGTAATTTTGTTATTACCCTTATTGTGAAGTAGAACATACATGCACTAACTTGTAATCTGAACAGCTGTGGATTCCTATCTATCAATTATCAATATAAATTTTCAACTAATTTGAGATCATATCGAAATTGGATAAACATCGATGGAAGCAACTAACATCGATCATCCGAGTTCAATGTCTGCCGAGAGTGCTACTTGATAACGTCAGTCAGTGGCGTACGATAAGTCTTGGTTTCCTTCATTGTTGAAAAATAAACAACAATAAATGAGAATTGAATATTGTGGATAATGCAATGTATGGCAGATTTCAATAAATGAAATATTATACACTACATGCACGGAATTATAAGATGAATAACAATTTATTTGTTTAAAGGACACCATGCCCTGCCAAATAATATGGTCGACTACACATCATGACAAATTATCGTAATAAATATAATAGCTATCGGGCAAATGATCTTTGAGAAGTAGCGTTCTTAGCGTACAACTATGTTGAAAATGAACGAAAACGTTAAACTCCATAACTCTTACAATAATCCTAAGAAAAGCCGCATTCAACAAAAAGAAGCGGGACGGACGAACAAACAAACGGAACAAGAACTGTATCTCCTCATACTATCATATGCGGGGCATACAAAATATCAAACTGTCATAGCAGTTCAAAATAATATCAGCAAATCGTAGAAACTGCTCCACAGGTGGCATCTGTCGTGTTGCTGTTGTTTCAACGCCGGTGAAGTCATGCCAATGGAAAGGGTAAGATTTTGGTTACGATGGAGGTTTTGATGTTATATTTTGAAATGCCACATTCTACCACATTTCGACATTTGTAGATTTTGAAAAAGAGTAGGCACATTGTACTCACTACTAAAGGTTAAACCTGTCGTCCCTATCAAACTATCAGTGCTTTGCCAAAGGCAGTAAAAAATATTTGCCCCGGTTACCTATATATTCTGCCTTTTTATATAAATTTTGTTTAGCTTATTCTTGTCCTGAATATACATGAAATATTATTTGCAGACAAGGATGTGCCATCGTGGTTGTAATCGTATGATACTTTAATTTACAACTACCTATGCAACCAATGCCTATCACCACTGAAACTGCGAGTTCGAATTCCGCTAATGGTGAGGTATACTAGATACAATGATTATGTGATAAAGTATGTCAGTGACTTGTGACGGGTTGGTAGTTTTCTCCGGGTACTCCGGATTCCTCCACCAATAAAACTGACCGCCACGAAATAACTGAAATATTGTAGATAGTAGCGTTAAACACCATAACCCTAAGCCATAACCCCAAAAACAATGTGAAGATTGACAAACACAGCTTCCACCATCACTATCGTTATAGTGTTAGCTATATAGCATAAGACAACTAACCTACTGAGTGTGCCACACACATACACATGTCGATTTGCATTTACTAATCTCCAACAAGTTAAAAATCACATTTATTTGATATTAAGTGAACTTTTCTTCAAGTAACCTTTTATTTTGGCAGCTAGTAGATATGAACATAATTATATACTGACTGATATACTATATATATTGTTTTATGTGATAGTATGTGGTGTTTTGAGTGTTAGGTCTGTACAGGTAATGTTGCGTGTATCTTTGCTAAAACAACATAAAGGCCAACTGACAATATCGTGTTCATTATTGTGTACCTATTGACCAAGACCTGCTGGACTAAACATTGATAGGCGAACAAGAAAGGCTGACCTTTTATTAATAATCCTTGAAATGAATTATCTACAAATTTAATGCAAATTATGGAACACACCAGTAACAAATTACAAAGTTGTGAAGAAACAGGAAGTACAAACGAATAATCATAATATTGAACAACTTTGCACAAGTGAATAAACTCAAAACATGCCCTGCTTTAAATTATCGGTGTTTTATCAAGATTTGAACTGTTCATTATTTTACATTGCAGCTATTACATTGGCCATTATTCTACCAAATTTAATTATTAAACACATAATTGCCATTGATAGAATGGGGATACTGTTTTGTCCTTTTTCACATAATTAACTAGGATATGTAATAATATTCAATATGATTACCATGGGAACATGAACGACAATGCTGTATCACCTTGACTAACATTAGCTCATTTTGCTGTGTAATGATGAATTGCAATGGGTTCTTTTGTTAAAAAAAATAAGACTTGAACATTTGCAAACAATTTCAGGTACTACTAAATTAAGCACAATCCCTGAAAATCTGGAGTCATATTAACTCTACTCTGCATCATCCTTTCACATGTAAGCTAAAGCGTTTGAGAAAAGATAACTACCACTCGGGTGTTACGACACTCTCAATTGCATCTTCAAGATTAAATCTGGTCAAACTTAAATTCAACAATGCCGTATCTTTCAATTGAGTCGTTTTGCATATCAGAGTTTTATTCGTGTGCCCGCAGAGGAGATTAAACTTTCGCTTTTAGACAATTGTTTTTTTTACGGAAAATATATCCCGGAAGTAATCAATCGGAATTCTTCTTTATGTCATCCGCTAAAACGAAAACAAATAAAAGGCACACGATGTACAAGACAAACTCTGTCATGTTAAACAGAAAGTTATTATTAAAACTACCCAAGATCAAAATAATGAAGCGATGTAAGCAACGAAACAAGGATGGATGGAATAGAATGTTATATCTTGGTAAAGAAAGCTAAGGATTCAGTAACGGAAATCGTCTGTTTGTGTAGAAAATATGGCAACTGCAGGTCGGTGTGCCGCTAGCTCAGTCAGTGGACATCCATAATTGTCAACTGGCTTACACATACAAATGTACATACATGTACAATATATGGATCTCAAGCTGTATCACCTTTTGTCCATTGTCAATTTCAAGGTCTTGTCATATATGGGTATCACTTTTTTTCTGTTGTCAATTTTAGTGTATGTTGTCATATAGGTATCACTTTTTGTCTATTGTCAATATTAGATTGTTGTCATAAAGGTATCACTTTTTGTCCGTTGTTCGGTTAATAAAACGATATGGCCATCTTAGTCGGTGGACATCCTAAGAAGGCCATAATTGTATATTATCATGATTAGTCTTTAGCAAAAACAATCATATAGTATTATTACGTGATGTTTTTCATTTTGGCCTAGTTATAGGTCCGAGGCCTACTGTATTGGCATGAGGCGCAGCCGAACGCCAATACAGCAGACCGAGGACCTATTACTAGGCCAATATGAAAAATATCACGTAATGATACCTTTATTAATTAACCAGTCCAATATCTCTCGGGATTTTTCCTTGCAATTGTCGAAATGTCTAGCGGATTCCGATCTAGTTGTTATTGGACTGACTGGAATTGGGCCAATACGGAAAATATCCGTATTGGACTGGTTTTTGCCGTATTGGCCCAATGAAAGTTTTTATATTGTATTGACAGATTTGATCATATAAAGGCTAATAAATCAAAGTTAATTAATAATCGTTATTATAATGATTAATCCAACTACACTGCTCCAATAGCTCTATATATATATATATGTCCTCTCATTATCTTTTGAACCGCCAATAGTCATTAGTGTTCATCGTGGTTGTATCGTCTTTTCTTGGTTGTGGTTAATTATCTGTTGGTGTACCTGAATTGAAAGTAATGATGTATATGCTTAATATGGCAAAATATATACAGGACCATTTTGAAATAGTCTGGCCGAAAATATTAACATTGTTTTAATTTTGCAATGTCCAAAATGAACACAATATGAATAATTGTTCTTGCAAACGTGAATTACCATATTTTTTAATGCTATTTTTCCATGGTTTCTTCATAATCAAATACACAAGATTTTGCCGTCTTAATAAAAAAAAGAAGAACATTTAGCATATTGTCGATAAAAATCATCACTGACCCAGACTAACGAATGATCAAGACTGCATCACATCAGTAGAATATTTATTACATCATGATAATACAATAATGTACATTATTCACACTTTAAATTGCTCAAAGTTTTACATTCACAGTAAATGTAAATATCATTTTCACTCGTAAAGTATACATATAGCTGTTTCAATGTCACGAAATTACTAACCCCATATAACCAGGTAATCTTCCACGAAATATAAAACAATCATTTGAGACAGGTTTAATGATTTGCTATTGGTAAGACGATAGTTGCCTTTATGATTGTAAATACCCTACATATCAACGTACATTAAATTCAATTGACGAATAACATATGTAATGCTCATTATTTTCCCGAATGCTTTTCACCACTCGCTATTCCCCATCCTGATACAACATTCTCCATATATAAAATTCCCCATTCTACACCAATTATTTCTCATTTACACACTATTACATCACAAACGCACACTATTCATACCAATTCCCAGTTTACTATAATATAATACATGAACATTGGTTAATGCTGGACGTTTCTAGGACTATAGCAAAAGAACGACAGAGCATACAACATGAAAACAATATATGAGCATTTATTTTGTATAACTAAAATGCTTTACTAAACCTCATTGTTTTCAGGTTCGAATTGTATAAGAATAACTGACATACGACAACGTGTTGCACGTACAATTTAATGATAGATAACAAGCAGAATCAGACGTAACTTAAATCACAATTAATGATACGGCTTGTTAAATAACTGCTTTGATCTTGATCATAATCAAACATAAGGTCAACATGTAATAACCACCACAGAAAAGCTAGTTTAAGTGGCTGTCAATTCTATCACATACTTGTCAATGAAGTGATGCGGTAAATTTTTCTACAGGGCAGTAACATATCAAGCCTCACATATAATGGGATTTAGGGTTATTGGTCTTTACGCTACTTTCAACAATATTTTAGTTATATCGTGGCGGTCAGTTTCATTAGTGGAGGAAACCGGAGTACACGGAGAAAACCATCTACCCGTATGAATTGTAGTGCCTTAAATGCACACCTCTTTATTAGAAACCCTGCTGAATCGCCAAATTGTATCTGTGGAATAACTGAAACTGTATCTCATTTCTTATTAGATTGTCCGCGTCACACGACTCTAAGACAACAACTTTGCTTCTCACGTTTGGACATTTCTGAAACAATTGCACTGTATCTACTTATTTTTGGCTCAGTTAATCTAATTGATAAAGAAAACAATGCAGTATTTAAATTAGTCCAAACCTTTATCATAAAAAGTAAAAGATTTACACCCTGACATGCTGACATAATATTTTTTCATCTTTTCAATCTTATTCAATCTCTTTGTATTATTATTTCAAGTAAGTTGTGTATCTTTTCAACTACATGCTTACATACATTTTTGTTTTTTTTCTCCCTCAATGTATAAATAATTCTCACAAGTTTAAAATTTAAATCAGCATGCATATATATTTTTTGTCAGATTTGTAAGTTCTTCATAGGAAACAGATTTAAAAAAAGCATTTGCTTGTTTCTGAATCCTATTGTACAATTGCTATTGTTCTGTTTATTTATGTCAGTTATACCAATAAACTATGTTTATACCAAAACCACCTACCTGTTGCAAGTCACTGACAAACATTATCACATAATGTTGTATCGAGTACACCTCACTACGAGCGGGACTCGGAACTCACAACGTTAATGGTAATAGGCACAGACTACACAGGTAGTTGTAAACCCAACTACCATACGATCACGACCACGACGTAAAGACGTTATCATATGCATAATACTAGCTCTACAAAAGAGTGTCCATTCACTTAACCATCATTTAAATGTTAGGCAAATTAATTATTTTGTGGAATTTGCAATACATAAGAAATTGACAGGAAGAGATGAATCTCTTGAACCAAATAATAGAAAAGTTAAATAATACAAAAGGATCTATCAGAGGCATTGAATGGAATTGATGTCAATCTATCTTTCTGAACTTCACATTCAATGATACCATGTTTGATTATTTATAAGTAACTAATTCGTAATTCGAGATTGATTTTCATTATTTGCGCACACTTTGTCCAGAATAGTTTTATTTGGTAATCTTGTTGTTATCCATATATATCTGTACTACCATTAACCTTTCGATGTGGTAGTATAAATTTCATTGCATTTCTGATTGCTTACAGCAAATAAATATGCAGTCAACTTGCTTGCTTTACCAAAAAGAAAACAAACAAGTATTAAAGTCTGTTAATTACTGCGGATTTTGTATCATTGTTGATTATACTGCGCATATAGGGAACTAAATTGAGTATCGGAGAGGACTATTGGTTAGTGAAATCTTTATAGAGGACCACTGAAGGATCTTCATGGCCACGATTGTATGATATTTGGATATACTTATGCAATTTGTATATATACCGTTAAATAGTTTATGCGAATTCAAAACCACGTTGATATGCATTTGGTGTAACTTTATTTGATAAGAAAAGTTTGAAGATACCAAACGGGTGTCCTTCACAAATAAAATGATCGCCTTTGAAAGCGGTTTTAAATATCCATTACCTATTACACATAGAGGACAACAAGAAAGTTTATTTGTTAATGAATCACTTTGTAGCAAATAGCCAAATTAAAGCTAATACATATTTAAGCAAATTAAATTGGGAGCATATGTACTGAGAATGCTGTGAAACACTAAATACTTAGAATATCTCCAATAAAACAGATTGTTGTTATTGTTATATCTATTATCAGGGGCGTGTTAGAATAAACATTATGAAATCATTTTATAATGCTTCTTTTAAAAGTTTACGTCAACGAAAAAATTGAAGAGACCATAGGGATAATCAGAAGCCATAACTCGAAGAAGGACGAACACTACTATTGCCAACAGAAAAAGGACAACAGGTCAAACAATGATTCACTAAGCCCCATCAAATAACCAGGAATCACAACAGACATTAAATGATTACATTATAATATTATTGAATAAAACATGATGAAATAGAGTTTGTGGAGATGAGTTGGCAGGGTAAAGAAATCAGTTAAATAATCAGTTAAATCTCATTCTGGAGATGTATAATGGATTAAAAAAAATTTATTAAGTATAATGTTTTTTTTTGACATGTTGGAGACATTTTGGGTTTTAGATTGTACATAAAACACACATATCATAAAAGATAAAACAATGTCTCAGTCCAGATTACCCTAGTCAAAAGATATTTAAATATAAAGAATGTATTCGGATTTTCCGGAAGAGCTATATATATATAACAAATCGTGACGGAAAAGGGGGATGCGCACTTTCCATGCCTGTAATCAGATAGGGCATGAAAATTAGAATTGAACTATTGAGAACAAAAAAATTACTTCTCCTAAGATATGGAAACAATTGAAAACTCTAGAGTATAATTCCAAGAACTCACGTTGCTGGTGTTCTGCTACATGGTGATGGTCAAACTTGTCATAATTTAAATGACACTACAAATGTTTTCCAAATATATATTATACAACACTACCAGCGACACTTTGCCAATTGCTTAGCACGATCATTATATCACCTTATTTACAAAATTTATTTTGCTAAAACAAATGAACACTATGAACACAAGATCAAATATATAGGGACTAAATGGATCACATCCATAACTGAGCTACAAATGTGCTAAAACAACTATCACTAAAAATGTATCTACGGGGAGCATACTTTATGTATCTCGTAATAATAGTAATTACTTGTTAATGGAAATAAATACCTATTTTGAAATAAAGTAATTTCACATATCCACTCATGTTAATTCATGATTTAAACCCACTTTAAGGATCCCACTGAAAATAAACTAAATTACTTCCATGCATTATCGCTGAAGTAAAATTACAACTGCAAAAACGAGGTTAACTCGGATAACCTCGAAGGGTAATAAGTTTCTGCTCCACTAATGGCACACATCGTGTTATCATTGTTCAAGATACGTTGATAAGCCACGAAATATAAAGGAATGAGGACTTGTTTATGACTACGATATAAACGGAACATATCCGTGATATTATTTGATGCATACATTTCGTAACAGTAAACCAATTCATGGTAGTGACTGTAATACTTCAACTTTACCACTAGGAACCCTAGCATTTTACACCTAGAGTGTCTGATTTTAATGTAGTTCTGTGCTCAAGGTAAAGAAAAATATCATCATGAAAAGGTGCGGGGAACTATATCTGCAAGTCTACTTCATTATCAAGTGATTATTTGAACTGGATCACTATGTATCCTTTGTTCAGTAAATTTCTTGCTAACAGCAACATTCAATTGCGGACGGAAATCCTGGTAGACACCACCAGTTTTGTAATACTCAATAAATAGAGAGATGAATACTCCCAAAGCATGTCCTTCTGGAATTTTGCTACATGTAAATGGAAAGGTCATAATGCGAAAATTAAAATAATCTCTGTTGTTGTAAAGTTTAATTCTTCGCTGTCAATATATAGGTGTATGTCAAGTCATGAAGTTATAGCTGAACTGATGATATCCTTTATTTCAAGTTCAATGGGATAGGAGCGATCAACATAGTCACCATGCTTGGAATTAATATGTGAAAGGACACAATATACATAGCGGTATGTGAAATTAAAGGACCAGGTTAGTTTATATTCTGGTTTTTTTTTGGAAGAAAAATATACTATCAAACAAAATTGCAACATTTCATGAAGTGGAATTTAAATTAAAAAACCCTGAAAGCTTTACATTTAGATAATTTAGATATTGTTAATCAGTTGTGTACCAGTATATAGTTGATCTTTTGAAACTTAATATAATATAATTAACGAAATGGAACTAACAGTGATTATATTTAACGCATTGACCTCAGCATAGCGACAGTATTCACTGTATATCTACAAAATAATGAATTTATATACTTACTGAAAATAAAGGAGGCATTAAAATACTGAATACTCTGAAGTGTTGATACTTCACCCGAGTAATGAACTTCTACACCAATCCTATAACGTCCATCTAAATTCGTAATATAACTGACTGAATGTGTTTCCGTGTATGCATTAAATCCAGAATAGGTCGTACAAAGAGAACTATTTACTTCAGCAGTGCTTGTAACTTCTAGGCGAGTCTTCTGTGCTGATGAACTATCCTGAAATATTCAGAAAATCACATGATAAAGAAACACATTTTTATACAGGAAACAAAAGGCTTTTCAGATAATGTAATTGGTCCTGCACCATTCAAAATACCTACCATATAAAAGCGCAAATATCTCAAATAGCTTCAGTAGTAACATCTAAAACATCTATAACATTACATGTATGATCCATTAAGCAGATACTTATTTAGTGTATAGAGTTGCAGGTGTCGACTTTATGATTTTTTGTTGGTATTTTAATGCTTAGAATAAACAACACTGACTATATTAAGAGCTTGTCTATGGGTAAGCAATGCCAAATTTAAAATTTCGTCCAGAAGCAAGGTTCGAAAATCAGTTTTATATCATATGTGTCCTGAAGGATAACATATAGTGACTCCATAAATACCATCAAAAGTACAAATGAGTCGTTCTATTTTTAGAACAAATTCAACTACCAGAGTAGGGATATTCAAGTGGAAAATTGCCCTCTTTGAATACCACCGTATTGTCAATTGTAGAGAACAATAATGTATTTTGTATGTTTTTGAGGCAACTGCAACATCTTAGCAACCTTTTGAAGTCAATTTAATCAATAGACCATACAAGTTGCCATCGTACCGACTTTCCAAATAAGGAGAGGTAAAAATGAATGATTTAGTATGGTATTCCAAAAAGTTAATAACTTGTAAGGTAACGCCTAAATTTGTTTCTTTTTGTTATTTTTATAATGGACAGGGATAAAATATTCAGTATATGGAAGGTTTTGCTTTACAAATGAGTATTATATAGTACTTTTTGAACAAATTCAAACTTGTGATATTAGAGACAAAAATGGGGAAATTTCTGACTGATAGTAGGATTGATTTCTGAAAATAATCCACCAATACTGATTGAAACTCACATAATTATATTAAATCAATTACATAAAAATACTTGATACATAATTTCTGTGTTGTAGCTGGTGCTAATCTAATAAAATGGGGCTACAGTGACCATAAAGAATTCCTTTTCCTCTACCAGAGTAAATATTCATATAATCATCATAATATTCGCTGTGTTATGCAAGACACATATACGCTCCTCTATAATTCCGTAAAATGTAGTTACACTGCACACGTTTTCGTGGTAATTAGCACATTATTGTATACACAAATTCACTAAAATACCCTTTATGGTGCCCCATCTTATACTTAGTTTCCGTCCCTGACATTCTCTTCAATGTTTACATTGAAAATGCTTCCTTGAATGAAAGGTGGCAAATATGTTCCATGGTCCTGCCATTCCTGATGACCAAGTTTGGAATAAATGTGCTTTTTAATATAAATAAGAGTGTGACCCATCACATCATTATGCTTCTATTGCCATATGTGTACCAGTTGTCCAATATAACATGCCAACTCAAAGACATGTATGGTCTAGGTCGTGGCCAACTTGTGGAGATGACTGTGGTATTGACCTCCCCAGAAGGTATTCGTATCCTATGTAGAAGTGGAATATTTGCAATAGACACTTATATAGTAAATTTTCAAACATGTCCAAGACACAGAGATGAATTGGGAGTCTATTAGAAAAGACAGAAGAGGACATGCCAATCTCCACCTCATCCTGCTAAGAGTTCTGTGAAATGTTCAAGAGGCAAATAGACATCAACATGTAAAGATTTTTGGCAGAAATCCAGAACATGTCTTGCAGTTGGGGCAGGTAAAAATCATATCAATTGTTAATCTATTGAAAAAGGGAAAGGGGAAGGGTCTACATAAAAACATATACACAATTTAATAACTTATAAATGTAACTGTATGTATAAAGCATATTTAGATATTGCACATGTCTCCATTCAAAATGAGCTATTGATTTGCTTATCATCCCCTTAATATTGAATTTGAAGAGAGTTACTACAACCACACAAAAATGTAAATATGCACAGGGATTGCAGTACACATTTCTACATGAATTACATAGTATAGAAGATACAGTACTATACTAGCTGTCAGCTTGCAACAAGTAAATCTGCATACAAAACCAAATTATTTCGAAATATTATTGTGATATGTACATGTACACTGTAGACAGCATTGATCTCCCTGAGTTGCTTTATCATGATGGTAGATACATGGTAGCAATGACATAAAATGCACTGGACCAAATTACAAATACTCTTCAGATTTATTGGTCGATACATTACTTTTTATATCATCTATGTATCATTGATAATTGACCTATGTCCATATGTTCGCCCGCTTGTCTGAATATAGACTACATGGCCAGTCCAGCTAACTCCTCCTATAGTTTTTAAGCTAGAGCTTTAGTATTTTACAGGATGTTTTTACACATTCCAAAGGTGTGCATATAAAAAGGATTTTGACTTTTTTCAAATATTCACAGAATGATAGGATGTTGAACTGACATCTCCAGGACAAATTGTAAATCATTCAAAGATCTACTGTCATTGTCAGTAAAATTCCTCTAATATTATTCGGTGGATTTTATGAATCATTGTACAATGAATGTTCATCATATATAGATGCCCATGAAATAATTTCATTATAAATTGAGAATTTTGAATTTTGATCACCAGGTTTCTTTAAAGAAATAATAAATTTTTCTATTGATTTCTAAGCGAATTACTTCCCTTTGATTATATGAATTTGGTTGAATCTAGAAATTATATTTCTTTACTCAAGTGAACTTTGTAATTATTTATACAAGTATATATCAAGAATTTGTATGTATCATTGAAAATATTTAATCTGTCATTTTCAAAGCAATTTTATTTTTGTGCAAAAAATTGATAGGATAATCCGGGTCATTCCCCTGCTCTTCCAAGATCATATATATTGTCATTTTAAGGATATTTATATATTTCATGTAGTCATTTTAATTTGTGGAAAGACCTATTTCAATCGATTGCAAATTTCACACCTTTAGCATAATTCGACAGTAATTCATCTAAGTTTAGTATTTTCGGATGAGATAGAAATCATCAACTTATTCATTGCAAATGAAATGTCATTTAATATGTAGCTTAAAATAAATGTTAGAGAAATTGAAGGGGCCGTTAATAATGAACAATCAAGAAAACAGGCAATATTGGGTACAATACAGAACGAGAACAAAAAAGCAACATAGACAAAAACAAAAACACACACCGTAAAGATGAGCAACACGTGGCCCATTTAAAGGGTATGAAGATATGTGCTCGCAAAGAGAGAGTAGTTATTGTTTCGTACAAGACACCTGATGTGTTTCTCATAATCAAGTTCTGACCGCTACGAAATATTCATCTGAGGAACGAAAACATCTAGACAAAAGGAAAAAGATACATTGTCATATGAGAACTGAATATTTCGTAGCGGTCAAGCAGTTCTTGATGACGACCGTAGACTTTTTGTAGCATTGACTTCAATCCAAAAGCAACGTAGCCTTGCTTGAGACGATTGTGTATCGGCCGCTGCGCTCTGTCCAGAAAATCATTGTATTACAAAGAAGCCCTAGACAGATATTTGTGTTGCCAAATGTAAGCTAAAAACGCTGGTGATGCAGAAATAAATATTACTACTGATACAGTGTAGCTGACTACTGGATAAAGTAAAGTCATTACGTTTGTCGTAGCTTTGTTTTAAATTTTCCTGTGGTGCCGATTTCAGGATAAAGGTCAAGGTAAGAAGTAGACCTTTGAGTGTCAGTGGCGTGCTTTATCTCAAGCTCATGTGAACACATGAGAAGTAGATAAGCGAGAATTGTTCAGGGACATTATATATACATATAGCGGAAGCACGAATTAAAGGTTTGAGATAATGATACTCTTGGGAAGCCTTTGATGAAAGTCTACGTCATAAGCATGTAAAAACAAGTCAGCGAGTAGTGGAGCACATTTATTATCCATTGGAATACCGATCGCCTGTTGTAACCCTACTCCACTAAACTGGACACGTTTGTTGTTGATACAAATATAATATTTGAAGGGCAGATTTTGTCCTGTTTATATTTACATTATATTTTGAGTGTCTTTTAACAACGTAAGTTTTATCTCTACAAACAACGCGATCCTGATATTTTTGCTATCCGTTATTCTGTACTATGTCATAAATAATTACGTTCTACTAATAATATGTACCTTAATCTGAACCACTAATTTTGGTAAGGAGAAATGATATTGTTCAAAGATCTTCCAAGAAAGTTAATGAGTATACATAGTTGAAATACAGAAATTCAAATATGAATTTGATGAGAAAAATGACAAACATCTTGAATCAACTCCCATAATTATTTGATGAATTGTAGCTTATGATGAGCCCTGATAATTTGTTATAGGTCCCTTGGTAATTAGATTGGTATTATATAAAAATGGTTCTTTGTAAACAAGCAAAATCATTTCGGTTTGTTGTATTTTGAGAAATAATATCACGAATGGCATACATAACATTGGCCATTGAAGGTCAATATATAGGCATAACTATGAATTGTAGTTGCGCTATAATACATATGGAAGGCTTGCTGCATGACCTATGAGTACTGAATTTCTGGATATGCTATTTTTCATAGTAGATGCTGTCCTTATAGACCGAATGATGTATGTTTCAGAAAATATAATATAGTGATGGAGAGGACAAAATAGTGAAAATGGCTTGATAGAAAAAAACAACAAAAACAATTAGCTATTTAGTAGAATATCTTAAATTAGTGGTTTTACATGTAGTCCAAGGATGAGGAAATAGACTTTCTGTAAAGGTCTTTAGTTTTATTGTTATCTAAGTTTGAGAGTACATTATTTCTACAGAGATTATGTAAAGGACGGTATTTAACAGATCTTCAGTTTATCTACAAAGATGGTAATGTGCATTCACAAATTTCAATTACCAACACGTTAGGTTACAAGCAGTTCATCCTAAGATAACAACAGGTTCGTGATGCTCATTCTATCTTTCTTTTTGCCTTTTGCCGTGTTTTGTTGTCTTCAGTTCTCTCTGTAATGTTTTGCTGTCTTTAGTTGTCTCTGTAATGTTTTGTTGTCTTTAGTTCTATTTGTAATGTGTTGTTGTCCTTAGTTCTCTATGGAATGTTTCGTTGTCTTCAGTGCTCTGTAATTCTTTGCTTTATTTACTTCTTTCTGTAATGTTGTGTTTTCTTTACTTTTATGTGTAATGTTTTGTTGTGTTTAGTACTCTATGTAATGTTTTGTTGTCTGTAGTTCCCCCTGTAATGTTGTGTTGTCTTATCTTCTCTGTGTAATGCTTTGCTGTCTTTAGTTCTCTCTGTAATGTTTTTTCTGTCTTTAGTTTTCTACGTAATGTTTTGCTATCTTTAGTTTTCCCTGTAATGTTTTGTGGTCTTTCGTTCTCTCTGTAATGTTTTGTTGTCTTTTGTTCTCTCTGTAATGATTTGTTGTCTTCAGTTCTCTCTGTAATGTTTGTTGTCTTTAGTTTTCTCTGTAATGATTTGTTGTCTTCAGTTCTCTCTGAAATGTTTTGATGTCTTTAGTTCTATTTCTATTTTTTTTGTCTTTTGTTCTCCATGTACTGCTGTGTTGTCTTTTGTTCTGCCTGTAATGTTTTGTTGTCTTCAGTTCTCTCTGAAATGTTTTGATGTCTTTAGTTCTATTTCTATTTTTTTTGTCTTTTGTTCTCCATGTACTGCTGTGTTGTCTTCAGTTCTCTCTGTAATGTTTGTTGTCTTTAGTTCTCTCTGTAATGATTTGTTGTCTTCAGTTCTCTCTGAAATGTTTTGATGTCTTTAGTTCTATTTCTATTTTTTTTGTCTTTTGTTCTCCATGTACTGCTGTGTTGTCTTTTGTTCTGCCTGTAATGTTTTGTTGTCTTTACTTTTATCTGTAATGTTTCGTTGTCTTTAGGTCTCTTTGTAATGATTTGTTGTCTTTAGTTCTATTTCTATTTTGTTTGTCTTTTGTTCTCCATGTACTGCTGTGTTGTCTTTTGTTCTGCCTGTAATGATTTGTTGTCTTCAGTTCTCTCTGTAATGTTTGTTGTCTTTAGTTCTCTCTGAAATGTTTTGTTGTCTTTAGTTCTATTTCCATTTTTTTTGTCTTTTGTTCTCCATGTACTGCTGTGTTGTCTTTTGTTCTGCCTGTATTGTTTTGTTGTCTTCAGTTCTCTCTGTAATGTTTGTTGTCTTTAGTTCTTTCTGTAATGTTTTGTTGTCTTTAGTTATATATGTAATGTTGTGTTGTCTTTTGTTCTCTCTGTAATGTTTGTTGTCTTTTGTTCTTTCTCTAATGTTTTGTTGTCTTTAGTTATATATGTAATGTTTGTTGTCATTAGTTCTTTCTGTAATGTTTTGTTGTCTTTAGTTATATATGTAATGTTGTGTTGTCTTTAGTTCTCCCTGTAATATGTTGCTGTCTTTTGTTCTCCCTGTAATATTTTGTTGCCCTTAGTTCTCTCTGTAATGTCTTGTTGTCCTTAGTTCTCTCTGTAATGTTTCGTTGTCTTCAGTGTTCTCTGTAATTCTTTGTTTTATTTAATTCTTTCTGTAATGTTGTGTTTTCTTTAGTGTTCTCAGTAATGGTTTATTGTGTTTAGTTCTCTATGTAATTTTGTGCTGTCTTTTCTTCTCTGTGTAATGTTTTCTGTCTTTAGTTTTCTACGTAATGTTTTGTTAGCTTTAGTTTTCTCAGTAATGTTGTGTTGTCTTTAGTTCTATATGTAATGTTGTGTTGTCTTTTGTTCTTTCTGTAATGTTTTGTTGTCTTTTGTTCTCTCTGTAATGTTTGTTGTCTTTTGTTCTTTCTCTAATGTTGTGTTGTCTTTAGTTATATATGTAATGTTTGTTGTCATTTGTTCTTTCTGTAATGTTTTGTTGTCTTTAGTTATATATGTAATGTTGTGTTGTCTTTAGTTGTCCCTGTAATGTTTTGTTGTCCTTAGTTCTCCCTGTAATGATTTGTTGTATTCAGTGCGCTCTGTAATTGTTTGTTGTCATTAGTTCTTTCTGTAATGTTTTGTTGTCTTTAGTTATATATGTAATGTGTTGTCTTTTGTTCTCCCTGTAATGTTTTGTTGTCCTTAGTTCTCCCTGTAATGATTTGTTGTATTCAGTGCGCTCTGTAATTGTTTGTTGTCATTAGTTCTTTCTGTAATGTTTTGTTGTCTTTAGTTATATATGTAATGTTTGTTGTCTTTTGGTCTTTCTGTAATGTTTTGTTGTCTTTAGTTATATATGTAATGTTGTGTTGTCTTTAGTTCTCCCTGTAATATGTTGCTGTCTTTTGTTCTCCCTGTAATGTTTTGTTGCCCTTAGTTCTCTCTGTAATGTTTTGTTGTTCTTAGTTCTCCCTGTAATGATTTGTTGTATTTAGTGCGCTCTGTAATTGTTTGTTGTCATTAGTTCTTTCTGTAATGTTTTGTTGTCTTTAGTTATATATGTAATGTTTGTTGTCTTTTGTTCTTTCTGTAATGTTTTGTTGTCTTTAGTTATATATGTAATGTTGTGTTGTCTTTAGTTCTCCCTGTAATATGTTGCTGTCTTTTGTTCTCCCTGTAATGTTTTGTTGTCTTTAGTTCTCTCTGTAATGTTTTTTCTATCTTTAGTTTTCTACGTAATGTTTTGTTAGCTTTAGTTTTCCCAGTAATGTTTTGTTGTCTTTAGTTATATATGTAATGTTGTGTTGTCTTTTGTTCTCTCTGTAATGTTTTGTTGTCCTTAGTTCTCCCTGTAATGATTTGTTGTATTCAGTGCGCTCTGTAATTGTTTGCTGTCATTAGTTCTTTCTGTAATGTTTTGTTGTCTTTAGTTATATATGTAATGTTTGTTGTCTTTTGTTCTTTCTGTAATGTTTTGTTGTCTTTAGTTATATATGTAATGTTGTGTTGTCTTTAGTTCTCCCTGTAATATGTTGCTGTCTTTTGTTCTCCCTGTAATGTTTTGCTGTCCTTAGTTCTCCCTGTAATGATTTGTTGTATTCAGTGCGCTCTGTAATTGTTTGTTGTCTTATGTTCTTTCTGTAATGTTGTGTTGTCTTTAGTTCTCTAAGTAATATTGTGTTATCTTTAGCTCTCTTTGTGATGTTTTGTTTTACTTCAGTTCTCTCTGTAATGTTTTGTTGTCTTCAGTGTTCTCTGTAATTCTTTGTTTTATTTAATTCTTTCTGTAATGTTGTGTTTTCTTTAGTGTTCTCAGTAATGGTTTATTGTGTTTAGTTCTCTATGTAATTTTGTGCTGTCTTTTCTTCTCTGTGTAATGTTTTCTGTCTTTAGTTTTCTACGTAATGTTTTGTTAGCTTTAGTTTTCTCAGTAATGTTGTGTTGTCTTTAGTTCTATATGTAATGTTGTGTTGTCTTTTGTTCTTTCTGTAATGTTTTGTTGTCTTTTGTTCTCTCTGTAATGTTTGTTGTCTTTTGTTCTTTCTCTAATGTTGTGTTGTCTTTAGTGATATATGTAATGTTTGTTGTCATTTGTTCTTTCTGTAATGTTTTGTTGTCTTTAGTTATATATGTAATGTTGTGTTGTCTTTAGTTGTCCCTGTAATGTTTTGTTGTCCTTAGTTCTCCCTGTAATGATTTGTTGTATTCAGTGCGCTCTGTAATTGTTTGTTGTCATTAGTTCTTTCTGTAATGTTTTGTTGTCTTTAGTTATATATGTAATGTGTTGTCTTTTGTTCTCCCTGTAATGTTTTGTTGTCCTTAGTTCTCCCTGTAATGATTTGTTGTATTCAGTGCGCTCTGTAATTGTTTGTTGTCATTAGTTCTTTCTGTAATGTTTTGTTGTCTTTAGTTATATATGTAATGTTTGTTGTCTTTTGGTCTTTCTGTAATGTTTTGTTGTCTTTAGTTATATATGTAATGTTGTGTTGTCTTTAGTTCTCCCTGTAATATGTTGCTGTCTTTTGTTCTCCCTGTAATGTTTTGTTGCCCTTAGTTCTCTCTGTAATGTTTTGTTGTTCTTAGTTCTCCCTGTAATGATTTGTTGTATTTAGTGCGCTCTGTAATTGTTTGTTGTCATTAGTTCTTTCTGTAATGTTTTGTTGTCTTTAGTTATATATGTAATGTTTGTTGTCTTTTGTTCTTTCTGTAATGTTTTGTTGTCTTTAGTTATATATGTAATGTTGTGTTGTCTTTAGTTCTCCCTGTAATATGTTGCTGTCTTTTGTTCTCCCTGTAATGTTTTGTTGTCTTTTGTTCTCTCTGTAATGTTTTTTCTATCTTTAGTTTTCTACGTAATGTTTTGTTAGCTTTAGTTTTCCCAGTAATGTTTTGTTGTCTTTAGTTATATATGTAATGTTGTGTTGTCTTTTGTTCTCTCTGTAATGTTTTGTTGTCCTTAGTTCTCCCTGTAATGATTTGTTGTATTCAGTGCGCTCTGTAATTGTTTGCTGTCATTAGTTCTTTCTGTAATGTTTTGTTGTCTTTAGTTATATATGTAATGTTTGTTGTCTTTTGTTCTTTCTGTAATGTTTTGTTGTCTTTAGTTATATATGTAATGGTGTGTTGTCTTTAGTTCTCCCTGTAATATGTTGCTGTCTTTTGTTCTCCCTGTAATGTTTTGCTGTCCTTAGTTCTCCCTGTAATGATTTGTTGTATTCAGTGCGCTCTGTAATTGTTTGTTGTCTTATGTTCTTTCTGTAATGTTGTGTTGTCTTTAGTTCTCTATGTAATATTGTGTTATCTTTAGCTCTCTTTGTGATGTTTTGTTTTACTTCAGTTCTCTCTGTAATGTTTTGTTGTCTTTAGTTCTCTCTTTAATGCTTTGTCATCTTAAGCTCTGTGTGGCGCTTTGTTGTCTTTAGGTCTCTGTGTGGTTCTTTGTTGTTTTTAGGTCTCTGTGTGGTGTTTTGTTGTCCTTAGTTATCTCTGTAATGTTTTGTCGTCTTTTGTTATCTGTGCGGTGCTTTCTTGTCTTTAGATTTCTGTGTGATGATTTTTTATTGTAGTTGTGTGTGAAGTGCTTTGTTGTTTTTAATTCGCTGTGTATTGCTTAACAGTCCACGCTCCTCTAAGGACAATTTTCGGTATGAATGTTCTTTATAAATTTGCCATATATTTCAGAGGAAATATATGTATATGTAAGTACCGATCATTATTTTATAGCATACTATCAAAATATTCTCTAATGTGTCAACAGAAGAAGCTTAAAAACAAAATCGTTTTGATATTACTGAAAACACTATGCATTTCACATTGAAAAGTACAAAGCAAATTACCATAGTGATCCCAACCTCAATTTGTGTTAATAGACGTAACGCTGTATTATTATGTTTTTACACATATGAAATTTAAACACACCGACGGACACTGTACATCATTAAATAAACGGTGGTGATTTTAATACAACCAATAGCGATTCCAAGTAAGAGAAAAAGGTTGCAGAAGATAATAAAATATGATAGTTTCTCAGTTCTACATAAATGTGAATGCAATATCGGTCATACAATATTAGTACTCACAGATTCTATTTTCTTCGCGAGTAATATTTTAATACAGATTTTACAAAGAAATCAATAAATTACAAGTCGATGCAGCTCTGAATGCTCCAAAAGTTCAAGCAAGTGGAATATCATTAAAGATGGGCACGAGTAAAACAACTATTAAGTCGTGAAATACAATCCGATTCTCAAATTACACCACTTCTCCGTGTGCAATAAATTATCATTGATTGGTATTTGATCTGACGCTTAATATCATTTTAGGATTGTCATAGTAGTAAACAATCAGTTGTTCATGCAATAGGTCAGATTGTAATCAGAAATGTTATTCCTAAATACAACTCAATAATGACAAAACTCTGTTTAAACTGAATGTAATATATACTCTCCAAAAAAAAGAAACGAAACATGTACAAGATATAATTTACTTCAAATTTTCAACATCATTTTAAATACCGAAATAAGCATTACATTACACTGAAATTTGGCACACTGGTTGTTCAGATTTTCAAGATCATTAAAATGTCAAAATGTATCACATTAGTTCATAGCGTCTAGATCACGTCACTTCAAAGTCAATATCTGTTGTTCCCACCATTAGCCTGTCGGACAGCACGGATACATCATATCGCTACATCCGGGTACTTCACCTGAGAAACCAGATCATGACGGCAAGAGAAACAGCATCAAATGTCCCAGGTCTCCGACGAATATCGACACAGACAGTCAGAAACCATCTCCGTGAAAACGACTTACGCGCCAGACGTCCTTACTTTGGCGCAGTACTGAGACGTCGGCATCGACTTGCAAGGATCCGATGGTGCAACAGAGTAAGGAGCTGGGACCTGTTTAGCTGGAGGCGAGTCTGGTTCAGCGAAGAATCAAGATTCATGCTGCAGAAAAGAGATGGCCGTGCACGTGTCTACAGACGTTGGAATGATAGGTTAGCAAGGAACTGCGTCCTTGAGGTCGTCAATGTCGTCGGAGGAAGTGTGATGATGTGGGGTGCCATATCCTACGCCGCAAAATTCAACTGGTGCACATCCGCGGCAACCTTATCGCTGCTCGATACAGAGATGAGGTTTTGACACCGCACATGCTGCCCAAAATGAACCTCCGTAGGGAGGTTTTGCAGCACGACAACGCTCAGCCGCACACAGCTCGTGCTACTGTTGACTTTCTACCTAACCAGAACGTAAGTGCTCCCCCTGGCCGATTACATCACTAGATTTGAACCCAATAGAACATTTGTGGACGACTTGGATCAACGCGTGCACAGTCGTCAACCAGCCCCGCAATCTCTGCAAGAACTGCAGCAGGCTCTTGAGCACGAATGGGGAGAATTCCGCAAGACCGTATTCATCGATTGATCGAGTTGATGCCGAGACAGATCCGTGCTGTGTTACAGGCTAATGGTGGGCACAACAAATATTGACTTTGAAGTGACGTCATCTGAACGGTATGGACATTAATGTGATAAATTGTGACATTTTAATGAACTTGAAAGTCTTAACAACTAGTGTGCCAAATTTCAGTGTAATGTAATGCTTATTTCTATATTTAAAATGATGTTGAAAATTCGAAGTAAATTATATTTTTTCACATGTTTCTTATTTTGGAGGGTATAGTTATAATACATGTTTCCTATAAATGTACAATCTAGAAGACCGATCACATGCATACCTGGACAGTTAACATGCTTCTCTACTCTTACCTAAAATACAGCAGTCCAATAAAATTGATAATGATAAAAACGCATCAAATGCGCTAGCAGTACAAATATTGGCAACACAATTAATTAAAATCTTGAGGAGTAAGACAATTGGTGCTGCTGTGTATCATTTGTGTGAGTTGAAATCCCGTCGAGGAAAGAAAAAAAAAATGACAGCTCAAAGATCTAATTCTAACATTGTTTGGTTTAATTTTCAGACGTATATAATATTTAGTATTAACCTAGTATCACAAGTAACTTTGAGATCCAGAGGGACAGATATATTGTATGGTTGTCACCTGCTTAGATGTTTGCATAATATACTTTATTTCCTGTGACTGTATAATGAATTCTTCATTATCCTATACAATATATTAAAAAATGCTGAGTTAGATTGCTGTCAAATTATAATATTAAGTATATATGTACCATCTACACACGCTTAGACACATGTCTTATGTCTATCTCTAGATTTTCCTTACGAGACAAGGTAAAACTTCGACTATTGAAGCTATGTTTTTTCATAGCGAATATGGTCGAGTGGTCTAGGTCGCTGGACATAAGGCTAAGCGATTGGTACTGCAGTGTATCAATGGTGCGCGTTCAAATCCCGTCGAGGGAAGAACAAAAAGTTTACAGCTCAAAGATCTAATTCTAACACTGTTTGGTTTAATTTTCAGACGTATATATATATCTGGCATTAATATCAGAGGTTGTTTCATTTAGGATATATATGTATTGTATTTAAAAATTTCACGGCATCAATTGGAGAGTAGATGGTCGCAAATTGAATTTTCTTGCGACGCGCTAACGGAGCCAGTCAACGGATATTTGCGACCATTAAATCGACAATTGATGCCGTGAATATTTCAAATGCAATGCAATTGTCTCTATCTTAATGTAATCATGTCCATATATATGTATTGCAACATTATAAAGAAGATGACATAAGCGGTAAGCAGCAGTCAGGTGGGTGAATAGTGGAAACATTCCTTCGACCGCGAAGTAGTTCCATGTAGGACCATTAAGTCGACAATTGATGCAGATAAATTTTCAAATACAATGAAGTTATCTCCATTCTAATGTAATCATGTGTATAGATGTGTATTGTCACATTATTGACAAGATGACGAAAGCGGCTAAAATAAAAACAAATATCATGCTTTTCAACTGTGGAATTGATACTGTGAAAATTACAGTATTGTCCAATCACAAACCAGGAATATTAAGCAACTATATTAGAATGTTGTATAAATACAAGTTAGATAGTTGCGTACGTAACGACCAGACCTTCCTCTTTAAATTGGTGATACGAAAATTACTTTCGAATGAACACTGGTGACAGGATGAATAGAGTACAAATATGGTCTTATGATATTTACTCGCGTGTTTTTAAATATTTTAAATACTAAACACTTACCACAGCAAACCATGTGAAATATACAGGTATATTTATGCATTTATATGTTACAGTCAAACGGATTGATGTGTCTCTAGTGATAGTTTGCGTGAATGATGTCGGGTACAAAGAATCACTCTCATCTTTAATTTCTGAAAACAAAATGATTCATTGATTGTTGTTAATTTTCAAATTTGTTGTATTTCAGGTATAAACTTTGTAATGTATAATTTGGACGAGAATATATTTAGAAACAATAAATCGACATTATATATATAAACTTTGCAGCAGTAGAGATAAAGTGGTATGCAGTTGTTCCGAATTCTTACATGACGTCCTTCATTTGCTATATAAATAATACCGTGAAAAAACTCACGATATATTTTAATATGAACATAGGTATTGACCAACAAATTGCCGACATCGTTCCTATGTGAATTCATACGTTTTTGGAGTATATGTCTTCCGGAAAAAAATTCTTAACCATTTATTGACTCTGATATTTGTAAGTTGTCGTCTTCTGGTGGCGTAGTTAACAAGGAACGTTGATATTGACACAAGCTGGTCACTGATTTATTTTACGATTTAGTGAGCATTTTGCCTGTTAAGCTACTAAATTCAAACTGCCATCAAATTGGAAAAGATCGGTAGCTTAATAACATCACCGTATAGTTATCCATAAATGAAAAAACAAATGTAATCATGAAGGTTACAATAGTATATTTTGCTGCGACTTGTCTTTCCATTGACATTATTGTAATTTCCACTAACGAAGTTAGATTTTTTCTACTAAAGGCGAAATAATTCATGGAAGCAATAGTGTGTATAATAATTAACATGGGTAGCATTATTTTCTTTGCATTTATACCTTGAATGATTTTTTAGCGAAAATAATGTTACCCATATTCAACTGCATACAGACTATGGCTTCCATTAACTATTTCTTTATATTAAAATTCTAATATGGACTGTTTACAGACCACATGGTCTGTGGCTGCGTATTGGGAAAAAATTTGAATATTTCATGGAACAAGCTATTAATTATACATCAAACATATTCATAAATGGTAATTTGAATGTTGATTTATTACGTGAAAACAACAACAAATTATAAGAAATTATTTCTGAATTTTCTTTCGCGAATGTTTCTTCTCACCCTTCAAATTAGCCAAACCATTATAGCTGTCAGTTATTTTGAGCATCCTTATCACGTGCGTAAGTACATCTCTAGTCTGACGGAATTGGGGTATTGATATCGGATACAAATAGCTTAACCTCAGCATTTTAGAGAGTTTTCCTAAAAATGAGGTTTCTAAAGGTATGTATTGATTAGAATCAATAGTTAGCATTGAAATATGCTGATTTTCTAAAGCCCATTTCAACATCAATTTCAAAATGCTCAGAATAATATTTACAATGCAATAAACCCTTCTACCGGCGTCCATTGTTTTATTTACATTCCTTTGCGCGTGAATAGTAATGGAAAGATGATCTTAGACCAAGACTATCGTATTTTTCATGGATTAAAAGATTCAAAAACAATTAAAGGAATCCACAGAGAATGATGCTCTTCTTGATCCAAAACTATTCTCAAATTTAGATATTGTCATAGACTCTGGAGTAATCAGCGTCAACAGGGATATAAGTCATCATGATGCAATTTTAATAAATATAAAAATACCTTGTTTACCAAAGAGATCTTATATGAGAAAAGTTTGGCTATATAAAAATGCAGACTTGAATAAGCAAAATCATAAACTATTGGAATTCAAATGGGGAAAATTCCTGCACAAATGCAGATGAAATGTATAATAGGTTTACACTCAAATATCTTGAATAATTGTATGCTGAAATTTCATGAAATAAATATTGTTTTAACTAAATATCTTGAGAGTAGCATCCCCTTATAATTGGTATAATACGATTAACTGATAAACCTTGGGTTTATTCTCAAATTAGAAAGGAAATACGTCTTCGGAATCGCTTACACAAGTTTGTTGTAACCGTTATAATTATAGTAGGATTTGGATTTTAGGGGAATAAAGAATTGTTCACTATATCCGGTGTTTCTTTTGACAACAAAACACCACACAGAATAACCAAAGAACAAACAGATGACATAATTAACGAAAATTATTAAATAAAGAAAATTTGAAGGAAAGGTGTTATAGGGTATTGGTGAAGTCCAAAAATTGAATCACTAAGGAATTAAATGCATCTTCATAACGCATGGCTAAAAGTAAGATGAAATGAAAGCTCACTATCTACACTTTAGTCTTTGTCGAATGATCACATTTTCTAAAATAAATACATAGGATAAACTGTCAAGCAAGGTCCGTTACATTCGTTTTCAAAAACAGTTTACACATTGCATAACATCTGATAAATTAAAAACAATTATATAAAAAGAAGAGTTTGAAAATGCCAAAGGGTAATCAGAATACGTTAATCGAAAGACAGTTGTACTAATGGCCAAAAGAAGAAGTACAAACAACGATCTGCAAAACATTGCAAAACAAAGTAAAGATCAAGTAATACGAAGGCCACTAAAAATCGGGGTTGAACTCAGGTGCCCCGGAAGAGTCGGCAGTTCTTGTTTCACTAATGACACCCGTCGTATTATTGTTGCATCCTTTATTTCAAGCTCAGTAGGCAGATGCTATCAGCAAAATCATCAATCTTAAAATTATTAATGCAAGGACAGCATCTTAATACTGCAACGTGAAATTAAAGGATCGGGCTAGCTTCTTTTCGTTTTTTGTGAGAAGCCACTGTATGAAGTCTGCTTAAAAACACGCAAATATGTTATCAATCTAATACTCGAGCATTTTGATGATATCAGCTTCAGATAATTTTTTGGTACAATCGGCGGCTTTGTTTGCATCTGTTGGAAGAACATCTCTGGCGCCACGACTTCGGAACAAATGTTATGTCTGACAAGTGTATTTGCCATCACTTGGCGTCCACCGTTGTCGTCTGTCGTCATCGTCCATCAACTTTTACCTTTAAGTCTTCTCCTCTGAAAGCACTAGGCCAATTTGAACTAAACTTGGCATGAATGTTCAATGGATGGTCCCCTACAAAGTTTATACTTTTGTTGATAAGAAGTACACAAAAGAAACAAGAGGCCCGAGTGTGTCAAAAAAGTTGTGTCCATATATATAGGTATACATTATTTTTTGTTCGTTTCATTTTAATGAGGATTTGCTAACACATTCCTTAGGAAAATCCTTTCAGAGACATACTTAATAATATAATAGTTATTAACTAACTGTGTAACCCTCTATAAATAAAGAATTTATTATTATTATTATTATTATAATAATAATAATAATAAATTCTTTATTTATAGAGGGTTACACAGTTAGTTAATAACTAATCTTCCCTGAGGCCCTCATTGACATATCTCAACATACATTGTAAAGCACACTATATAAATGTTACACACAAGAAGCAATATATTGCAATAAGCATACACAAAAAGATTTAGTAAATATTTAATGGTAATTTAAGGTACATCATCATTTAAAATGAAACTTTTAACTTTTATTTTAAATGCATTATGAGGGGAAGCTTGCCGTATCGAAAGCGGAATTTCATTCCATAGCTTTGGTCCAGAGTATGTTAAAGTTTTCCTTAAAAGTTAAGTTTTTGCCTTTGGGATTTGTAATTTTTCACTTACAACATTTCGGAGAGAGTAAGGATTTTTATCAGACAAGTATTGGGTTTTATTTTTTGAATATACAGATGCTTCATTCTTTAGACATTTTGAAACAAGAAGATATTGATGGTATTTGATTCTTTGTTCAATACTCATCCATCCAAGTTGTTTAAATAGAGGTTCAGATGGTGCTATGGGATCTTGATCTAATATCAATCTTGCTGTTCTTTTTTGCAATTTAAGAATGCGATTTAGTCCCTCATTTGAACAATTTCGCCAAACAACACAGCAATAATCAATTAAAAGCAACATATAACCAAAATAAAAAAGTTGTTTGATTCAAGATTTAAATATTTCTTAATTTTTGAAAGAAGGTAGATTTTTGATGATATTTTAGAACAGATTTGATCAATTTAATCAAAGTAATTTTTCACAAGTGGAATGTTGTAATTGTTCAGAATTAATTGTCAAAATAGTTCCTCGTTTTGAAATGTAAGTTTGTGCTTTGTTCCAACTGTCATACATTTAGTTTTATTACAATTTATAAACATATTATTATCCCTGCACCATAATTCAATTCTATTCAAGTCTTCTTGGACTTTACTTTGTATGTCTGACATATTTTCCCCAGAAATGTGTATTGTAGAATCAACAGCATACATATCAGTGTTGCAATTTGAAATACTTAAAGGCAGGTCATTTATATATAAAATAAGCAATAATGGGCCTAGTATTGAGCCTTGAGGTACTCAATATTTTACTGAACACTTATCAGAAAGAGCATTTCCAATTTGTACTTGTTGTGCTCTATTTATCATTAAGAATTAAAAAGAGCCAAAGCTTTTTTATTGAATCCAAATATTTCAAGTTTCTTAGCCATGATATCATGGTCAACAACATCAAAGGCCTTTTTTAAATCTAAGAGGATAACTACATTATTCATTTCCTCAATCCATCTTTCTATGATGTTGACTAAAGCAGTTTGACAGGAATGATTTGATCTAAAACCAGATTGGGCATCATGTAGAAGATTGTATTTTGCCAAGTACTGATACATATGTCTTGAGATATGTTTTTCAATTAGTTTGGATATAACAGGTAGTACGGATATAGGTCTGTAATGTGTAGGGAGACATTTTTCCCCAGACTTAAAAATTGGAGACACTTTTGCATTTTTTAATATGTTGGGATAAATACCACTGTCTATTATTCTGTTGAAGATATAAGTTAAGGGAGACACAATAAATGGGGCATTGACATTCAGAATATTAGGTCCAATGTTGTCAGTTCCAGTTGATCTGTTTATATCGAGATTTAAAAGATTCTGTAGTAATTCATTCATCTTCACAGGGGGTATAGCAAATTTTGTATTTTGAGATATTTCATTATTAACAAAGTTAAATGGTTTAATAAAATTAGTGGAAGTTAACATATTTTCAATTCTAAGATTTTCAACACAAGAAGTAAAAAAAATTATTGTTAAAGGTATTTGCTATATCTATTGACTTATCAACTTTTAGATCATTTTCTGTAACAAGCATGTGGAGTCTGATATGGTTTGATGGGTTTAGGCTGTGAATACATTTCCAAATTATTTTGGGATCTTTGGATTCTTTTAACATGTTATTGTAGAAATTTTGTTTAGCTTCATCTAATGTTTGCTTTGTTCTATTTCTCCAGAATTTATATTCAGCCCACATATCAATTTTTTTTTAATTTATCTCTCATTTGTCTTGCATACTGAACTTCTGTATTATACCATTCATGTTGTTTATCTCTTTTAACTCTTTTTGTTACAATTGGTGCATGTTTATTTAGTATTTCATTAAATAAATTGTACTAGATTTTTAAAGCATTATTAGGGTCTTCTACATATTCAACTTTATTAAATGGAGCATATGATAAATCTTTTAAAAACTCACTTTCAACAATTTGTTTTATCATTTCTATAGACTATAGAAATATGTGTGTCTTTCTTCACACTAATTTGTTCACTTCTAGTCATACATACTGGATATTGATCACTAACAGAGTATTGGACCACGTGTAATTCTTGAAGTTTTTCTAAATTTGTGATATAAATATGATCTATTAATGTTTTTGATTTTTTTGTCACTCTAGTTGGTTTGTTTACTATTTGTTTAAGATTGTAAATTTCAAGAATATAAAACCATTTTTGTGATGGTTTACAGGGGGGCAAAAAATTCATGTTAAAATCACCTGTTAAAGACAATATCAGAATTGAACGAAATTGCATTATTTAGTTCAGACTCAAATTTGTCAATCCATTCAACTAGTTTACTAGGTTTTCTATAGACAAAGCATAGTAAAAAGGATTTGTTATGACATGGTTTAATTTCAAACCACATTGTTTCTATATTACTCCTTTCAAGATCTCGTTTTCTTTTATATTCTAATTTTGATGATATGCATGCTAACCAACCACCACCACAATTTTCTGTTCTATCCTTTCTCTCCTGTACATACCCATTAATATTCATAGACTCAGTTGAAATATTTTCATGAAAAAAAGTTTCACAAAAGCCAATAATATCAGGTGGGTATTTAGATTGCAATAAATTGCTTTTTGTTTCATCAACGTTATTATATAACTATTACCAGTTTCGAAATAAAAGGGGTCAAAAAATGGAAACTAAAAAATCTAAACTTTTATAAATGTTCGTCCAGTTTTAATGCAGTTTTTGCAAAATGTTCATTCTTATAAATTAGTGATAGGCCATACATTTTTTTTGATAATGTATTTCAAAAAGGGATCCAAAGCGTGCAAAAATTCAAAAATTTCCCATATTTGAAATATACATAGGATTTTTGTTCATCCAATTTTGTTGTGTTCTTTTGTTTGTTATTGAATGGATTATGTGGAGAGCTTTCGGTAGATTGTTGGCAGATTTCCTCTATCTTTTACGGTTTTTGAGATAAAATTGACCGAAAGAGGCCGAAAAGTGCCAATTTCCAAAATTTGATTTTTGAAATTGTCCATCCAAATTTTAATGCAGTTTTTTGCAACGTGTTCATCTTAATGGGCTATTGATGAGACATAACAAGCTATTTTATTTCGAAAAACGATCTAAAAGGGACCAAATTTCGATATTTATGCATAATTGAAAGTTATATAGATTTTGTATTTTTCATCCAATTATGATGTGGATTTTTGTTGTTGTTGAATGGATTGTATTAAGTGCTTTGCGCAGTATGTCAACAGTTTCCTTTACCTTTTACGGAACAGCTTCCATTTTTATTGAAGAACTACTTTAATGGGTTACAAGTGAACACCGGATCCTATGCATGTAAAAATCAATATAATAATCTTTCCTAAAATCTATACTTCATTGAACATTGAACACAAACTTAAATATTAGTAATCAGGTGAGCGATACAGGTTGAGGTGAGCCTCTAGTTTTTTCAACTTATCTATCTCACTGCTTTCATGGAAGGACAAAATCAATACAGAAATAAATGCTTTGGAGACTACAGTGTTTCATGGCAGCATGTGTAAGAAAGGTTTATAACAATGACAAAAAAATAATAAAACAGCTTGGCTGGAGGCCCCTAGATTTTGAGGCCCTAGGCTTCAGCCTGCCTAGCCTAAATGTAATTCCGGCACTGACCACAATGTATTAGTCCAGGTTGTAAAACAAATGTTAGTTTGATGGTTTGGGGAAGGATAACATGGAACATATTCTCTCTAACACTTTAATAGGTACTTTACATTTCTAGCCTTGCAGTCATTTAGAATCATTCATACAAAAGGTATTATAATAGGGTGAGCATAGAATCTTCATACAACATGTATGCAGAAGTGATAATTGAACATGTACATTGAAATTTACCTGGTATAGTAGGTAAAGACCATGTTCCTGTAACCGAATTATGTGTACACGTCCAAGTTCCATTGACATCTGATGCCAGACTGCTTATGCTTATTGTAAAAATTCCTCCATTCAAACTGGCATTATAACCGACAGCAGCAACACAAACAGCTGGAAATGGTGGTGACGCAGAACTACAGGATCCAACTATTGTGTCGTCGGGAGTTCCAATCGTAATTGTACTGATAACAGTGGTTTGTATGTCGCAGGACAGTTTGAAAGACCTTCCTACAATTGGGTTGACTTCTGCGTATAATTTTATTCCATCTAAAAATACATGTGATTTTTTATCGACAAAATGTTTTATGATATTCATACCAAAAGGATTATTTGAATTAAAAAAAGTACACCCCCAAAAAAAAGGGTATGGTTAAATGGAAAGTTAAGACAACTCACTTCTCTTCGTTTTTGGAAATGTTCCGACAGTGCGCTATTTTATTATCTGCTTTTCTTTTGGCCATAACAGATGTGTTTTGTAATTGTATACTGGTCATGAGTCATAACTATATTAAAGAAACGATGAAAATAATAGCATTGACGAAGCGGTATAACCTCCGTAAAAACCGGACACGGGACACGAACATGTCAACCATAATAGGTTACAACCAGTTCAATACCTTTAAAACGACAGAAAAAAACGGGACATGATCTAAAAAACAGGACACGATATAAAAACCCTGCAAATCACCATATGTATACCACATTAAGCGTACAACAAATGCTCATCTCATATAGGTATTTAATTTGCACAACGCAGGTGAAACAAAAACATGTGTTGAAATTTCAGGGCAGATTTAACAGTTTAATGTGGAAATTAGTGACAATAAAGGAATCCTTTCTGGAACCTCATTTGATAGATAAAAACGTTGCTTACAAATGCCCATTGTTGATTAACGGTCGTAGACGGACATATTGAGAAAATGGTACTTGGGTGTGAGGTGGCAAATGGACGAATATATTGTTTACTCTTCTATGTACTCTCTACATGTAAATAAGGAATACATTTCAAATACTAGGAAGATCTATAAACAGTACAGGAAAAGTTCCGCTATTGCTGGTTACAATTCGTTATTGATTATCGTACGGCTTCTAGGCACAATATCAGACGATTTTGACTTGCTTAATGCCTTTAAAACTTATCATATCCAAAAAGATAAAAATCCAATAACACTAAATCCCAGACAACATACCATATTACATAACAATACGTCAATCATACGACCAGACAAGTTATAACATGTCTTTACCTTTTATATTTAATTCATAAAAAGAAAGAATGCTAAATCCACGCACTTAATTACGTTAAGGGATGTGATATTGAATGCTATCTTTATCAAAGTACAGACCCACATAACCAGTCTTCTTTGGATTCTGTGGACCTTTATCAGTCACTAAGTGTTGGTACATTCTCCCAAACATGACTGTCATCTTCCGTCAGAAAGGCCTGCATGGTCGTCTGAACCGGACAGCTGACCTATGATGACGATTGACAAGTTGGTTAATCGGACTGGACAGCTAATCCGGGATGACTGCTGACTAGCTAGTTCCAATCCTCTGGCTGGACAGCTGGCCTTGGATGACGGTTGGCCACCCGAAGAGGATTGATAAGTGAACTGTGCTGGGACTATTGGTCAGTATACCCAACGGTAATTGGACCAAAGACGAAAATCAGTAGGGATGCTCTGTCTGGAATAATGCAGGGTAGGATACTCTGGAGGCGATGAACAAGAGGTTGTAGCCTCTTGCAACACAAACAAATATGTGTTAGATCCTCCTGCAGTGGAGATTGCTACATGGTGTATTCCCCTTTTAAGATCTCCTTTATGCATACTATGTGGTTTCTCATACATGACCATATATTTTGCTTGGAAGATAATCAGTATTTAAGATTATATGTATACCACAACAACTGCAACCAATATATTTACTACACGACCGTGTTGCAGGAATTCAATATTGACAACTTCAGGTCTAAACCTCATGAGCGCACCTGTTCAAGTTCCCAATTCATGTATAAACCGGCTGGTCATGTTATCACAGGTGACCTTAACACTATAAGCAACACCTCTCTACGAAACGTGTTCGCCAAAGGACCGAAATATCGTGAGCCAAAATCAATAAATTGGAAACATAGCATCTAAATTCTTATGGATTCCGTCGATAATTATGCCAGACACTGGGACACGCATGCGAAAGATGACACAGATGCTCTTTATGAATAGATGAAAAGTGTGAGGTCGTTAATTCTAATTAGAATTAAAAGAAATCATGGGTCAATGAACACTCAAGCAACATCGATATTTAAAGACCAAAGTGTTGCTAAGCATCGCTTTCCCTGCAGACAAGGCCCCTAACAATATCGTTTTTGTGGATAAATCATTTTACATAGACAGATTGATAAGGGAATGAGGCAACTCTACATATATCACGACAACATATACGAAATAGGAAGTCATGGACAATCATGGATCTGTTTTGTGTTCCTTTGGAATTGAACCAAAAATGAGCAGCTGGATCTTCCGTCACTCGTCTGGATTCCTAAGGTACACAATTATCCTTCCAAACAGCGTTATATTGCTGGTTTTGCCAAATGTTCCATGAGTCCTCTTTCCAAATTATTATCATCAGTTATATCAGCGGTCAAAACCGGACTTCAGAGTTACTGTGACATTAGCTACTCAAGGGATCGTGTGAATCAGATATGGATTCTGAAAAAGTCTTAATATCTTTACGAGTACATATAATTACTGTCCCTCTCCGCATGCAATAGCATTAAAACATTTGACTTCTCTACACTACCATTCCCCACTCAAAACAAAAAGACAGATTTAACCAAATTGTGTTTCTTAGAATAAATGCCAACGTAGATACAAATAAGCTGTCTAAGAACAGGACAAATCTTATTTTGTAAAAACCACCATGATTCTCCCAAAAATTTCTCTGAAACTAATTTCATCAATCCTGAATACCAACATATTTGTTATGTTTGGTGGGCGTGTTTTTCAACAGACACTATTGTTATTGCTACAGACAGGACGGTCAATCGTTGCTTCAAGCCGAAAGATAATACCATCTTTATCTATTGCCAAGAGAAGATAAGATATGCTAGAACAATTGTTACGTCAAGAGGACAGTGTTATCAGACGGAATACACATAATTCCATTAGAAATCACACTTTGTCCCGTTACTAGGAAGACAGAACAAATAAGTCGAGTACAGACGAGGAAAACCATACTGAATCACGTTATCAAGATCTAAGGACATTTGAAATATGCTTGAGGAACTGTGCGTACGTCGGGAACGTCTCATTCAAAATATACAACACTTGATACGTACGATTAAAGGAATCCAGAAGACAAGAAGAGACTTGAAGTCAATAGCGGCTTTAAAAATCAATAATATCACATATGTTTATTGTAAGTCATGACACAAACCAGTAATAACACGGGCAAATCTCGCTGAAGTGAAGCGGTCAATCGCACTGAATTGTGGACACTAATGCTAACCATCATTAAATGCCCAATAATGTAAGCTGGTTATGAGTATTTTTGAAGACGGAAAAGTAAACTTTGGATAATTCTGGAGCTTTTAATCAGAGACTTGTGTGAGCGATGGCCAGACGGAAATATGTTCGTGTTTAAAGTGAATAGCTTTCCAAATAAAAAAAAGGCTGGACGTATAACATCCGTGCTGAGAGCCATTTTTGTCATGACAGATATATTTTATAAAAGGGAAATATCATCATACTATATAATTTACATAGCGTTTTTGTGCTTCATGAATAACATCACCAACCATTATTTTACTCTAAAATCCTTACGTATTGATTTGTCGGTGGATAAAATTTGAAGCCAATCAATTTTAACCTGTTTACATTTTCAATACAAAATGCACATAGCGCCTGTTAAACAATAGCACGAGACCAATTTTCTTGATTTAAATTTTCTGACATGTCTATTTTTCAGAGGTAAAAACTAACATACAAGGATATTTTAACAACATATATATTTTATAAAAGTGAAAACAAATCATCGAACATATCTCTTTGCTTTCTGAGTTCCGAGTTGTGATGCCTGCTTCAATTTCCGTATAAAGCGATGTTTGGTACGTCTTTTCCGTCAGTTTTTTTTTGTAGGAGGGCTCATGTCTTAATTACGTTATCTGTGTTTGTTTGCGTATAGTGGTGTCCACCACATATTGACGATATGAGTAACATGGCGGGTGTCTTATAGGAGGCATGAACTGCTTGCCCTTCGCGGTCGCCTGGGTTCACCTCCGTGTTTTGATGGTGTCCATGTTGCTCATCTTATTAGTTAGTTAGTGTTGTGTTTTGCATACCCAACGTTGCAAGTTTCTCTGGGTTGTCCATTCTTGACTATCCCTTCAGTTTTCTCAAATATTTATTGATATGAATTACAGACAATGCATTGTACCAATACATTTATGTATATAATACATTTATCTAACTTTTTCATGGGGCAAAAAATGGTACTACTGTTAGCTTCCATCAATATATTTACTTTTTTACAATTGCAATACATGAACAGTTTTGCTGTATGTTTATGTTTTTGTCTTTTTCTTAAATCAAAAATGGAAACTCAGTTTGTCTGACTTTTCTCAATCAATGTGAAGATCGACTATACATGTATGATGAAAGAAGGTGGCTAACTATGAATAAATCTTGACTTCCGGTTTTCAAGATACTACAAATGATAACTCTAGAGAGATTCGAATGTATATGTTCGCTTTTCTCTATAGAGTAATATCATCTGTTCTATCTTGCAGACCCGACGTAAATATAGACCAGATATCCTAAGCGATTTCATAGGAGTTTTGTTTTTTTCAAGAATGCACTTATTATCGAGATGATCAATGTGGAGTGCAAATTATTTGCATACATTGGAATTAGTATGCATCATGAACCAAACGAGACACATGGGAACAAATAGAATAATACATTTTAAGTAAATAATGCATTTGAAGTGGAAAGATCGTTGACATAATTAGCCATTTTTTAATTTATTACATGGATAGTCGACCTTCTCGTTGACAGAAACAAGTGCCTTTGTCAGACATCCTTTATTTCATGGTAGTTGAGCCGCCGACATCATAGTACGATTTCATCCTCGGTAAACAAAAATCCTTGCGACCATTTCAGAACGTTTATGTCGGTTGGTTTACGTCATCATACATGTTTACTTTTTAAGCATATTATATTATGTTTCTCTTGTCTGCATATGTGAAATTGCGAAAAGCGGGCCAGTGTTTGATGATCTGCATGGGATACCTGTTGCGAAACATTGTCAGAGTGTTTGAGTTTTTGACAATATGCTCTTAAGCGATGCTTAGATGATATCTGGGGACAAACTATCTCTTTTAATGTCATTCCTACAATAGATAATGCTTAAAGTAAAACTTGTCTTGAGGTATGCCAAAATGACATTGGGTCTAAAATTCTGAGCTAAATGGTACAGATAAAAGGTAAAATTCATTTAGGAATATAGTGTAGCTTAATATTATTCGTATTTAGAGGTATGAAATAAAACAAGTACATCGTGGCCGTGATCGTATAGTAGTTGGATTTAAGACTATCTATGCAATCAGTGACTATCACCACTACTGTTGTGAGTTCGAATCCCGCTCATGGCGAGGTTTACTCGATACAACATTATGCTAAGATAACGTTTGTCAGTGACTTGTGGCAGGTCGGTGGTTTCAAATCCCGTCGAGGGAAGAACAAAAATTTGACAGCTCAAAAATATAATTCTAACACTGTTTGGTTTAATTTTTCAGACGTATATATTTATATATAATTAGTTATTTTTGCTTGGTTTAATTTTTTGTTTGTTTATTATACTTTTAAGACTAAATTGTCCATGTACATAGCCCACACAGTCCCAGGACGTTACACACTCTATCCTTAGAGTCTAGTCCTGTATTTGGAAGAAGAAGAACTTAACATCACCGATGAAATGAACTTGATATCCAATGATGACCCATAACAATAGTTCCGCTTATTTTCAATGGGGTCCTTTAAGAGTATGTCACTTAAATTAAATGAATGATAAAAGGAAGCATGGCAAAAATTGAATTGATATTAATGACATTAAAAGATACACATTTACTTATTTTTCTGATGTTGTTTTAATCAGGCTCAAGCATCCGAACAATTTCTAGCGAACACTAAGCTAGTCGCCAATAATAAATGTATTATTTTAATGCATATTCAACACATTAAATCGACATATGGGTGTACAGGAAATTTCGGGAGCCCCACACAATACAAAGCTAACATTTGCGAATCGACAGTAGACCTGATGTGTAGAATCCCACAAATAAAATCTGATGATTAAAAGAAAACATGTTTTATATTCCATTTCACTCGAACATAAAATACTTCATTTCTTTACTGGGCTAAATAACGAAGACACAATCATTTCTTGGGATGACGAGCGTACAAAACAGTCGACCAACTTTAAATAAAGACAGCATTAAGCAATTTTTTTACTTTCGTGTAAACCGTTAAATATTTTGGATTTGCCAGCGTTTTGTCAAATCAAATAAATCTTAAGATTCCGGGTCACATGAAGACATCTCATCAACATAAAAAAATGTAAATAAAGAACATACAAAAATATAACAATAAGCTTAAAAAAAATAAAAAATATATAAACCCTGCATAATTATATGCGTGTCACATTTATTTGATAAATAGTATTATTATACCTCATAGATATAAGAGTGTCCGTGATTAGTTAAAAAACGTCACATGTCAGGAAGACAAAACTGCATGTATCCTTAGACCGCGTACTCCGGAGAAATAAATATCATGTATCCCACTGCCGCGTGACCCCATGGCGACGTCGTCAAAAAAACTAATTCGGACTTGAAAGAAACAAACAACACCCTTCAAATGAACACACAAGAAAATGTCTCATGTCGTGGAATGTTTAGTTTCAATCCTCATTTTTCGGATAACTGCAATGTAACCATCAACATAAACAACTACACAAATTGAATAAAATATTAAATTAGCTTTAAAAAATGCTTTGTTGTTATGTGTGTAATTTCGGTATGATAAACGTTTACCCTCAGAAGTCAATATGACCTCTTCGGGTAAACAAACCTTCATATATCCCTACAACAAGGGCCATACATGTATATTATTATATTTCATAGATATAAGAGTGTCTGTGATTAGCTAAGAAACGCCACATGTCAGGAAGACAAAACTTCATGCATCCCTAGAACATGTGCTCAGGGGAAATACATATCATGCATCCCGCTGCCGCGTACCCCCATGGTGACCCCCACAGGAAGTACACAAAGAGTTGTCACCCTTCGCGTTTCTATTGTAAACACAATGGCAGACGAAGTCGCTAAAATCTTACTCGCATCATGTTTGCGACGCCAAACAGCGCGAAATATCTGATGAATGTTTTAATACTTTGTGTTCTGTGTCATCTACCGAATGTGTGTCAAAACCAGTTCCAATTGTAACTGGGACCACCTCTCAGACTCCTCCAAACCTTCTTGAAATCGATTCACAGGAATTCGCAGAGTTCACTGCCCTGTTCAGATATGACGATTTTAATACGGTTGCCCAGGCTTGTCCTCTGGATATCGTCAACAAAACTAATTCGGACTTTAAAGCAACAAACAACACCATACAAATGGACACAAAAGACAATTTCTCATGTCGTGGAATGTTTAGTTTCAATCCTCATTTTTCGGATAACTGCAATGTAACCATCAACATAAACAACTACACAAATTGAATAAAATATTAAATTAGCTTTAAAAAATGCTTTGTTGTTATGTGTGTAATTTCGGTATAATGAACAATTCATGGCCCTTGTTTTAGCGATATATGAAGCTTTGTTTACCCTCAGAAGTCAATATGACCTCTTCGGGTAAACAAACCTTCATATATCCCTACAACAAGGGCCATAAATGTATATTATTATATTTCATAGATATAAGAGTGTTTGTGATTAGCTAAAAAACGACACATGTCAGGAAGACAAAACTTCATGCATCCCTAGAACGCGTGCTCAGGGGAAATACATATCATGCATCCCGCTGCCGCGTACCCCCATGGCAACCCCCACAGGAAGTACACAAAGAGTTGTCACCCTTCGCGTTTCTATTGTAAACACAATGGCAGACGAAATCGCTAAAATCTTACTCGCATCATGTTAGCGACGTCAAACAACGCGAAATATCTGATGAATGTTTTAATACTTTGTGTTCTGTGTCATCTACCGAATGTGTGTCAAAACCAGTTCCAATTGTAACTGGGACCACCTCTCAGACTCCTCCAAACCTTCTTGAAATAGATTCACAGGAATTCGCAGAGTTCACTGCCCTGTTCAGATATAACGATTTTAATACGGTTGCCCAGGCTTGTCCTCTGGATATCGTCAACAAAACTAATTCGAACTTTAAAGCAACAAACAACACCATACAAATGGACACAAAAGACAATTTCTCATGTCGTGGAATGTTTAGTTTCAATCCTCATTTTTCGGATAACTGAAATGTAACCATCAACATAAACAACTACACAAATTGAATAAAATATTAAATTAGTTTAAAAAACATGTGTTGTTGTGTGTGTAAATTCGGCATAATAAACAATTGAAGCTTTGTTTACCCTCAGAATTCAAATTTCTCTCGGGCTTCGCCCTCGGGTTATTAATTGAAAAAATTAATTAAATATCAAAGTTGACATTTGATACCCTGCTGTGGGCTTGAGATGCAGTAACCCACCCAGGCACTTATATCATTTAAAGCCCTGTGCAATACCTTTGACTTAATCCCCAAGTGGGCAAGAACTTTGCCGTTGGGAATTTTTCATTGGATACTTATAGAGCCTCCACTCCACAATTTCCCCCCTCAAATATCAGTTGATATTTGACACCCTGCTGTGGGCTTGAGGTGCAGAAATCCACCCCTAGGTACTTACGTCATTTAACGGCTTGGGCAACACCTTTGACCTAAACCCCAAGTGGGCAAGAACTTCAACTATCATTGTTTATACCTTTCCATTTAATATTTTTTCAAAATACAACAAAGCGAAAGGAACTTTTTTCTTTAAAAAAGGACTACTTTTGTATATGTTCTAAGCTCTGATCGATGAAATACATTAGTGGTTTGGCACCTATAAATACACCACTTAGAAATAAATAGATAAAACAAAACAATACTATTGATCAAATAAATGTGAAACGCATATAATTATGCAGGGTTTATATTCTGTTTATTTTTTTAATAAAACTTATTGTTATATTTTTCTTATCTTCTTTATTTACATTTTTTATGTTTATGAGATGTCTTCATGTGAACCGGAATCATAAGAATATATTTTGTTTGACAAAACGCTGGCAAATCCATATTATTTTCAGGTTTACATGAAAATAAATTATTTGTTTAAGGCTGTGTTTATTTAAAGTTGCTCTCCATCCCCAACAAAATAATTGTCTTCGTTATTTAGCCCAGTAAAGAAATGAAATATTTTATGTTCGGGTGAACATGTGAAATAGAACATAAAACATATTGTCTTTTATTCACCTAAGAGTATGAGTGGGATTCTGCACATCAGGTCCACTGTCGGGTGTTAAATGTTAACTTTGTATTGTGTGGGGGCTCCAGAAATATTTCCTGTACACTCAGATGTCGATTTAATGTGTTGAATATGCATTTACAGTAACATATTTATTATTGGTCGCTAGAAATCATTAAAAGTACGTTTAACTCTTTTTAATTCTTTTGGTTTTGAGACATATCGCCTTATTGGTCGCTAGCTTGAGCTTGGTGTTGTTTTATTGCCTTTTGGAGTCCATCATGCATGTGGTGATTGAATGATGTTATGCTATTATGAAGCGCGTTTCAATCCTTAATAGGGTTTATCTAATTCAGAAGATAAACCGATTTAACAAAAGAGAATGTCCGGAATTCTGTCCGAACACGACTTTATTTCTAAATTTAGTTCAATTCCGTTTCAAAAAAGAAAAAATCGTGCAAACAGGGCTGCGCAAACAATTTGAAGACTTGCAAATCTGTAAATAATCTTCGACGTCTGTACCTACAGAGAGAGATGAAGCCCCCAAAGCGTCGACGCAAACCTCCAGCAAGGAATTTTTCGCAACCTAGAGCGACCAAAAAGGCAAAAAATGGTCGGGGTCAACGAAGAAATGAACCAGGCAACATGACAACACATTCGGACAATCATAATAGGTCTAATGCAAATTCTAACGTTATTCAAGCCAATTCTTCGAGATCGATGTCCTCCATACCTGAACACCAGCATTCATCAGTTGGTGACGGACCATCGTATCATCCAGCATCAGAAGGACAGAGTGTCGTCCCCAGTGAAGGCTTTCTGCCTATTTAACCCAATATATCTGGCCATCAGGGAACTTTGGCTACTTCTGCTCCCAGTATAGGACCTATACACCAAACCTTACACCAGGCAACTACCCCTGGCCCTAATGCCGTGATGTGTACACCTGTAAGCAGTGGTAGTGGCACCCGCCAAGGTACTCATCAACCTCCAGCATTTGATGGTACCAGCTCATCCTCAGATACTCATGTGAATCATAGAAAAACTCCAGAAAACCAGATTAACCCACCAGTCCAGAATCTTGGTACGTTTAATCAGACATTGTTAAATTCTGAAGGGGTGGTTAATGATTCAAATTATTTTGAGACCTGTTTACCTGTTGACGTAAATCCAGAAAAAATGTCAAGCGCATTTGAACCCATTTCAGCACACATTCCCCTTAAACTTAAAGATAAGGCCTGGAATGGGGAATTTATAGACCTTAGTTTATTACTGAAATCTGCCTGGGAGCTTGTAAGTGAGTCAAGCCTCGAGAGTGATCTAGCTATTAAAGGCGGTGTTCTAACTGTATTAAGCAAAAAGATTAATACTATAAGAAATATTCAAACTTGGACTTCATCTTTCATGGTATATGGAAGTTTTATGCTTGAAAAGTTGCCAAATAAAGGTATGACATGCTTTAAATACTTGCACACAGTTAGAATGGCCGCGTTTAGGGGGCATTCTCTTGGATGGGTTCATTACGATGAACAGTATCGTTTGCGCAAAGTCCTCAATTCAGTCTCTTCGTGGGGAGCTGTGGCTGCTTTATGTTTCAACCCCAAATCTTAACAACTATTTTCCATCTGAATTTGGTTATGCAGATAGACGACAACAAGCTCCTTTCAATTCAGCAGCTACAAGTGGTTTTCTCGGATTCAATAATTTTCAACAACGTAATGATGGTCAGGTATGTAGACAATTCAATAGAGGGGTACCATGCAAGTTTGGCAAGGGTTGCAAGTTTGCTCATAGAGGCAGTAGGTGTAAAGGAAACCACCCTTTCATTTCATGTAGATCTAAAATGCCAAAGTGTGTTGTTGGGCTTCTTACTTGAATATTGGGAGACTGTTTTATTTTATTTTATTCCTATGTTGAAAATTAGTATTTTCATTTTAGTTGATACTTGATTTGCAATAATAACGCTTCAATTTCAGGAACCGCTCTGCTGTACACCCTCGGTAGTTCCCCCATTAAAACAACAGAAGTGGAGAAAACCCTCGTTGATTACTTGGACCAATCCATCGCAATATCCTTACTGAACGGACTTAAATTCGGGTTCAAACTGAATTACTCTGGCCTGCGCCTACCTTTAGAACTACCCACACAGTCAGAAATTGTTGACGAGAAAGCTGTTATTGCTAGCAACAAAATCCAAAAATAGATTAGCCTGGGTAGAATAACCGACCCCCTGAACTTCATCCCCCCTTTCCGACATTTCGAGTATCCCCGATATCTGTATTACCAAAAAAGTCGAGTCCCGAATTCCGATTGATCCACAACTTGTCATTTCCAACAAATCACTCAATTAATGATTTTTTGATCAAGAATGTTTTGCCGCGTCCACTGTTACAACTTGCATATCCGCTTTATGCCACGTTCATAAAATGGGTAATTTGGTTGATAATACGAAATCATATATTATTTAAAAAATGTTGGAAGGGCTACGAAGAAAAACTTCCCAAACTCGCGATATTAGAGTACCGATATCTTTAAGCTTGTTAAAACGTTTGATAGTTTCATTACAAAAAGTTTGCACTTCTCGCTACGATACCTTCTTGTTCTCAGCCGCCCTCTCAATCGCTTTCTTCGGTATGCTTAGAGTAAGCGAAGTAACAATAAAACGCCGCACGGACGAGGTAGGTCATACTCTCAATTTCGAAAAGATCTCATTTCAAAAGGTTGAAGCACAGACTGTGTTGCGCGTGCTACTTGAAAGGGCTCAAAGACCGATCAAAAACATATATCTGTTTCTTTGGCCATTCATAAACAGCAAGAATCGGACAGTTGTCCAATTCAGCTATTGCAATCTTACGTGCGCGTTTCAATCTTTAATAGCATTATTACGTTATGTTTGTATGTACATTCATCGAACACTCACCATTCCCTGTTTCACATGCCACTGAATAAATACGTCATAAAAATATAAAATAGTTGTAAAGTACGTGTGCATAATTAAATGCCATTGAAGTGCCAATAGCCTAAATATCTTCTTACACACTTAACAAATGTGTTAGTAGTCACAGCGTTTTGACAAATTCATAAGAATGGATATATGGATATAGATGAACATACCAGAAGTCCTATATTATACCTAGATAACAATTCGGTGAAGAGATCCCATTTTCCAAACTATTCTTCATTTGAGAAGAAAGGCGGAGTTACCAATGGTGAGGTTATCACAAAAGACAGTTTGATTCGACCCGTCTTGCACTGCTGTAGCCAACAGTTAGCTGGTTATTTTATTTAATAACACTACATGTAGGGATCGTCCACATTTTTATATTAACTGGTCACAGATATTTCCTAGAATAATTTTAATATGCGTACCTTATAACGAAATACCCTTTCTTCTATCTGCAACTGCACTTCACATATAATTAGTTTTGTAATATGGGTAGCAATATACAAAATGCAAAAATGTGTTTGTGTACATCATTACAGACGAAATGTCTATAGTATGTCAACACATATACAATATTAGCCCTTCATATATGAACACTATAATTCTCTTACCTGAAAACATCGATGTGTAAAGTAGAGTAAGAATTACTGCACATGGTATATGTTTATATATTATTCCTGTCATTATTCTGAAGGAAAACAAACATCATGATTATTTTCTTACTAAGAACAAATGTCCTCCACACCACATTAGTTCATCTATTGTGAAAAATACCTGATAATTGATGAAGTATTCTAAGCTAAAAAAAAACAATAATTCCTTTAAACATTAATCGATAAAACCACTGTTACGAAATGCTAATCTACATATGGCAATAGACAATCATGCAGTTTTGATTCCCATTTAAATGTAGCATAGTTGCTTGTATCGAGTTTTCCGTAAAAAAAACCCACTAAATCCTGGTCCAATCAGCATATCCGAGTTGTCGTAGCGCTGGTAAGAAGGAAGCATGCGAAGCTATGAGGAATCCCAATAAAAAATACAAGCTTTTTTTTTTTTTTATAAAATATTATATTTGGAAAAGAACAATAACTCCTTAAACATCTTGTGATCAAAATGCCGTACATTTTTGTGCTGTGATTCTTCATATGGTAATAAGCAAGCATGCTATGTTAGGTTTTGTGAAACTGGATATTGAAGAGAAATAATAAAGTAATGTTAGCATATACATAAGTGTTTGACGCTAAATAAAACCAATACGTTTCTATACTTATCCTTAAAACATACCACAGTAGTTAGCAACGCTATATAATGTGCTTCCTTCCCCGTATTTTTAGATCCAAATGTAAACAAAACGTACAGAATAGAGATAGCGCGGTAGTCATTAGTAAATGGGAACTAGTGAACAATGTTCATGTTCAGTATAAGATACAGTACTATTGAAACAAAAGAAGCGATCCGTATTAATTATATATATAACATATTTCTTATTCCGCATGAGTACTAAGGTGAAGGCCTTCACCTGAGTACGAATAAATAATCACATGTATAGACATTTAATTGCATTGATTTGTTTTTTGATTTTTGGTGTTTTAACGCCACTTTCAACAATATTTCAGCTATATCATGGCGACCAGTTTTAGTGGTGGAAGAAGCCGGAGAGAACCACCATGGGAAAGCAACTGGTAAACTTTATCACTTGCGGCTGCGAGTCGAGTGCACCCTTTTGTGTAATTTACAAAGCCGGGCGCGAACCCACGCCGTATTTTTATTGCATTGAAGACCTCTACATAAATTTGTGTCATAGTGTTATTAATTATATTTGTCTTCATTGCAAATTTATTTCTTTTTATCAAACTCTTTTTTTTTCAATTTAAATAACAATTTCGAAAAGCATGACACAGGCCTTTGTATAGAAAGCATTGAACAAATTCATTTGATTGCGGCCTACTAGAGTGAATTTGGTCAGCGCTTAGTAATCGCTTAAATGTAAAAATCATTGGTCGTATGTTAGTCACTTGTACATGAACAATAAAAAATATAATGAAAAAAAATACCCACTCGGTCGTGGCATCCAAGGTGTAGCAGAGGTTAATAGATTTCTATTAACTGCCCATCCAACAATTTGCAAGGGTTTGAGAATTCTCTCGGCCCAAAATCATCTCCTATCCCCAGTTTGAAATATGGCTCTAGGCATTCTTAGCCCTCCAAGCCATGGTATCCATGGTGTAGCAGACTTTCATAGTTTTCCATTAAACACCCATCCTTCAAATTGATAGGGTATTGGATATTCTTACGGGTCGCATTCATCAATTACCCCCACTTTGAGATTAGGCGCTCGGTAATATTCGGCCCGTGTAGACATATGTAAAATTACCCACTCAGTCATGGTTTTTCATCAAACACCCATCCTGCAAATTGCAAGGATTTGAGAATTGCTTTCTGTCCGAATTCGTCAAATACGCCCACTTTGAGATATGGCGCTAGACCATTTTAGGCCCCGTACGGACATATAAATCAAATTACACACTCTGTCATGGAACACAAGGTATCGCAGAGGTTCACTGCTTTCCATCCTGTAAATTATAAGGGCTTGGTAAATTCTCTCCGAATTCTTTCCTTGCCCCACTTTGAGATATGGCGCAAGGCCATTTTCGGTACCTTACGGAGAAATACAAAATTAACCCACTCCGTCATTGCATTCAAGTTGCATAGTTGAGGTTCATAGCTTCCCATTGAACAAATATTCTGCAAATTGTAAAGGTTTTTGAAATGATATCGGCCCGAATTCGCCTCCTACCATTACTTTGACATATGGCTCTATGTAATGTTTGGTCCCGTACGGACATATAGAAAATTTACCAGTTGACCCATGGCATCCAAGGTGTAGCAGAGGTCCATAGCTTATCAATTACCACCACTTTGAGATATGGCTCTTGGCCATTTTCGGACCTGTACTGAGCATATAAAATATGCTTACCCACTCGGCCATGGACCCAATCTGAAGCGCAGATGAATAGCTTTCCATTAATCACCCATCTTCCAAATTGTAATGTCTTGGGAAATTCCTTTCCCCATAATTCGTCAGCTGCCACCACTATGCGATATAGTTCTAGGCTGTTATCGGCCCCGCACGAACATGTACAAAATATACCCGGATACTCTTGGCATCCAAGGTACAGCAAAGGTTTATAGCTTTCCACTAAGCACTAATCTGTCAATTTGTAAGGGCTTGGGAATTCTCTCTGGCCGAATTCGCTAATTACCCCTACTTTCATATATGACGATAGGCCACGTAAGAATGTCCCCACTCGACCATGGAACACTGGGTATAGCAGGAGTTCATAGATGTCCATTAAACACCCATTGTGCAAATTTGCACGGCCATAATTCGTCTTGTGCTCCCACTTACAGATATGACGCTTTGCCATTTTCAGACCCGTACAGACATATAAAAAATACCCACTCGGTCATGGCACCCAAGGTGTAGCCGATGTAGATATCTTCCATTTGAACACACATTGTGCAAATTGCAAAGGTTTTTAGAAATTCTTTCAATTCGAATTCGTCCCCTAGCCCCACTTTGAGATATGCCGCTAAGCCATTGGCGGTCCCGTATATATATATAAATTATCCAACTATTTCCAGGTAACACCCATCCTGCAAATTTTAAGGGTTTGGGAAACTATCGCCTACCCCACTTTGTGATATGACGCTATCCATTTTCAGCCCCTTACGGACATTGTTTACCCACACCGCCGTTGCACTTACTTTGTAGCAGAGGTTCATAGCTTTCCATTAAACACCCATCCTGCAAATTGTAAGGGCTTGGGAATTTCTCCCGACGCGATTTCATTCCCTACTCCAATGAGATGCCGCTATATCATTTATGTGCAGAAGGGGAGGAATTTCGGCCCATGATAAACCCCAAAGCCATTATAGTTCGTAGGATATGTGTTTAATGGAAAGCTATTAACCTCTTCTACACATTGCCTGCTACGGCCACGTGGGTCCAATCACATAACTTTTTTAAATCTTTTCGATATAAATGCCTTTATTATGCATTTCGTAATTGTTATTCGTATTTCATATTGAATACCAAAATTACACAAGTCTCCATACAAACAAATTATATTGCAGGAGCTACCACGTGTTCTGCCAAGCCTCTTTCTGAAATGTTAACTTCTAATTTTGCTGTCAAACGGTTTTCCAGAAATATAATGATAACTGTTTTTCTAGAAGTGGCGTTAATCAAATGTGGATATTAAAAAACTCAAAAGACTTGCTGGAGACTTTAAGTTCCAGATTTCATTATGTTCGTAACTGCATTAAAACATTTGATTTCTCGAACAATACCACCATCTCACATACGTTACTAAAATCTTGAATTAAAGAAAAACGGAAAACAAAGGTATCAGTATCTTGTTATTGGTAGAGACAAATCTTGTCAAAAAATGTCAAACGCCATTCAAAATCTAATATAAATATAAACAAGACGAGATCATTCAAATGTTAGATTTTTTAATCGACAACATATTTGTGATGTTTGGTGGACCGGTGTTTCAACAAAGATTGGTATTACAATGGGTACGAATTGTGCTCCGTTTCTCACCAATTTGTTTCTACATGCTTATGAGGCAGACGTCCTTCAAAATTCTACGACAAACGCGATGACTTCACTTTTGGAATGGTCAACTTTCCCTTCATCAGTAGCAATATCCTATCATCATCAGCCTATGGAGTTTCACAACTCATGCGTTTTTCTAGAGTTTGTGCCCAGAACAGTGATTTTCCGGACATAACTCAGCTGCTGACGTAAAAGCTACTCAAACAAGGTTACTCTGCTCATAGGTTGAAGTCAGCGCTAACAAAATTCTACGGTCTTCATCACAATCTAGTTGACCGTTGAGAAATATCCGTATCTCAAAGGACAATGGAACTTTTTTCGAAGATGTTCTCTTTTCTGCCTAGACTTTAGTTGGTTGGTTGATTAAGCAGTGCGAAACGCCAACTTTAGCAATATTTCAGTTATATCTTGGCGTGAAAGACTTGTATCGGACTTGCCTGTATGAGTAACACGTCGGGTGTTTTATAACAAGCAGGAACGGCTCATCTTTTTAGTTTAATATGTAGTCCTATTATGTGTCTTTACCTCCAGTTGTTTGTAGGAGGGTTCATGTCTTATTTTACTTATCAGTGTTTGCTTGCGTGCAGTGGTGTCCAGCACATATTGTTTTTCTTCGTCTTGTATATCCTATGTTGCCAGTTTCTCTGGATTGTCCATTTTTGATTGGACCTGCGGTATTCTCTAAAGTTTATTCATTTGAATGACAAGAGTTTGTTACAAAGAAAAACATTTTCAATGAAGACAAATATAATTAATTACACCATCACATATACTCAGTAAAGGTCGTCAATGCAGTAAAATGCCTATACATGTGATTATTTATTTTGTTGCCAATGCAAAGGAATACCAACTTATGTGAAAATGTTGCTATAAGATTGTATACGTCCATGCTGCTGAAAAATGGTTATGGATATAAATAAATATTTATATGTTAATGGAATATAACATATTATTGAATATCAGAATAAAAAGTATGCATGCAATTGGTTGAACAGTCTCCATGTGACCTTCTCTATTCCGCGGTACAAACTGGGTTGCTGATATAGACCGGTTCAAAAACCGTGTATAGACTGGTACTACCGGTCTATATACGGTTTTTGGACCGGTCGATATCAACATTAATAGAAACGTTATAACACCTTCAATGATCCCGATTAAACGTACATTAAAAATGTTCATTTGTCTGTATGTAAGATTGTTTTAATTCATAAAATTGCAGTTTCTGTTAAGGCTTCTTGATTCCTTGAAAAAATTATATTTTGTTTGTCTTCAATTCAATAAACACAATAGTTACTGATATAGATGGCAATATCAGGATATACAGACTGTCCTCGGGTCGTGGTACAAACCATGAAATATATATTTCCCTCGCCTCCGTCTAGGGCAATATCATTTTCACTGGTCCCTACCACGACCCTTGGGCAGTCTGTATATCCTGATATTGCCCTCCATATCAGTAACTATTATATACAATAGAGTTCATTTATGACGAACAGGCTTGTAACGAAATCAGGCTTATAGCGAAGTAAAGATAAATCCCCGGTCCAATCGCTATTTATACAATGCATTTGTGAAGGCTTATTACGAATTTTTTAAAACGAAAATCAGGCTGATAACGAAGAGAATTTTAAACCCAAACAACGTTTTTATTACTCAAAATTGACCTGATATAACCAAGAACATTGCTGAACAAACAAATCGTTTACCTGTCTTCCGTTACGCACGAACGATCACATATTAGAATGGCACTTGCGTTACTCTTCCGTTATCGGTAATTTAAAAATCAATAATCCCACCTGTGTTGTTGTTAATGATGTCGATCAAGACTTTTCTTTAAAATATTCAAACAATAAAATGGGTATTAATGATTAACAAGTTGTCAATTAATAATATATATTTTATGATTATCTTTGATTTAAAAAAAATGAATGGTTGGGGAAAAGGATCATTCCATGTTGTATTTAGGCCACAGTTTTTCATTAAAACAAATGGAATAGTTTCACCTGTTGTACGTAAGGTAAGATTTGGTACGGTGGTTGTGCTGGAGTTTGAATCCACCTCATTCACATATTCCATCAGGAATAAGGAAGCAGTATGGACTTGTAGAAATATGACCTATTGATATAAATATGCATAGCTTAACAATTCCCGCTCATTGATATATTGAAGTGTAAAATTTACGATATAACCCCATTCATGTGACTATTTCATGATAAACAGGCCCGGGGGTTTTACCCAAGGTTCCTATCTTGGGTCAGAATCTGTATACAAGATATGTAAATTAACATGACCTAACGCGGACTTCATCGAAGACACCGTTACATATTAATAAAAAGTACACTTTATTCGGAAATGCCATTTAATATTAAAAGCTATATAATTTCAATTTGAATGTTATTTTGAACAAACCTTTTCAAATTTCAGGATAGAGAATTGCTTGCTAGAATTGTAGGTCAGCTTCACACTGGTGTGTTTATTATCAAAATATTACATATATACATAGATAATGTTTGGTATACATAGTACAAAAATCTAAGAACACATACAATAGGTAAGCTTTATCTTGACAGGCAAATGAACGGACGGAAAAATATAAGCAACGCTCAATTTGTTTGCGAATGCTTTTATAGCGCCCCATCGATATTATATGTTCAATGGAGAAAATAAGCTAAGACATTTGATGATTGCTAACTGTCGGTCTATTGACTGTCGGATTTATAACTGTCGAGTTACTGACAATTATTTCGAAGTCAGACAACACATGTTGGCGAGTCTCATCTGACCTCGCAACATCCCATATAATTAGAAAGCAACATCAGTACATGATGGAAGAAAAGCAGCAAAAGCGTCAATGACACAAACTCCTATAAACAATTGGGAATGCCTATTTGTGTAGATAAACTATATTAGTAGAGCTTACCTTTCTTGGCTTGTACAACTTGTATAATGGCGAATATCATTACTCAAGTACTTCCTTATTGTAAAATAGCCCTGCGCGTCTAGAGTTATCTTTCCTATCATATTATCACTTCTAGAAATAAAATGATTGGAATATAAACATATTCATATTATGAACGGCAATTGATTGCATCGAAGCTTACATTTAACTTTACAAATATGTTATAAATGGATTGTAAATTTCTATGTCTTATTCTATTCGTATGTAACATATAAAGAATATACCTCAGCTTTTTATATTTTTTTAAACATTTTTAAAATTGTTTTCTATATCTGTATTGCCCGTGATTCAGATCAGCTTCTCGCAGCAATATGTTCGTGTCTTTGCCCAGCTATGTCCTAGATTCCCATCGATATGTGGTATGATCTATTTGTGCTCAATGATTTGAGGAGAGCAGTAGTTGTTCATTTAGTTGATATTAGTGAAATTATTGAACATCACACTCTAAACTTTCTCTTGTTCCACACTATAATATTCACGCAAATTGATTTGTCCTGGGTGACCATCCTGCGAAATAATCTATTATAACTAATATGAATACGAATACGAAATACTTTATTAAAGAAAGCTCAATCATTGAACATTAAGGTTGATAAAGATTATGAGATAGTACATGAAAGAATGACATAATAAAATAACAAATACAATTATATGTTATAGTTTGCGTTATAGTTTGCATTGGGAGGTAATGAAAGAGAGATAACTGTATTTGGAAAAGATCAAATATAAAACATGCATGCAGAGAACTATGGTGCCATTTGAAAACACGAGTGAATAAATTTTACGAGTTCTCTGACGCAAGATGGATCTTCGTTGCTCAATATCCAAACAAATTTATCCTCTGCACTTTATATAGCAGCATTATAAATAACGACATTTGAAAAGAGTTCTCTTCTGTGGTTTTCAAACATAGGACAATACATTAGAAAATAAAGTTCATCTTCTACCCATTTAGAGTTACAATTGGAACATATACGGTTCTCAACAGGAGTAATTGGACGGGTATATCGACCGGTTTCAATATGGAGCTTCCCAGCTAGCACACTACGTATTCACAACGTTGCAGTTTGGTTGCTGTTTGGTCAGGTCCCTTTCTTACGTGAAAATTACGTTGCCACAGCGTATTTTAGATACGTGATATGCAAGTCGTTGTGACAACGTATTTTCCAACGTTTTTGTTACGTACGGATATGGTCTTGATGCTAACGTAAAAGCTCAAACGTAATGCGTACGTCCTGGTAACGTATTCAGAATACGTTATATCCAAGACGTTGCGACAACGTACTTTCCAACGTCTTTGTTACGTACAGATATGGCCTTGATGCTAACGTAAAAACTCAAACGTAATTATTACGTCCTGGTAACGTATTCAGAATACGTTATATGCAAGTCGTTGTTACACTGTAGTTTGAACGTTTTTGTTACGTACGGATATGGTCTTGATGCTAACGTAAAAGCTCAAACGTAATGTGTACGTCCTGGTAACGTATTCAGAATACGTTATATCCAAGACGTTGTGACAACGTACTTTCCAACGTCTTTGTTACGTACGGATATGGCCTTGATGCTAACGTAAAAACTCAAACGTAATTATTACGTCCTGGTACCGTATTCAGAATACGCTATATGCAAGTCGTTGTCAAACAACCGTACGTACTTATCACCAATCATTAAGGTATTTCCCTGGAAAAGGGAAAGGATCTTAATTAAAAAGTGAATTTTTCAAATTGGAAAGTATTCTCTAGACATGACTTTGAATTTGATAGTAGTTGATCTCCTGATTCTAAAAATGCATGGTTGATAAGGACTTTTTGCATTTCCAGGTTCATCAGTAAAAAATGTGACTAAGTTGTGTTGTTATTTAGCTACATTTTTGCGTTAAGATGATACAACTGGCTATAGTTGTATATCAATAGCAATAAAAAAAAAAAACATAATAAAAACGCCATGTACGAGGATCAAATCGGTGGCCTCTTGATCGTTAATCGTTCTTCTTTCCAATGAACTTAGTAGAACGTGATGAAGAAGGCAATATACAAATGTATCTCCAAGATTTAATTACTTGCAATAAAATTACCATTATCCAAAAATTAGAAGTCCTTTTCCTCATAAATATTCGTCATATTTGAATTAGATTTTGATCACTGCAGTTTCAAGCTGAGTGGATCGTTTATTAGATTTGTCAAATAATAGCATACAATGCGGAAATTCAGTGTGTCCGTCAACGATTCGATAATAAAAAGTTATTGCTATTTCCGGAGTTTGAATTCCTACCAAAATTCAAATCATTTTGGTGTTTTGTGACAATTTTAACAATTTCTTTGATGTCCCGAACATACAAAAACCTCGAGTTTAGAAGGTAGAAATATACAGCAAGGTTAATCAATAGAATTACATCTATGAATGAGCAATCCAAATTGATTTAAGAAAATACTGTGACGCCAAATGTCATTCATTGTTAAATTTTGTGTCAAAAACAAACAAACAAACAAATACTTTACTGTCAATCAAGACGCCCCGAAGGATAGAAAAATCATCATTAATTTGTTACAATGATTAGCGTGATTTAAGTGATTTTCAAACATTGAAATAGAATAAAATAACACAATAAAGGTTTACACTAATTTATCAAATGGTACCTCATTTCTGGCTAAATGTATATACTTAGGAGGCAGGGGGAAGTAGCCTCTTTTTTTTATTGTTAAGACAGTATGATCATTGCTGATACCTGTACATTGTGTATATAAATGAGACTATGATTAAATTTCTTCATTATAATTTCAGAGCTGGTTCATTTCTGTAAAAGTGGTAAACAAGTACAGTTGGATTTGAGGTTATAGCTGTTATAGGCACATAGCTGACCTTGTGACTTTTCAACATATGGCAAACCAGTCGAAATAATTCCTGGCCCCATGTAATATTGGAAGCCACAGATGTCACCTGCTTCATGTCCTGTAATGTCAGACCGATCAACACATAGCTATAGCTAGACAACATCAAATTTCACCATCATCTAATCAGAGGTATTCAATTTCATGTTCTTCTAGCTATAGGCCAGACAAGTCAACAACATTATATTTTACATTTTACTATCAACTAATCTAGTCCTGAGACAATTTTATAGGGATTAAACTCAGATCACGAAAGCTACCATGATGATTTATTGATGAACCAGAAATTAGACTTCATGCACAAAGCCTACAAAATAAATGTATAATGATACATGCATACACTTATGCATGTAAGTTATACCAATAGAGCTCCTCCCATATTTACAGTGTGTGGCTATCACAGAAACAAAGGGTTCTTTAGATGAACTTGTTACATTTAATTACATGTATGCAATCTACTTCAAATACAGAACATTTCTTAAGAAGAGATTTATGTTAAATATCATCAGTTACAGTTGACGATAAAATGAAAATAAACACATTTTGAAAAGATCAACCTATCTGATAGAGATAAGTGTAGAAATAATAAAAGTGTAATAAATGAAGATAATATTGGTCAGTATAGAAGTACTGGGCATGGGTAATTATGCTATTTAATTAGGTCACACCACTGATTGATCGATATTTATCTCCTCCCCACTGATTGTTTATATGTGCTTTTGTGATTTTCGCAATTTCTCATTAATGAAATGAGATCATGGAAAACATTTTACGGGATATGTTTATATCAACAACAAATATCAAAAACTGCAAGATAAATGCTGTCTTAAATCAATTTTTAATCTAGAGATATAAGTTTCTTGCATATTAAGTGTAAGTTCCTCTCCGAGTCTAATGTTTTACATGTACATACTGCAAATGCTTCTTCTAAAATTAAGTATTAATTTTGATAATATTGTAGTCTTGCAATAGATCTAAATGTTTGAACTGCACTTTTTTGTACTATTTCTCTTCTAATTCTCTTCTGTTATCATGTTTTTTTTTTTTTCATAAATGGAGATGTATCTTTTCTAGATTTGTCCTATCAATAAAATTTAACGTATATGTTTGGTCACAGTTTTTGGATTTCTTTCTTTAGCTCTGTAATATATATCAATGCAATATATTTCCGAGTTATAATCAATTAATTATAGATTTTACAATGTGTCTTCACTTACAGTCGCAAATATCTGTTTACCTAGCTATGATATGCGTCGCTAGGTAAGCTCATTTTGCGACCGTAAAACCGAAGATTTACATCCGCAAAGCTTTAAATACAATACAGTTATCTCCTAAATATAATAATTTCAAGCTTCTGATCATGATCAAAATAGTTACTAAAAATATTTTCACACCTAAAGTTGTTCCATTTAGCTGAAAATATTGATATCATATTATTTTTTTCAGAATCAATCCACCAATGAAGGCAGCTTTCCAGATGCTTGATGGAGAAAAAAAAACTTTGTAGTTGAAGGAAACCTTTCATTGTTCATTTAACTTTGTTGTTTTTTATATCTTTCATTTTTTTGCTGACCAAATGTGAGAATTTGTATGTGTTTTTTTTGTATGCAAGTTTTGTGATTTATATATATCAGTATCAGTATGGTTGAGATAATGTGGGTTTGAGTTAATTATAAGGTTATGAGTGTTTAACACCACTTTCAACAATATTGCAGTTTATAAAGGTAGAAGAAACCGGAGTACCCAGGATAGTATTATATAATATAATGTTGAATGAAAGTTGATTGGTTGAATGAGAATCATGATTTGTATGCCAGTATTTTGAATTCTAATATGACATGCTGTTTTGGCCTTGTAAACAAAAGGGTATAAAAATCCCCGGTTTATTATGACTTACACACGCGAATGATCATGACGTATTTGGCTGTTTTATTATACCCTTTTGTTTACAAAGCCAAAGCAGCACGTCATAGAAATAATTTATGGAAGGGGTAAGTTTGTTGGAGATTTTAATATGGGTACACTATTAAGGAATATGGATTAAATATTTACCGTATATGTCCTATTAGAATAGAAATAATTTATGGAAGGGGTAAGTTTGTTGGAGATTTTAATATGGGTAACATTATCTGTGCAAATTTTACCCCTCGCAACTCACAACATTAGTGGTGATGTGCACTGATTTCATAGGTAGTTATAAATCCAACTACCATACGATCATGACTGTCCCCATATTTAATAATATATACTTTTTCTTTAAGAAAGAAAGAAAAATTAGGGTTATATTTTTTCTCTGTAAGGGGATGTGATATATTGGTTTTGAGATTTTTATTTTGAATTGCTTAGCTTAAAATATTATTGTTCTTTGTTATATTTTTATATACATTAACCAGAATATTTTGGGGTTACAGCTTTCTCAGGATTGGGATGTGTACAATGGTACATTTGTAGATCTTACTATGAAACTAACGAAGCTTACACTTCAGACCTGGGGCCCCTTATATCCCGGAAACAACTTTTTTAATGAACTAACTTTTCAACAAAATTAATGGAGTTTTTTTTTACTGTCTTTGTTATTAGAATAAGGCTATTTTAGTAATAGAATCATATGTCAATGGCTTAAAGTACTTAATATTGACCTTAGAATATGCTCCAATTCCAATTTCATATGGCCTCAAAATGTCCCTGCAATTAGTTAAATTTCCAAATTTGCACCTGAATCCCAAGCTGTATGGGCTCCTTGACCTAGCCAGAATCTATTCATAGCCTACATTTTGGCAGTTGGATCCTCGAATCCTTTGTTGGTGCACAGCTTAATAGTTTGACAGCTCAGTCCTTATGTTAGAACCAATCGGAACCACAAACAGACATATGAACTCTTAATTCAGGCTTGTGCATTCAAACACCAAAAATCAAGACTATCACCTGTTTATCTAGTAATTTAAAGAATGAAAAAATTCTTTTTTCTGTGCATTGATGATCCTACAAATTTTTCTTCGTTTTTGGTAATTTTTGATTATATATTTTTTAGTGTTTAATTTTAAACTAAAGAATAGATTTATAGGTCAAGTTGTTCTTATAAGTTTGGTCCATTGTTAGCAGGGTGATATTTTTATATGTATACATGTATTTCTGCTGTTTCCTTAGCCAGCAACTAGTGCTTCAGTTCCCATATTTATTGAGATATTTCTGTTTTCTAGCATAAAATGCTTATAACCCAGTACAGCAATTTAAAAAAAAATCTGAGATATAGTGGTTAAATTAAAAACAAACAATGATCAGAATCTCCCATGGAACAACACCATTGAAGAAGATACCATCCGTTACTCAGACCTCTTTGCTGGTGGGAAAGGGATCAATGTTTGGCCCATTGTCAAGGACTCCACCCCAACACCCTGTTCATGGCCCTTTTGACCTTGTTGGTTATTCTTGCTGGCTGCAAAAGGGCCCACATAATAGTTCAGGGAGCTTAAAATGTAGGTCCTCCACTGGATGTGTATCTATTCATTACTTCTATAGATGTTATCTATATACATTTGTACATCTTTAATTTAGTCAAATGCAACTTTCACAAGATAAAGATTTTTAGTACATTTATTTTACATGTTTTTTAATCTGATATATTTATTATTACATGTACCTGACATATTTGTATAATAATTACATCTAAACATTTTGGCATCTTTAAAATAGATTATGATGGGATGAGTCTGAGAGTAGAAAGAGTGTTTCATCATCTGTAAAACTTGCAATAATTTGGATTAATAAATGTTTAGAATTTTATATTTTATTAGTTAACTCAAAAAAATTAAGAACATCACAACAGGTCCTTTTAGGTGTCAAACCACTAATTCACCAATCAGAGCTTGGAACATATACGAAAGTAGCCCCTTTTCAAGAAAAAAGTTCCTTTCACATTGTAGTATTGTGAAAACTACTGAATGGAATGGACTAATTAAAATTGATAATTGAAGTTAAATAAATAGGGATTATTTTGAGCCCAAATTTGATGGATTTAGTTGTATTTTAATACCTCTATGGAGGATTTGATGCATGACCTATAAATAGTGAATTTCTTGGGGATGACCGAGCCATTTTTAGAGTAGGTGCTTTCCGTAGCATGGCATTTCACTGCAAGATTTTAAATATGCCCTGATATTTTGACAGAACGTAGAGGAATCATGTACGTTTCAGAAAATATATGGTCTTCAAAAGGTTAAACTTAAGATAAAATGACCAGGTAGGCTCGAAAAAACACAAATTTAGTAGAAAACCTTAAAGACACCTTAAGACAAAAACGTCAAAATTATCTTTTGTTGCTATCATGTTCAAATTAGCCTAAGCATGTCACAACAGACCCAGAGTGACATTTTTCATACAAAAATGTTACAAAATGCATTGTGGTGTCAGATTACATGGTCAAAATGCATGTTATGTAATATTTTGGAATATTGCTCCCAAACACTGGATATACATGGACACCAGGTATTGCAACTCATTTTCTTTTTCTTTATGACTTTATAATTATTGGGAATATGTTATTAAATGTGTTTTTGCAGTAGAAGGGCATATAATATTGAAAATATGGTTGATATTAAGAATTTAAAAAAAATCATCATGCGGCAGTTTGTTGACTTCAAATATAGGATATGGTGATATAATGATTGGATTTTTTTCAATCCTACACATTTTTCCTGGTAAATTTTGATAGTTTCAGTTAGAATACATGTACAATGTACTTACAAAATAATATAAGGCTATAGAAAGCAGTTTTAATTGAAAAGTATGTAGTAAAAACCTGGTAATTTAAGTGATCCCAGAAAAATTATTTTGACTGCTAAGCATTTTCTGTTAATTTTTCAAATTGTCAATTTGAATTTCATGTTTTAGAGTATTATTTGGCTGTAACAGTACATTTGAACATCCAGCTTACTTAAACAGTGGAAAAAAATTATGTGGAAGCATATATTTATTGAGTTTTGGGGGAAATTATAGTTGTGCACCATCAGAAATTCCAAGACTTGAATATCAATAAATCATATTTTTGCAAATTTGATGGAATTAGAAGGAATTTCAACTAAAGATGTATATACAAAAACATATTTTATGTCTTAAACCACATAATTTATGGGATAAAAGCATGAATTAACAAAATTAAGAAAGATATGAGCTCATTTTATGGGACGAAAAAAGGGGGGGCTAAATGCAAACATTTCATAGTATTTAGCTATTAAATATACAACTGAGGCATATATATGTGTTAAGATTGCTTATTATGTTAGAAACTAGCTTAATAACTGTAATATATAAGAGAATAGGTAAGTTTTGGTATATTACACAATCTGAACTCAACAGCTGTAAATGGAAATATTTTCATTAAAAATCTTCAAGGCGGTACCTTTGCATTTGAACACTTATACTTGCAAATATCAGACAGCCACATACCTTATGAGGTTTTCTTGGGTTGATATTGGCTACGGAATAGAAATTAGGCCAACAAATGGTGAAAGAAACAAGTTTTTATGGTCTTTAGGTGTCAAACCACTAATTCACCAATCAGAGCTTGGAACATATACGAAAGTAGCCCCTTTTCAAGAAAAAAGTTCCTTTCACATTGTAGTATTGTGAAAACTACTGAATGGAATGGACTAATTAAAATTGATAATTGAAGTTAAATAAATAGGGATTATTTTGAGCCCAAATTTGATGGATTTAGTTGTATTTTAATACCTCTATGGAGGATTTGATGCATGACCTATAAATAGTGAATTTCTTGGGGATGACCGAGCTATTTTTAGAGTAGGTGCTTTCCGTAGCATGGCATTTCACTGCAAGATTTTAAACATGCCCTGATATTTTGACAGAACGTAGAGGAATCATGTACGTTTCAGAAAATATATGGTCTTCCAAAGGTTAAACTTAAGATAAAATGACCAGGTAGGCTCGAAAAAGCACAAATTTAGTAGAAAACCTCAAAGAAATTAATTGGTGGTTTGACACCTTAATACACAAAAAAATTATGTACATTTTTGTAGTTGGTACCGATAGTTGCATGGTGTAACGGTCTTCGTGTGATTATAGTTGCCCTACTATCCAAATTACGTTGTCACAATGCTTTGACAACGTCATTTGGCTATACAAGTCCTTTTAGGGTTGTACATTTTTTGTAGTTGTATAACTATATAGAGATGGTTGTAGTTGCGTCGTCTAAAGGTCTTTAGGTGGTCGTAGTTACATTGTATAAAGGTCCCTAGGTGGTCGTAGTTACGTTGTGTAAAGGTCCCTAGGTGGTTGTAGTTACGTTGTCTAAAGGACCCTATGTGGTTGTAATTACGTCATGTAAAGGTCCTTTGGTGGTTGTAATTACGTCGTATAAAGGTCCTATGATGGTTGGTAGTTACGTTGTGTAAACGTCCTTAATTAGTTGTATTTACCTCGTATTAAGGTCCTGTGATGGTTGGTGGTTACGTTGTGTAAACGTCCTTACATGGTCATGGTTGTCGTTTGGTTGTAGAAAGGTCTTTTACTACGTAGTACCACAACGTGGTAGTTACCCTTAGGGGAGTCTACAAATCGGCGTAGTTAAAACGTAAAATTATTACGTTGTCACTACGTTTTGACAATGTAATTTGGCTAGTAGGGTTGTGGTTACTAGTACGAAAACGTGTAAAAATGTTTCTATGGCTAATATTTCTAATATCAGAAATATAAGTTTCGTATCCAAATATAAACTTAAATTTTCTATATGTCCTAAGTTTCTCACATTTGTTTAAGTTAATTTTCCAAAATGTCTCGTAATTATTCTGTAATTTTTTCTTTATACTATATATGTGTCTAGATTTGAAATTTTCAGGATGAGTCAACATATGATCCATATTTAGATGTTTCAATAAAATATGTATACATCTTAACCAACAAGGTTCATTGTTACCGTACATTAACAGATTCTCTTCATATGCCTCCCACAGCAAGGGGTCATGATGAGTGTTTTTGCACAGCCGGACCCAGTATTTGATCATGGAAATAATAGTGTTAATATATAGAAGGTATCTTCCCAGTTCACCATAAATGGCTAAGTTGGTTGTTCTTTTATTAACTCCAAGAACATATTTACCCATGGAAATATTTAGTTTTTCTAAAGGATTCCGGCTGTACAAATTACTAATAAAATGTGAATCATCGTTACTATTAACGACTATCTCAAGCTCAGTCTCATCAATATAAAATTTAACATTACTTAGTCTTGAGCCTTTATTGAAAATCATAACTTTAGACTTTGTGTAGTTAATTTCAAGACCCCAACTTTTACAATATTCCCAAGTTTTATTTAAACAGTTCTGTAATCCCTCTTGACTTTCAAATAATAGAACTAAGTCATCGGCATAGAGGAGACAGCTTATATGCTTCAGTCCTAATAATACAGGTGAACATGAATGATCAAAATCATCAATTAACCCATTGATATAAAATTTATATAAATTTGGGCTAAGGTTATCACCTTGCAAATCACCAACATTTGAAGGAAAGGCATTGCTAAGGCTATGAGAGTTAACAATAACTCTGAGACTTAGATTTGAATAAAGGGATTTTAATAAAGCCGAAAATTTACCCCCGATATTAGCACGAAGGAGGTTTAAAAACAGGGCAGAATGAATGACTGAATCGAACGCCTTGCGGAGGTCTATAAAACAGGCATAATTTTTTTAGATTTATTTAAATATTTATCAATAACAGTTTTTAGCTTAAATATGTGGTCGGATGTTCGGCATCCTGCTTTGAAGCCAATTTGTTCATTGCGTATAAGTTCATTTTTGAGAATATATTTTTCAAGTCTGGCATTTAAAATACTGTTGAATAGTTTTGATAAACAGCTGGTAATCGCTATACCTCTGTAATTAGATGGGTTCAGAGGGTCACCAGTTTTGTAAATAGGAAATATGAGTCCCTGGACCCATTCCGTAGAGTAAATACCTGATGACAGGATAATGTTAAATAATTTCACCAAACACGGCTGTAATACAAAATTGCCATACTTGAGCATCTCATTTAAAATGCTATCAGAGCCACTGCTCTTGCCATTTTTTTACTTTTTTGTAGCCTCCGTGACTTCGTTTGCGGAAATGGGCAAATCCAACTCATTCATAAGATCTTTAGACCTGTCAGTCTCAAAAAGGCTTTCAAATTTTTCAATAAGCACTGCTTTTTCAGTAGATAGAGTATTCAATTTTTTGAAATAATTTTCCCATGTGGGGGCATCTAAATTAGTACCTTTATCAGACTTGTTTTCATACTTTAACTCATTTACTAGATCCCAAAAAGCTTTGGGATTTGTATCGGATAAACTATTAAGTTTAAACATCATGTCACTATAATAAGCACGCCGCTTTGCCTTTCTTAATTTATTATACTTTTTATTCATAGTAAAACAATGCTGCCTTAATTCCTTATCAAATGGATTGAAAGCCAGTTTGATACTGAGAGCGTCCAAAGTGTTTTTCATATCCAATATAGATTGGTCATACCACTTTTTACACTTATTGCTATGATTTTTCCTTCTTTGAGGGGTTCTAGCTTTCAGGGAGGTATTGGCAGCAGATAGAATAATATCACTAAAATCACTAACTGCTTGATTGATCTTACATTAAGTATTCCCATAATCATTATCACTATCAACTAAACTACAGTTATGTTTACAAGAATAATCAACATCTAAATAGTTGGTAACCTTTTGTGTTACAGAGGACAGGCTTAAGGCATCCTGAAAAGATTGAATGGATTTGTCATTCCAAATATATTTCAACGGTTTGGGGATATAATTTTAATTCTCATGACAGTGAGTTTCTGTGAAGTTTACAGATAAAACACAAGAAATCAGACAGTGATCAGACAAGGATTTCATAAAGTCATGAACTTTCATATATAGTAATTTACCTAATATCGCCTCACTGATAACAAAGTAGTCAATTACACTACTGTCAAGAGTAAAATGTGAAGTATATTCACCAGTTAAATCCCCAAAACTACGCCCGTTAGCTATTCTCAATTGACTTTGGGAGCATATTTCTAATTTTAAGCGCTTCCCTCTGTTACATGTAGTGACATCTGTGCTAATTCTACAAAAAATTATTAGATCATATATATAATTAGAGTCATTTTGTATAAATTTATCATTGTTGTCATACTGTATGAAATCAGGGTCAGATGCTGTTCTGGCGTTAAAATCTCCACATAACATAAGGTCCCCAGAAGAAGAGTATTTACAAATATCATTGATTAGGGTATCAAAATCATCCCCATTTTTCACAGTATAGGAGGAGTTTTCTGGGGGTATATGTAAAAAACACATAAAAATGTCTTTGGATGTATTAAAAAATGTACTTTTAAGCTTAAACCAAACAATACTTGAGTTTGTTACTGGGAGGGGTTCAGCACCATCTGAGAGTGATTTCCTGATATGGACACTAATACCACCAAACTTGCGCTTTGCTCTATTATTTTGGACTCTATGCGTATGAAATATTTTATAATCATCTAAAGGTGACATAAAAGAACTTGTAGTATGTGTTTCAACTAAACCAACTATGTCTAAGTTCTTAATACAGTTTAAAAATGAAACATCATTAAGCTTATCTAAATCTTTTGAAACTAAACCATTAACATTCCGTACTCCTATTGAGAGACTGAGTCTCTTCGTTGTCTTTGTTCGCTTGGTCGGCGCCATGGTCTTCTAGGACGAAGATCTTTTCTCATAGGGTTTTGAGGGATATCGAGCACTTTATCGATAGATCTTCTTAGATTGGACGCGAGCATTTTCACACCTTCATCTGATAAGTGGTAACCATCGGTAGTAATGAACCTATTTCGGAATTCAGAGTTAGCAGTAGACATATTGTTATTCTCGCATAGAGCAAACTGTGTATCCACACTTGTGTCCTCAGCAAATTCCTGAAGCAGCGAATTTACTTTACGGTTTAACTTTCGGTCATCACAACGGTTTGTGGCTAGTGACACAATATTTTTTTAATTCGGTTTCAGCTCTTTTGTTTTATTTACCAAGCTTAACAACTTATCCACGCATTCACCTGAGCTGCTGGATTTTATTTGATTGTTGAGAATATGATAAGCTATAACATCCGGTTGAGAGGGATAATCCTGAATAATGTTGGTTGCCTGGTCTATTGCACATGCTGTTTCCTTTGAGGTATGGTACGTAGTGCTAAGATGGTTCGATGCCTTTAATGTTAGAAGTTCCTACTAATAGAACAGACGTTTTTTTTTCTTTTTACCATGTACAAGTGACCAATCTGACTCGTCTTCTGAATTTGTTTCGTTACTCCTTTTCGGTTTGGCAGACATATTTAAAAGTTGAGTTTTAATAGATTCCATCTCCTTGTTTAATGTTGTTAACTTTTTTTTCAAAATTACTGCATGATGTAGTAAGCTGGGTATTATTCTCTAATAATTTGTTTATAATGACATTTTTGCAGCCTATGTCAGTTTCAAGGAATTTTATGATTTCCTTGCAATCATCCACTTCAGTTTTAAGTTCGGTCATATGTCCACTATCTGCTAGGTTTTCTGATCTTATTTCTGACAGCTTAGTGTGAATGTCCTTAAGACGATCATTTGAATTCAGGTTTTGCTTAAGGTAAGCTACATTAGTGTTGGTCACCGTTAATTTGTCTTCAATGGTGTTTATATGGTCGAGCAGTTTATTGTTGTTAGAAGTCAGACTCTCAATCAATGGAGTGATACTAGATTGAATACTGTTGACGACCCTGTGTATTTCTGAGGAGATTTTCTCTTTGATAGTTTCTATGTACGAGTTAGTTACTGATGGGGGTGGTTTATCAGGAGTTGACGATGGATTATTTTCATGGAGAGCTGCAGGTAGGGATTCTGCACAGTTGGACAATTTGCTATCTGACAAAGTACATTTTCCACACATGAATCGTCTAGACATTTGATGTAACGCGATAGCTCATAAGAAGGGAGGTTAGTGCAGGTATAATGTAGCCGCTCCTTGCAAAACAAGCATTGAATCATGAATTCGGAGTTTGGGTTTGTACATAGGGTGCAATTGGTTTTCTCCTTTATTTGCTCATTTGTACTTGAGTCTACCACTTTTGGTAATGTCTGTTCGTTAAGTATTACAGTGTTATCATGGTCATTAGTAATTGTCACATCTCCATTCATGCCAGTGTAGGCTGGATGTTCAGTCATAATATTCACTCTCACCCCCTGTATTACTGCTATGTGTAGTTAATTCTTCATTTTCGGTGTCCGTATCCGCGCCCCCATCAGTCGAGTCGATTTCGTCAGAGCGCTCTGTGTTTGGTAGATGGGTCTCAAAATATATTGCAATAGGGATCCACTCATTGTTGTAGACAGATATGGGTAGTAAGCCAGCTGTTTCAAGGATTTTATTGGCTATTTCTAAGGTCTTACCACCCTGGTATATTGCACCGCGGAAGCCTGTTACATGTTGAGAGCAGTCCGCCCATTTTGTAAATATACCAAATGATAGACCGTTTGACATGATGCTTCCTTTGGATACAGCGTAATACTGAGGTTTATTCTTTCCCATGTTTAAGTTAATGACTGTAATACTTATTTAACTAAAATAGTGCTGTTGTGAACATAAGAATCCCCGAAATTAGTAGTTGTTTACAGGCGTGAAAAAAAGTGCGCCATATTGGTTCAGGGGAGACAACTATAGTTATGTATAGTTTTAGTATGTTGTTAATACAAGTCCATATTCTAATTTGCACTAAGAAAAAACTTGTGTTGCAATTAGTTGTAGGTTGAGCAATTTTTGGGCTAAATTGACTAGACTAAATGGCCGATATGATCGAACTGATGAAAGTTGGTTTAAGCATATTTATTCATGATAAACTGGTATAATGTTACAATATACACAAATTTTGTTTTAACATGACAGGATTCGGAAACAAGCTATGATGAAAGCTAAATGTTTGTGTAAAGTATGCATATTATATGATCGATATGACCACTTTGTTGAAAGTAAAATTATGCCGTTAGGGACCAATCTTTGCAGCAATTACTTAATATGATCAGCAAAACAATTGTTTTCCTGACCGCCGAAGACGCTTCTCTAATTTTAAAAACAGTTCCTTCTTAGATGATAAAATCCTTGAAAAATCAGGTTTTATTGAAATAATAATAAAATTATCCAGAAAGCATTTTCTTTAAACATTTTTGAGGTAGAATATAGTTTTAAATAGCCCATCGATCTTCCGGAATACCCGAGTTCACTCCCTTTTTTTAGTGGGGTTCGTGTTGCTCAATCTTTATTCTTTCCCTTATGCCCCTAAAGTTAAATATATATTTATTATGCCTCATTAATATGCATTGCTTAATACACGCTTCATATTGGCTCTTTTAGATCACGTGACCTGCGATTATTTTCGACAGGTTGACCTGTGATGGAGTCATTATTGATCATGTGATATATATGACATAGCAACATTAACTTCATTCAAAAACAAAATGGCGCTTTTATGGCTTGAATTTCAAAAAAGCACGATCTGTCATGTTCAGATTGCGATGATAGGTAGAGCAAGCCAGACAGCCTCAAGCATCAGACAGCCTCAAGCATCAGACAGCCTCGGGCATCAGACAGCCTCAGGCATCAGAGAGCAGAGCAATCCAGACAGCCCCTAGACTAAACCAGAATATTGTAAGACTAAACCAGAACACTGCAAGACTAATCCAGAAAACTGCAAGACTAAGCCAGAACACTGCAAGACTATTTTGCTGACCACCACAGACGTTTCTCTAATTTTGAAAATAGTTCATTCTTGCATGTTAAAATCCTTGAAAATTCAGGTTATATTGAAATAATAATAAAATTATCCAGAAAGTATTTTCTTTAAACATTTTTGAGGTAGAATAGTGTTTTAAATAGCCTATATATCTTCCGGAATACCTGAGTTCACTCCCTTTTATTAGTGGGGTTCGTGTTGCTCAAACTTTATTCTTTCCCTTATGCCCCTAAAGTTAAATATATATTTATTATGCCTCATTAATATGCATTGCTTAATACACGTTTCATATTGGCTCTATTAGTTCACGTGACCTGCGATTATTTTCGACAGGTTGACCTGTGATGGAGTCATTATTGATCATGTGATAGATATGACATAGCAATATTAACTCCATTAAGAAACAAAATGGCGCTTTTATGGCTTGAATTTCAAAAAAGCACGATCTGTCATGTTCAAATTGCGATGATAGGTAGAGAAAGCCAGACAGCCTCAAGCATCAGACAGCCTCAAGCATCAGACAGCCTCGGGCATCAGACAGCCTCAGGCATCAGAGAGCAGAGCAATCCAGACAGCCCCTAGACTAAACCAGAATATTGTAAGACTAAGCCAGAACACTGCAAGACTAAGCCAGAACACTGCAAGACTAAGCCAGAACACTGCAATACTATTTTGCTGACCACCACAGACGTTTCTCTAATTTTGAAAATAGTTCATTCTTGCAAGTTAAAATCCTTGAAAATTCAGGTTATATTGAAATAATAATAAAATTATCCAGAAAGTATTTTCTTTAAAAATTTTTGAGGTAGAATATTGTTTTAAATAGCCTATATATCTTCCGGAATACCTGAGTTCACTCCCTTTTATTAGTGGGGTTCGTGTTGCTCAATTTTTATTCTTTCCCTTCCGCCCTTAAAGTTAAATATATATTTATTATACCTCATTAATATGCATTGCTTAATACACGTTTCATATTGGCTCTATTAGTTCACGTGACCTGCGATTATTTTCGACAGTTTGACCTGTGATGGAGTCATTATTGATCATGTGATAGATATGACATAGCAATATTAACTCCATTAAGAAACAAAATGGCGCTTTTATGGCTTGAATTTAAAAACAAACACGATCTGTCATGTTCAGATTGTGATGATAGGTAGAGCAAGCCAAACAGGCTAAAATATCAGACAGTCTAGGGCATCGAACTGCCCCAAGATGAAGCCAGAACACTGCAGAACTAAGCAGAGCAAGCCAGAACACTGCAGGACTAAGCAGAGCAAGCCGTAACACTGCAGGACTCAGAAAAGCAAGCCATAACACTGCAGGACTAAGCAGAGCAAACCAGAACACTGCAGGACTAAGCAGAGAAAGCCAGAACATTAGTGGCACCCGTCGGGTTACTCTAGTGATAAGTCATATATGATGAAAGGACCGGGAAGTGTTTACGACAAGTGGAACATATCAGTGGTCATTAGTGACACAGATGTTTCGCAACGGTCAACCAAGTCATGGTGGCGACCGTAAATCTTTCGAAGTGATGACTTCAACTAAACTTATAAAAACCGTTGTTTCAGTATCTTCCTTTTCAATAGCAACTCGCTATCAAGGAAATCCAGAGAGGAACAACAAGCTCTGGAATACCGGATCAACTGAGAGATGTATACTCCATATGCAGGCGCTGCTGAAATGTTGCTACAAATAAATGGAAAGTTCACAATGGAAAAATTTAAATCATCTCTTTTGTCATAAAGTTTTGCTCTTAACAACTTGCATCAGCTCCACATGGGCAATTGCTTGCTAGGAGTGCATGTTTGTTGGTGCCCGTTTCAAGATAAAATTGCAATACCATATCCATTATATCATCATTGTGTAGTCCATAGGCCCAATTCAGTTTCTTACCTGATTAATTATTTGTAAGCTGGTTTTCATTATGATTATAGTTGAAGTATTGATCACTTGTCATTAAACGACAATCAATCATTCAATCAACATAAGGTAAAAATTGATTACAATGTAATATGAAATGATAGTGTTTATTATATGTATTTTTGTTTTGTCCATTTATCATATTCTATCATTTTGAAGTCGGGTTAGGGTTATGGTAATGGTATTTAACGCCGCTTTCAACAATTGTTCAACTATATAGTGGTGGTCAGTATTTAGTGGTGGAGGAAATCGGAGTATATAATTCGGAGTATACTAGATACTTGCTGTACAGTTTTTGCAACAATAAAACGTCCAGATATCACAGAATTTAATTAATAATTAATTGATTATTATTATTTTTTTTTTTTTTTTTTTTTTCATTTTCCATGTCCTCTACTGAATATTAATGTTTAATACTCTAGATTTGGTCATTAAACACTGTTAATGATAGCACATGTACTTCAAAATACTGTTAATTAATCATCCTACACATTCAAATAAAAAAGTCACCCTTTTAAAAAATAATCTTTATTTCAGTGGATGTGGTCGAGTGGTCTAGGGCACTGGACGTAAGGCTAAGCGAATGGTGCTGCAGTGTATCAATGGTGTGGTTTCAAATCCCGTCGAGGGAAGAACAAAGAATTGACAGCTCTAAAATCTAATTCTAACACTGGTTGGTTTCATTTTCAGACGCATATATATATACACGATATGCATGATTGTGCTTGATAAGAAAACCCTGCCTACACGTGCCATCAAAAAATGTCACCCTTTAAAAAAAACAAATCATTATTTATAAATCTTATATATAAATAGATATACACGCTATGCATGTTTCGCTGATAAAAAAAATCTACCTACACATTCCATTTTCTAAATATTTTAACCCTCATAAATATTATACAAATTAAAAAAGCAATTACAGTGTAGAAATTATGTTTCATACTTTAATTTAAAGCTTATGAAACATTTAAAAAAAGTAAGCGGATCTTAGAATTCTTTCAAGATATCATTATAATTTTTTTAATCTCATATCGAAAACTTGAATTATAATATTAACTACCCTCCAGTTGTTTGTAGGAGGATTAATGTCTTAGCTACGTTATTAGTGTTTGTTTGTTTATAGTACATGTCGTGTCCAACACATATTGTGTTGTGTTTTTGGTTTCCTTCTCTTCGTCTTGTGTACACCCCCCCCCCCCACCCCATTTTCGGTATTCTCTAACGTCTATTTAAATTTTACGGAAAAAAGTCAGATTCTCAGAAAACGGTACGTATTGATAATTTTAATTCTATATATATATGATTGCAAGTCCTATGGTACGCAAATCTTGCGCCGCCATTCCTGAAAGCTACCAAGTCATATTAATAGCCAAGATTTTCAATTTCTTGCAACTACACAAAATTAAACATATTGACTTATATTTTTTTATACTTTTTTCTGAAATTAATTTTTCAAAACATAGGAAAAGTAAAATCCTAAGTTAATAAAATGCTACCCATAAGAAAACGCTTTTTCCAAAGTGATTTATAAAATGCCATGGGAGATCATTGGTGCAATGAGAAATTGCACTTTCAAGGGAACCCAAATAATTCCATGGAAATAAAATGCTCCCATGGACATTGAAGAACACAAATGACTTTTATAATCCCAATGAGACAATAAAATTACATTACAACACCTAGACGGTCTTGTTGTCAGGGCCGGATAAAAGCTAATTTATGCCGTAAGCACAGGATGACCTTAATGCCCCAGCACCTTGCACCAGTATAATGTATAAACTAACACGATCCCCTTGATGCCATGACTCAACATAATTGTCAAATGCCTAACATTAATAAGTGTTTTATTTCATCTTTCCTACATTTTTTAAAATTGGTGGTGTGTTTTTGAGCTTAAAATCATGTTGATAAAATAAATTGCGTTGTGGCCGGATTTTTGTGGTGCCCCTTGCCTCTTGATGCCCTAAGCACGTACTTATTTTGCCTAAATGGCAAAAATATATTTACTACAAACAAGTCTGGATTAACCATCCAGACTTGTTTGTAGTAAATATATTTTTGCCATTTCCTGATATGTTGTAAATATATACTTGTGGGGGAAAAAGCATATCTTTCCTGTAAATAAATGCCAAAAGTTGAAAAAGAAATAAATTAGACAAGGTTAAAATAAAATTTTATTAAAATAATTAAATATTTTACAAACTTATTACATATTATAAATATGTTAATAAAATGAAAGATAAAAAAAAATAATAAAAGTTTCAAAACCTAAGGATGTATAATATTGTTAAAAAAATCACAACAACGATACATTTATAATATCATGTAACACTACAGGTCGACCTCAACCTGTAAAACCTGGTTATTCCTACTCTGTTTTGATTCGTGGAAGTTTCTTAGACTTGAAGTGTCCATCGTCGCCATATTTGTTTTCACCGGAACAAGATTAAATGACGAATAATTGTAAAAGACCATCATACATCATCATTACTCAATTGTGGACTTGTTGCTTATGCTTCAGAGAGATTATTTTTTGCCATTGACTAATGAAACTTTTGGATAGCTCTGGTTGCCATGTTGTTTAACCGATCGGTTCAAAGTGGGGTATTTGAATAGAAGACTGTCCACACATCATTCATGCAATTTGGTTTCTATTGGGCTAGTAATTTCAGGGAGAATATTATTTTTTAAAGGTTCAATAAGAAACGGGAATTGCCTATGGCGGCAAATTTTCCCCATAATATCAAAACAAAATTATATCCTTTGTAGAGGATCTTTCAAACATCATTACTACAAAGTGTGGTTAGATTCCCGAAGTAGTTTGAGAATAGATTACAAAAAGATGAAATGTTAACGACTGACAAGAGACGATGGACGGACGCTAAGTACTATCAATATCCCATATAACACTATCAATCATGTGAGCTAACAAACAGTCTTTTGATTATTAATATAGTGTTTCGACAAAACAAGCAAAGTACTTCAAAGTCTGGCGTATCCGATATTTGCAATGATATGTTTTGATATCCGCTGAACTGATTAAAACAAAAACAGCTTCATTAAGCAACAGAAATTTGAAGATATTATATTTCGAAGGGGGGGGGGGTTGGTTGGCAATCAGAAGCCGTAAATCGAAGAAGGACGGATAATACAATTATAAAAATTAAGTTAAAAGAACGAAAAACTGTGATCTACAAAACACTACACAAAATGATTGGGCAGCACGAACCCAATAATAAACCGTGGGTGATCTCTGGTGCTCCCGGAAGGGAAAAGAGTTCATGTTCCACTAATGGAAAATGTTGGATTAGTCTTGTTAAAAATCCGGTGATATAAGAAACACCAAGTCGTCTAACGATATAATCAGTATATCTAGCCCAGAAAGTAAGAGTTTAAACAATTATATACAGCAAATGTCATTTTTCATGAAATGTAGTCACTTTGTCTATCACAGAAGGTAAGGTTATAAACGCTCTATTTATATTGTGCTTGGAACAACACTTTTCTTGAAAAAAAAATCAGCATTATACTATTATTTTGTTTTTCTTAGAAGATAAATGTAAGAAAATGTGTAATCAGGGTCACATATCAAAGATTACAATGGACAAAATCTTATAATTGTTTATGGAGGGGTCGTCGTGGTCTTAATCGTATGGTAGTTGGATTTATATCTATCTATGCAATCAGTGCCTATCACCACTAATGTTGTGAGTTCGAATCCCGTTCAGGGGAGGTGTACTCGATACAACATTATGTGATCAAGTTTGTCAGTGATTTGCGGCAGGTCGGTGGTTTTGTCCTGGTACTCCAGTTTCCTCCACTAATAAAACTGACCGCCACGATATAACTCAAATATTGTTGAAATTGGCATTAAGCCCTATAACTATAACCCTATAAATGATATGTACTTATTATCCACCATGCTCTCTATCAGACCTATGCTTATATGATACTGGAGAGAACTTTATATAAGCTATAAAACTTGTGTTCAAACCCGCTGTATATATTTGACAATAAAGTATGCTTAATTTAATGGACAAAAGAAAAAAAAGAAAGAAATACCCTGATCTCTCAAGAGGACAATTTTTAGATGTTTATGACTTATTGATATTACATTTGTCATTAAAGCAATGGTCATTAACCAACAGATGTTTTAGCTAGTAGTCAGTTAACTCCAAGCATTCACTGACCCGGCCATTGTAGTATTTATGTTTATGTTGTCATTCAGTTTTGTGATAGTGTATGACCTTTTGGAGTGAAAGTGAATCTATGTAGGTTTTTCATTGCTTGTGTATGTTTGCATTGTCATTAGATAAAAGTTTGAAGATACCAAAGGGGTAATCAGAATCCGTAAATCGAAGGGCAGAAAACAAAATGGTCAAAAGATAAAGGATAACAGGATAAATAACGATCTACAAAACATTACACATAAAACTAAAGATCGAGTAACACGAACAAAACTAGCAACTCAGGTGCTCCGGAAAGTGTCACCCGTCGTGTTATTCTAGTTATCTATTTATCAAGAGGGGTGGTTGAAATGTCATTAACTAGTTTACCCCCGCCATTTTTGTGTGCATGTCTCAAGTCAGGACCTGGATTTCCAACACAATATGTCAAGGTCTTTTTGTTTTCATTGGTTTGAGATGTGAATAGGTTGTTCGTTTTGTTGATATTGGTGGCATTGTTGACCATTACTGTTTAAATTCCTCACTAGTGGTGTCCGTCGTGCAACTTGTCTAATCAAAACACATGTTGTGCATGACATGGTGCAGCTATTCAATACACATTGAACAAGATAGTTTGATATCACACGAAAATATACATTTCTTACGCGAAATTTGTTAAATTTCCAAGTGAAATGCAAATGCAATCCGGTATTTAACCCAGTGAAATAAAAAAAAATATTATTATTATTATTATTGAAACAATATTTAATACGTATGCTTAGTTTGACATGATTGTGCTTAATTTACTAATTATAATTGATATAGCCTGTACATTTGCTGTCATTTGATTTGTTTTGTTTATGCTATTAATGTATTTGTATGGAGAGGGACTAGTAAGTTGTAAAAGCTTGCTCCCAATCCAATTGTATATATATATATTGACAATAAAATCATTATCAAGTAAAAAAAAAAAAAAATCATTTAGCTTTGTGACGTCACAGTATCAACCTCATCACAACAAAAGATATTATCAAAGAGCGTCAAACAATGAAGAACAAGTTCCATTTAAACAAAAGTGTAAAATCTATGCATAGAATAGTATAATTACTCTTAATCGAACAACGATGGTAATTTCCTCATGCGTGAATTACTGCTATGTTCTGTAACTCGTGATTTATTTTCGATATTTGCAATGCACGAGTATGATACGATAAATATTAAACTCACCTTTTTTGACGAGAGTAAGTATACAATACACATACAATTATCCCTGTAACAACAGCTACAGCACTGACACTACCTACTACGAACGTCCAGCGAGCAGTATTTCAGCTATACTGGGGACGAAAGCAATAATATATTAAACTATATAAAAATTAAGAGAAAGTTTGGATCCACAATGTGTAGCCCTCTAAATCAAACGATGTTTGTGAGAAAACGCTGTTGTTCATATTTGTGCGACAAACTGACTGAAATGAACAAATTCATTTGACGTAGGTGCATATGCACTTTCAACAAATATAAATCGAGGAAATCCTAGATTTGGAATACGAATCTAGTTTCTTCTTTTTGAGGCACATCCCCTCCAATGAGGGATACCCCCGTTACGTGAGACAATAAACATGGCCACCAAAATATAACATAAATATTGTTGAAAATGCCTTAAAACATGCATAATCAAATAAAAACGTAGATATCAAATTTAGTGCGCACGACACGTTTCTGGAATAACCTTCATCAGTCAAAATATTTGAAAGTCAAATAATTTAAAATCTTTGAGAGTTATCATAATTACCTTGAGAGGATCCCGTATTATTGGTACTGTTGCTAGGCAATGTCATCATGGCAACTATGACATTTGTTGTTGTTGTTGTTGTCATATCAGTTGTTGTTGATTCTGTTGATTGATATTCTGTTGTTCTTTCTATGGTGTAAAACAAGATATTAATTAATATTCATGAGGCCGTCCACATTTAATGAAATTAAGCAAACTTTGCTAACTAGATTCCATTGATTAATGTAGCTCCAAAGAATTTGAGATAAAAGACACATCAGAGACATCTTTTTCGGCCTCATTTTTGAAATTTATCTCAAATTTTACACCAATGGATAACTTTCTACCAGACTTAATGACAAAAGAGATGACATTTATTTTGCTGTTATAAATTTTTCACACTTCGATAGTAATAAACCATCCGTTTCCGTGTATATTTCCGCGTAGAGTGTACATTTGTATATTTCACAACTCATAAATGATACGTTACGTTCGAGATTGTAGTTTGTATTCTGACTTTTTACACCGCCACCGTCTTCTTAGTACTAAGCTATTAAATCTAGGAGTTTTAAAGAATCGTCGCATCTTAATTTTCAAACTGTTTGTTTTTCGGGAAGATATCAACACTTTGTTGAAAAGTATGCTGTCACTTGGGTACATATGACGAAAGATTGTGTTAGCAATTATATTTTGCATTCCTAAAATGAGTGTGAAACGGGACCTTGTCTGCAGTTGAGTTGTACTCCCCACTTCTGCTGATAAACGCTACATCTTGGGTACATCTTTGTCGTTTCATTGTTCTTTGGTATATATAATTTAATATTCCAGATGAGGGGCTATCAACAAGAGATGTATATAAAGACTTCTATCTATCTATTATAGTCACACGTTTTATGTGATATATATATGTATTATACTTCATGTATGTCAGCTGTAATTTTATTGGACAAGACGAGGGTAACATTCTGCTCTGACACATGGCTCAGCGGGTAACAATTTTTTTTACTGTCACCCTCTCATTTAGAGCCTCAATTTGATGAATATGAATCAATTGAAACATTAAAATGAAAAAAAACCCATTAAAATGAAAAAAAAACATTAGCATGAAAAAAAAACATCATTGCAAACGAGAAAGTGAAAACATTCGGTATAATAAATTAAATAACATATAGTTGAGAGGGTGAAAGATCAGATTGTTGCCCTTCGAAAAAGACATTGTCAACCTCTGTTTCGCCTCAGTTAACAATGTCTTTTCTCAGGGTAACAATCTGATCTATCACCCTCTCAACTATATGTTATTTATATAATATTTTATATATTCATGAAGGAGTAATTGTTTATGTATATAAAGTATCCCCCTTCTTCATTAGTTGAGATTTACATTTTACATATATTCATGTGCTCGCCAGTCTGTCTGTTCTGAAATATTCCTGACAATCGGGTTGCATTTTGTTCTACGTATTTAATAATATTTACCTATGCAGTTTTGAAAATCATGGTCGACAATATATGTGTTTGCGCCGTCGCACTTTGCGCTAGCTTTTCCAAGGTGTGTTTCATTCTTCAGGAACAGTTTCAAGGATTCAAGATCACAGTAAGAACAGTCCAGCGGATTATTACCAAAATCCCTGTTAAAAAAGAATGAAATAGGAAACGAGTGGATTACTTCCAGTCCATTATAATGGCCCATTCTCATCCATTATTGATTATATTACTTAATTTGTTGTCAAACCTTATTTTCCCCCAAGATTTAATAGGGATAACAATACATTATTTTATCCTTATTCAACGTTTCGGCCATTAGAACTTTATCAAGAATAAGTCTACATAGAAATCACATGTTAGTGTCCATTCACGTAAAGACGTCTATGATGTCTGTATAAATTGATCCTTTCATTGGAAGGGTTATTTTGTTTATGTCTACTGTGAAAAAGGGGATATAATACAGATTAATTGACCTATGGAATAATAACTGTCTAAATCTTTAGTGTGTCGGCTTTTGACGGTTTCTTCATTTGAATAATAATTGGAGGTCTACGGTAAGAAGAATTTGAAGATAGCAAATGGGTAATCAGAATCCGTATATGGAAGGACAGACAACATAATGGCCAAACGAAAAAGGACAAAAGGACAAACAACGATCTACATAGCATTACACATAAAGCTAACGATCGAGTAACACGAACCCCACTAACAACCGGGGGTGAACGCATGTGCTCGGAAGGGTAAACAGTTCCTGTTCCACTAGTGGCACACGTCGTGTGAATCTACTTACAAACCCGGTAATAAATGAATGAGGAAAAGACCGCGAATTACATTTTTCTTTAGAAAACATTAAATATTATTCACCGAACCTATGTCGTATACCGGCATAATATTAAGTAAATCCTAAAGCAGTTATGGTACCACATAAGACAGATATGTGTGTTCATATAACAGCTCATTATTTTCTCCAACAATAATGTAGAAACACTGTAAGGGATTTAATTTAAAATTGATATACACGTTACATATCCTTCCATGACAGATTTGCTACATGACAATGAGTAGTGTAATTACATGAGATTTAATTTTGGATTGATAAACAACCGACATTTTTCTCTTTTACGGTAGCGTTATTAGGCAATGGGAAGAATAGCTATAAGGGATTTAATTTTGAATTGCTATACAATCTACATATTTCAATTTGTATAGTAGTTAGAAGCTATTTAATTATAGATTGTTATAAAAGCTACATGAGTTTCCTTTACAGTGATCATTAGCAAATATAACATTGAACCGTATCGGTGGTTAGCTTGCTCGTCTCGGGTGCGATAGATCGGAATAAACCAAAGACTATCAAATTGGTTTTTGTTGCTTCTCCGCTAAGTACACAGCATTAAGGAGATATACCAAAGATATGTTGTTTCAGTGAGCTGGCACTATTAAAATCCAATTAATCGTGTTGATCTAGTACAAAGCGGATCTCATTGCAAATTAACTTGTTCTCGTCATGATATATTTGACAAATATAACCCATAAATTCTGAGACTTTGATTACTTAATCAAATGTGCTTCAAACTTTAGCTATGTATCTCCTTTAAGCACAAATTTAAACACCTAGACAACCTCATTCCAATATTTGATGGACCCATTTAACGTGTTTGCCGACCAATCATATGCAACACATCAAATATATTGACCAATCGATAAACAGATATCCCACTGTATGCTCGGTTTTTAATGTCTCAATATTGTGTAGGCACGTCGTTGATTGGACAGTAGAAAATATGACAACTGACGTGACCCTTTGTGGGATGGGTTAGATGTAGGTGTATATATAACAATAAAAAAAATCTAACAAACATCTGATTCTGATTAGTTGACTTTCACAACTGACGTGACCCTTTGTGGGATTTGTTAGATGTAGGTGTATATATAACAATCAAACAATCTAACAAACATCTGATTCTGATTAATTGACGTACACAACTGACGTGACCCTTTGTGGGATTGGTTAGATGTAGGTGTATATATAACAATCAAAATCTAACAAACATCTAATTCTGATTAGTTGACTTTCACAACTGACGTCACCCTTTGTGAGATTGGTTAGATGTAGGTGTAAATATAACAATCAAACAATCTAACAAACATCTGATTCTGATTAGTTGACTTTCACAACTGACGTGACCCTTTGTGGGATTTGTTAGATGTAGGTGTATATATAACAATCAAACAATCTAACAAACATCTGATTCTGATTAGTTGACGTACACAACTGACGTGACCCTTTGTGGGATTTGTTAGATGTAGGTGTATATATAACAATCAAACAATCTAACAAACATCTTATTCTGATTAGTTGACTTTCACAACTGACGTGACCCTTTGTGAGATTGGTTAGATGTAGGTGTAAATATAACAATCAAACAATCTAACAAATATCTGATTCTGATTAGTTGACTTTCACAACTGACGTGACCCTTTGTGAGATTGGTTAGATGTAGGTGTAAATATAACAATCAAACAATCTAACAAACATCTGATTCTGATTAGTTGGCGTACACAACTGACGTGACCCTTTGTGGGATTGGTTAGATGTAGGTGTATATATAACAATCAAACAATCTAACAAACATCTGATTCTGATTAGTTGACTTACACAACTGACGTGACCCTTTGTGGGATTTGTTAGATGTAAGTGTATATATAACAATCAAACAATCTAACAAACATCTGATTCTGATTAGTTGACTTTCACAACTGACGTCACCCTGTGTGAGATTGGTTAGATGTAGGTGTAAATATAACAATCAAAATCTAACAAACATCTAATTCTGATTAGTTGGCTTTCACAACTGACGTGACCCTTTGTGGGATTGGTTAGATGTAGGTGTATATATAGCAATCAAAATCTAACAAACATCTAATTCTGATTAGTTGACTTTCACTAAGTTAAATAATACAATGTATATGTGTGTTGGGGGTATCGATGTTGCCGTTGGTTTTTTTTTCGATTTTTCGATTGGATGTTGGAACTGTTCCGACAGTGTGGTATTTTTTGTTTTTCGTTTTATTCAACAGTTGGACAATATTACAACCCTAACCCTAACCCAGTTGAATCGTTTGTTTGCTTGTTTGTTTGATGGTGTTTAACACCCCTTTCAACAACATTTCAGCTATATCGCGGTGGTCAGTTTTATTGGTGGAGGAAACCGCAGAACCCGAAAAAAAACCCCGACCTGTTGCAAGTCACTGAGAAACTTTATCACATAATGTTGTACACATCGCCTAATCCGAGATTCCTCTGCCGTCCGACGACTTTTTGGTCGACTTACTGGAGCCGTGGAACGTCAGAGCATTTTCCATAAGAAACATAGCGGATTTGCCGCTCCAACTCTGGGTCGGCACATTTCCACATTTGGTGGCTATCGGATTTTATTTTCTATCCGAAACCCTTTTATAAATCGCTTCACCAATCAATTTTCTATTCATTCATAACGCTCTTACCCTCAGAAAGTAGTATTACACTCGATTACAGCACGAATTTCCCTTAGACCCTATCATTTCGCAATTTGACTTTCACTTTCGAGTCTGCAAACGTGATCTCGCGATACTAACTGAATGATGACAACAACGCATTGCATGATGGGAGCTACTTAATGCAGCGCGCCAAATTATTTACATACGTAAACAACAACATACAAATCACATGGAAGGCGATATAAAGCGCATTATGCAGGACAAACAGTTCCATCTACAGCTCAAATCAGAGGAGATGGAAATAATGCAAAATGTGTTGGAAAGAAAAGATTCAATGGCAGTGTTACCCACGGGCTTCGGAAAGAACATGTGTTACGCTCTCCATCCCCCTTTCATTTTGGATATGGTAAGATCATATATATGCAAATCATCACCCATGATACATTGCGGTAATCGTAGTTTTCTCGAAGTCACGTGACAACTGTTTGAAAGTGAAAGTAAAATGGCGAAATGATAGGGTCTAAGAGAACATCGTGCTGTAATCGAGTGTTACACCACTTTCTGGGTTAAGATGGTTATGAATGAATAGAAAAAGTATTGGTGAAGCGATTTATGTAAGGGTTTGGGATAGAAAATAAAATCCGATAGCCACGAAACGTGGCAATGTGCCGATCCAGAGTTGGACCGGCAAATCTATGGAGAGCACTCCGACGTCCTACGGCTCCAGCAAGTCGAACAAAAAGCCGTCGGATGGCAGAGGAATCTCGGACTACACATGCCCCTGACCGATTTGATTTGATTGATTTTTGGTGTTTTAACGCCACTTTCAGCAATATTTCAGCTATGTCATTGCGACCAGTTTTAGTGGTGGAGGAAGCCGGAGTACCCGGAGAGAACCACCGACCCTGGGCAAGCAACTGGTAAACTTTATCACTTGCGGCTGTGAGTCGAGTGCACCCTTTTTGATCGAGATTCGAATTCACAACCTCAGTGATGATAGACACTGATTTCATACGATCACGGCTATTTTGTGGGTTTTATAGACTTATTGCAGTAATGTTTATAACTCACAGACTGGTTAGCGCCGGTAAGTCATAAAATATATTTACATCAACTGACGTCAGTGTTTTTGTACCAAACCACCTGTAATATAAAAAAAAGTATGTATTTAAGAAACGTTTGGAGATACCAACGGGCAATCAGAAGCCGTAATTGGAAGAACAAACAACACAATGACCAAAAGAAAAAGTACAATAGGACAAGCAACAATCTACAACACACTACACAGAAAACATAAGATTGAGCAAAACGAACCCCACTAACAACCGGTGTGAACTCAGGTGCACCGAAAGGGTAGGCAGTTCCTTCTTCGCTAGAGGCACACGTCGTGTTACTCTTGTTGCAATCCGATGATAAGTCATAAATGAGGAAATGACAGGATAGTGATTACAACGTGCGAAACATGTCCATGATCATTTGTGTCACAGATACTCCGTAACAGTTAACCATGTCATGGTGGCGACCCTAAAACTTTCAAAGTGACGACTTCAACTTACCCACTAGGAACCCTTGGTTCGATAGCTTGCCTCTTAACAACAACACTCTATCAAGGAAATCATGATAGGAACCACACGCTCTTGAATACTTATCAATTGATAGGTATATATATATATATATATATATATATATATATATATCTAATTCTAACACTGTTTGGTTTAATTTTCAGACGTATATATATATATATATATATATTTATAGACGTATATATATATACGTCTGAAAATTAAACCAAACAGTGCTAGAATTAGATCTTAGAGCTGTCACATTTTTGTTCTTCCATCGGCGGGATTTCAACCCACACCATTGATGCACTGCAGCACCATTCGCTTAGCCTTACGTACAGCGTCCTAGACCTCTCGACCACATCCACTCCCTAAAAAAGGAGCTTCAATAGTCGTAGTGTTACCTTTTCTCGTAAGGAAAATCTAGGGATAGACTTAAGACATGTGCATAAGCGTGTGTAGATGGTACATATATACTTAATATTATAATTTGACAGCAATCTATCTCAGCAATTTTTAATATATTGCATAGGATAATGAAGAATTCAATATACAGTCACATGGAATAAAGTATATTATACAAACGTCTAGATGCAAATGACAACCATACAATATATCTGTCCCACTGGATCTCAAAGTTACTTTAAAGGATACTAGGTTAATACTAAATATTATATACGTCTGAAAATTAAACCAAACAGTGTTAGAATTAAATTTTAGAGCTGTCAAATTTTTGTTCTTCCCTCGACGGGATTTGAATCCACACCATTGATACACTGCAGCACCATTCGCTTAGCCTTACGTCCAGCGCACTAGACCTCTCGACCACATCCACTCCCTTAAAAAGGATCTTCAATAGTCGCAGTGTTCCTTGTCTCGTAAGGAAAATCTAGGGATAGACGTAGGACATGTGTATAAGCGTGTGTAGATGATACATATATACTTAATATTATAATTTGAGAGCAATCTAACTCAGCAATTTTTAATATATTGTATAGGATAATGCAGAATTCATTATACAGTCACATGAAATAAAGTATATTATACAAACCTCTAGAAGCAAGTGACAACCATACAATATATCTGTAACACTGGATCTCAAAGTTACTTTTAAGGATACTAGGTTAATACTAAATATTATATACGTCTGAAAATTAAACGAAACAGTGTTAGAATTAGATTTTAGAGCTGTCAATTTTTTGTTCTTCCCTCGACGGGATTTGAACCCACACCATTGATACACTGCAGCACCTTTCGCTTAGCCTTACATCCAGCGCGCTAGACCTCTCGACCACATCCACTCCCCTAAAAAGGATCTTCAATAGTCGCAGTGTTACCTTGTCTCGTAAGGAAATTCCAGGGATAGACGTAAGATATGTGTATAAGCGTGTGTAGATGATACATATATACTTAATATTATAATTTGACAGCAATCTATTTCAGCAATTTTTAATATATTGTATAGGATAATGAAGAATTCATTATACAGTCACAGGAAATAAAGTATATTATACAAACGTCTAGAAGCAAGTGACAACCATACAATATATCTGTCCCACTAGATCTCAAGGTTACTTTAAAGGGTACTAGGTTAATACTAAATATTATATACGTCTGAAAATTAAACCAAACAGTGTTAGAATTAGATTTTAGAGCTGTCAAATATTTGTTCTTCCCTCGACGGGATTTGAACCCACACCATTGATACACTGCAGCACCATTCGCTTAGCCTTACGTCCAGCACCCTAGACCACTCGACCACATCCACTCCCTAAAAAGGAGCTTCAATAGTCGCAGTGTTACCATGTCTCGTAAGGAAAATCTAGGGATAGACGTAGGACATGTGTATAAGCGTGTGTAGATGATACATATATACTTAATATTATAATTTGACAGCAATCTAACTCAGCAATTTTTAATATATTGTATAGGATAATGAAGAATTCATTATACAGCCATATGAAATAAAGTATATTATACAAACGTCTAGAAGTAAGTGACAACCATACAATATGTTTCTGTCCCACTGGATCTCAAAGTTACTAAGGATACTAGGTTAATACTAAATATTATATACGTCTGAAAATTAAACCAAACAGTGTTAGAATTAGATTTTAGAGCTGTCAAATATTTGTTCTTCCCTCGACGGGATTTGAACCCACAAAATTGATACACTGCAGCACAATTCGCTTAGCCTTACGTCCAGCACCCTAAGCAGCTCGACCACATCCACTCCCTATAAAAGGAGCTTCAATAGTCGTAGTGTTACCTTCTCTTGTAAGGAAAATCTAGGGATAGACGTAAGACATGTGCATAAGCGTTTGTAGATGGTACATATATACTTAATATTATAATTTGACAGCAATCTAACTCAGCAATTTTTAATATATTGTATATGATAATGAAGAATTCATTATACAGCCATATGAAATAAAGTATATTATACAAACGTCTAGAAGTAAGTGACAACCATACAATATGTTTCTGTCCCACTGGATCTCAAAGTTACTAAGGATACTAGGTTAATACTAAATATTATATACATCTGAAAATTAAACCCAACAGTGTTAGAATTAGATTTTAAAGCTGTCAAATTGTTGTTCTTCCCTCGACGGGATTTGAACCCACACCATTAATACACTGCAACACAATTCGCTTAGCCTTACGTCCAGCGCCCTAGATCTCTCGACCACATCCACTCCCTAAAAAAGGAACTTCAATAGTCGTACTGTTACCTTGTCTCGTAAGGAAAATCTAGGGATAGATGTAAGACATCTGTATAAGCGTATGTAGATGGTACATATATACTTAATATTATAATTTGACAGCAATCTATCTCAGCAATTTTTAATATATTGTATAGGATAATGCAGAATTCATTATACAGTCAGAGGAAATAAACTATATCATACAAACATCTAGATGCAAATGACAACCATGCAATATATATGTCCCACTGGATCTCAAAGTTACTTTAAAGGATACTAGGTTAATGCTAAATATTATATACGTCTGAAAATTAAGCCAAACAGTGTTAGAATTAGATTTTAGAGCTTTCAATGTTTTGTTCTTCCCTCGATGGGATTTGAACCCACAACATTGATACACTGCAGCACCATTCGCTTAGCCTTACGTCCAGCGCCCTAGACCTCTCGACCACATCCACTCCCTTAAAAAGGATGTTCAATAGTCGCAGTGTTACCTTGTCTCGTAAGGAATATCTAGGGATAGAGGTAAGACATGTGTATAAGCGTGTGTAGGTGATACATATATACTTAATATTATAATTTGACAGCATCATTATACAGTCACAGGAAATAAAGTATATTATGCAAACATCTAGAAGCAAGTGACAACCATACAATATATCTGTCCCACTGGATCGCAAAGTTACTTTAAAGGGTACTAGGTTAATACTAAATATTATATACGTCTGAAAATTAAACCAAACAGTGTTAGAATTAGATTTTAGAGCTGTCAAATTTTTGTTCTTCCCTCGACGGGATTTGAACCCACACCATTGATACACTGCAGCACAATTCGCTTAGCCTTACGTCCAGCGCCCTAGACCTCTCGACCACATCCACTCCCTAAAAAAGGAGCTTCAATAGTCGTAGTGTTACCTTGTCTCGTAAGGAAAATCTTGGGATAGACGTAGGATATGTGTATAAGCGTGTGTAGATGGTACATATATATTTAATATTATAATTTGACAGCAATCTATCTCAGCAATTTTTAATATATTGTATAGGATAATGCAGAATTCATTATACAGTCACAGGAAATAAAGTATATCATACAAACGTCTAGATGCAAATGACAACCATGCAATATATATGTCCCACTGGATCTACTAGGTTAATGCTAAATATTATATACGTCTGAAAATTAAGCCAAACAGTGTTAGAATTAGATTTTAGAGCTGTCAATTTTTTGTTCTTCCCTCGACGGAAGTTGAACCCACACCATTGATACACTGCAGCACCATTCGCTTAGCCTTACGTCCAGCGCCCTAGACCTCTCGACCACATCCACTTCCTTAAAAAGGATCTTCAATAGTCGTAGTGTTACCTTGTCTCGTAAGGAAAATCTAGGGATAGACGTAAGACATGTGTATAAGCGTGTGTAGATGGTACATATATACTTAATATTATAATTTGACAGCAATCTATCTCAGCAATTTTTAATATATTGTATAGGATAATGCAGAATTCATTATACAGTCACAGGAAATAAAGTATATTATGAAAACGTCTAGATGCAAGTGACAACCATACAATATATCTGTCCCACTGGATCTCAAAGTTACTTTAAAGGATACTAGGTTAATGCTAAATATTATATACGTCTGAAAATTAAACGAAACAGTGTTAGAATTAGATTTTAGAGCTGTCAATTTTTTGTTCTTCCCTCGACGGGATTTGAACCCACACCATTGATACACTGCAGCACCTTTCGCTTAGCCTTACATCCAGCGCCCTAGACCTCTCGACCACATCCACTCCCTTAAAGAGGATCTTCAATAGTCGCAGTGTTACCTTGTCTCGTAAGGAATATATAGGGATAGACGTAGGACATGTGTATAAGCGTGTGTAGATGATACATATATACTTAATATTATAATTTGACAGCATCATTATACAGTCACAGGAAATAAAGTATATTATACAAACGTCTAGAAGCAAGTGACAACCATACAATATATCTGTCCCACTGGATCTCAAAGTTACTTTAAAGGGTACTAGGTTAATGCTAAATATTATATACGTCTGAAAATTAAACCAAACAGTGTTAGAATTAGATTTTAGAGCTCTCAAATTTTTGTTCTTCCCTCGACGGGATTTGAACCCACACCATTGATGCACTGCAGCACCATTCGCTTAGCCTTACGTCCAGCGCCCTAGACCTCTCGACCACATTCACTCCCTAAAAAAGGAGCTTCAATAGTCGTAGTGTTACCTTGTCTCGTAATGAAAATCTAGGGATAGACGTAGGATATGTGTATAAGCGTGTGTAGATGGTACATATATACTTAATATTATAATTTGACAGCAATCTATCTCAGCAATTTTTAATATATTGTATAGGATAATGCAGAATTCATTATACAGTCACAGGAAATAAAGTATATCATACAAACGTCTAGATGCAAATGACAACCATGCAATATATATGTCCCACTGGATCTACTAGGTTAATGCTAAATATTATATACGTCTGAAAATTAAGCCAAACAGTGTTAGAATTAGATTTTAGAGCTGTCAATTTTTTGTTCTTCCCTCGACGGAAGTTGAACCCACACCATTGATACACTGCAGCACCATTCGCTTAGCCTTACGTCCAGCGCCCTAGACCTCTCGACCACATCCACTTCCTTAAAAAGGATCTTCAATAGTCGTAGTGTTACCTTGTCTCGTAAGGAAAATCTAGGGATAGACGTAGGACATGTGTATAAGCGTGTGTAGATGGTACATATATACTTAATATTATAATTTGACAGCAATCTATCTCAGCAATTTTTAATATATTGTATAGGATAATGAAGAATTCATTATACAGTCACAGGAAATAAAGTATATTATGAAAACGACTAGATGCAAGTGACAACCATACAATATATCTGTCCCACTGGATCTCAAAGTTACTTTAAAGGATACTAGGTTAATGCTAAATATTATATACGTCTGAAAATTAAACGAAACAGTGTTAGAATTAGATTTTAGAGCTGTCAATTTTTTGTTCTTCCCTCGACGGGATTTGAACCCACACCATTGATACACTGCAGCACCTTTCGCTTAGCCTTACGTCCAGCGCGCTAGACCTCTCGACCACATCCACTCCCCTAAAAAGCATCTTAATATAATAATTTGACAGCAATCTAACTCAGCAATTTTTAATATATTGTATAGGATAATGAAGAATTCATTATACAGTCACAGGAAATAAAGTATATTATAAAAACGTCTAGATGCAAGTGACAACCATGCAATATATCTGTCCCACTGGATCTCAAGGTTACTTTAAAGGGTACTAGGTTAATACTAAATATTATATACGTCTGAAAATTAAACGAAACATTGTTAGAATTAGATTTTAGAGCTGTCAAATTTTTGTTCTTCCCTCGACGGGATTTGAACCCACACCATTCGCTTAGCCTTACGTCCAGCGCCCTAGACCTCTCGACCACATCCACTCCCATAAAAAGGATCTTCAATAGTCGCAGTGTTACCTTGTCTCGTAAGGAAAATCTAGGGATAGACGTAAGATATGTGCATAAGCGTGTGTAGATGATACATATATACTTAATATTATAATTTGACAGCAATCTAACTCAGCAATTTTTAATATATTGTATAGGATAATGAAGAATTCATTATACAGTCACATGAAATAAAGTATATTATACAAACCTCTAGAAGCAAGTGACAACCATACAATATATCTGTCCCACTGGATCTCAAAGTTACTTTTATGGATACTAGGTTAATACTAAATATTATATACGTCTGAATATTAAACGAAACATTGTTAGAATTAGATTTTAGAGCTGTCAATTTTTTTTTCTTCCCTCGACGGGATTTCAACCCACACCATTGATACACTGCAGCACCATTCGCTTAGCCTTACGTCCAGCGCCCTAGACCTCTCGACCACATCCACTCCCTTAAAAAGGATCTTCAATAGTCGCAGTGTTACCTTGTCTCGTAAGGAATATCTAGGGATAGACGTAAGACATGTGTATAGATGATACATATATACTTAATATTATAATTTGACAGCATCATTATACAGTCACAGGAAATAAAGTATATTATACAAACGTCTAGAAGCAAGTGACAACCATACAATATATCTGTCCCACTGGATCTCAATGTTACTTTAAAGGGTACTAGGTTAATGCTAAATATTATATACGTCTGAAAATTAAACCAAACAGTGTTAGAATTAGATTTTAGAGCTCTCAAATTTTTGTTCTTCCCTCGACGGGATTTGAACCCACACCATTGATACACTGCAGCACCATTCGCTTAGCCTTACGTCCAGCGCCCTAGACCTCTCGACCACATCCACTCCCTTAAAAAAGGAGCTTCAATAGTCGTAGTGTTACCTTGTCTCGTAAGGAAAATCTAGGGATAGACGTAGGATATGTGTATAAGCGTGTGTAGATGGTACATATATACTTAATATTATAATTTGACAGCAATCTATCTCAGCAATTTTTAATATATTGTATAGGATAATGCAGAATTCATTATACAGTCACAGGAAATAAAGTATATCATACAAACGTCTAGATGCAAATGACAACCATGCAATATATATGTCCCACTGGATCTACTAGGTTAATGCTAAATATTATATACGTCTGAAAATTAAGCCAAACAGTGTTAGAATTAGATTTTAGAGCTGTCAATTTTTGTTCTTCCCTCGACGGGATTTGAACCCACACCATTGATACACTGCAGCACCATTCGCTTAGCCTTACGTCCAGCGCCCTAGACCTCTCGACCACATCCACTTCCTTAAAAAGGATCTTCAATAGTCGTAGTGTTACCATGTCTCGTAAGGAAAATCTAGGGATAGACGTAGGACATGTGTATAAGCGTGTGTAGATGGTACATATATACTTAATATTATAATTTGACAGCAATCTATCTCAGCAATTTTTAATATATTGTATAGGATAATGCAGAATTCATTATACAGTCACAGGAAATAAAGTATATTATGAAAACGTCTAGATGCAAGTGACAACCATACAATATATCTGTCCCACTGGATCTCAAAGTTACTTTAAAGGATACTAGGTTAATGCTAAATATTATATACGTCTGAAAATTAAACGAAACAGTGTTAGAATTAGATTTTAGAGCTGTCAATTTTTTGTTCTTCCCTCGACGGGATTTGAACTCACACCATTGATACACTGCAGCACCTTTCGCTTAGCCTTACGTCCAGCGCCCTAGACCTCTCGACCACATCCACTCCCCTAAAAAGGATCTTAATATAATAATTTGACAGCAATCTAACTCAGCAATTTTTAATATATTGTATAGGATAATGAAGAATTCATTATACAGTCACAGGAAATAAAGTATATTATAAAAACGTCTAGATGCAAGTGACAACCATGCAATATATCTGTCCCACTGGATCTCAAGGTTACTTTAAAGGGTACTAGGTTAATACTAAATATTATATACGTCTGAAAATTAAACGAAACATTGTTAGAATTAGATTTTAGAGCTGTCAAATTTTTGTTCTTCCGTCGACGGGATTTGAACCCACACCATTAATACACTGCAGCACCATTCGCTTAGCCTTACGTCCAGCGCCCTAGACCTCTCGACCACATCCACTCCCTTAAAAAGGATCTTCAATAGTCGCAGTGTTATCTTGTCTCGTAAGGAAAATCTAGGGATAGACGTAAGATATGTGCATAAGAGTGTGTAGATGATACATATATACTTAATATTATAATTTGACAGCTATCTAACTCAGCAATTTTTAATATATTGTATAGGATAATGAAGAATTCATTATACAGTCACATGAAATAAAGTATATTATACAAACCTCTAGAAGCAAGTGACAACCATACAATATATCTGTAACACTGGATCTCAAAGTTACTTTTAAGGATACTAGGTTAATACTAAATATTATATACGTCTGAAAATTAAACGAAACATTGTTAGAATTAGATTTTAGAGCTGTCAATTTTTTGTTCTTCCCTCGACGGGATTTGAACCCACACCATTGATACACTGCAGCACCATTCGCTTAGCCTTACGTCCAGCGCCCTAGACCTCTCGATCACATCCACTCCCTTAAAAAGGATCTTCAATAGTCGCAGTGTTACCTTGTCTCGTAAGGAATATCTAGGGATAGACGTAAGACATGTGTATAGATGATACATATATACTTAATATTTTAATTTGACAGCATCATTATACAGTCACAGGAAATAAAGTATATTATACAAACGTCTAGAAGCAAGTGACAACCATACAATATATCTGTCCCACTGGATCTCAAAGTTACTTTAAAGGGTACTAGGTTAATGCTAAATATTATATACGTCTGAAAATTAAACCAAACAGTGTTAGAATTAGATTTTAGAGCTCTCAAATTTTTGTTCTTCCCTCGACGGGATTTGAACCCACACCATTGATACACTGCAGCACCATTCGCTTAGCCTTACGTCCACCGCCCTAGACCTCTCGACCACATCCACTCCCTAAAAAAGGAGCTTCAATAGTCGTAGTGTTACCTTGTCTCGTAAGGAAAATCTAGGGATAGACGTAGGATATGTGTATAAGCGTGTGTAGATGGTACATATATACTTAATGTTATAATTTGACAGCAATCTATCTCAGCAATTTTTAATATATTGTATAGGATAATACAGAATTCATTATACAGTCACAGGAAATAAAGTATATCATACAAACGTCTAGATGCAAATGACAACCATGCAATATATATGTCCCACTGGATCTACTAGGTTAATGCTAAATATTATATACGTCTGAAAATTAAGCCAAACAGTGTTAGAATTAGATTTTAGAGCTGTAAATTTTTTGTTCTTCCCTCGACGGGATTTGAACCCACACCATTGATACACTGCAGCACCATTCGCTTAGCCTTACGTCCAGCGCCCTAGACCTCTCGACCACATCCACTTCCTTAAAAAGGATCTTCAATAGTTGTAGTGTTACCTTGTCTCGTAAGGAAAATCTAGGGATAGACGTAGGATATATGTATAAGCGTGTGTAGATGGTACATATATACTTAATATTATAATTTGACAGCAATCTATCTCAGCAATTTTTAATATATTGTATAGGATAATGCAGAATTCATTATACAGTCAAGGAAATAAAGTATATCATACAAACGTCTAGATGCAAATGACAACCATGCAATATATATGTCCCACTGGATCTCAAAGTTACTTTAAAGGATACTAGGTTAATACTAAATATTATATACGTCTGAAAATTAAACTAAACAGTGTTAGAATTAAATTTTAGAGCTGTCAAATTTTTGTTCTTCCCTCGACGGGATTTGAACCCACACCATTGATACACTGCAGCACCATTCGCTTAGCCTTACCTCCAGCGCCCTAGACCTCTCGACCACATCCACTCCCTAAAAAAGGAGCTTCAATAGTCGTAGTGTTACCTTGGTCCCGTAAGGAAAATCTAGGGATAGACGTAGGACATGTGTATGAGCGTGTGTAGATGGTACATATATACTTAATATTATAATTTGACAGCAATCTATTTCAGCAATTTTTAATATATTGTATAGGATAATGAAGAATTCATTATACAGTCACAGGAAATAAAGTATATTATAGAAACGTCTAGATGCAAGTGACAACCGTACAATATATCTGTCCCACTGGATCTCAAAGTTACTTTAAAGGATACTAGGTTAATGCTAAATATTATATACGTCTGAAAATTAAACGAAACAGTGTTAGAATTAGATTTTAGAGCTCTCAATTTTTTGTTCTTCCCTCGACGGGATTTGAACCCACACCATTGATACACTGCAGCACCATTCGCTTAGCCTTACGTCCAGTGCCCTAGACCTCTCGACCACATCCACTCCCTTAAAAAGGATCTTCAATAGTCGCAGTGTTACCTTGTCTCGTAAGGAAAATCTAGGGATAGACGTAAGATATGTGCATTAGCGTGTGTAGATGATACATATATACTTAATATTATAATTTGACAGCAATCTAACTCAGCAATTTTTAATATATTGTATAGGATAATGAAGAATTCATTATACAGTCACATGAAATAAAGTATATTATACAAACCGCTAGAAGCAAGTGACAACCATACAATATATCTGTCCCACTGGATCTCAAAGTTACTTTTAAGGATACTAGGTTAATACTAAATATTATATACGTCTGAAAATTAAACGAAACATTGTTAGAATTAGATTTTAGAGCTGTCAATTTTTTGTTCTTCCCTCGACGGGATTTGAACCCACACCATTAATACACTGCAGCACCATTCGCTTAGCCTTACGTCCAGCGCTCTCGACCACATCCACTCCCTTAAAAAGGATCTTCAATAGTCGCAGTGTTACCTTGTCTCGCAAGGAATATCTAGGGATAGACGTAACACATGTGTATAAGCGTGTGTAGATGGTACATATATACTTAATATTATAATTTGACAGCAATCTATCTCAGCAATTTTTAATATATTGTATAGGATAATGCAGAATTCATTATACAGTCACAGGAAATAAAGTATATCATACAAACGTCTAGATGCAAATGACAACCATGCAATATATATGTCCCACTGGATCTACTAGGTTAATGCTAAATATTATATACGTCTGAAAATTAAGCCAAACAGTGTTAGAATTAGATTTTAGAGCTGTCAATTTTTTGTTCTTCCCTCGACGGGATTTGAACCCACACCATTGATACACTGCAGCACCATTCGCTTAGCCTTACTTCCAGCGCCCTAGACCTCTCGACCACATCCACTTCCTTAAAAAGGATCTTCATTAGTCGTAGTGTTACCTTGTCTCGTAAGGAAAATCTAGGGATAGACGTAGGACATGTGTATAAGCGTGTGTAGATGGTACATATATACTTAATATTATAATTTGACAGCAATCTATCTAAGCAATTTTTAATATATTATATAGGATAATGCAGAATTCATTATACAGTCACAGGAAATAAAGTATATTATGAAAACGTCTAGATGCACGTGACAACCATACAATATATCTGTCCCACTTGATCTCAAAGTTACTTTAAAGGATACTAGGTTAATGCTAAATATTATATACGTCTGAAAATTAAACGAAACAGTGTTAGAATTAGATTTTAGAGCTGTCAATTTTTTGTTCTTCCCTCGACGGGATTTGAACCCACACCATTGATACACTGCAGCACCTTTCGCTTAGCCTTACGTCCAGCGCGCTAGACCTCTCGACCACATCCACTCCCCTAAAAAGGATCTTCAATAGTCGCAGTGTTATCTTGTCTCGTAAGGAAAATCTAGGGATAGACGTAAGACATGTGTATAAGCGTGTGTAGATGATACATATATACTTAATATAATAATTTGACAGCAATCTAAATCAGCAATTTTTAATATATTGTATAGGATAATGAAGAATTCATTATACAGTCACATGAAATAAAGTATATTATACAAACCTCTAGAAGCAAGTGACAACTATACAATATATCTGTCCCACTGGATCTCAAAGTTACTTTTAAGGATACCAGGTTAATACTAAATATTATATACGTCTGAAAATTAAACGAAACAGTGTTAGAATTAGATTTTAGAGCTGTCAATTTTTTGTTCTTCCCTCGACGGGATTTGAACCCACACCATTGATACACTACAGCACAATTCGCTTAGCCTTACGTCCAGCGCCCTAGATCTCTCGACCACATCCACTCCCTAAAAAAGGAACTTCAATAGTCGTACTGTTACCTTTTCTCGTAAGGAAAATCTAGGGATAGATGTAAGACATCTGTATAAGCGTATGTAGATGGGACATATATACTTAATATTATAATTTGGCAGCTATCTAACTCAGCAATTTTTAATGTATTGTATAGGATAATGAAGAATTCATTATACAGTCACAGGAAATAAAGTATATTATACAAACGTCTAGAAGCAAGTGACAACCATACAATATATCTGTCCCACTGGATCTCAATGTTACTTTAAAGGATACTAGGTTAATACTAAATATTATATACGTCTGAAAATTAAACGAAACAGTGTTAGAATTAGATTTTAGAGCTGTCAATTTTTTGTTCTTCCCTCGACGGGATTTGAACCCACACCATTAATACACTGCAGCACCATTCGCTTAGCCTTACGTCCAGCGCTCTCGACCACATCCTCTCCCTTAAAAAGGATCTTCAATAGTCGCAGTGTTACCTTGTCTCGCAAGGAATATCTAGGAATAGACGTAACACATGTGTATAAGCGTGTGTAGATGGTACATATATACTTAATATTATAATTTGACAGCAATCTATCTCAGCAATTTTTAATATATTGTATAGGATAATGCAGAATTCATTATACAGTCACAGGAAATAAAGTATATCATACAAACGTCTAGATGCAAATGACAACCATGCAATATATATGTCCCACTGGATCTACTAGGTTAATGCTAAATATTATATACGTCTGAAAATTAAGCCAAACAGTGTTAGAATTAGATTTTAGAGCTGTCAATTTTTTGTTCTTCCCTCGACGGGATTTGAACCCACACCATTGATACACTGCAGCACCATTCGCTTAGCCTTACTTCCAGCGCCCTAGACCTCTCGACCACATCCACTTCCTTAAAAAGGATCTTCATTAGTCGTAGTGTTACCTTGTCTCGTAAGGAAAATCTAGGGATAGACGTAGGACATGTGTATAAGCGTGTGTAGATGGTACATATATACTTAATATTATAATTTGACAGCAATCTATCTAAGCAATTTTTAATATATTATATAGGATAATGCAGAATTCATTATACAGTCACAGGAAATAAAGTATATTATGAAAACGTCTAGATGCACGTGACAACCATACAATATATCTGTCCCACTTGATCTCAAAGTTACTTTAAAGGATACTAGGTTAATGCTAAATATTATATACGTCTGAAAATTAAACGAAACAGTGTTAGAATTAGATTTTAGAGCTGTCAATTTTTTGTTCTTCCCTCGACGGGATTTGAACCCACACCATTGATACACTGCAGCACCTTTCGCTTAGCCTTACGTCCAGCGCGCTAGACCTCTCGACCACATCCACTCCCCTAAAAAGGATCTTCAATAGTCGCAGTGTTATCTTGTCTCGTAAGGAAAATCTAGGGATAGACGTAAGACATGTGTATAAGCGTGTGTAGATGATACATATATACTTAATATAATAATTTGAAAGCAATCTAAATCAGCAATTTTTAATATATTGTATAGGATAATGAAGAATTCATTATACAGTCACATGAAATAAAGTATATTATACAAACCTCTAGAAGCAAGTGACAACTATACAATATATCTGTCCCACTGGATCTCAAAGTTACTTTAAAGGATACCAGGTTAATACTAAATATTATATACGTCTGAAAATTAAACGAAACAGTGTTAGAATTAGATTTTAGAGCTGTCAATTTTTTGTTCTTCCCTCGACGGGATTTGAACCCACACCATTGATACACTACAGCACAATTCGCTTAGCCTTACGTCCAGCGCCCTAGATCTCTCGACCACATCCACTCCCTAAAAAAGGAACTTCAATAGTCGTACTGTTACCTTGTCTCGTAAGGAAAATCTAGGGATAGATGTAAGACATCTGTATAAGCGTATGTAGATGGGACATATATACTTAATATTATAATTTGGCAGCTATCTAACTCAGCAATTTTTAATGTATTGTATAGGATAATGAAGAATTCATTATACAGTCACAGGAAATAAAGTATATTATACAAACGTCTAGAAGCAAGTGACAACCATACAATATATCTGTCCCACTGGATCTCAATGTTACTTTAAAGGATACTAGGTTAATACTAAATATTATATACGTCTGAAAATTAAACCAAACAGTGTTAGAATTAGATCTTAGAGCTGTCAAATTTTTGTTCTTCCCTCGACGGGATTTGAACCCACACCATTGATACACTGCAGCACCATTCGCTTAGCCTTACGTCCAGCGCCCTAGACCTCTCGACCACATCCACTCCCATAAAAAGGATCTTCAATAGTCGCAGTGTTACCTTGTCTCGTAAGGAAAATCTAGGGATAGACGTAAGACATGTGTATAAGCGTGTGTAGATGATACATATATACTTAATATTATAATTTGACAGCAATCTAACTCAGCAATTTTTAATATATTGTATAGGATAATGAAGAATTCATTATACAGTCACAGGAAATAAAGTATATTATACAAACGTCTAGAAGCAAGTGACAACCATACAATATATCTGTCCCACTGGATCTCAATGTTACTTTAAAGGATACTAGGTTAATACTAAATATTACATACGTCTGAAAATTAATCCAAACAGTGTTAGAATTAGATTTTAGAGCTGTCAAATTTTTGTTCTTCCCTCGACGGGATTTGAACCCACACCATTGATACAGTATAGCACCATTCGCTTAGCCTTACGTCCAGCACCCTAGACCACTCGACCACATCCACTCCCTAAAAATGGAGCTTCAATAATCGTAATGTTACCTTGTCTCGTAAGGAAAATCTAGGGATAGACGTAAGACATGTGTATAAGCGTGTGTAGATGGTACATATATACTTAATATTATAATTTGACAGCAATCTAACTCAGGAATTTTTAATATATTGTATAGGATAATAAATAATTCATTATACAGTCACATGAAATAAAGTATATTATACAAACGTCTAGAAGCAAGTGATAACCATACAATATATCTGTCCCACTGAATCTCAAAGTTACTTTAAAGGATACTAGGTTAATACTAAATATTATATACGTCTGAAAATTAAACGAAACAGTGTTAGAATTAGATTTTAGAGCTGTCAAATTTTTGTTCTTCCCTCGACGGGATTTGAACCCACACCATTGATACACTACAGCACCATTCGCTTAGCCTTACGTCCAGCGCCCTAGACCTCTCGACAACATCCACTCCCTTAAAAATGAGCTTCAATAGTCGTAGTGTTACCTTGTCTCGTAAGGAAAATCTAGGGATAGACGTAAGACATCTCTATAAGCGTGTGTAGATGGTACATATATACTTAATATGATAATTTGACAGCAATCTAACTCAGCAATTTTTAATATATTGTTTAGGATAATGAAGAATTCATTATACAGTCACAGGAAATAAAGTATATTATACAAACGTCTAGAAGCAAGTGACAACCATACAATATATCTGTCCCACTGGATCTCAAAGTTACTTAAAAGGATACTATGTTAATACTAAATATTACATACGTCTGAAAATTAAACCAAACAGTGTTAGAATTAGATATTAGAGCTGTCAAATGTTTGTCCTTCCCTCGACGGGATTTGAACACACACCATTGATACACTGCATCACCATTTGCTTAGCCTTACGTCCAGCGCCTTAGACCACTCGACCACATCCACTCCCTAGAAAAGGAGCTTCAATAGTCTCGTAAAGAAAATCTAGGGATAGACGTAAGACATGTGTATAAGCGTGTGTAGATGGTACATATATACTTAATATTATAATTTGACAGCAATCTAACTCAGGAATTTTTAATATATTGTATAGGATAATAAAGAATTCATTATACAGTCACATGAAATAAAGTATATTATACAAACGTCTAGAAGCAAGTGACAACCATACAATATATCTGTCCCACTGAATCTCAAAGTTACTTTAAAGGATACTAGGTTAATACTAAATATTATATACGTCTGAAAATTAAACGAAACAGTGTTAGAATTAGATTTTAGAGCTGTCAAATTTTTGTTCTTCCCTCGACGGGATTTGAACCCACACCATTGATACACTACAGCACCATTCGCTTAGCCTTACGTCCAGCGCCCTAGACCTCTCGACAACATCCACTCCCTTAAAAATGAGCTTCAATAGTCGTAGTGTTACCTTGTCTCGTAAGGAAAATCTAGGGATAGACGTAAGACATCTCTATAAGCGTGTGTAGATGGTACATATATACTTAATATGATAATTTGACAGCAATCTAACTCAGCAATTTTTAATATATTGTTTAGGATAATGAAGAATTCATTATACAGTCACAGGAAATAAAGTATATTATACAAACGTCTAGAAGCAAGTGACAACCATACAATATATCTGTCCCACTGGATCTCAAAGTTACTTAAAAGGATACTATGTTAATACTAAATATTACATACGTCTGAAAATTAAACCAAACAGTGTTAGAATTAGATATTAGAGCTGTCAAATGTTTGTCCTTCCCTCGACGGGATTTGAACACACACCATTGATACACTGCATCACCATTTGCTTAGCCTTACGTCCAGCGCCTTAGACCACTCGACCACATCCACTCCCTAGAAAAGGAGCTTCAATAGTCTCGTAAAGAAAATCTAGGGATAGACGTAAGACATGTGTATAAGCGTGTGTAGATGGTACATATATACTTAATATTATAATTTGACAGCAATCTAACTCAGGAATTTTTAATATATTGTATAGGATAATAAAGAATTCATTATACAGTCACATGAAATAAAGTATATTATACAAACGTCTAGAAGCAAGTGACAACCATACAATATATCTGTCCCACTGGATCTCAAAGTTACTTTAAAGGATACTAGGTTAATACTAAATATTATATACGTCTGAAAATTAAACGAAACAGTGTTAGAATTAGATTTTAGAGCTGTCAAATTTTTGTTCTTCCCTCGACGGGATTTGAACCCACACCATTGATACACTACAGCACCATTCGCTTAGCCTTACGTCCAGCGCCCTACACCTCTCGACAACATCCACTCCCTAAAAAATGAGCTTCGATAGTCGTAGTGTTACCTTGTCTCGTAAGGAAAATCTAGGGATAGACGTAAGACATCTCTATAAGCGTGTGTAGATGGTACATATATGCTTGATATTATAATTTGACAGCAATCTAGCTCAGCAATTTTTAATATATTGTATAGGATAATGAAGAATTCATTATACAGTCACAGGAAATAAAGTATGTCATAGAAACGTCTAGATGCAAGTGACAACCATACAATATATCTGTCCCACTGGATCTCAAAGTTAGCTTAAAGGATACTAGGTTAATACTAAATATTATATACGTCTGAAAATTAAGCCAAACAGTGTTAGAATTAGATTTTAGAGCTGTCAATTTTTTGTTCTTCCCTCGACGGGATTTGAACCCACACCATTGATGCATTGCAGCACCATTCGATTAGCCTTACGTCCAGGGCTCTAGACATCTCGACCACATCCACTCCCTTAAAATGGAGCTTCAATAGTCGCAGTGTTACCTAGTCTCGAAAGGAAAATCTAGGGATAGACGTAAGACATGTGTATAAGCGTGTGTAGATGGTACATATATACTTAATATTATAATTTGACAGAAATCTAACTCAGTAATTTTTAATAAATTGTATAGGATAATGAAGAATTCATTATACAGTCAGAGGAAATAAAGTATATAATACAAACGTCTAGAAGCAAGTGACAACCATACAATATATCTGTCCCACTGGATCTCAAAGTTACTTTAAAGAATACTAGGTTAATACTAAATATTATATACGTCTGAAAATTAAACCAAACAGTGTTAGAATTAGCTTTTAGAGCTGTCAAATTTTTGTTCTTCCCTCGACGGGATTTGAACCCACACCATTGATACACTGCTGCACCATTCGCTTAGCCTTACGTCCAGCGCCCTAGACCTCTCGACCACATCCACTCCCTAAAAAAGGAACTTCAATAGTCGTAGTGTTACCTTGTCTCGTAAGGAAAATCTAGGGATAGACGTAGGATATGTGTATAAGCGTGTGTAGATGGTACATATATACTTAATATTATAATTTGACAGCAATCTATGTCAGCAATTTTTAATATATTGTATAGGATAATGCAGAATTCATTATACAGTCAAGGAAATAAAGTATATCATACAAACGTCTAGATGCAAATGACAACCATGCAATATATCTGTCCCACTGGATCTCAAAGTTACTTTAAAGGATACTAGGTTAATGCTAAATATTATATACGTCTGAAAATTAAGCCAAACAGTGTTAGAATTAGATCTTAGAGCTGTCAATTTTTGTTCTTCCCTCGACGGGATTTGAACCCACACCATTGATATACTGCAGCACCATTCGCTTAGCCTTACGTCAAGCGCCCTAGACCTCTCGACCACATCCACTCCCATAAAAAGGATCTTCAATAGTCGCAGTGTTACCTTGTCTCGTAAGGAAAATCTAGGGATAGACGTAAGATATGTGCATAAGCGTGTGTAGATGATACATATATACTTAATATTATAATTTGACAGCAATCTAACTCAGCAATTTTTAATATATTGTATAGGATAATGAAGAATTCATTATACAGTCACAGGAAATAAAGTATATTATACAAACGTCTAGAAGCAAGTGACAACCATACAATATATCTGTCCCACTGGATCTCAAAGTTACTTTAAAGGATACTAGGTTAATACTAAATATTATATACGTCTGAAAATTAAACCACACAGTGTTAGAATTAAATTTTAGAGCTGTCAAATTTTGTTCTTCCCTCGACGGGATTTGAACCCACACCATTGATACACTGCAGCACCATTCGCTTAGCCTTACGTCCAGCGCCCTAGACCTATCGACCACATCCACTCCCTAAAAAAGGAGCTTCAATAGTCGTAGTGTTACCTTGGTCCCGTAAGGAAAATCTAGGGATAGACGTTGGACATGTGTATGAGCGTGTGTAGATGGTACATATATACTTAATATTATAATTTGACAGCAATCTATTTCAGCAATTTTTAATATATTGTATAGGATAATGAAGAATTCATTATACAGTCACAGGAAAAAAAGCATATTATAAAAACGTCTAGATGCAAGTGACAACCATACAATATATCTGTCCCACTGGATCTCAAAGTTACTTTAAAGGATACTAGGTTAATGCTAAATATTATATACGTCTGAAAATTAAACGAAACAGTGTTAGAATTAGATTTTAGAGCTGTTAATTTTTTGTTCTTCCCTCGACGGGATTTGAACCCACACCATTGATACACTACAGCACAATTCGCTTAGCCTTACGTCCAGCGCCCTAGATCTCTCGACCACATCCACTCCCTAAAAAAGGAACTTCAATAGTCGTACTGTTACCTTGTCTCGTAAGGAAAATCTAAGGATAGATGTAAGACATCTGTATAAGCGTATGTAGATGGTACATATATATTTAATATTATAATTTGACAGCTATCTAACTCAGCAATTTTTTATGTATTGTATAGGATAATGAAGAATTCATTATACAGTCACAGGAAATAAAGTATATTATACAAACGTCTAGAAGCAAGTGACAACCATACAATATATCTGTCCCACTGGATCTCAATGTTACTTTAAAGGATACTAGGTTAATACTAAATATTATATACGTCTGAAAATTTAACCAAACAGTGTTAGAATTAGATATTAGAGCTGTTAAATTTTTGTTCTTCCCTCGACGGGATTTGAACCCACACCATTGATACACTGCAGCACCATTCGCTTAGCCTTACGTCCAGCGCCCTAGACCTCTCGACCACATCCACTCCCATAAAAAGGATCTTCAATAGTCGCAGTGTTACCTTGTCTCGTAAGGAAAATCTAGGGATAGACGTAAGACATGTGTATAAGCGTGTGTAGATGATACATATATACTTAATATTATAATTTGACAGCAATCTAACTCAGCAATTTTTAATATATTGTATAGGATAATGAAGAATTCATTATACAGTCACAGGAAATAAAGTATATTATACAAACGTCTAGAAGCAAGTGACAACCATACAATATATCTGTCCCACTGGATCTCAATGTTACTTTAAAGGATACTAGGTTAATACTAAATATTACATACGTCTGAAAATTAATCCAAACAGTGTTAGAATTAGATTTTAGAGCTGTCAAATTTTTGTTCTTCCCTCGACGGGATTTGAACCCACACCATTGATACAGTATAGCACCATTCGCTTAGCCTTACGTCCAGCACCCTAGACCACTCGACCACATCCACTCCCTAAAAATGGAGCTTCAATAATCGTAATGTTACCTTGTCTCGTAAGGAAAATCTAGGGATAGACGTAAGACATGTGTATAAGCGTGTGTAGATGGTACATATATACTTAATATTATAATTTGACAGCAATCTAACTCAGGAATTTTTAATATATTGTATAGGATAATAAATAATTCATTATACAGTCACATGAAATAAAGTATATTATACAAACGTCTAGAAGCAAGTGATAACCATACAATATATCTGTCCCACTGAATCTCAAAGTTACTTTAAAGGATACTAGGTTAATACTAAATATTATATACGTCTGAAAATTAAACGAAACAGTGTTAGAATTAGATTTTAGAGCTGTCAAATTTTTGTTCTTCCCTCGACGGGATTTGAACCCACACCATTGATACACTACAGCACCATTCGCTTAGCCTTACGTCCAGCGCCCTAGACCTCTCGACAACATCCACTCCCTTAAAAATGAGCTTCAATAGTCGTAGTGTTACCTTGTCTCGTAAGGAAAATCTAGGGATAGACGTAAGACATCTCTATAAGCGTGTGTAGATGGTACATATATACTTAATATGATAATTTGACAGCAATCTAACTCAGCAATTTTTAATATATTGTTTAGGATAATGAAGAATTCATTATACAGTCACAGGAAATAAAGTATATTATACAAACGTCTAGAAGCAAGTGACAACCATACAATATATCTGTCCCACTGGATCTCAAAGTTACTTAAAAGGATACTATGTTAATACTAAATATTACATACGTCTGAAAATTAAACCAAACAGTGTTAGAATTAGATATTAGAGCTGTCAAATGTTTGTCCTTCCCTCGACGGGATTTGAACACACACCATTGATACACTGCATCACCATTTGCTTAGCCTTACGTCCAGCGCCTTAGACCACTCGACCACATCCACTCCCTAGAAAAGGAGCTTCAATAGTCTCGTAAAGAAAATCTAGGGATAGACGTAAGACATGTGTATAAGCGTGTGTAGATGGTACATATATACTTAATATTATAATTTGACAGCAATCTAACTCAGGAATTTTTAATATATTGTATAGGATAATAAAGAATTCATTATACAGTCACATGAAATAAAGTATATTATACAAACGTCTAGAAGCAAGTGACAACCATACAATATATCTGTCCCACTGGATCTCAAAGTTACTTTAAAGGATACTAGGTTAATACTAAATATTATATACGTCTGAAAATTAAACGAAACAGTGTTAGAATTAGATTTTAGAGCTGTCAAATTTTTGTTCTTCCCTCGACGGGATTTGAACCCACACCATTGATACACTACAGCACCATTCGCTTAGCCTTACGTCCAGCGCCCTACACCTCTCGACAACATCCACTCCCTAAAAAATGAGCTTCGATAGTCGTAGTGTTACCTTGTCTCGTAAGGAAAATCTAGGGATAGACGTAAGACATCTCTATAAGCGTGTGTAGATGGTACATATATGCTTGATATTATAATTTGACAGCAATCTAGCTCAGCAATTTTTAATATATTGTATAGGATAATGAAGAATTCATTATACAGTCACAGGAAATAAAGTATGTCATAGAAACGTCTAGATGCAAGTGACAACCATACAATATATCTGTCCCACTGGATCTCAAAGTTAGCTTAAAGGATACTAGGTTAATACTAAATATTATATACGTCTGAAAATTAAGCCAAACAGTGTTAGAATTAGATTTTAGAGCTGTCAATTTTTTGTTCTTCCCTCGACGGGATTTGAACCCACACCATTGATGCATTGCAGCACCATTCGATTAGCCTTACGTCCAGGGCTCTAGACATCTCGACCACATCCACTCCCTTAAAATGGAGCTTCAATAGTCGCAGTGTTACCTAGTCTCGAAAGGAAAATCTAGGGATAGACGTAAGACATGTGTATAAGCGTGTGTAGATGGTACATATATACTTAATATTATAATTTGACAGAAATCTAACTCAGTAATTTTTAATAAATTGTATAGGATAATGAAGAATTCATTATACAGTCAGAGGAAATAAAGTATATAATACAAACGTCTAGAAGCAAGTGACAACCATACAATATATCTGTCCCACTGGATCTCAAAGTTACTTTAAAGAATACTAGGTTAATACTAAATATTATATACGTCTGAAAATTAAACCAAACAGTGTTAGAATTAGCTTTTAGAGCTGTCAAATTTTTGTTCTTCCCTCGACGGGATTTGAACCCACACCATTGATACACTGCTGCACCATTCGCTTAGCCTTACGTCCAGCGCCCTAGACCTCTCGACCACATCCACTCCCTAAAAAAGGAACTTCAATAGTCGTAGTGTTACCTTGTCTCGTAAGGAAAATCTAGGGATAGACGTAGGATATGTGTATAAGCGTGTGTAGATGGTACATATATACTTAATATTATAATTTGACAGCAATCTATGTCAGCAATTTTTAATATATTGTATAGGATAATGCAGAATTCATTATACAGTCAAGGAAATAAAGTATATCATACAAACGTCTAGATGCAAATGACAACCATGCAATATATCTGTCCCACTGGATCTCAAAGTTACTTTAAAGGATACTAGGTTAATGCTAAATATTATATACGTCTGAAAATTAAGCCAAACAGTGTTAGAATTAGATCTTAGAGCTGTCAATTTTTGTTCTTCCCTCGACGGGATTTGAACCCACACCATTGATATACTGCAGCACCATTCGCTTAGCCTTACGTCAAGCGCCCTAGACCTCTCGACCACATCCACTCCCATAAAAAGGATCTTCAATAGTCGCAGTGTTACCTTGTCTCGTAAGGAAAATCTAGGGATAGACGTAAGATATGTGCATAAGCGTGTGTAGATGATACATATATACTTAATATTATAATTTGACAGCAATCTATCTCAGCAATTTTTAATATATTGTATAGGATAATGAAGAATTCATTATACAGTCACAGGAAATAAAGTATATTATACAAACGTCTAGAAGCAAGTGACAACCATACAATATATCTGTCCCACTGGATCTCAAAGTTACTTTAAAGGATACTAGGTTAATACTAAATATTATATACGTCTGAAAATTAAACCACACAGTGTTAGAATTAAATTTTAGAGCTGTCAAATTTTGTTCTTCCCTCGACGGGATTTGAACCCACACCATTGATACACTGCAGCACCATTCGCTTAGCCTTACGTCCAGCGCCCTAGACCTATCGACCACATCCACTCCCTAAAAAAGGAGCTTCAATAGTCGTAGTGTTACCTTGGTCCCGTAAGGAAAATCTAGGGATAGACGTTGGACATGTGTATGAGCGTGTGTAGATGGTACATATATACTTAATATTATAATTTGACAGCAATCTATTTCAGCAATTTTTAATATATTGTATAGGATAATGAAGAATTCATTATACAGTCACAGGAAAAAAAGCATATTATAAAAACGTCTAGATGCAAGTGACAACCATACAATATATCTGTCCCACTGGATCTCAAAGTTACTTTAAAGGATACTAGGTTAATGCTAAATATTATATACGTCTGAAAATTAAACGAAACAGTGTTAGAATTAGATTTTAGAGCTGTTAATTTTTTGTTCTTCCCTCGACGGGATTTGAACCCACACCATTGATACACTACAGCACAATTCGCTTAGCCTTACGTCCAGCGCCCTAGATCTCTCGACCACATCCACTCCCTAAAAAAGGAACTTCAATAGTCGTACTGTTACCTTGTCTCGTAAGGAAAATCTAAGGATAGATGTAAGACATCTGTATAAGCGTATGTAGATGGTACATATATATTTAATATTATAATTTGACAGCTATCTAACTCAGCAATTTTTTATGTATTGTATAGGATAATGAAGAATTCATTATACAGTCACAGGAAATAAAGTATATTATACAAACGTCTAGAAGCAAGTGACAACCATACAATATATCTGTCCCACTGGATCTCAATGTTACTTTAAAGGATACTAGGTTAATACTAAATATTATATACGTCTGAAAATTAAACCAAACAGTGTTAGAATTAGATATTAGAGCTGTTAAATTTTTGTTCTTCCCTCGACGGGATTTGAACCCACACCATTGATACACTGCAGCACCATTCGCTTAGCCTTACGTCCAGCGCCCTAGACCTCTCGACCACATCCACTCCCATAAAAAGGATCTTCAATAGTCGCAATGTTACCTTGTCTCGTAAGGAAAATCTAGGGATAGACGTAAGACATGTGTATAAGCGTGTGTAGATGATACATATATACTTAATATTATAATTTGACAGCAATCTAACTCAGCAATTTTTAATATATTGTATAGGATAATGAAGAATTCATTATACAGTCACAGGAAATAAAGTATATTATACAAACGTCTAGAAGCAAGTGACAACCATACAATATATCTGTCCCACTGGATCTCAATGTTACTTTAAAGGATACTAGGTTAATACTAAATATTACATACGTCTGAAAATTAATCCAAACAGTGTTAGAATTAGATTTTAGAGCTGTCAAATTTTTGTTCTTCCCTCGACGGGATTTGAACCCACACCATTGATACAGTATAGCACCATTCGCTTAGCCTTACGTCCAGCACCCTAGACCACTCGACCACATCCACTCCCTAAAAATGGAGCTTCAATAATCGCAATGTTACCTTGTCTCGTAAGGAAAATCTAGGGATAGACGTAAGACATGTGTATAAGCGTGTGTAGATGGTACATATATACTTAATATTATAATTTGACAGCAATCTAACTCAGGAATTTTTAATATATTGTATAGGATAATAAATAATTCATTATACAGTCACATGAAATAAAGTATATTATACAAACGTCTAGAAGCAAGTGAGAACCATACAATATATCTGTCCCACTGAATCTCAAAGTTACTTTAAAGGATACTAGGTTAATACTAAATATTATATACGTCTGAAAATTAAACGAAACAGTGTTAGAATTAGATTTTAGAGCTGTCAAATTTTTGTTCTTCCCTCGACGGGATTTGAACCCACACCATTGATACACTACAGCACCATTCGCTTAGCCTTACGTCCAGCGCCCTAGACCTCTCGACAACATCCACTCCCTTAAAAATGAGCTTCAATAGTCGTAGTGTTACCTTGTCTCGTAAGGAAAATCTAGGGATAGACGTAAGACATCTCTATAAGCGTGTGTAGATGGTACATATATACTTAATATGATAATTTGATAGCAATCTAACTCAGCAATTTTTAATATATTGTTTAGGATAATGAAGAATTCATTATACAGTCACAGGAAATAAAGTATATTATACAAACGTCTAGAAGCAAGTGACAACCATACAATATATCTGTCCCACTGGATCTCAAAGTTACTTAAAAGGATACTATGTTAATACTAAATATTACATACGTCTGAAAATTAAACGAAACAGTGTTAGAATTAGATATTAGAGCTGTCAAATGTTTGTCCTTCCCTCGACGTGATTTGAACACACACCATTGATACACTGCATCACCATTTGCTTAGCCTTACGTCCAGCGCCCTAGACCACTCGACCACATCCACTCCCTAGAAAAGGAGCTTCAATAGTCTCGTAAAGAAAATCTAGGGATAGACGTAAGACATGTGTATAAGCGTGTGTAGATGGTACATATATACTTAATATTATAATTTGACAACAATCTAACTCAGGAATTTTTAATATATTGTATAGGATAATAAAGAATTCATTATACAGTCACATGAAATAAAGTATATTATACAAACGTCTAGAAGCAAGTGACAACCATACAATATATCTGTCCCACTGGATCTCAAAGTTACTTTAAAGGATACTAGGTTAATACTAAATATTATATACGTCTGAAAATTAAACGAAACAGTGTTAGAATTAGATTTTAGAGCTGTCAAATTTTTGTTCTTCCCTCGACGGGATTTGAACCCACACCATTGATACACTACAGCACCATTCGCTTAGCCTTACGTCCAGCGCCCTACATCTCTCGACAACATCCACTCCCTTAAAAATGAGCTTCGATAGTCGTAGTGTTACCTTGTCTCGTAAGGAAAATCTAGGGATAGACGTAAGACATCTCTATAAGCGTGTGTAGATGGTACATAAATGCTTAATATTATAATTTGACAGCAATCTAGCTCAGCAATTTTTAATATATTGTATAGGATAATGAAGAATTCATTATACAGTCACAGGAAATAAAGTATGTCATAGAAACGTCTAGATGCAAGTGACAACCATACAATATATCTGTCCCACTGGATCTCAAAGTTAGCTTAAAGGATACTAGGTTAATACTAAATATTATATACGTCTGAAAATTAAGCCAAACAGTGTTAGAATTAGATTTTAGAGCTGTCAATTTTTTGTTCTTCCCTCGACGGGATTTGAACCCACACCATTGATGCATTGCAGCACCATTCGATTAGCCTTACGTCCAGGGCTCAAGACATCTCGACCACATCCACTCCCTTAAAAAGGAGCTTCAATAGTCGCAATGTTACCTAGTCTCGAAAGGAAAATCTAGGGATAGACGTAAGACATGTGTATAAGCGTGTGTAGATGGTACATATATACTTAATATTATAATTTGACAGAAATCTAACTCAGTAATTTTTAATATATTGTATAGGATAATGAAGAATTCATCATACAGTCAGAGGAAATAAAGTATATAATACAAACGTCTAGAAGCAAGTGACAACCATACAATATATCTGTCCTACTGGATCTCAAAGTTACTTTAAAGAATACTAGGTTAATACTAAATATTATATACGTCTGAAAATTAAACCAAACAGTGTTAGAATTAGCTTTTAGAGCTGTCAAATTTTTGTTCTTCCCTCAACGGGATTTGAACCCACACCATTGATACACTGCTGCACCATTCGCTTAGCCTTACGTCCAGCGCCGTAGACCTCTCGACCACATCCACTCCCTAAAAAAGGAACTTCAATAGTCGTAGTGTTACCTTGTCTCGTAAGGAAAATCTAGGGATAGACGTAAGACATGTGTATAAGCGTGTGTAGATGGTACATATATACTTAATATTATAATTTGACAGCAATCTAACTCAGTAATTTTTAATATATTGTATAGGATAATGAAGAATTCATTATACAGTCACAGGAAATAAAGTATATAATACAAACGTCTAGAAGCAAGTGACAACCATACAATATATCTGTCCCACTGGATCTCAAAGTTACTTTAAAGAATACTAGGTTAATATTAAATATTACATACGTCTGAAAATTAAACCAAACAGTGTTAGAATTAGATATTAGAACTGTTAAATTTTTGTCCTTCCCTCGACGGGATTTGAACACACACCATTGATACACTGCAGCACCATTTGCTTAGTCTTACGTCCAGCACCTTAGACCACTCGACCACATCCACTCCCTAAAAAAGGAGCTTCAATAGGCTCGCAAAGAAAATCTAGGGATAGACGTAAGACATGTGTATAGGCGTGTGTAGATGGTACATATATACTTAATATTATAATTTGACAGCAATCTAACTCAGCAAATTTAAAATATATTGTATAGGATAATGAAAAATTCATTATACAGTCACAGGAAATAAAGTATATTATACAAACGTCTAGAAGCAAGTGACAACCATACAATATATATGTCCCACTGGATCTCAAAGTTACTTTAAAGGATACTAGGTTAATACTAAATATTATATACGTCTGAAAATTAAACCAAACAGTGTTAGAATTAGATTTTAGAGCTGTCAAATTGTTGTTCTTCCCTCGACCGGATTTGAACCCACACCATTGATACACTGCTGCACCATTCGCATAGCCTAACGTCCAGCGCCCTAGACCACTCGACCACATTCACTCCCTAAAAAGGATTTTCAGTAGTCGTAGTGTTACCTTGTCTCGTAGGTAACATCTAGAGATAGACGTAGCACATGTGTATAAGCGTGTGTAGATGTTACATATATACTTAATATTATAATTTGACAGCAATCTAACTCAGCAATTTTTAATATAATGTATAGGATAATGAAGAATTCATTATACAGTCACAGGAAATAAAGTATATTATACAAACGTCTAGAAGCAAGTGACAACCATACAATATATCTGTTCCTCTGGATCTCAAAGTTACTTTAAAGGATACTAGGTTAATACTAAATATTATATACGTCTGAAAATTAAACCAAACAGTGTTAGAATTAGATTTTAGAGCTGTCAAATTTTTGTTTTTCTCTAGACGGGATTTGAACCCATACCATTGATACACTGCTGCACCATTCGCTTAGCCTTACGTCCAGCACCCTACACCAGTCGACCACATCCACTCCCTTAAAAAGGAGCTTCAATAGTCGTAGTGTTACCTTGTCTCGTAAGGAAAATCTAGGGGTAGACGTAAGACATGTGTATAAGCGTGTGTAGATGGTACATATATACTTAATATTATAATTTGACAGCAATCTATATATATATACATATATATATAAAAGTCTAGAAGATTGTGCAACGATACCGATAAAGATGCTACAAAAAATATATTGACAATATTTTCGATCAACAAATGACCTTCATCAGTTTTGTTTGTGCTGCATCGTCATGTCTCTGCGATCTGTTACTCATTAAGTTCTCTGGTTGGTAGATTCCCTTAGACTTTCTATATATATATACATATATATATATATTAATATATTTTAATATATTTTCAGACGCATATATATATATAATATATATACGTCAGAAAATTAAACCAAACAGTGTTAGAATCAGATTCAAATATTTGTTCTTCCCTCGACGGGATTTGAACTCACACCATTGATACACTGCAGCACCATTCGCTTAGCCTTACGTCCAGCGCCCTACACCACTCGACCACATTCACTCCCTAAAAAAGGAGCTTCAATAATCGTAGTGTTATATTTTCAGACGTATATATACATATATATATATAATATATATATACGTCTGAAAATTACACCAAACAGTGATAGAATTAGATCTTTGAGCTGTCAAATTTTTGTTCTTCCCTCGACAGGATTTGAACTCAAACCACTGATACACTGCATCACCAATCGTTTAGCCTTATGTCCAGCGCCATAGACCACTCGACAACACCCGCTATATAAAATATAGCTTCAATAGTTGAAGAGTTACCTTGTCTCGTAATGAAAATCTAGAGATAGACATAAGACATGTGTCTAAGCGTGTGTAGATGGTACATATATATACTTAATATTAAAATTTGACAGCGATCTAACTCAGCAATTTTTAGTATAATGTATCGGATTATGAAGAATTCATCATACAGTCACAGGAAATAAAGTAAATTATACAAACATATATATCATTTTAATTCTATTGACAATTGGTGAAATGAAGTTAATATGACAATATTGACAGAGTTATCACATTTTCTGCATCGATAAAATCGTGAAATTTGCATTAAAATCTTTTATTTTAGCGATATTCAAACTTAAGTAAATAAAAAGACATGAATTAGAACCTAAGTTCGACCAATGTAGCGCAACTATGTTATTGTTCAAAGCTTCATTGTAAGGTGAATAATATTTTTAAATACCCAAGAAGGTATGCAATCTGATAACTGATCTCTATAATGATATATTTGTGCATGCAAACTATTTGGAAGCTATTGTGCGTAGGTCTTCAGTTTCGATCGTATCACCATCTTTAGCCACAAACATATTGACGTTGTGCATGGTATTGGAGACGTTTTTATCTTCAATCTGTGTATTTGTTTGAATGGTGCAAAATGACAAAGAATTGATCCATTCAAACTACACAAAATAGATTATTTGAAAGCTATTGTACGTGGGTCTTCAGTTTTGATTGTCTTTAATCACAAACGTTTTATATTAACTATACAATTCATTTAAAATAATGTCAGTTAAAACATATCCATTGCTATGTAGTATTAAAATGTCCTCGATCTGAAACGTTTTAATAATATATATATGCTTTTCTGTTCTGAATATTAGAATAAATAGAAGAAAAATAAGCAAAAAACAAAATATACCACACGTCGGAACAACACTTAACGTGCATAGGACTAGTTTGAAGAGAACAATATACAGCAAAATATTGTACCATGAAAATGAATATGAATATTGTTAGGGTTATGGTGTTTAACGCCACGTCCACCAATATTTCAGATATATCATGGAGGTAAGTTTTATTGGTGAAGGAAACCGGAGTAAACTACCGATCTGTCTTAAGTCGTTGACAAATTTATCACCTTATCAGTGTTGTATCGAGTACTCTTTGCCATGGTCGAAATTTAAACTCACAAGGTACTGATTATACAGGTAGCTGTAAATCATCGACAATCCCATTTCAATTGTCTAAATCTACAACCAACAAATAAATTGGCACAATGGGTCTTTACAATAGAACATTCATGTACTTATTGTGTCTGCAGGAAAGTTAAAATGTTTTGCAATATGTATTAGATTAAATATCGTATTGCCGACGACACCTCATGTTTTATAACAGAGTACAATTATGTTTTATTATATTGTGTACTTTAAATCAACAAAAAAGAATATCTATGTTCTGAATTCATACTACGCATTGCGTTAAGGTTGACAGTTACGCTAAAAACAGATCATATACCGCGTGACTAGGTGTGCCTTATAAAGCTTTGAATAGGACTATTGGCTTATTTACGCTGCAGTTCGTCTCTAACATACATAGTAATTGTATTAGGAATATTTTTTAATATCTTATTTTTTTAAACAAGGAAAAATTGTTGTTGCTTTGTTTTATATGCAAGAAAGAAATATGCGCTAGTTTCATTTTCCGTAGAATTTGTGTTATTTTACGGATGAGAATTTATGTTATCCTATTTTCCAAGCAAGGACACATCCCTGATTTAATGCTTTCGATTCAAGGCAGGATTTGTGATATGTTGCTTTTTCGTACGTGGCAGAATCTATGTCATTCTATTTTGCCATGAAGGACAAATCATGATTTAATACCTAGCTTCGATCCGACAGATATGGTGCTTTTTGACTTTTCATTGTACCGGAGGCAAAATTTGTGCTGTTTGACTCTTCCAGGCAATGCAGAATTACGATCCTGTTTATGATGTCACATGAACATATGAATGAGTATTTAACAGAATAAAATACTACAATGGCAACGCAAGAGGAAATGAATAAGGTAAGCTAATTTAAAGTTTAAACTTTCATTCTCGTTGATTTTTTTTTAATGAAAATGGTAAAATTCATCAGTGATAAATCCAGGATTTTGAGCTATGGAATCATACATTTTTCATACCCCTTGTTTTATATGTTTTCTTTTACTCTATGAATTAAACTTTTAAGTTGGAAAACCTCCACATGATGACATCATCAGAAATTTACAGATTATTGGATTTTTTTTACAATAAACCATAAAGAAGGAAAACTCACAAAATTTATAATTATTAAGGGTTATAATTTGTGTTATTAACGCCCCTTTCAGGCATATTTCAGTCAAATGGTAGAGTTTTGAACGTTCAACCCATTATACTAAAATAATTGGTGTTGCAGTGTATCAACGGTGTGAGTTCGAGAGGGTGAGTGATTAATTGTAAACGCCAAATGTTTCTTCACTAGACTCTGCCAACAGTACTGTATCGTCGGCATAAAGAACAATGAATAATTTCACATAAATTTGAAATTCGTTTTCGAAGTCTTTGGAAATGCTTTTAGCGCCTTGTACATTTTTGATTGTCAAAAAAGTCTCTCAATTATTTAGATTTTCTGATATAGTGCGCACAAAAAAGGAAATAGATAAATGTTTACCTTGTCTAACACCGTTTAAACATGGGAAGACATTTGAAACATAATCTTTATAAACAATTCTTGATTGTATAGTATTATACAAGTTTAAGATTTCATGGTATATTTTACCCTTATTATTACACATAAATAACTTGTACCACAAGACATCACGCTACACAGTATCGAATACCTTTCCGACGTCTATAAATGCACAGATAAGTTTCTGTTTCTTCAGTTTTAGTAGCTCAAAGCGGTCAAATATATAACATAATTACACCTTATATAAGAATCCTGGATTTTGATTGGTTAATAGCCGTTGTATTTTTCGTGTATTTTCATATTTTGGATTAATTTCGTTCATTTTTGCCGCTGCCGGGGTATTTGCATGAGGAGATTTAACTTGTTTACCCTCGCGTGCATCAAACCGCCAATTTCATTCGGAATATTTCTTCTTTACCTTTAAAAAGGACGAAGTCCTTTTAACTGTAGGCTGTACGATTTTTCCTCCTTTCGACTCCTATTCATAGCCAAATATCTTTTCACTGGAAGTTTTAAAAACAGATCAATTGATATTTAGTAACGCAAAAAAATATATATTTCAATGAAAAATTCCCACTTCTTTAATTATTTACTCTATGCAAAATCGAAATAAACTTGAAATAAAATTCTAATTAAAGAATTTTTTTCTACGAGATTCTCGGCGGAAGAGCGGCGTAGGTAAACTGAACGGAACAGCCATAAGTCAAAGAGAGATAACTCCAGCCAAATAATAAAAAAAAAGCTTTAAAAATTACTTGAAAAAAAATAATACATTCCTTTCTCACGCCACCCTCTTAAAATTATAGGACTTCTTCCTTCAAGCAGGTTGTGCCTGTCTCATATTACGTAAAGTAACATGATTAATCAAATTTGTAACCCGGAATAAAGGATTTAACTTTTTTTTCCTCTGCCGTGGTATTTGCGAAAACGTATTTCATTTGATTACCCTCACCTGCCGCAAACCGCCAAATTCATTCAGAATACTTCAACCACTGTCTAACAAGGCAATTCGAATATTCCTGAAAACGACAAGGAAAAGGCATTGTTTATTCAGTCAGTATTCTAAATATAAATAATATTCGGTGTAATTAAACATGTTTGGGAGTGGTATTTGCGACAAATGTCGGTCTTGAGACTAAATTCCCTTCGCCATTCGACTCAGGAAATTTTTCGTCTCTCGACTGGAATTTTTCGCAATTACCCCTCCCAAATATGATATATCTGTTCAAAAATGTTGTCTAGAATCGTATATTTTTTCCTAAGCCCTGTCGGGTTTTCATTTAAGACTAGAAATTCGTCAGAAAAAGTTTTCAATCTATTATTCATAACTGATGTAAATAATTTACCAAAACAACTCAAAATAGTAATAAGTCGAAAGTTTTTGGGATCAGTTTTTGAGCCCGGCTTTGTTTTCATAAAATGGAACAATGTTGCCTGCGAGCCAAGTATCGGGAATTATACCATATTTAAAAATAAGATTAAATAGATCAACGTATAATGATATGTTAAAATGTCATGAATTGTCTTGTAAACTATCAGAAAACATTCTTAGCTCAACATGATCATGATCAAGAGCGGAATTTAGATTTTTAAGCAATTCGTACAATTTGGTATGAACATATTTGATTGGTATTACTGACATATATAAACAAAACAATAGCAATTCTACAATAGGATTCAGAAACAAGCAATTGCTTTTTTTTAAATCTGTTTCCTATGAAAAACATACAAATATCACAAATACATATATATGCATGGTGATTTAAATTTTAAACTTGTGAGAATTATTTATACATTGAGGGAGAACAAAAATATATATGTGTAGCATGTAGTTGAAAGCTACACAATTTACTTGAAAATAATAATACAAAGAGATTGAATAAGATTGAAAAGGTGAAAAATATTATGTAAGCATGCCAGGGTGTAAATCTTTTACTTTTTATGATAAAGGTTTGACTGATTTAAATACTGCCTTGTTTATTTCGTCATTTAGATTAACTGAGCCAAAAATTAGTAGATTCAGTGAAATTGTTTCAGGAATATCTAAAAGTGAGAAGAAAAGTTGTTGTCTTAGAGTCGTGTGACGCGGACAATCTAATAAGAAATGAGATACAGTTTCAGTTATTCCACAGATACAATTTGGCGATTCAACAAGATTTCTAATAAATATAATCACAGAGTAACTTCAAAGGAGCTTGGAGTTTGAAGATAAATTCTAACAAGCAATGTTGAATAAATAAGGGTAATAGCAAAATTACCGAACTCCGAACAATCTTACAAAGGGAAAGTCAAAACTCATAATTATATAAACAGACAAAATCAGTCAACAACCGGAAAACTGTGAAATCCGGAATGACCCTGACTTGGTACAGGCATTTCTAAAGAAATGGTGGGTTGAATCAGATTTTAAAGCGCCAAACCTCCCGCTTTCATTACGGCTCAAAATTTCCGGCTGTCACTATAATAGTATTTATAAGAATACTTGAACAAAACAGGTGAAACATTTGTAAAAGCAGCACCAAACTCAGTGAAGTAAATGTAAAAGACACTTTTACGTCACACATTGATAGCAAAATATTTTTGACATTTTTGTTGACACCTTATCTTTATACATTTTCACAATGTGAAAATCCATCGTTTATGATCTTTTCTGCAGAGACAGAATATATTTCGACAAGATCTTGGTATCGGAATATAAACTTTTTAAGAGATCGAATAAGGCGAATCTTTTCATAGCCCTGGTCCAGTAGCCTGTTTCTCAGATGAAGATGACGTTTCAGGAAATCAGAATAATTGCTACTGGCCCTTGCATAGCGAATCAATTGCGAGATGTAATCACCATATGCAGGAGAAACTGGTATATTGCTGAACATATTTGGAAAATTTAGGATTTTAAAATTGAAGTAGTCCCATTTATCATAAATTTTAGTACTGATTTGACCACTGTCGTCAAATTCGAGGTATAAGTCCAAAAATGATGCGCACGAAGCGGTATCTGTGGTCTCTTTAACTTCCAGCTCTGGAGGATATGTCAATGGAAGAAATTCTGCAAATCTAGAATTATTGATAGATAAAACGTCATCAATATACCTGTATGTGAAATTAAAGGCTCTAGCCTCAAGAATCTTCTTATCCTTTACAAGCTTTTGAAGAAACTCCGACTCATATGAGTATAAAAATAAATCGGCTAGAAGAGGGGCACAATTCATACCCGTTGGTATGCCGACAACCTGCTGAAACACTATCCCTCCAAAGGAGACAAATATGTTATCGATGAGGAACTCCAGCATACTGATCACTTGTTCCTCGGAGAAGCATGTTTTACCTTTTTGAATTTTGCTTGAAAAATATGTGGAATTGTAGCCTAACACGATAAATTTTGAGCCATAGTTTCTATGACTGAAAGCTTTGTGAATTGTTTCTTTTAAGCGGGTTTTTAATTTGTCATGCGGTAGGGTGGTATATAGAGTTGAAAAATCAAATGTTTTGATGGAGGATACCTGAGAGAAAGATCTTGATTTCAGGTTTACCAAAAGATCTTTAGAGTTTTTCAAAATCCACATGTGATTTATGCCACTACGCGAGTAAACAGTTTCACAATATTTCTGTTGTCCCTCTTTTACTGCAGAGAGAATCTTTGTCAGGTGAATAGAAAATTCTTTTGTCGAACAAGTTGATGATCCCGCTATGTACCTTTCTTTGCATGGTGTCGTATGAAGAATAAACTATATTTTGTTGTTATTTCTATCTCATAGTTACAGTTGGATATACATGTACTACAAAAGAATAAATGTTTCGCCCCTATCCTACTTTCCATACATTTTCAGTGGCATTCAGAAATCGTTGACCCGGTTGACCCACCCATTCGTCCTGAGTATAGCTGAAATACTGCTCGCTGGACGTTAATCAATAATCAATCAATCAATTTACCTCCTGACTTAACTTGTACACTTGCTCTTGTGAAAGACGGAATGCCGATGGTCAGTTTTTACCGGTTTTCACCAAAATTATACTGACAGCACCTGTTCGATTTTGCGGAATTGTTACTGAAAAGGACGTTAATACATATGATCCTAATTTATCCTCTTAGAAATGACCCTAGTGTATGTCTTATTACCGTTTTTCTTTCACATTACAATATTTCGAAGAAAGGTCCGAGAATTTCCGAGTGACATATCAATTGTTATGTTTCTTTCCCCGTAGATGTCCCATCAAGAATAAGGCGGAAAGATACCCACAGGCACTTGTTTCTTGAAAAAAAAAGAATATTCCTAGATACTATATATACCACAAGGTAAGTAACCTTTCACTCGGACCGTAGTAACGGACTAGTCGGACCTTAGTCCAAGACTACTCGGACAGTATGTTAAGACAACTCCGACCGTATGGAGGATATATATCAATAATACGGTCCGAGTTGTCTTAACATACGGTCCGAGTCGTCTTGGACTATGGTCCGACTAGTCCTTTACTACGGTCCGAATTGTCCATGGGTCGAGTTGCCTGGCATACCACTATAATATAAGAGTCAATCTGATTGGTTGAAATATTTATGAATGCCATTCAATGGATGCCATTAATTTTATATTGTAACTGAAGCGAAGAGAAATAAAAATGGATATAGGGGAGTCTCAAGGGGTATTTTTATGTCCAGTTCAGGGCTAGAGTTGAAGAATAATCCTTCATGAATAGACCGGTAGGTGCTTGCATTACACAAAACTCGAGAAATCCCAGAATTTTCAGCGCATACAAATTGTATGCTTTCTACTACTTTTATATAGTGGTGCTTTCTGTCTCTGTGTTTCTAAAAAGCAAAATGTCCAAATAATAAAAAGGAAATATATAATGACAAATATAAACACACAAGAGACAGATTATTTGGTCTAGACGGACGCCAGCATGGAGGAATGGCCTACATCATCTGAAACTACGATAATTTATCTACAAAATGATGCATAAAACACCCACCTTTGCTGAACCTCTACAATACAACAGACCTATTGCAGAATGGTTGTAATTTTTTTTTATTAAAATCTATAAACAAGTAATTTTGCAACACAAATATATTGGTTTTTCGTGATCGTGGATTTTTCTTCCCCATTATATTTTGTTGGTTTCGTGAATCGTGATGAGGCCATTGTCCGTGAATCGTTTTCAATGTGAGCTTCTGCGTTTGGTCTTTGTTGGTTTTTTTTTCTCAACTCGATGTTGTCAATGTTACATGAATGACTGGACACATCCACCGTTTATTTCATTGTTGACATAATAGATCCGACTAGTGAGGATGTAAAAAGGGTAAAAAATACCTTATTAATTACATTGGGTTACATAATATTGTGAAATGTCATGAGATAAATTTATTTCCTGAGCCTTCAATTGACGAGTAATTAAGAAATATTTTTCTTTATGAATCGTGACGAGGACTCTTCTCCCCCTTTTTTAGTTCAAAAGTGGAAGAATGGTTTATGATTACTTTTGTGGTGGCAAATTGTTTACTACATCTGCTTGTTGTTTGGACTTAGATTTGGAACCAATTTGAATGGATAATTCTTGGGGTTTTTTTGTCTTTCAAAAGTTGGAGTTGGATATTATTTATTTTAATTTTTTTGACAACAGTATGAAACAGCTCATTCAGTGTACATGTGTAGATTTCTGTGAAAGTATCCAATCCCAAGATTTGTACGTTAAATGTCGTAAGATGTATATATAGGGAGTATCGCGTAGTTCAAAAATGTCACTTATTTCAGGCCAGCCCACTTCAATAGCTACCATGTTTTCCAGAACACAATTTGGATTTTATTGTTGTAAGATTCCATTACATTACATCATTATGTACAATAATTGAACTGGATCATAATAAAATAGTTCTAAAGTTTTATAAAACTGTGTTTTTTGTAAAATAAATATATACCGGTAATCTTCATATTTTGATCTGAATTATTCTACAAGAATTAAATGACAAAATGGCACACCCTTTAATTACTCTTGCCCTTGCTTCAATGCCAATAAATCTTTTAGGAAAGAAATGAAGTCATGATATCACTAGCTTCAATTTATTTGAACAAAAATTTGCTTTGGATTATCATTTCATGATCTGAAAAAAATATATAAAAAGGTTTCGCTTAAAAAACAATGATCTAATACATTGTGTAAATAAATCTAAATAGAAAGAAAATGTGTGATTATTCACAATTAGTCTAAAGAAAAATTGATTACCGTATGACTTGAAAACAAATTCTACATAGACATAAATTCCCAGCTCCAACACAAAGATAAAAAAATGATTGGTCATAACTCATTTGCAGATCGCAACAAATAAATTGAACTGCATGACAAATGACATGAAATGTCGTTGAATTTAGCAGACCTTTTTTATTGTTGATCTCGTTTGCTTATAGTCAGGAAGTGCAAAGAATCATGGGAGCTGTTCATTGGACCAAATTGTATCCAGTGGAATAACTAGCTATAGCCAACCATTGTCTTTGCTTTTGAACAACCAATTTTATCCACTGGCTAGCTGCCCACTGGATAAGGAGTTATCCAGTGGACAAACTTTTCCAGTAGATAACTTTATCCAGTATTTTGAACAAACGGGCCTTGGTCATTTCAGCACCTAAGATAGTCATTTCGGCGGTGTCGTCAACCTATGCCAACATTTTGAAATATCATATTCAAGGTATGCCAACAAACATTATATTACAGGTGTTTATATAGCAATTAATGACATTTACAGGTAAGTAAATTTGGAACTGCAGATATCAAAAGTGAAATTTATTATTTAAAAAAAAACAAAGCAAAACAAAAAACAATCTAAAAATATAAGAATAAGTCTGTTAAAATTTAAAAACTTGAAAAAAAAATAATTCAACTTTTGTAAAAATTTATATATAAAATAAAAATCTGGTTAAATTACACAAACATCTGTAAATAAAAAGAATGAAAATATAGAATTTTTGAATAATTTAAATAAATAATTATTAAAAAACAAAAAACAAAAACAATCTAAAGATATAAGAATAAGTGTGTTAACATTTAATAACTTTAAAAAAAAAATTAAACTTTTGTAAAAAATTATATATAAAATAAAAATCTGGTAAAATTACACAAATATCTGTAAATAAAAAAGATGAAAATATAAAAATTTAGAATAATTTAAATAAACAATCTTTCTAAAACGTATGAATTTAAAATATTATATGATACTCATGCAATTAAGCAATTTTCTTAAAATCTAAGTTGAAAAGTTGTTAATAATATTTATTTATAAATTATAGAATTAAGATAATTTCTATGATTTCTAAATCGAACATTGTTATTCAAAATCTAAGACAATTGTATTTTTAGCAATTTGTAATGTGATTGTGTATACTGATTGTTTTTGGTTATTTTGATAAAGTATGATAACAAATATATCTGTGCCTATAATATCTTTAATTTTTTTTCATGAAGCATCATTCCAAAAAAATATCTGTGCTTGTAATATCCTAATTTATTTTCATGATGTATGATATAAAAATAGATATGTTTATAATATCCTATTTTATTTTCATAATGATTGATGTATAAATTTATGTGCTTATAATAATATCCTAATTATTTTTTTAAAGTTTGATATTATATGTGCTGATATACCGATTTTTTGTTTGTTATTTCCATAAAATATGATTTTAAATACTTACTTTCTACTTACTATTGAATAAAAATTAATTGTGGACTTGGAGTACATTGACATCTCCCCCGATTTTACACTAATTAAACATGACTAGTCAATTAACAATTAACATAACAATTAACCTATTCAACCTATGCCAACAATCTTTCTTACCTTTTTATATATTTTTTCTAAATGTTGGCATAGGTTGAATGAATCATTTCGTCCCCTAGTTCAATCGGCACCTGCTTTAGTAAATTCGGCACCAATAATTAGTGTTCGTTTTTTCATTTGTACATTTGAAAATCATCATTTTATTGATATTTTAGTTTGGTTTTTTTAATCATTTTTTATTTACTATTTCATTCATTACTATGATATCAGATGCAACTATTTCCGTTAATCAACATTATTAAATCAAAATAACCAAACGTTAGGTGCCGATATGACTAGGTTAAAATTTGAGTAAGTTTCGACTTGACTATTTAGATAGGTGTCGAAAACACCAGGTGCCGATTTGACCTGATATCATTTGGATGTTATTAGATGTAGTTTCTTCACTAAATATATTTAAAAAAAGATACAAATCTGAACCACACCAATTGTGTGATGGTTAGCATGATCGCCTTAAATGTGGTCCATCGTAGGTTCAAGACCTGGTCGGCTCAAATCAAAGACTTAAATCGGTATTTCTTGCGCTTTCAAGACAGGAAAGCTGGAAAAACGGACGCACTTGGTTGATGTTTGACAACAAGAAAAATGTAATGAAGTGCAGATTTAGCACCTCTAGGAATGATAATATTTCAGGTACATTTGTCACTGGATGTGACGGGTTTAGAATTGAAAACATTAAGAATAAGATCCCATGAAAATGTAAGATCCATTGATATAAATGAAGCCAAAACTGTCAAGTTTCGAAAAACTCCCGCTGAACACGTGATTCAAAACCTTAAGTTATTATTATTACAATGTATTTTGTTTCCTTTTTTTTCTTTTTTCTTTTCTGGGCTCTAACTAGTAGTTAACCAAAAGTATCTTGTTTTTCTCATATCCTAAAATATTTTTCATCTCCTTAAAACATAATATATATTTTTATTAAATTTAACCCACCTCCCCAAAAGAAAAAATGTAAAATTGAAAATCTGTATTTTTGTTAGAAACTACATTGGTAAATATGATCATCTATTATCTGATCGTACAGATTCAATGTACTTTCTTGTCATTTGTATCATGCCTTAAAATAAATATGTAATATCTTATATGTACTTACTAACAAATACTAATACCTGTATATTATATCGTGTTTACTAACACTAACGAGTCCGGGATAAGGTACAGGTATTCGATATTTTTTTAACTAACACATGTACAGATTTCAATAAAAAAATTAAAAACACCCCCAAAAATCAACAAAAAGCAACAACCTTAAGTTAGCCGAAATCAATAAAAGAATCGTAGCACCAATGCCTTCCCCTGAGTATGAATGCGGGAAAAGAAACTCGTAATATCCAATACAGGAGTGTGAGGTTCTGCTATCACTTGGCGTCCGTCGCGCGTTAACTTTTCACATATTAATCATCTCCTCTGAACCCCCCCCCCCCCCAGTCAAATGAACTAAAATTTGGTAGGAAGCATCTATTAAAGGTCCTCTCTAAATATTACACATTTTTTTCGATCCAATAACAAACTTGTCCGCCACAGGCAATTCTTGTTTCTGATTGGCCGATATAAAAAAAATCTTCTCCTCTGAAACGGCTTGGTCTAATGAACCAAAACTTGGTAGGAAGCATCTATGGCAGATCCTCTATACATATTGCTCATTTCGTCCCGATCCATTAACAAACATGGCCGCAACAGGCAAGTATTGTTGCTGATTGGTCGATTTCCAAGAATCTTCTCCTCTGAACTTTGTCAAATGAACTGAATCTTGATAGGAAGCATCTATGGAATGTCCTCTAAAAAAATGCTCATTTCGTCCCGATTCGTTAAGAAGCATGGCTGCCATAGCCAAATCTTGTTTCTGGGTGGTCGATTTCTAAAAATATTCTTCTCTGAAACTGCTTAGTCAAATGAACCGAAACGTGGTGGGAACCATCTATGGAAGGCTATAATATTAAGTTTCCTCAAAGCAGAACGAGGCTCTAGTTTTGTTTTTTCATTTTTACAAAAAAAACATACCAGTACAAATTTAAAACAAGAAAATAAAAGCAACATTGATTAGGCTGTTACATATATATTTATAGAAGTCTAGAAGATTGTGCAACGATACCGATAAAGATGTTACAAAAAATATATTGACAAAATTTTCGATCAACAAATGACCTTCCTCAGTTTCTATCAAAGTTAGACTGAGTTTGTAAAGATTAGATGATATAATTACAACTCACTTAATAGTCAGGTGACAAAGTGTGACGCATTAAAAATCTTTAAAAATCTTTAACTCCCTCATTTCACTGTAAAGATATGATGGTATAATTGTCACCTGTATAACAGGCAATCATCTTTATCGGTATCGTTGCACAGTCTTCTAGACTTCTATAATTCATTTTGTTTGTGCTGCATCGTCATGTCTCGACGATCCGTTACTCATTAAGTTTTCTGGTTGGTCGATTCCCTTAGACTTATATATATATATATATATATATATATGTGTGGATGTGGATGTGATCGAATGGTCTAGGGCGCACGACGTAAGGCTAAGCGAATGGTGCTGCGGTGTATCAATGGTGTGGGTTCAAATCCCGTCGAGGGAAGAACAAAAATTTGACAGCTCTAAAATCTAATTCTAACACTGTTTGGTTTAATTTTCAGACGTATATATATATCTGTATTTTGATTTTGATCTTCACATAAGAAATATTAATTTATTAGTGCCATATATATATTCAAGGATAAATTATGACAAATGTGGATTTTTATGCCCCCGCGACCAAGAGTAGGGGGGCATTTTAATTTACCCCCTGTTCGTTCGTCCGTTCCTCCGTCCGGATATAGACACATGGTTTGTCCGGCTATCTCCTCCTGCAGTTTTGGAGCTACAGCTTTAATATTTTCTAGGATGTTTATACACATAACGGAAGTGTGCATGTCCACAGGATTTTGATGGTCAGGCGGGGGCATCATTTGTGTCTTACAGACACACACACACACAGACACACTTCATTTTTAAAAAAATCACTCCTAACAAAACAACTTTGTTCATAATTATCAAGTGCGGGGGCATACTTCTTTTCTAGTTTATCTTTGTAATTGATCATTTGTCAACAAAGGTCAAGATCTACGCTGACATTGAAGTAAATTTCCTTTGATGGTGATTCTAGTCGTGAGAACAGTTTTGTTTGTGAATGAGTTTACTTAATTGTCCTATTACAACATTTGTCAAATTCTGAAGCTCGTTCATAGAAAGAACTGCAAAAACATCAGCTTGTTAAATATATCTGTATCAGAGGCGGTATTGCTGAGAGTATTATTGCACATGCTTCGTTTACACTCCAGAATTTTGCATCTATTTTTTTTTATTTAATATACTATGTTTTTGTGGTAGGGAGGGAGTGGGGAACATGCACCCAGATGCCCCTAGCATTGTGTACAGGCTAATCAGTATTATGGAAGGCTAGTCCAAATATTTGTTTTAATAACCTAAGGACTACTATCTCAAATATTAAATTTTTAACCCTGATAATCCTCGGGATTCTACATGTACACATCTATTATAGTTAATTATTTAACACTTCTGGTCCTTTCTGAAATTAAATAAAACTATTTTGGTTTTCTTCAAGTGATAGATGACAGGTTTATTTTATAATATAACAATTAATATTAAATGTTCTATGTCAACACACTACCAGTGAAAAATTCTGCAGTCTAAGTTCTTACTAAAGTTTTGCACGATAAAATGGTATTTAATGTTTAACTACTTTATCAATTGTACACGTACTCTTGAAATATTTTGCATTGTAATCCTAGTCTGAAAAGTTACTTGTTATGGATCATTGATCATCGATCGATGTTGGTTTAACGATCATTAAAACTGAAATGTTGATGGAATTTCACATCGCTACATTTCACTAGTGTTTGTATTTAAAGGACATACAAAATTACGGTTTTGATTCTTTGCTCTAAATTTATTTTCAAAAATTGTGCTGGAAATTAATTTTGTTTTTCTTTAATTCAAATATACAGAATTATATCATTTCTGTTTTGATAATGTTTGATTATATGAATCCTTTATTAATTTATATCATGACATTTTCACTGACATTTTAATGGCAGCTTCCAATGATTTCTAGAATGACCATGACTATTAATGACAACAGTAGAATCTTATAAAGTCATACTTATATAATAATTATCAGTATAATCTCATAAAGTCATACATGTACTTATATAATAATTATCAGTATAATCTTATAAAGTCATACTTATATAATAATTATGTCTCCCCTTCGAACGAAGGGAGACATATTGTTTTAGTCTGATTTTTTCTTCTGCTTCCGCTTCGTTTCTTCTGCTTCTTCTCAGCGAAGCTTGTCCGGACCATAACTGTTTTGTCTTTCCAGATAGGTCAATTATATTTGGTAAGTGGGTGCATGACCATAAGGCAGTGTGTCGCATACCATAACGACCTTCGTGAGACCTTGACCTTTGACCTCAAGGTCAAATAATTGTATTCTAAAAAGTATTTTCATTAAGAGGAGAAATAAGTTTTAGGTATCTAAAACAGTTCTTCCTAGTTATCAGTAGAATCTTATAAAGTTATACTAATATAATAATTGTCAGTATAATCTCATAAAGTCATACTTATATAATAATTATCAGTAGAATCTTATAAAGTTATACTAATATAATAATTGTCAGTATAATCTCATAAAGTCATACTTATATAATAATTATCAGTAGAATCTTATAAAGTCATACTTATATAGTTATCAGTAGAATCTCATAAAGTCATACTTATATAATAATTATCAGTTGAATCTCATAAAGTCATACTTATATAATAATTATCAGTAGAATCCTATAAAGTCTTACTTATATAATAATTATCAGTAGAATCTTATAAAGTCATACTTATATAATAATTATCAGTTGAATCTCATAAAGTCATACTTATATACTAATTATCAGTAGATTCTTATAAAGTCATACTTGTATAATAATTATCCGTTGAATCTCATAAAGGCATGCTTATATAATAATTATCAGTAGAATCTCATAAAGTCATACTTATATAATAATTATCAGTAGAATTTTATAAAGTCATACTTATATAATTATCAGTAGAATCTTGTAAAGTCATACTTGTATAATAATTATCAGTATAATCTCATAAAGTCATACTTATATAATAATTATCAGTAGAATCTTATAAAGTCATACTTGTATAATAATTATCAGTATAATCTCATAAAGTCATACTTATATAATAATTATCAGTAGAATCTTATAAAGTATTACTTATATAATAATTATCAGTATAATCCTATAAAGTCATACTTATATAATAATTATCAGTTGAATCTCATAAAGTCATACTTATATAATAATTATCAGTAGATTCTTATAAAGTCATACTTTTATAATAATTCATACTTATACATGTATAATAATTATCAGTAGAATACATTTTCTAAGATGACTGTTCATGTTTTCATTTAAAATCATTATTTAATGCTAATTTGGCAATTATTTATATTTTGTTGCGTAATTTCATTTCAGAGGATTCTTGCTGCTGCAGGATCTGGAGATGTTGACACTCTTCAGGATTGTATCAACAAAGGTGCAGAGGTCAACTGTCAAGATTACAATGTAAGTAATATGGTATACCGGACACACTTAAAGATAATTAAAATTCAAATAGTATACCTGTTAAAGGTAAAGAACATCAAGTATATATATGTAAGTACGTACCTGTTTAAAATTATCATGATACAAGTCCAGTACACCTCAGAGAGAGAGAGATTTAATCATTTAATGTACAAGTCAATTACACCTCAGGGAGAGAGAGAGAGAGAGAGGTGATAATTTAAGGTACAAGTCAAGTACACCACAACTCTTACTAGTTTCAAATTAGAGGGAGAAGTGACATTTCTTTCAGAAAGCTTACAGGAAGTAGTGGAAGACAACGAAGTGTGGAGAATTCTGGGAGAAGTTAATGGCGATCAATCGAAACATAGTTTTGCAACCCCTATCACACGGCTGGTAATCGGCACAAGCAGAACAGTCGGTTCTGCAAAGTAATTCGTGAGGATAACTTCCTGTTTTGGTGGAGGAGAGTTCACGAAGACGCTTCGCAAGGTATGTACATGATTGAAATTTGCTTGTTTACTGCTCGAATATTACAAAATCAGAGAATGCTATGCTGTGGCGAATGCTTTCGCGATTAGAAACATGTATAGTTTATTGTTGTATATGAAGTGTAACTCTCGCAAAATCAATCGTCCAACGAAAAACATGGCGAAAATTGTGACACTCTTACATTTTTAAGTTGTTCTTGACAAAGATGCAAGTTATATTTTCAATATATTTTTCATCTTGGGAGTCTAAATGTAATCAGGGATAAATTCCAATTCGTCAGAAGTAAATTGAAGTCTAGATAAATCTACAAACTGTCAATTTTCTCGTTTTCCTGCTTGAGGAGATCGATTCTGATAGAGCACATTGCGAATGCATGAGGAGATTTGCTAGTTTTGTTAATTGTTTTCTGCAAAATTGATAGATACTCTAATCAAAATAAATTATTCTCTGTCCACTTTCAGGAGATGCCAGGATTCAAAGGAAAGAGGAAAAGGGGACTGACATTGACTCTTTACAAAAAACCATTTCGATATAGATTGCCTGTATCATCGCCAAGGAAGCGAACAAAAACAAGTAGCAGTACACCAAATTTAAAATCCCCATCAATCAGAACACCAAGTTTATTAAAAAAATCTCTTTCAATTTCAAAATATTTATATCCTTTCAAACGGGTTTCCACACCTATTCGGCGCAATCTATTTACTAAAGATGACGGAAACTTCACCGCAGATCTACAAAATGTTTCCTTTATGAGTCTTGATGAATGTATAGACAAGATAGAAATTGATCCGAAGGAAGAAGCTTCAGTAGTTGAAATTTTCCAAGATGTTCTTGACAAACTTTCTGATGTTGGGAAAAAGGACAAGCTATTAAAATTCTTTAAATTAGTGCAAGATGGAAAATTCCTTTTGAATAACATTGCATTTGAGTTGTTTTTGGAAATTGTAGAATGGTTTGACAAAGACGAATCACGTGAAATGAGATTTTCGCCATCAACTCTCTAATTTTTTTGGCTAGGGAGAAAGTTATTTGGTGATCGCTTCATTCGGTTTATGTCTGGCTCAAAACATGAAAGTGACATTTTAACAGGATCTTCAACGCCGAATAGGTGTGGAAACCCGTTTGAAAGGATATAAATATTTTGAAATTGAAAGAGATTTTCTTAATAAAGTGTCCTGATTGATGGGGATTTAAAATTTGGTGTACTGCTTCTTGTTTTTGTTCGTTTCCTTGGCGGTGATACAGGCAATCTATATCGAAATGGTTTGTTGTAAAGAGTCAATGTCGGTCCCCCTTTCCTCTTTCACTTGAATCCTGGCATCTCCTGAAAGTGGGCAGAGTATTTATCAGTTTTATGCTTCAAAGTGTCAATTTATCAATTTTGCAAAAAACAATTAACAAAACTAGCAAATTTCCTCATGCATTCGCAATGTGCTCTATCAGAACCGATCTCCTCAAGCAGGAAAACGAGAAAATTGATAGTTTGTAGATTTATCTAGACTTCAATTTACTTCTGACGAATCGGAATTTATCCCCGATTACATTTAGACCCTCAAGATGAAAAAATATTGAAAATTTAACTTGCATCTTTGTCAAGAACAACTTAAAAATGTAAGAGTGTCACAATTTTCGTCATGTTTTTCGTGGGACGATTGATTTTGCGAGAGTTACACTTCATATACAACTATAAACTATACATGTTTCTAACCGTGAAAGCATTCGCCACAGCATAGCATTCCCTGATTTTTCAATATTCGAGCAGTAACAAAGCAAATTTCAATTTTTGACATGTACATACCTTGCGAAGCGTCTTCGTGAACTCTCCTCCACCAAAACCGGAAGTTATCCTCACGATGTTCTTTGCAGAACCGACTGTTCTGCTTGTGCCGATTACCAGCCGTGTATCAGCTATAAATATAGTAAATTGTTTTTAGCCGGGTAGCGAAGTTACACAGGCTATTGGTACGATCACCCTCAAGACAATGATGTATGACGTGTGGTTCACGTGCCACTCATTTATTACTGCGCACTGAAACATAGTTCTCATTAGTGTGTATTGAATTCGGAATACGTAACGAATAAATATGACAACTAACCACAATAAATTAATATACAAGTGAGTTTCTATTATTCTATATATATTGAGACAGGAACTTTCAGCTGTAAAAATCTAAGATGTCGGAGCGAAGGGCTAATTTAAAAACAACAAATATTTATCCCATTTAAGGTTGTAAATATAAATATTCAAAGATAATTAACTATGGAAGATTGTAGAAAACATATTTATCTTACAGAACGGTATCGATGTACTCCACAAATCAGATTTAATCTAAACTGTAGACAGTTCAACAAATAGATCGCAATATTTAACCAGATGGCGAATACGGTGGGTCTAATTGAAGAACAATCAAGAATAATGAAGCAAAGAACCCAAAGCTACTATTTGTGTTGTTTTATGTGTTATTTATAACAATACTATCCATTTAATAATCATTTTGACTACAAAAATTTTAAAAAATTAAGAAAAACGATGTAGTTTAACAAATATTATCACTGTTCTTCTTTTCCCAATCGCGGCGATTTGCAGATCGACATGAACAAAAGAAGCCATAATCTACGTTTTACATAGTTTTAAGTGTTATTTACATGAACATCTAGATTTAATAATAATTTTCTGTACTTTATTACAATTTTTTTTTATTTAAAACGATATATTTTAGCAAATATTATCATTGTTCTTCTTTTCTAATATTTTGGTTTTTCTGGTGTATAAGTAACGAAGTCAAATCTTCTTGTTCTCTGTATCTTTAACCCCCTCTGTAGAGGAACCATACGGCAGTATGTAGAACAGGTGCTCGGTTTATGGACAGTGCTCGTATTCCCTCCACCACTCGAATTTAGTTGTGCACATATATACAGTGAAGTCCTAGCCACACACAATTCGCATACAATCCTTATATATACAGTTAAGAATTTACGACTCTTCAAATTGCAGCTAAAATCTTTTTTACATGATTAAGATAGTCTAAGATTGGTCTTTAGCGTACATGTATATCACATCGCTTTGCTATATTTCACATTTGTTTCCCCCAACCGTGTCGCCCATTAATAAGTTCTTTAAAATTACAGATTCGCATCTAATTGACTAGTTTAAATCTAAAAATATGCATTTCACTACTAATTCTAAGAGTTATCGTCTCATCAGCTAAAAGGTAAGATCCATTTTATCACAGTACACACAATACATATAAAATCCTTTATTAATACAGTTAACAAGTTGTCTAAAAAGAATCTTCTATAGTTTAAAAGGTAAAACAGGTTTAAATTCGTACGCACACTGTAAGAACGTGTCGCTGTTTAGTATATAGTAAAATTTGTTGCAATATTCTACATGTAGCACATTGTATATAGAATAAAAAGCTTTTGACGATAAAAGCTTTATTAAGTGTTCATGTTGTTCTTTGTAACGTCTTGGTTACGGCTCTTTGGTGTTAACCATTAAGAATATAGCATATTCACACTAGCTCTTCGTCTAACAACAGATCACTTTGTAGCGGGCTATATGAAGTTGATATTGATTTTAAACAGAGGGTGGACCTTTCCAGTTTCCAGGTTTTCGGCAGTTAGGAAATTAAGTCCTTTATATAATGGCAGTAGCTGTATTATTGAGCCACTCCAATGACTGTATACCGTTTTCCTGACAATAGAAGTCAATATGGTCTTCATAACTGGGTTGTCCAGGTACCAGCTAGCCTCCTTTAGGTTATACTTCCGTAGCATGTGCTTGATAACAATGAACCAGCTAGTGCTCTCGTTGTTTTTTTATCAGTAGTTGGCGTCATGCTAGCGATTTTTCTACGCTGCTTTCTAGCTGTTTGCAAATGTTGTTAAATAGGTCTAATGCTCGGATATGCAGTTGAGCTTCAATCGGTAGTATTCCTGTTAAAGGAGAACGAAACCATCCAGATATTTAATTAAAAATCAAAAGTATAATTGTTTTCATGTAATGTTCATATCAAACAAAGATAATATTTCATCTCCTTAAAAAGTATACGGGGATTCAGAAAACGAATTTTGAATTTCCCGCCTTATAATAGGATTATACATCTTGTGGAACTCTCTAGTATTGAAGAACACATAAAGTATATTGTATCCGGATTATATGACGACAATCCATCTATTAAGGTTAACAAGTGAATAGCTGATGGACAAATAATACGCTACAAATGTTGAATACACTTCAGAGTAAAAACACAAATAGAAATCCTTAAAATGTTTCACGTCATTTATAAATTGATACTTGCTTAAACTTATAATTAATTTCTACTAATATTAACCACATAAAAAACGTGACCAAAAGGGGGGGGGGGTGGCCAGTAATGCCATTTATACTCTTTATAAAATTAATTAGAGAAGACTTTATCTGAAGAAAATGTGTGTGGTAATGATTAATTTCAATAGTTCCTTCAGTTGAACCGATAATTTGTTTTTACGAAAATCGAAAATCTTGACAAATATTGCATTGTGATAGGTATACATGAGGACTCACAATTAAACATTGAAAGCTGATGAAGCATCAGCGATTGAATGTTGTTGACTACGTCATTTCTTCTTTTGAACACTCAGGTTCAAAATTATATGCAACTAACCCCATTTCATTAGAATTTCTATCCATTACGGAATTCCAAAAATTATACTATTGTTTTGATACAGTTCAACAGGTAAATGGGAATGGATCAAGTGACGTCACTGATGACGGAAAAATGGCAGCCTGCATGTTTTGCGGGAAATTTAAAATTAATAAGATATAAACGTGCTTTAAAATCAGCCCCTTGTAAAATTTTCATAAATTACGTCATATTTTTATTTTTTCATTATACCCCGCTCCCCGAAGGGGGGGGGTACTGTTTTACCTCTGTCCGTCTGTCCGTCCTTCCATCCTTCCATCCTTCCGTCCGTCCAAGATATGTTTCCTCGCATTTTTCTCAGTAACTGTTGATGGCAGTAATTTGATATTTGGTCACAAGCATCATATAGGTATACCATATTGTGGGTAGCGCTTTTGGACCCATCAGATTCCTACTTCCTGTTTGCCGACTTTGTTGATTTTTATACACATTGAACATATATGCTAATTTTTCGTCGCATTTTTCTCAGCAACTATTGATGGCAGAAATCTGATATTTGGTCACAAGCTTCATATAGGTACCCCATATCGTGGGAAGCGTTTTTGACCCGTCAGATTCCTACTTCCTGTTTGCCGAAGAGCGGGGGTATCATAGATGAGCATTAGCTCACAGTTCATCTTGTTAGTTCTAGATTCTGTAAAACCAAAATCAAAAGTTGGTTTCGGTCTCCTTTAAGATGTTCCCTGTTATGTCAGCCACGCATGTCGGTAACGATATTATTTGCTTCAGGAATTTTAGCTCACCTTGCCAAAGGCAAGCTGAGCTTTTGCCATCACTTGGTGTCCGTCGTCCGTCGTCTGTTGTCTGTCGACTGTCGTCCGTTATCTTTTCATATTTTAATATTCTCCTCTGAAACTCCTCAGCCATATGAACTGAAACTTGGTTGGAAGCATCTCTGGAATGTCCTCTATAAAGATTGCTAATTATGTCCCGATCCATTAACAAACATGGCCGTCACAGGCAATTATTGCTTCTGATTGACCAATTTTTTTTAATCTTCTCCTCTGAAACCGCTTAGCCAAATGAATCGAAACTTGGCAGGAAGCATCTATGGAAGGTCCTCTATAAAGATTGCTAATTATGTCTCCCCTTCGAACAAAGTAAGACATATTGTTTTATTCTGATTTTTTTCCACTTCCGATTCTTCTGCTTCCGCTTCTTCTGCTTCTTCTCAGCAAAGCTTGTCCGGACCATATCTTTTTTGTCTTTCCAGATAGGTCAATTATATTTGGTATGTGGGTACATGGTCATAAGGTGGTGTTGAGCGTACCGACATTCGTGGGACCTTGACCTTGACCTTTGACCTCAAGGTCGAATAATTGTTTTTTAGATAGTATCATTCAATTCATAATGTGTAACTTATTGTTGTACAGATGGCCGCATTAAAGGCAGATTGTCTACCACAATCGTATTTTTTTCATGCCCAACATTATTGTCGTTTTCCATACTGAACCTTCATAAAATGAAGATTAAGCACTGAATTATTGGCGAATACACTACGAAAAGTAGTTTTTTCGATTTAGAAAAGCTCACCATCGTTACTGGAAGCTAATTAATTATGCACTGACCTGAGGGAGGCCAGATCTATTTTTATGCCAGCAACCCGGGTGCTGCAGCATGTGGTGTTTGTTTACATTGCAAACACGGCCGTTTTATGCTACTGATTGACAATAATTTACTGTTGCCAGGTGCCAAATTACATATATTGAATAATATCTACCGAAAATGAGCATAGGCATCATCATAAATTCATAAAATATGAAAAACGATTGAGAAAAGAAGGCAACATGCCTCGGCTTACCTATCAAGCAAAATCTTTGCCACTTGGACGCGTAGCACTTCCTTCAGTTCGTTCCAACGTTCCAACTGATCCACTACATATATCCTGCATTTATTCCATTTGGAAGATGATGCACTTCTATTCCTCTTTCTCTCTCAATCCGTCTAAGTCCATTTTCTTCCACGCATTGATACTCTCTTTTGCCAAAGAACCACATGTTGTGTATTGTTTTTAAGCAGTGCGCATGCTCAAGACGAGCTCACATAGACGGTCATATGAATAGAGTCGGGTTAAATTTAATTCTTGTCATCATGAACAATAATTCCGATAACGATAGTTTTGGGTCTTTTTTGTCAACAAAAAAAACACAAATCGTATTTTTTTGCAGCATAACTGTTTAATGATAGCTTAAGCAAATCATTTACGACAATAATCTTGGGTATGAAAAAAATACCATTGTGGCCGACAATATGCCTTTAAGGGGAGACATAAGTTTTAGGTATCTAAAACAGTTCTTCCTAGTTTCATCTTGAACTGTTAACAAACATGGCTGCCACAGGCGATCGTTGTTTCTGTTTTGATTGATTTCTTAAAACAAATTGTAATGTTAAAAGGGAGATAACTCTAGTTTGAATATAGATACATTTTACATCTATTCAAAATGCAGTTATCTCTGAATTGAATTACAGACACATATGCCTCTAAAACCCCTCAACCAAGTGAACTGAAACTTGGTAGGAACGATCTATGAAAGGTCTCTACAAAGATTGCTCATTTCGTCCTGATCCGTTAACGAACATGGCCGCCAAAGGCAACGCTTGTTTCTGATCAAAAAAAAATCTTCTCTTGTGAAACCGCTTGGCTAAATGAACCGAAACTTGGTAGGAGGCATCTATGGGCGGTTCTCTATAAAAAGTGCTCATTTCGTTCCGATCCATTAACACACATGGCCGCCACAGGCAATTCTTATTTCTGATTGGTCGATTTCTAACAATATTCTCCTCTGAAACTGCTTGGTCAATTGATCCGAAACTTGGTAGGAAGCATCTATGGAAGATTCTCTATAAAGCTTGCTCATTTTGTCCTGATCCATTAACAAACATGGCCACCACAGGCAATTCTTGTTTTTGATTGGTCGATTTCTAAAAATCTGCTACTCTGAAACAGCTTCGCCAAAATGAGCCGAAATTTGGTGGGAAGCACCTATGGAAGGTTCTGTATTAAGTTTCCTCAAAGCAGAATGAAAGGTGAGCGACACAGGCTCAGCTCAGTGCTGAGCCTCTAGTTTATATTTTCTTCCACCTTTGCTGTCATGTTTCCTTTGAGTGAAGTGGTTCTGATGATTCCTAGGTGTGTAGCACTCTCCACTGATGGCATGTTGTTGAGGTCAATGGTAAAGTTCAAGTTGTTGGATTCCTGTTTACGCTGTTTGTGGGAGATGTTTAGGACTACACTTTTGTTGGTTGTAATTCGTACCCACTAAGCCTTCCATATATGCGTAATCGTATGCCATGTATATGAGTATTTGTACTTGATCTTGTTCTTCGCTGACTAGTGCAATGTCGTCTGCACATGCTGTATTATTGACACTTATATTTTCTATTCTATATCCAATCCCAGTTGTTTCGTGCATATTAAGAAGTTGATGGATGTAGAGTTTGCATAGGTTAGTACTAAGTATACCCCCTTGTCGGTCTCCTTGGTTTACTTGAAATAGTTGTGAGATATTTCATTCCCATTTGATTACACTTTTGGCGTTTTCGTGCAGGTCTTTAATCAATCCCCAATGTCCATCATCAATGCTCGCCAAGAATACACTTCGAACCATGTGGCTATGTATGACTGTGTCAAATGCCGCTTTCGCATCCAGAAGTACCAGGTGCAGGATTGCATTGTTGTCCTTCGATTCCCTATAACTTTCTTTTATTGGTAAGACTGAGTTCATTGGAGATGACCATGCTGCGAAGCATCTTTGTCTTTTATTTTGTGTTTCTAGTATACAATTATTCGTTCGGCATTTGATGACAGTTTCCACGATCTTGTCTATAACTGGCAACACAGTTATCCACCTGTAGTTGATAGCTTGCTGCCTTGTTCCCTTATTTTTAAATACTAGTGTTAAAAGGCCCATCTTCAGAGATTCCGATATGCTTCTGTGTTTAAAGATACATCCTACGAGTGCAACAAGAAGTTTCTCCATATCAGATCCTGCATAGATGGTATGCTCTATCGTTAGCCCATGGTAGTCTACTGACAGTCCATTGTTTAGGGAATGGATAGCGTTTGTTATTTTATCAGAGGCTACGTTTTTGATGTTGCTATGCTGAACTAGCTTATTTATTATGTGAATATTTTCTTCAACCAAGTTGTGGTATGTGCTATCTATACGTGTCTTCTGGTTGAATGTGGCAAGACTGCTAAAATGTTCTTGAAATCCATCAATGATATTTTCACTCTCAATGTAGTTTTTCCCATTGACTTCCAGTTCCATGATCATGTCATTTCCTTGTCTCCTGTTCTTACGTACCAGTTAATGAAACATTTTGGTACCTTTTGTCCTTGTTTCTAGGATATTTTCCCTTTCCTCATTTCTCAATTTAACTAGCTCAATTGGTACTGCACGTCTGAATTCCTTTTCTGCTTGCTTTTTCTCCCTAAGCATTATGTTGTTTTTGTCGTTAGGTTTTCCATTCTTTATATTTTTGCCTTGCCGTTTTTAATAATAAGCGGATTTCAGGTGTCCATACTTTTAATTTCGGTTTGGCGTTATATGTTGCCTTTGCTGATGATATGAGGGTAGTTATTTCTCTCAGAAGTTCATAGTTTTAATATGGCTTGTTCTATTGGTGTTTCTTTCATATTTTCGTTTACTTGGAGACTGCTATTATTTTGTTTGCGGTTGACTTCTGCATTTTTATGTTTGAAATTGGATGGTGATCAGACGTATTCTCTGGCATATCGTGTAATACTTGTTTTCTTTGGAACTCCCCATCTGATAGATTGTGCAGGAAATAATCAATTTCCGATGATTCCTGTCCTAGTGAGTTAACAAAAGTTTTTGCCTTATTGTCATACTTTAGGCAGCACTCGTTGATGAAGTCTTGCAGGTAGAGATTGCGTTTTGTACTTGTTGGTTCATTCAGATCTTCGTTGATATCTCAACCTATGATAATTATATGGGTTTCATTGTATTTTTGATGGAGCTCATATAATTGGTCAATTCCTTCTTGGTATTCTGCGATATGGTTTTTACTCCCCTTTGCTGGTACACGTAGGCATACTGATGTTAATAATATGTTTAAGTTACATCTTTCCTTGATTTCTACGCACTGTATCCTTTCTGACCCTAAATCTATTGGTTTTATCATGTGGTCAATATCTTTTTTCTATAAGATGGCAACTCCTCTGTATCCTCGAGGCATGCATATTGGCAGAATCAAATCATTTTTATCAACTCCCTTGCCTACATAGTTTATATGCTCATTAATTTCATCAAGTAGATGCAGCTGTGTTTGGAACAGCCAATGCTCCTGAATGAAGATAATATCATTAAATTGTAGTAATATATGTATTATGGTAGCTATGACAGATGACGCCATTTTGACGTCAGATTTTCCATTCACAACAAATGAAAGCCGTTTTTATATTTCCCCAACCGTTTCAGTGTAAAGATTTGATGTAGAAAAATACATCACAACAAAAAACCGTAACCGACAGTTTAATTATGTCAAGTTTGATAGAATAACAAGCAGCCGATTAATTTTTACAGCAGTATAAATATACGATCTGAGCGATTACTGACTATTTCGTGTGACGTCCGGTTCACAATTCCAACGTACTGAGCCGTTTTGACCCTATTTCAACACATTTTCGGTAAATGAGCCACTTGCCATATTCATTTGACATATCGGTCATTAAACAGCCGAAGTTTTGTAGTTTATTCTCATATAGTTTTCCTGTCAATTATTTCTAAAAAAAACGAGTAAAAAGGTAAAACAAAATAAAATTCGTTCGATTTTGTTAACATGTTCCCGATGGAATTTCGTAACGAAAACAATATTATTTGAAAGCTGAGAATCTCGACTTCAAAATCCATTTTATGATGCAAAACTAAGCCACTTGGCTCAGTTACCGGCAACGACAATTAGGAACAAGAGATGTCACTTCTGTTTCTAGGAACGCCAAGATAACGTTACAATATGGAACGTCACAATTTAACGGAAAACAAACAACTGGAACGAGGATTTATTGGTCCACAAATTTTTATATTTTTACAGTTGAATGAGATCAAGGGCAGTTGAAGACTCTCTGGTTTCTCTGCGCCTGTGTTTTCTATTACATACGGTTTAGATTGAGGCTTTGCAGGGCTAAACAAGGCTGTTGTGTTGGAGTTTGCACTATGTTTCTATTGCCTTATTGTCCTCGATTATATTGAGGTATAGAGTCTGATGCGGTATTTGACCACATTTGTTGGCGTTGAACAGCAGAGTAGTCTATGTTTTGCCTATCTCTTCTATATCTTGGTATTTGCATGGAAGCAGGGGCATTGTAACGCAGTTCTTGCTGTTTTGCTATCTGTAGGTTGGCTGATCTTTTGTAGCTCAATTGTTGCCCAGTAAGATTGTGTACCATGGATTGTGCTATTTGAGCCATATTCTCCTTTTGGCTATCATTTAGGATCTTTTTGGTTTGCCTACTTCTGCTTGTCTTTGGTGTTTCTGTATTTGGTTGTGGGCTATCACCAAAGAGTTTAATTTTGTCAAGCTGTTTATCCATTTCGTCTAGTACAATGTTTGAGAATTTTGTATGGAGAATTGCTAGTTTCTTATCTAGTTCTTGTTTCATTTTATAATAGATATCCTGACTACTAGTTGGTGGTGGTACCGGCTCGTTTCTCCCCGATTACCTGTTAGCCCCGGAAAGTGAGTCGATTTGCCCCACTTAAGCGCTATTAAATAACAATAGATGAAGTCTTTTTCGGCAATTTTTTGATAATTATTTATTTATTAGTTGTATGCAAAACAAATTACATAAAAATAAAATAAAAATAATAGAAATATGATAAAGAACGGAGTTAACATCAACATTATAATATTTAATAATTATTGGTCAATTATTACTTAATTGATTAAACTGCAAAAAAATAAATAAAGAGAAATTCATAAAAAAAATTGAAAATTGTAATTATTTTTATTCTTTGATCTGTCGATGACTAATTCGACCGTACGATTTACCACACACTACCACACAAGAAATCATATACAATTAGACAATAATGTAAAAAACCAATAAACTGTAAAGTTCAGAGACGTTATGTCCGACTCGGTATAAATTGTATATAAAAAAGACTAATAACTGCTGGTACAGAATATTAAAAACACTAAACAAACCCTACATCAGCGTCCATGTATAAATAAAAGAACACTTACAACAGCAACAAAAACAAACAAACAAACAAGCAAACAAAATAAAAAACAAATAAAGCAAAAACAAAAATAAAAACAAACAAACAAACAAAGACAAATAAAAGGATATTAATGTACCAATGGTATTTTTAACGAGTGTATGTTTAGCATGCAGTCTAGAAAATTGCACGAATGGAAATGAAAGATGTTTTTTCTAAGAGAATACCAGTTAATAGAAAATGCGTCATAAACATAATCAGCAAATAAGCAATCAAAATATAAACAATTCTGAATGTATTACTGTAAAATTGGTTACAATCTATCCAGAAATGACTTCACAATAATTCTTTTGAAAAAATATGGTATTGTTGATTATATAGGGATGTTTTTACATGTTGCAATACGCTTGGCAGAATACTGTAATAAGAAGCCATGCAGAACAAACAATCCTTTCCTACTAATTTATTACGGTATTGTTCAAAGAAATTGTAGGTGTCAAACGATGAAAGTGAAGCCAGACATAATATTAAACACATCAAGAAAGCATGTTAATTATGGGGAAGACAACAATAAAGTACCAATGAACAAGCCTTACAACATCCAAAATACGAATATTTGCAATGGTATTCTCCATATTTAATTTTTTAAGGCACTATCAATAAATGAGGGCGAAACGACCCGGGGCGAAACGACCCGGGGCGAACGGGAATAGGGGCGAAACGACTCGCGGGACGAACCGGATTCGGGGCGAAGCGACCCGAATTCGTTGTTGGTTGCACGTGTTGTGTGTAGGCGGCGCTGCTAGGTGGTTGTCCGACTCCAGCCTTTTTTTGAGTAGTTTAACAGTTTGTTCTAATTCAAAGTTCCTTGATTCGAGCTGTTGGCATCGTGTTTCTAGCACCATTTTCTCATTTCGGATCTCTAATAGAGATTTATCTTTAACTTTTAGCTGCTCTTCGACTCTTTTTACTTTGATTTCTCTTTTTCTTAGCTCGCTGAGGTTAAGCTTCGTAAGATCATTCAGGTTTTGTTCTTTGGTTTTCGGTGTTCTGGATTTAGGTGTTGGCCTAGGATTGGTTGGTAGTTTTGTTGTAGTTGATGCCAGCTTAGGTAATGCATTTTCTTGACTTTTTTCATCATCTCTATGAGGGATTTCAGTCGTTAGATTTTTGCTAACATTTTCTTGCGATTTTAGTTCTTGGATTATAGTACAGGCTATGCATATATACGTTCGTCTACTTCAGTCATATATTTGTTGTGGCAGTTGTTATTGCACTCTTTACATATATCTCAGTTTGGATCTATTAACATAGTGTCGCATACTGCACAGTTCTGCTCTGGCTGGCGGATAGTTTGTATTTCATTACCCTCCTTGTTGCGGACTTTCATAACTTCGGTTTCTTCTTCTAGAGGTTACTGAGCATGGGTGTGACTCTGTGTGCACCTCTCTAATGCTAGGAGAATAAATTTTACTTTACCACATAGCTTGCATTCGTAGAACCCATCTCCGCTGGAGTTTTCTGCTATTTGTGAATCTCCTGCTCAGTTAGTTTCTGGCATTTGCAGTGTACCCAATGATTTCCAGTTTCTCAAAAAGTACTCCTCGTTCTACACTTTTTGTGGCATTTGATGTATGTTTCTTTATTATCTTCTGAATTTAGTTGTTCATTCCTCTTGTTTCCTTTGGCCATGTCATTGTCATTGGCTAAAATATTTTGTAGTTGGTTACCAAGTTGCCTGTTTAATTCTTCTATACCCAATCCTTTGACACCTTGTTCATGTTCGTGTAACACCTTCAAGTACAATTTTGTGTATACTAGGACTATCCTTGGCAATAAAATGGTTAGCACTATTACCATTGACTAGAAGTCGGCTGGTTGTGTTGTATATATTGATTGTGTAGCTAAGGTTGTTCAGTATTACTTTAATTATGTGTTGCACAATTGTTGCTTGTGATTTATCGGTTATTTTACTGATGTTTGCTTGTCCTATGATATCAGGCAAGTTTGCAAAGTAGTTTAGAGTTGTCAATCCAAGTAGTTCAAATGTTACTGCATCTGCTGTTAGTACAATTCCACCATTTGTATATTTGTATTCTACTTTGAGATGTCTCTTAGTCGCCTCAAGTCTCTTATGCAGAGCCTTTGTGATATTCAGAGCATAGATTTTCATACAGTCCTCTTTATTGACCTGTTCTAGCACAGGATTTATTTGTTGCTACTACGTCTAAGGAAGACATGATCATTATTTGAAAGTTCCCTTGTTATCTGTTAACAAAATTCATAAATATATTTGGTGTTTCAACAACGTGGTTTTGTCATCCCATGCCTTGTGATCCACACCAAATATGTGTTCTGGTTGTTTAGTGCCAACAGTCTATCAGAATTTGGGTAGATATTTCAGCAAGCCAAGCTTTGGTCAAGATCGATTTTGGATGTATTGCGTTTAAGTAAAGCTGGTAATTGATGTACTGCTTACGTTGTTTGTTCTTGTCTCTTTTTACATGTTTTGCTTGCTGTTAGATGTAAGTTGAGTAATGGAGATCGCACATTAATGGAAGAATTTAGGTCCTGTATTTGTGTACTTAAATCTACTATTTGTTGGTGTAATTCTTGGTCATGGTTTATACGGTCTTCAGTTGGTGACTTTTTACCATGAATGTTCTATTTAGTTATTGAATAATGAGGAATTTCAATAAAGGTTATTTCTTCAATTCTTCCAATACGTGTTTCGATGTTTCAGAATGCTGGGTGGTTAGGGATATTGTACCGTCTTTATTCTTGGTCCGAAGCCAAATATATAGATGTATGTTTCCTAATTCATTTATTTTGCTTTTAATGTTTTTCTCTAGCCAGTGCAGGGAATTTTTTATGTTGGTTCCTCTTTTGTTCCACCAGACAATTTGGCGGTCTTCTGGGTGGAGGACTTGATCCTTTAGGTAGTCACCTTCGCTGTCAGATAATATGACGTGTCGCAAAAACCTGTTTCCTACTGTTGGAGATCTCTGGGTTTGCATTTAATCTCGGATTTTCTATTCCGACATGTACTGAAGGAGTGGAACACACGTCGCGGTTGGGAGAACGACTGTGAATGTGTATTTATAAATTTAATGAGTTGTTAATTATATCTATAGAGTTTATATTGTTCTGGAAAGGAAATATTTCTATGTTTTGGTCTTTTTTCCAAGATGGTGGCAGACCCGGGTGGGCGGGAAGACTGTTGTGATTCACCGAAACGTTAGTTAATATTGTCTGTGTGGGTAATTTGTAAGACTTTAGCTTTAACAAAGTTCTAGTGCCTATATCCTCTACTTATTTGGACTATTATGTCCCCTTTCATCAATAAAAACTTCGATTTTGTACAGGAGCTCCAAAGCCAACCTCCTCCATTAGAGCCTCACTTTCAAGTCCATGTAAACGAATGAATATTATTCTGGCATTCCGCGGTTAACTATTGTGGCCAGACGCCACGGCGATAATGTAGTTCTGCTATTTATGTCGTTTTAAATGCTACATATAGTAGAATTATGTATTTAATTAATCATCATTTTGACTATAGAAATAAAATAAAAAATAATAAAAACGATATAGTTTAGCTAATATTATCACTATTCTTCTTTTCTCAATCGCGGCGATTTGCAGGTCGATATGAAGAAAAGAAGCCATAATCTACTATTTACATAGCTTTAAGTGTTATTTATATGAAAATCTGGATTTAATAATCATTTTCTGTACTTTATTACATTTTTGTTATTATTTAAAACGATATATTTTAGCAAATAGGAGCTTTGTTCTTCTTTTTCCAATCGCGACGATTTGCAGGTTTACATGAAGAGAAGAATCCATAATCTACGTTTTACATAGTTTTAAGTGTTATTTATATGAACATCAGGATTTAATAATCATTTTCTGTACTTTATTACAAAAAACATTATTTAAAACGATATATTAGAGCAAATATTATCACTGTTCTTCTTTTCCTAACCGCGGCGATTTGCAGATCGACATGAAGAAAAGAAGCCATAATCTACGTTTTACGTAGTTTTAAGTGTTGCTTATATAAAAATCTGGATATAATAATCATCTTCTGTTCTTTATTGCAAAAACAATTATTTAAAGCAATTATTAATGCAAATATTATCACTGTTCTTTTTTTCCCAATCGCGGCGATTTGCAGGTCGACATGAAGAAAAGAAGCCATAATCTACGATTTACTTAGTTTTTTACGTAATAAAGTACGAATTTTGAATATCTAACCTTCGCATATATTAAATATGAGAACTATGATTTCATGTCACAGAAATGAGAAAATATAAATTATTTGCTTAAAAGTAGCTTCGGTAAACATTTTCTAAATCATGGTGGATTACGTCCGCTTTCCCATAGCTTCATTTTTATTTGTAAAGTTTCTATAAAACGAAATGGACTACTATGAAAAATTACTATCAAAATACTTCATGAGTACGATAGATTTCAGTAACCACGATATCGGCATTTTCATAAAAGACACGTTGCAAAAATATGCGGGTGCCATACTGGGTATGCATATAGGACGATTATTCAAAATGGCAAGTCGATTTCAGCTTCGTGTAATTATCACACATTTGTAAATGTTTAGTCATTTTGATTACGTAATTAAATATATGTTACCTCTATTTAATTGACGTGGGTCATAGACAGGTCAGGGCAGAAGCTAATGATAAATTTAATGATACATTTTATGCTTTCAAACAATTTTATGCGGCGAATTGCTCTAAGAAAAGAATTGTCAAAATTAAAATGCATTCGTCAATTACGAAAATGACAAGCGCTGGCTGAATCATAGTAATGAATCATTATAGTACCTGAAAGTTACCCCCTCAATTGCAATCGCAATTTTGCAAGTTTTTAAACGGGTGAAATTCGTAGCTCTGTGGTCACAAAAAAGACCATAAGAGCAACGGGACCACAGCTAATATGTTGCCTAAATGTGTATTCTAAGCAGGGCCTCCGAGAGAAATTTTACAAGGCGGACAAGACCGATTTGGAAAGCTGAGACTCCTCTCAAAATAGAGGATTTTAGGTCCAATTAAACCACTGGTCAACTTTCATGAATGTGTTATTTCTTGCACAGCAGAATGTCTAGATAACATATCCTTTATACAAAGCAGCAACATATATAATTCAGAAGTCTAAGTGAATCTTACATAATTATTTTTCTAAATAAACTAAGAATAGTTGAAAATGCAAAAAAATAAATAAAATAAAACATATATGGCTAAGGATATGGGGCCCTTCAGAGATTCACAGGCCCCTTCTTTGCTCTCTGGGCTTCAGATGGATGTACCGGCTGAACCCCTCTCTCATGGAGCCTGATTCTAAGGATGGATAAATTTTTGCCCTTTTCAATTTAAATTCCCATTTTCAATATTACAGTCTACATACAAATACATATCAGAATGTGAAGAAAATGTCTTCCTAGTTTCTATTAAGATATGTTAGATTACTTTATATGATACAAACTAAAAGTATAAATTAGTCTGTGTTACCTTGTTTGAAATGAAGATTGATAGTACGTCCTTTGCATCAATTTGTAAAAAAAATTTAATCTTGAAAAAAAAAAAATATTAGATAATTTGATGTTCAATACATATGATGTTGTCATAAAATATACTGTCAAATGGTAAAACTCCATTGAATATCAACCAAACATTTTATCAAGTGAAAAAGTAATAGTATAGTGTATATATTTATTGCACAGTGCTGTTTGTAGAGGTTTAGTTCGTATTGTATATGCTTAGTGCTCTTAAAATGCATAATGCAAAAGGAATGTTGGAGTTTGACACTTTGATCATGAGTTGTTTATAATATTTGTAATTTCTAATTACTTTCAAAAGAATTTGAATTCCTAATTACAATGTGTAATGATTTCTAAGACTTCAGTATTGGTTTTTGTTGTACTTATAATGATATACAATAAGAAAGCTATAAAATAAACCAATATTAATGTGTGGCAATTGTTTCCTATACACTTAACATTTTCATAGCAGAATAGCCAGTTTAGCATTGTTATTATTGCTAATGTTTTTCGTGGATAGATTTTAAAATATATTATGATTTTTTGTATTTATATATCTAGCATATTACAAACAGTATTTCATTAAGGATCGTTTTCTGTCTGAAATGTGATATTTTTATAATCTTTTTCTCTTTGAAACTACCTGTACGATTAGTGCTTATCATCACTGAAGTTGTGGGTTCCAATCCCGGTCATGGCTAGGAGTACTTTATACAACATTATGTGATAACGTTTGTCAGTGACTTGTGAAAGGTCGGTTGTGTACTCTGGGTACTCCGGTTTCCTCAAACCAATCAAACTAACCGCCACGATATAGCTGAAATATTGTTTGAAAGTGGCGCTATACACCATAATCATAGAAATAAGATTAGTGAATATTTTCCGTGAAATATTATTATACCATTATGTCATCTTTTTACCTGTGATAATAAAATCTCTGATAATCCTGCAGCTGCTCCATTGCCACCTTTTAGCTACATGCCACTCAGACGAGGTGGACTGGTACAACGTTGTGTGATAAAGTTTGTCGGTGACTTGCGGTAGGTTCGTGGTTTTCTTCCGAATCTCCGATTTTCTCCAGTAATAGTATTCCAACTGGAAAAATCTGACCCATGGTGTCAATAATTATGTCTCTCCTTCGAACGAAGGGAGACATATTGCTTTAGTCTGATTTTTTCCTCCGATTCTTCTTCTGCTTCTTCTCAGAGAAGCTTGTCCGGACGATCACTTTTTTCTCTTTCCAGATAGGTCAATGACCTTCGTGGGACCTTGACCTTTCACCTCAAGGTCAAATAATTGTTTTTTGAATAGTATTTATTTGGTATGTGGGTGCATGACCATAAGGCGGTGTGTTGCATACCGTAATGACATTCGTGGGACCTTGACCTTTGACCTTATGTTCTTGTCTGGGTCATACAATTACATTTGGTAAATGGGTGCATGACCATATAGGGTGGTATGTCGCGTACCGCAATGACCTTCGTGGGACCTTGACCTTTGACCTTAAGGACAAAAAATTGTTTTTTTAATAACATTTTCTCTTTCGAGATAGATTGCTGTACAGATGGCCGCATTAAGGGGATACATAAGTTTTAGGTATCTAAAACAGTTCACCTAGTTGTTCTATGAATTTGGCTATTATTAATTATTCTTAATTTACTGCTCTTGGTGCTATTTTGTTTTTAAATCAGCAATGTTGGGTCCAAAAAAATGTTGACTTTGCAAACTTATTTTTTTACAGCTTTACCATTCCTAAGCGAAAACATTAAGTTGCATTTAATCTCTAATATTTATGAATTATAACCTTATCAATCAGATCTGAAACATCAAGGTGCCAGTATATGAAACATCGTTAATATTTAAATGTAATTATTTGTCTAAACTGCCATGACATGGAAATATGAAGATGATACATGTATATGTTTGTTGAATGCAGTAAGATTATTGTATGTTTGGAGGTAAATTCAGCATGGCTACAAACATTAGCCTATAGTGAATAACATTTACATATTGACAATTTTGCCATTTAGCCAACTTGCCATATATGTTTTCTTAGTGTTGTTGCTTTGGTGTTGATTCATCACAAACATGACTGCTAAAGGACTAATTGAATAGCTGTACAGATATCTCCTGGTGTCAAAGCCTTAATCTTATTTCCAACACCCATTTAGTTATCCCCCCTCGCCGACGTAGAGTCGGGGGGCATATTAATTTACCCCTGTCCTTCCGTTCGTCCGTTTGTCCGTGCGGATATAGATACATGGTTTTGGAGCTACAGCTTTAATATTTGGTAGGATGTTTATACACATAATGGAGGTGTGCATGTCCACAGGATGTTGATTTTCTTCAAATATTCTCAAAATGACAGGTAGTTGAACTTAGTCATTTCGTTCCTCCGTCCGGATATAGAAACATGGTTTGTCCGGCTATCTCCTCCTACAGTTTTGGAGCTACAGCTTTAATATTTTGCATGATGTTTATTATAGCCTCTGCAAACATAGCTTGGGGGTATATAGGAATCAATCTGTCTGTCTGTCTGTCTGTCCGTCTGTCCGTCTGTACGTCTGTCCGGACCAACTTCCACATCTTTTGTCCGATTTCCACCAAACGTTATGGAATTTAAGATCATGATGTGTGAACTTTGCAGTATAAAGGATTTTATTGTCAATTGCGCTTTTCCCCTGTTATACCGCTTTAGATTTTAGAAATTTTGAGACAATTCAGTATGCACTTTTTCATCGCAAATTCTCCTACATGATTAATCAGAAGTTCATGAAACTTTGCACATTGCAAGATCCTAATATGACGATGTGCACATTAGTAGAATATCCTGGGCCATTGAGTTTTACCCCTGTTATGCTTCTTTGGACTTCGAAATTTTGAGACAATTCAGTATTCACTTTGTCATCGCAAATTCTCCTACATGATTATTCAGAAGTTCATGAAACTTTGTACATTGCAAGATTCTAATATGAAGATGTGCACATTAGTAGTATATCCTGGTCCATCAAGTTTTCCCAGAATTATGAGTGTAAAAGTTGTGTTCCAAATATGCTTTGGCTCAAATAAGATGATGGGGAGGCGGGGGTATTAGTCCCGCGTAGCGGACAGTTAAGTTATTCCATTTATGTATCAATGCGGGACTCCTGTCTCCAGCAGTACCTCTCGTTCACATAATGGAGGTGTACTTGTTTTTACTTTCTTAAGGTCAGGCGGGGGCATCATTTGTGTCTTACAGAGACACTTCATTTTAAGAAAAATCACTCCTAACAAAACAACTCTGTCCATAATTATCAATTGCGGGGCATACTTCTTTTCTAGTGTTTATTTCAAGGCTTTCACATTGTGATTGAAAGGTTAGCCGGTTCACAGTACTTTCAGTGCTTAGATATTAAAGCTGTCTGATCTGATTTATTCTGGGTTTTTGCTTTATTCCTAATGGCCTAAGGGACATCTATTCAATGTCAAAAATTATTTCTGTCTATCTGGATATTTAGAGTTTTGCTACATTGGAAAACCTAATAATTTTTAGCTCACCTTGTCTAAGGCAATGTGAGTTTTTGCAATAACTCTTCACATTTTAATCTTCTCCTCTAAAATGTCTTAGCCAAATGAACAGAAACTTGGTAGGAAGCATCTATGGAGGATCCTCTATAAAGATAGCCCTTTTCTTCCCGATCCGTTAATGAACATGGCTGCCACAGGCAATTCTTGTTTTTTATTGGTTGATTTTTAAAATTCTTCTCCTCTGAAACCACTTTGATCAAATAATCCAAATCTTAGTAGGAGACATCTATGGAATGTTCTCTATAAAGATTGTACATTTCGTCCTGATCTGTTAGCAGACATGGCCGTCATAGGCAATTCTTGTTTCTGATTGGTCGATTTAAACAAATCTTCTCTGAAACCACTTGGCCAAATGGACGGAAACCTTGTAGGAAGCATCTATGGAACATTCGCTATAAAGATTCCACAGTTCGTCCCGATCCGTTTATAAGCATCGCCGCCATAGGCAATTCTTGTTTCTAATTGGTCGGGTTCTAAAAAATATTCTCTGAAATCGTTTGTCCAAAAGAACCGACACTTTGTAGGAAGCATCTATGGAAGGTCCTCTATAAAGATTGCTAATTTTGTCTTGATCCATTAAGAAACATGGCTGCCAAAGACAATTCTTGTTTCTGATTGGTGGATTTAAAAAGAATCTTCTATGAAACCGCATGGCCAAATGAAACGAAACTTGGTAGAAAGCATCTATGGCAGGTCTTCTATGCAGATTGCACATTTTGTCCCGATCCATTAACACACATGGCTGCCACAGGCAATTTTCGTTTCTGATTGGTCAATTTAAAAGAATTCTTCTCTGAAACTGCTAGGCCAAATGAACCGAAACTTGGTAGGAAGCATCTATGGAAGATTGCAATATTTCGTCCCGGTCTGTTAACAAGCATGGCTGCCACAGGCAATTCTGTTTTCTATTTGAAAAATTGTAAATAATTTAATCAAAAATAAAATGTACCTGAAGGACTAGCGACACCTTGCAAATCGTTTGCTAAGAAAATAAACAAAAGCAAAGTTAGAACAAACAAAGCCGAAATGATGCAAATTGCATCTCATTTAGAAGAGGATATCACTGCTAAAAGACAAATATTGTACATATAAACACAATCATATCAAACAAAGCTACAGCGAATTTATTGAGATCTTATTTGAAGGAGAAAGACATGGAAACAAACTCTGAAATGTTTCATGTCGCCAGGCTAGCGGAATCACTCCCCCATTTTTATGTGGATGCACGTACACAAAGTGGAGATTTTTTCAAAACCACAACACAAAAGAAGAAATTTGAAGAGATATATAATGAGAACCTGAGGATAAATCAAAACTGCACAATAATATCTACATGGACCCGTCTACCATTACAGACCTTGCAAATCGTGTTTGAATAAATGTAAGACTATTTTTGTCGAAGAGCCAATAAAAATATGGAATCTATTGCAAAAGACATGTTTGTCATTGGAACATTATGTAATGGGAAAAGGTGGACAAATTAATTTCCGATGAATGTTGGTTCCAAAGTACAACTTATGGCAGCAGACACAAATCTGCCTCGTCAGTTGCCTCAGTCTCAGTGAATATATATCCTAAGCCCGGAATGTCACATTATATACCATATGGGTATATGATAGCCGAATAAAATATATTAAAGAGCTACTTTCACAAGTTTAAATTAAATTACATAATATTCTATGCTTTAAAACGATTTATCCATGTAGTAAAACTTGAAACGTGTGAAAGAAAAATTAAAGAAAAGCTTTAATCTTTTACTGATGAAAATTAATCTCCCCAATTTTCTGAAATAACCCAAACTAAGATTCCTAGATCATCATCGATGGAAAAATATTCAGTGAAATGATATTACAAATATAAAAGCAATATCGCAATGGTATTATAGCATCCAGAGGCTGTTCCGACGAAACGTTTGTAAGTGAGCCAATGTCTAGCAGTAAATCCTTTACTTTTATGTGTTTTTATATAAAACAAATATTCTCCTGATGCTTGCAAGTAGTTTTTTCGATTTCTGAAAATAAGCATGCAATTCTTGTTTATGATTGATCTATTTAAAAAATAAACCTCCTCTGCAACCTCTTGGCCAAATGAACAAATTCTTGGTAGGAAGCATCCATGTAAGGTCCTCTATTCAGATTACTCATTATGTCCCGATCCGTTAATAAGCATGACCGCCCAAAGGCAAATCTTGATTTCGATTGGTCAATTATTTTTAAATCTTCTCCTCTGAAACCGCTTTGCCAATTGAATCAAATATTGGTAGAAAGCATCTATGGAAGGTCCTCTATAATGACTGCACATTTCGTCCCGATCCGTTAACAAACGTGGACGCCACAGGCAATTCTTTTTTCCGATTAAAAAAAATCTTCTTTGAAACCACTTGGCCAAATGAACGGAAACTTGGTAGGAAGCACCTATGGAACATCGCTATGAAGATTGCACAGTTCGTCCCGATCCGTTGATAAGAATTGCTGCCATGGGCAATTCTCGTTTCTAATTAGTCGGGTTCTAAAAAATATTCTCTGAAATCGCTTGTCTAAAAGAACTGACACTTTGTAGGAAGCATCTACGGAAGGTCCTCTATAAAGATTGCTAATTATGTCCTGATCCATTAAGAAACATGGCTGCCAAAGGCAATTCTTGTTTCTGATTGGTGGATTTAAAAAAAATCTTCTATGAAACCGCATGGCCAAATGAAACGAAACTTGGTAGAAAGCATCTATGACAGATCTTCTATGCAGATTGCACATTTCGTGCCGATCCATTAACACACATGGCTACCACAGACAATTCTCATTTCTGATTGGTCAATTTAAAAAAATTCTACTCTGAAACTGCTAGGCCAAATGAACCGAAACTTGGCAGGAAGCATATGTGGAAGGTCCTTTATGAAGATTACTCATTCTCTCCTGATCCATTAATAAGCAGGCAATTCTTGTTTCTGATTGGTCGATTTAAAAAATAAACCTTCTCCTCTGCAACCTCTTGGCCAAATGAAGAAAATCTTGGTAGGAAGCATCCATGTAAGGTCCTCTATTCAGATTACTCATTCTGTCCCGATCCGTTAATAAGCATGACCGCCAAAGGCAAATCTTGATCTCGATTGGTCAATTTGTTTTAAATCTTCTCCTCTGAAACCGCTTTGCCAATTGAATCAAATATTAATAGAAAGCATCTATGGAAGGTCCTCTATAATGACTGCACATTTCGTACCGATCCGTTAACAAACGTGGACGCCACAGGCAATTCTTTTTTCTGATTGGTCGATTTAAAAAAATCTTCTCTGAAACCACTTGGCCAAATGGACGGAAACTTGGTAGGAAGCATCTATGGAACATCCGCTATAAAGATTCCACAGTTCGTCCCGATCCGTTTATAAGCATGGCCGCCATAGCCAATTCTTTTTCTAATTGGTCGGGTTCTAAAAAATATTCTCTGAAATCGTTTGTCCAAAAGAACCGACACTTTGTAGGAAGCATTTATGGAAGGTCCTCTATAAAGATTGCTAATTTTGTCTTGATCCATTAAGAAACATGGCTGCCAAAGGCAATCTTGTTTCTGATTGGTGGATTTAAAAAGACATTTCTATGAAACCGCATGGCCAAATGAAACGAAACTTGGTAGAAAGCATCTATGGCAGATCTTCTATGCAGATTGCACATTTTGTCCCGATCCATTAACACACATGGCTGCCACAGGCAATTTTCGTTTCTGATTGGTCAATTTTAAAAAAAATCTTCTATGAAACCGCATGGCCAAATGGACCGAAACTTGGTAGGAAGCATCTATGGAAGATTGCAATATTTCGTTCCGGTCTGTTAACAAGCATGGCTGCCACAGGCAATTCTGTTTTCTATTTGAAAAATTGTAAGCAATTTTATCAAAAAAAATGTACCTGAAGGACTAGCGACACCTTGCAAATCGTTTGCTAAGAAAATAAACAAAAGCAAAGTTAGAACAAACAAAGCCGAAATGATGCAAATTGCATCTCATTTAGAAGAGGATATCACTGCTAAAAGACAAAATATTGTACATATAAACACAATCATATCAAACAAAGCTGCAGCGAATTTATTGAGATCTTATTTGAAGGAGAAACACATGGAAACAAACTCTGAAATGTTTCATGTCGCCAGGCTAGCGGAATCACTCCCCCATTTTTATGTGGATGCATGTACACAAAGTGGAGATTTTTTCAAAACCACAACACAAAATAAGAAATTTGAAGAGATATATAATGAGAACCCGAGGTTAAATCAAAACTGCACAATAATATCTACATGGACCCGTCTACCATTACAGACCTTGCAAATCGTGTATTTTTGTCGAAGAGCCAATACAAATATGGAGTCTATTACAAAAGACATGTTTGTCATTGGAACATTATGTAATGAAAAAGGTGGAAAAATTTATTTCCGATGAATGGTGGTTCCAAAGTACAAATTATGACAGCGGACACAAATCTTCCTCGTCAGTTGCCTCAGCCTCAGGGAATATATATCCTAAGCCCGGAATGCCACATTAGATACCATATGAGTATAGGATAGCCGAATAAAATATATTAAAGAGCTACTTTCACAAGTTTAGATTAAATTACATAATATTCTATGCTTTAAAACGATTTATCTATGTAGTAAAACTTGAAACGTATGAAAGAAAAATTAAAGAAAAGCTTTAATCTTTTACTGATGAAATTAATCTCCCCAATTTTCTGAAATAACCCAAACTAAGATTTCCCCATCATCATCGATGGAAAAATATTCAGTGAAATGATATTACAAATATAAAAGCAATATCGCAATGGTATTATAGCATCCAGAGGCTATTCCTACGAAACTTTTGTAAGTGAGCCAATGTCTAGCAGTAAATCCTTTACTTGTATGTGTTTTTATAATGCTTGCAAGTAGTTTTTTCGATTTCTGAAATTAAAAGAATTATCGTGATTTTATTTTTTTTGTAATATGGTAGTTGATACAAACGATACCCTTCTGACGAAAATTGTTTTTGTTTGTATCCATGACAACTCAATTGCTGATAGAATACTTTTTATTTGTTACAAGGAATGGAGAAAGTATCAAGCGTGTCGTGTGGCATTTTGTTTTAATTATCTCAATGAACTGAAACAGAAAATGTTAATTTTATTAGAATTTAGGACGAAATTTTTTTTTTTTATTTTGACAATAAAACTAAATTCTTGATCAACAGATCCCTTCAATTTGAATGTCATCTTAAATAGAGAAGATAAAATATCAGGTGTGTCGTGTTGCATCTTGCTTTATTCGTGTGATTGAACTGAATCAGATCATGTTATTTGTGTCAAGATTGTTACGGCAAATGATTTTTAATGTAATTATGACAACTGAATTGTTTATAAAATACTTTTGTAATATAAAGTTGTGTTGTTTGTGAAGATTCAATGACAAAATGTCTGTTATTTACTGAGAAATTGTTTGTGATTAAATATTGTTTTATATTTATTGTTTTAGGGTAACACACCTCTTCACAGAGCAGCAAAGTGTGGCACAGCAGAGGTAGTAGACCTTCTGTTAAAGTCAGTAATGAACAATAATGTAATTAAACCCTCAGTAAAACTAAGACACTCAAATATTAAACTCTTCACAAGACGTGTCCTTTTACTCCTGAAACAGAAAAGGTAGCTGTATGACGCTACAAAAAAAAATATGATTTGATAGCAGCAATTAACAGCTTGAACATACTGATTTGTTACAAGTAATGGAGAAAGTATCAAACGTGTCGTGTGGCATATAGGTTTAATTGTCTGATCAAATAGAATTAGATATTGTTAACTTTATTATATTTGCTATGAAGATTGTTTTTCTATGAATTCATGACAACTGAATTGGTTATGAATAAAGATGTCAGTTAAACAGATGAAACCCTTCATGACGAATGTATTTTTAAATGCAGAAAATAAGATATGAAATGTGTCGTATTGCATTTTGTTTTAATTGTGTGATTGAACTGAATCAGAAGATGTTAATTTTATCAAAATTTCTGACGAAATGTTTTTTTTTTTAATTTTGACAATAAAACTGAATTCTTGATCAACAGATCCCTTCAAATTGAATATCATCTTAAATAGAGAAGATAAAATATCAGATGTGTCGTGTTGCATCTTATTTTAATCATGTGATTGAACTGAATCAGATAATGTTAATTTTATGAACATTTCTGACGAAAAGTTATTTTTAATGTAATTATGACAACTGAATTGTTTATAAAATACTTTTGTAATATAAAGTTGTGTTGCTTATGAAGATTTGATGACAAAATGTATGTTATTTACTGAGAAATTGTTTGTGCTTAAATATTGTTTTCTATTTATTGTTTTAGGGTGACACACCTCTTCACCTTGCAACAATCGGGGACAAGACAGAAGTCGTAAACCTTCTGCTAAAGTCAGGAGCCCCCCTGTGTGTAATGAACAATAAGGTAATTAAACCCTCAGTAAAACTAAGACATTCAAATATTAAACTCTTCAAGTGATGCGTCATTTAACTCATGAATCAAAAAATGCAGAGATTTATGACGTTTCATAAAAAAAAGGATTTGATGGCAGCCATTAACAGCTTGAACAGACTGATTTGTTACAAGTAATAGAGAAAGTATCAAACGAATCGTGTGGCATCTAGTTTTGATTGCCTGATAAAACATAATTAGAAATTGTTCATTTTATCAATATTTGTTACCAAAGTTAAATTTTTTATGAATTCATGACAACTGAATTGTTGATAGATAAAGATGTCAGTAAAACAGATGAAACCCTTCATGACCAATGTATTTTTAAATGCAGAAATCAAAATAGCAGATGTGTCGTGTTCCATCTTGTTTTAATCGTGTGATTCAACTGCATCAGAAAATGTTAATTTTATCAAAATTTCTGACGAAAAATTATTTTTATAAATTTTGACAATAAAACTGAATTCGTGATCAACAGATCCCTTCAAGTTGAATGTCATCTTAAATAGAGAAGATAAAATATCATATGTGTCGTGTTGCATCTTGCTTTAATCGTGTTATTGAACTGAATCAGATAATGTTAATTGTATCAAGATTTGCTACGACAAATTATTTTTTATGTAATCATCACAACTGAATTGTTTATAAAATACTTTTGTAATATAAAGCTGTGTTGTTTGTGAAGATTTAATGACAAAATGTTTGTTATTTACTGAGAAATTATTTTTGCTTAAATATTGTTTTAGGGTGACACACCTCTTCACAGAGCAGCAAAGTGTGGCACAGTAGAGGTAGTAGACCTTCTGTTAAAGTCAGGAGCCTCCCTGTCTGTAATGAACAATAATGTAATTAAACCCTCAGTAAAACTAAGACAATCAAATATTAAACTCTTCAAAAGACGCGTCATCTTACTCCTGAAACAAAAATGGTAGAGTTTGATCCCATTACAAAAAATATGCGTTGATGGCAGCCATTAACAGCGTGAACATACTGATTTGCTACAAGTAATGGAGAAAGTATCAAGCGTGTCGTGTGGCATATAGGTTTAATTGTCTGATCAAATAGAATTAGAAACTTAATTTTAATTATATTTGTTACGAAGATTGTTTTTTTATGAATTCATGACAATTGAATTGTTTATTAATAAAGATGTCAGTAAAACAGATGAAACCCTTCATGACGAATGTATTTTTAAATGAAGAAAATAAAATATGAGATGTTGCATCTTGTTTTAATTGTGTGATTGAACTGAATCAGAAGATGTTAATTTTTTCAAAATTTCTGACGAAACATGATTTTTTTTTTAATTTTGACAATAAAACTGAATTCTTGATCAACAGATCGTTTCAAATTGAATGTCATCTTAAATGGAGAAGATAATATTTCAGATGTGTCGTGTTGCATCTCATTTTAATCTTGTGATTGAATTGAATCAGATAATGTTAATTTTATAAAATTTCTGACGAAAAGTTATTTTTTATGTAATCATCACAACTGAATTGTTTATAAAATACTTTTGTAATATAAAGTTGTGTTGCTTATGAAGATTTGATGACAATATGTCTGTTATTTATTGAGAAATTGTTTGTGTTTAAATATTGTTTTATATTTTTTGTTTTAGGGTGACACACCTCTTCACCTTGCAACAATCGGGGACAAGACAGAGGTCGTAAACCTTCTGCTAAAGTCAGGAGCCCCCCTGTGTGTAATGAACAATAAGGTAATTAAACCCTCAGTAAAACTAAGACATTCAAATATTAAACTCTTCAAGTGACGCGTCATTTCACTGCTGAAACAGAAAATGTAGAGATTTATGATGCTACAAAAAAATATGATTTGATGGCAGTCATTAACAGCTTGAACAGAATGATTTGTTACAAGTAATGGAGAAAGTATCAAGCGTGTCGTGTGGCATCTAGTTTTAATTGTCTGATCAAACAGAATTAGAAATTGTTATTTTAACAGTATTTGTTACGAAAATTGATTTTTTTCTGAATTCATGACAACTGAATTGTTGATAGATAAAGATGTCAGTAAAACAGATGAAACCCTTCATGACGAATGTATATTTAAATGCAGGAAATTGAATATCAGATGTGTCGTGTTCCATCTTGTTTTCATCGTGTGATACAATTGAATCAGAAGATGTTAATTTGATCAAAATTTCTGACGAAAAAGGATTTGTTTTCTAAATTTTTACAATAAAACTGAATTCTTATTAATTATGATCCCTTCAAGTTGAATGTCAATATAAATAGAGAAGATAAAATATCAGATGTATCGTGTTGCATCTGGTTTTAATCGTGAGATTGAACTGAATCAGATAATGTTAATTATATTAATATTTGTTACGAAAATTGATTTTTCATGCAATCAAAACAACTGAATTGTTAATAAAATACTTTTGTAATATAAAATTGTGTTGCTCGTGAAGATTTAATGACAAAATATCTGTTATTTACTGAGAAATTGTTTGTGTTTAAACATTGTTTTGTACTTATTAATTTAGGGACACACACCTCTTCACAGAGCAGCAATGTGGGCCACAACAGAGGTAGTAGACCTTTTGTTAAAGTCAGGAGCCTCACCATTTGCTATGAACAATGAGGTAATTAAACCCTCAGTTAAACTAAGACAGTCAAATATTAAACTCTTCAAGTGACACAACAGTTTACTGCTGAAACAGAAAATGTAGACATTTATGACATTGCAAAAAAATATGATTTGATGGCAGTCATTAACAGCTTGAACAAACTGATGTGTTACAAGAAATAGAGAAAGTATCAAACGTGTCGTTTGGTATCTAGTCTTAATTGCCTCATCAAAGAGATTTAGAAATTGTTCATTTTATCAATATTTGTTACGAAAGTTTATTTTTTTGTGAATTCATGACAACTGAATTGTTTATAGATAAAGATGTCAGTAAAACAGATCAAACCCTTCATGACGAATGTATTTTTAAAAGCAGCAAAAAAAAATTCAGATGTGTTGTGCTTCATCTTGTTTTAATCGTGTGATTCAACTGAATCAGAAAATGTTAATTTTATCAAAATTTCTGACGAAAAATGATTTTATGTAAATTTTGACAATAAAACTGAATTCCTGATCAACAGATCCATTCAAGATGAATGTCATTTTAAATAGAGAAGATACAATATCATATGTGTCGTGTGCATCTTGTTTTAATCGTGTGATTGAACTGAACTAGATAATGTTAATTTTATCAAATTTCTGACGAAAAATTATTGTTTATGTAATCATGACAACTAAATTGTTTATAAAATATTTTTGTAAAATAAAGTTGTGTTTTTGTGAAGATTTGATGACAAAATGTCTGTTATTTACTGAGAAATAGTGTGTGCTTAAATATTGTTTTATATTTATTGTTTTAGGGTGACACACCTCTTCACCTTGGAGCAAGGGGGGACAAGACAGAGGTCGTAGACCTTCTGTTAAAGTCAGGAGCCTCCCTGTCTATACTGAACAATAAGGTAATTAACCCTCAGTAAAACTAAGACAATAAAATATTAAACTCTTCAATTGACGCGTCATTTTACTGCTGAAGCAGAAAATGTAGAGATTTATGACGTTGCAAAACACATATGATTTGATGGCAGTCATTAACAGCTTGAACAGACTGAATTGTTACAAGTAATGGAGAAAGTATCAACCGTATTTCTCAGTAAATAACAGACATTTTGTCATCAAATCTTCACAAACAACACAACTTTATTTTTTTTTCAAAAATATTTTATAAATAATTCAGTTGTCATGATTACATAAAACATCATTTTTCGTCAGAAATATTGATAAAATTAACATTATCTGATTCAGTTCAATCACACGATTAAAACCAGATGCAACACGACATCTAGTTTTAATTGTCTGATCAAACAGAATTAGAAATTGTTACTATTAACCGTATTTGTTACGAAAATTGATTTTTTTTATGAATTCATGACAACTGAATTGTTTATGGATAAAGAGGTCAGTAAAACAGATGAAACCCTTCATGACGAATGTATTTTTAAATGCAGAAAAAAGAATATGAGATGTCTCGTGTTGCATCTTGCTTTAATCTTGTAATTGAACTGAATCAGAAAATATAATTTTTTTTTTAATTTTGACAATAAAACTGAATTCTTGATCAACAGATCCCTTCAAGTTGAATGTCATCTTAGATAGAAAAGATACAATATCAGAGGTGTCGTGTTGCATCTTGTTTTAATCGTATGATTGATCTGAATCAGATAATGTTAATTGTATCAAGATTTGCTACGACAAATTATTTTTTATTTAATCATGACAACTAAATTGTTTATAAAATACTTTTGTAATATAAAGTTGTGTTGTTTGTAAAGATTTGATCACAAAATGTCTGTTATTTACAGAGAAATTATTTGTGTTTAAATATTGTTTTATATTTATTGTTTTAGGGTGGCACACCTCTTCACTGTGCAGCATGGGAGGGCAAGGCAGAGGTCGTAGACCTTCTGTTAAAATCAGGAGCCTCCCTGTCTGTAGTGGAAAATCAGGTAATTAAACCCTCAGTAAAACTAAGACAATCAAATATTAAACTCTTCAAGTGACACAACAGTTTACTGCTGAAAAAGAAATTGTGGACATTTATGACATTGCAAAAAAAATATGATTTGATGGTAGCCATTAACAGCTTGAACAAACTGATGTGTTACAAGAAATAGAGAAAGTATCAAACGTGTCGTTTGGTATCTAGTTTTAATTGCCTCATCAAAGAGAATTAGAAATTGTTCATTTTATCAATATTTGTTACAAAAATTTATTTTTTTATTAATTCAATACAACTTAATTGTTTATAAATAAAGATGTCAGTAAAACTGGTGAAACCCTTCATGACGATTGTATTTTTAAATGCAGAAAATAAATTATCAGATGTGTCGTGTTGATCTTGTTTTAATCATGTGATTGAACTGAATCAGAAAATGTTAATGTTATCAAAATTTCCGACGAAAAATTATTTTTTGTAAATTTTGACAATAAAACTTAATTATTGATAAACAGTCGAATGTCATCTTAAATAGAGAATATAAAATTTCAGGTGTGTCGTGTTGCATCTTATTTTAATAATGTGATTGGACTGAATCAGATAATGTTAATTTTATCAAAATTTCTGACGAAAAATTATTTTTTATGTAATCATGACAATTGAATCGTTTATAGAATACCTTTGTAATAGGAAGTTGTGTTGCTTGTGAAGATTTGATGATAAAATGTCTGTTATTTACTCAGAAATTGTTTGTGCTTAAATATTGTTTATGTCTATTGTTTTAGGGTGACACACCTCTTCACTGTGCAGCATCGAAAGGCAAGACAAAGGTCGTAGACCTTCTGTTAAAATCAGGAGCCTCCCTGTCTGCAATGGCCAATCAGGTGATCAAATCCTCAGTAAATCTAAGACAATCCAATATTAAACTCTTCAAGTAACGCGTCATTTTACTCATGAAACAGAAATTGTAGACATTTATGACTTTCCAAAAAATAAAGGGATTTGATGGCAGTCATTAACAGCTTGAACAGACTGATTTGTTACAAGTAATAGAGAAAGTATCAAACGTGTCGTGTGGCATCTAGTTTCAATTGCCTGATCAAACATAATTAGAAATTGTTAATTTTATCAATATTTGTTACGAAAATTGATTTTTTTATGAATTCATGACAACTGAATTGTCTATAAATAAAGATGTCAGTAAAACAGATGAAACCCTTCATGACTAATGTATTTTCAAATGCAGAAAATAAAATATGATATGTGTCGTGTTGCATCATGCTATAATCGTGTGATTGAACTGAATCAGAAAATGATAATTTTATAAAAATATCTGAGGAAAATTTTTATTCTTTTTTATAATGACAATACAACTGAATTCTTGATCAACAGATCCCTTCAAGTTCAATGTCATCTAAAATAGAGAAGATAAAATATCAGATGTATTGTGTTGGATCTTGTTTTAATCGTGTGATTGAACTGAATCAGATAATGTTAATTTTATCAAAATTTCTGACGAAAAATTATTTTTTATGTAATCATCACAACTGAATTGTTTATAAAATACTTTTGCAATATAAAGTTGTGTAATTTGTGAAGATTTAATGAGAAAATATCTGTTATTCACTAAGAAATTGTTTGTGTTTAAACATTGTTTTATATTTATTGTTTTAGGGTCACACAGCTCTTCACAGAGCAGCAAAGTGGGGCACAACAGAGGTAGTAAACCTTATGTTAAAGTCAGGAGCCTCACCGTCTGTTGTGGACAATGAGGTAATTAAACCCTCAGTAAAACTAAGACAATCAAATATTAAACTCTTCAAAAGACATGTCATTTAACTCCTGAAACAGAAAATGTAGAATTTTATTACGTTACCACAAATATATGATTTCATGGCGGCCATTAACACCTTGAACAGATTGATTTGTTACAATAATAGAGAAAGTATCAAACGTGTCGTGTGGCATCTAGTTTTAATTGCCTGATCAAAGAGAATTAGAAATTGTTAATTTCATCAATATTTATTACGAAAATTGATTTGTTTATGAATTCATGACAACTGAATTGTTTATAGATAAAGATGTCAGTAAAACAGATGAAACCCTTCATGACGAATGTATTTTCAAATGCAGAAAATAAAATATGAGATGTGTCGTGTTGCATCTTGCAATAATCGTGTGATTGAACTGAATCAAAAAATGTTAATTTTATCCAAAATGCTGACGAATTTTACTTTTTTTATTTTGACAATAAAACTGAATTCTTGATCAACAGATCCCTTCAAGTTGAATGTCATCTTAAATAGAGAAGATAAAATATCAGATGTTTTGTGTTGCATCTTGTTTTAATCGTGTGATTGATCTGAATCAGATAATGTTAATTTTATCAAAATTTCTGAAGAAAAAGAATTTTTTATATAATCATGACAACTAAATTATTTATGAAATATTTTTGTAATATAAAGTTGTGTTGCTTGTGAAGATTTCATGACAAAATATCTTTTATTTACTGACAAATTGTGTGTGTTTAAATATTGTTTTATATTTATTGTTTTAGGGTAACACACCTCTTCACTTTGCAGCAAGGGAGGGCAAGACAGAGGTCGTAGAACTGCTGTTAAAGTCAGGAGCATCCCTGTCTGTAATGAACAATAAGGTAATTAAACCCTCAGTAAAACTAAGGCAATCAAACAATAAATTATTCAAGTGATGCAGCATTTTACTGCTCAAACAGAAAATGTAGAGATTTATGACGTTACAAAAAAAATATGATTGATTGGCAGTCATTAACAGCTTGAACGGACTGATTTGTTTCAAGAAATAGAGAAAGTATCGAGCGTGTCGTGTGGCATCTAGTTTTAATTGCCTGGTCAAACATAATTAGAAATTGTTCATTTTATCAATATTTGTTACAAAAATTGATTGTTGTATGAATTCTATACAACTGAATTGTTTATAGATAAAGATGTCAGTAAAAGAGATGAAACCCTTCATGACAACTGTATTTTTAAATGCAGAAAATAAAATATCAGTTGTGTCGTGTTCCATCTTGTTTTAATCGCGTGATAAAACTGAATCAGAAAATGTTAATTTTATCAAAATTTCTGACGAAAAATTAGTTTTTATAAATTTTGATAATAAAACTGAATTCTTGATAATTATGATCCCTTCAAGTTGAATGTCATCATAAATAGAGAAAACAAAATATCAGATGTGTCGTGTTGCATCTGGTTTTAATCGTGTGATTGAACTCAATCAGATCATGTTAATTATATCAAGTTTTGTTACGAAAAATGATTTTTTATGTAATCATGACAACTGAATTGTTTATAAAATACTTTTGTAATATAAAGTTGTGTTGTTTGTGAAGATTTAACTACAAAATATCTGTTATTTACTGAGAAATTGCTTGTGTTTAAATATTGTTTTATATTTATTGTTTTAGGGTCACACAGCTCTTCACAGAGCAGCAAAGTGGGGCGCAACAGAGGTAGTAGACCTTCTGTTAAAGTCAGGAACCTCACCGTCTGTTGTGGACAATGAGGTAATTAAACCCTCAGTAAAACTAAGACAATCAAATAATAAACTCTTCAAAAGACGCGTCATTTAACTCCTGAAACAGAAAATGTAGAGTTTTATTACGTTACCACAAATATATGATTTGATGGCAGTCATTAAAATCTTGAACAGATTGATGTGTTGCAAATAATAGAGAAAGTATCAAACGTGTTGTGTGGCATCTAGTTTTAATTGTCTGATCAAATAGAAATAGAAATTGCTCATTTCATCAATATTTGTTACGAAAATTGATTTTTTTATGAATTCTTGACAACTGAATTGTTTATAGATAAAGATGTCAGTAAAACAGATGAAACCCTTCATGACGAATGTATTTTCAAATGCAGAAAATAAAATATGAGATGTGTCTTGTTGCATCTTGCTTTAATCGTGTGATTGAACTGAATCAGAAAATGTAAATTTTATCAAAATTTCTGACGAAAAATGATTTTTTTATTTTGACAATAAAACTGAATTCTTGATCAACAGATCCCTTTAAGTTGAATGTCATCTTAAATAGAGAAGATAAAATATCAGATGTATCGTGTTGCATCTTGTTTTAATCGTGTGATTGATCTGAATCAGATAATGTTAATTTCATAAAAATTTCTCACGAAAAATGATTTTTTATGTAATCATCACAACTGAATTGTTTATAAAATACTTTTGTAATATAAAGTTGTGTTGTTTGTGAAGATTTGATGACAAAATGTCTGTTATTTACTGAGAAATTGTTTGTGTTTTAATATTGTTTTATATTTATTGTTTTAGGGTGACACACCTCTTCACCTAGCAGCAAGAGGGGGCCAGACAGAGGTCGTAGACCTTCTGTTAAAGTCAGGAGCCTCCCTGTCTGTAATGAACAATAATGTAATTAAACCCTCAGTAAAACTAAGACAATCAAATATTAAACTCTTCAAGTGACACGTAATGTTACTGCTGAAACAGAAAATGTAGAGATTTATGACGTTACAAAAAAAAATTATTTTATGGCAGTCATTAACAGCTTGACCAGACTGATTTGTTACAAGTAATGGAGAAAGTATCAAGCGTGTCATGTTGCATTGTCCATTTTAACAGTATTTCTTACGAACAATTTTTTTTTTAACGAATTCATGACAACAGAATTGTTTATAGATAAAGATGTCAGTAAAACAGATGAAACCCTTCATGACGAATGTATTTTCAAATGCAAAAAATAAAATATGAGATGTGTCGTGTTGCATCTTCCTATAATCGTGTGATTGAACTGAATCAGAAAATGTTAATTTTATCAAAAATGCTGACGAATGTTTTTTTTTTATATTTTGACAATAACACTGAATTCTTGATCAACAGATCCCTTCAAGTTGAATGTCATCTTAAATAGAGAAGATAAAATATCAGATGTGTTGTGTTGCATCTTGTTTTAATCGTGTGATTGAACTGAATCAGATAATGTTAATTTTATCATAATTTCTGACGAAAAATGATTTTTTATGTAATCATGACAACTAATTGCCTATGAAATACTTTTGTAATATAAAGTTGTGTTGTTTGTGTTAAGATTTGATGACAAAATGTCTGTTTTTTACTGACAAAATGTGTGTGTTTAAATATTGTTTTATATTTATTGCTTTAGGGTGACACACCTCTTCACTTTGCAGCAAGGGAGGGCAATACAGAGGTCGTATACCTGCTGTTAAAGTCAGGAGATTCACTGTCTGTAATGAACAATAAGGTAATTAAACCCTCAGTAAAACTAAGGCAATCAAATATTAAACTATTCAAGTGATGCAGCATTTTACTTCTCAAGCAGGAAATGTAGAGATTTATGACGTTACAAAAAAAACATGATTTGATGGCAGTCATTAACAGCTTGAACGGACTGATTTGTTACAAGTAATAGAGAAAGTATCAAACGTGTCGTGTGGCATCTAGTTTTAATTGCCTCGTCAAACAGAATTAGAAATTGTTCATTTTATCAATATTTGTTACAAAATTTATTGTTGTATGAATTCTATACAACTGAATTGTTTATAGATAAAGATGTCAGTAAAAGAGATGAAACCCTTCATGACGAATGTATTTTTAAATGCAGAAAATAAAATATCAGTTGTGTCGTGTTCCATCTTGTTTTAATCGTGTGATACAACTGAATCAGAAAATGTAAATTTTACCATAATTTCTGACGAGAAATGATGTTTTCTAAATTTTCACAATAAAACTGAATTCTTGATAATTATGATCCCTTCAAGTTGAATGTCATCTTAAATAGAGAAGATGAAATATCAGATGTGTCGTGTTGCATCTGGTTTTAATCGTGTAATTGAACTCAATCAGATAATGTTAATTATATCAAGTTTTGTTACGAAAAAAGACTTTTTATGTAATCATGACAACTGAATTGTTTATAAAATACTTTTGTAATATAAAGTTGTGTTGTTTTTGAAGATTTAATTACAAAATATCTGTTATTTACTGGGAAATTGTTTGTGTTTAAATATTGTTTTATATTTATTGTTTTAGGGTCACACAGTTCTTCACAGAGCAGCAAAGTGGGGCACAACAGAGGTAGTAGACCTTCTGTTAAAGTCAGGAAGCTCACCGTCTGTTGTGGACAATGAGGTAATTAAACCCTCAGTAAAACTAAGACAATCAAATATTAAACTCTTCAAAAGACGCGTCATTTAACTCCTGAAACAGAAAATGTAGAATTTTATTATGCTACCACAAATATATGATTTGATAGCAGCCATTAACACCTTCAACAGATTGATTTGTTACAAATAATAGAGAAAGTATCAAACGTATCGTGTGGCATCTAGTTTTAATTGTCTGATCAAATAGAATTAGAAATTGCTAATTCGATCAATATTTGCTACGAAAATTGATTTTTTTATGAATTCATGACAGCTGAATTGTTTATAGATAAAGATGTCAGTAAAACAGATGAAACCCTTCATGACGAATGTATTTTCAAATGCAGAAAATAAAATATGAGATGTATCTTGTTGCATCTTGCTTTAATCGTGTGATAGAACTGAATAAGAAAATGTTAATTTTATCAAAATTTCTAACGAGAAATGTGTTTTCTTTATTTTGACAATAAAACTGAATTCTTGATCAACAGATCCCTTCAAGTTGAATGTCATCTTAAATAGAGAAGATAAAATATCAGATGTATCGTGTTGCATCTTGTTTTAATCGTGTGATTGAACTGAATCAGATAATGTTAATTTCATTATAAGTTCGGACGAAAAATGATTTTTTATATAATCAAGACAACTGAATTGTTTATAAAATACTTTTGTAATATAAAGTTGTGTTGTTTGTGAAAATTTGATGACAAAATATCTGTTATTTACTGAGAAATTGCTTGTGTTTAAATATTGTTTTATATTTATTGTTTTAGGGTGACACACCTCTTCACCTTGCAGCAAGAGGGGGCAAGACCGAGGTCGTAGACCTTCTGTTAAAGTCAGGAGCCTACCTGTTTGTAATGAACAATAAGGTAATTAAAACCTCAGCAAAGCAAAGACAATCAAACATTAAACTCTTCAAGTGACGCGTTATTTTACTGCTCAAACAGAAAATGTAGAGATTTATCACGTACAAAAAAAATATGATTTGATGGCAGGCATTAACAGCTTGAACAGACTGATTTGTTACAAGTAATGGAGAAAGTATCAAACGTGTCGTGTGGCATTGTCCATTTTAACAGTATTTGTTACAAAAATTGATTTTTTTATGAATTCATGACAACTGAATTGTTTATAGATAAAGATGTCAATAAAACAGATGAAACCCTTCATGACGAATGTATTTTCAAATGCAGAAAAAAAATATGAGATGTGTCATGTTGCATCTTGCTATAATCGTGTGATGGAACTGAATCAGAAAATGTTAATTTTATCAAAATTTCTGACGAATTTTTTTTTTCTATTATTTTGACAACAAAACTGAATTCTTGATCAACAGATCCCTTCAAGTTGAATGTCATCTTAAATAGAGAAGATAAAATATCAGATGTATCGTGTTACATCTTGTTTTAATCGTGTGATTGAATTGAATCAGATAATGTAAATTTTATCAAAATTTCTGACGAAAATTTTTTTTTTTTTAATTTTGACAATAAAACTGATTTTTTTTTTAACAACATACTAATTGTATTTATTCTGAATTCTTGCTTGTTGCAATTCTAATCAAGAGTCCACACTTCTCTTGATGTACCCTGTTACATTCCACTGATCATCCAGGGAATTATTCAGCGGGTACAAATTTAAATATACATTTAAAAAATAAAAATAATAATATTTAAGAACTATTTATTTTCTTTTTCATAGCATGCAAAAAGCTATTATTCATACTATGATGTATTTATGTCATCAATTCTTTTATTTAATTCGCATGTAAAAAATTTATAAACATTTACATTTTTTGTCTACTGTTCAGATAAATAATATGATTTATATATTGAAAAACTGAGAATTGTGATAAAATAATTAACACCATAATAATTATTAACAGATATCTTATAACCAAATATAAGATGTTTTAACTTTAATGTATATTCTAAATTATTACTTTTAAAAAGATTATTTATTTTTTCCCAAAAGGTTTTCAAAAAAGAATATGTAATAAAGTAATGAGATAGTCTTCTTCATTTCCACAAAAGCTACATCGATTATTATTTACAATTTTCAATTGAAATAATAATTTGTATGTAGGAATGATGTATTGTATTAACTTCCATCTAAACATTTCCAGTTTGTTTTCTTCCAAATATGAAAAAAATAATTTGCATAATAGTTTCATGAAAGGTTTTTCTTGTATATCTAATACTTTTACCCATTTGTCAACTCCTATAGAGGACTCTATTTTGCTAATAAAAAACAGTGAATTATATAGCATTTTATATGATAAATATGAAGTCTCAATATAATATTTTTTCCATATAATCTTATTTCTTTTAATGTTTACAGTACTTTTGGCTGGATTTTCTCTTTTAATAGTATTTATCCAGTTTTTTGGAATAGATTGTTTTACAATGTTAAATTCTGCAATCCAATTAGATTTAAACTTTAACTTTTCCAGAATGAATTTGCTTGGTAAAGTTTTTGTAGAGTCTAAAATATCATTAACATATATTAAATCACTTTTTATCCAATTTTCAAAAACAATAGATTAATTTTCAAAAGTAATGTGCTTGTTCCCCCAAATAATTTGTTTTCTGATATCTATGAATGTGACAGGTGATTTTGTTTGACCGCCACCATTTAAATTCTAACATTTTTTCAAATAATTTAATGATTTTGTTCTGTCTAGGTTCATGCTAAATACTAACCAGTTTTTACCAATTGCATTAAAATATTTTAATGGTGTAAGCTTCCAATTAGAAATATTTCCGGTTACCAGTCTACTTACCCAAGTTGCTTTTAGAGCTATGAAATAACTTTTGATATCAATCATTTGCAACCCCCCTCTTTCGTATGAGTTTATAATCAAATTTCTTTTAACTTTATCTGGTTTACCATTCCATATAAATTTGAAACATTTCTTTTCTATTAGTTAAATGATATATATCTGGTACTAAACATACACTGGCCACAAATGTGAATAGGGGTAAAATTAATGATTTAATGATTAAATTTTTTCCTAATATAGAAAGGTGTCTTTTTTCCCCATGCACAAAATAGTTTATTCATCTTTTCTATTTTATTTTCCCAATTTAGTTTTTGACTTTCTTCATTGTTGTTACCAAACTATATTCCTAGTGATTTAATCGGCTTATCTGTCCAATTGATTCCAGTAGTTTTGTATCTACAATTGCTTAGTTTATCAATCCATACCCCCTCTGTTTTGTTTCTATTTAACAATAAACCTGAAAATGAGCTAAATATTTCTAGTTCGTTCATTGCCTTTAAGACATCTTCTTTACTATTGCAAAATAGGGTTGTATTATCGGCTAGTTGTGAAATTTTAATACTGTGGTTGTTTTCATCTAATTTGACTGTTATTTCTTTTATATCTTTGCAACTTCTCAAATTTAGGGCCATGATTTCGACAGATAAAACAAACAACAACGCTGATCAAGGACATCCTTGACGTTTTCCACGAGAGTTTTTGAAATTTTCAGACACCCAACCATTATTCATTGCACATGTTTGTATATCCCTACATAGTGTTTTATCCCAACTGATAAAAGATTCGTTAAATCTAAAATGTTTCAAAATTCCCAGCATAAAATCCCATTCCAAAGAATCAAAATCTTTTGCAAAATCTATAAATATTATAGCCACCTCAATTTTATAAAGATCTGCATAGTCTATGATATCTTGAATTTGTCTCAAGTTAAAACCGATGAATCTGTTTTTCACGTAACCAGTTTGATCTTCATTAATAATTTTTGGTAATAAGTTTTTTAGTCTTTGAGCAAGAACATATGATAAGATTTTTAAATCTACATTTAAAAGGGAGATAGGGCGATAGTTATCTAGACTTAAATGATCCCCCTTTTTAAACAACACAGTTAAGATACTAGTACGTTGTGAATAAGTAAGACACTTCTCATCGCTTCCTTTATTTAGGACATCAGTTCAAATATATTTAAGCTTGTTCCAGAATAATCTATAGAACTCGACAGTCAATCCATCTAAACCCGGGAATTTATTTAATTTCATTTTATGAATAGCATATGAACATTCTTCTACTGTTACCTTTCCATCACAACTTAATTTATCATTTTCATCTATTTTATTTTCTATCTTAGTGTTTAATATATAATTTTCTAAAGATGCTTTATTTGGGTTTTTTTAACTATATAACTGTTCATAATATCTTTTTATTTCTTTTAGTATTTCTGTTTGTTCACATATTATATCTCCATTTTCATCTTTTAATTTATTTATAGATTTTTTAGTTTGTCTCTTTTTTTCTAAGCCTAAAAAGTAAGAATTGTTTTTCTCTCCCAGTTCCACTCATTTTTCCCTAGACCCCACTTGTGCTCCTTTCGCTTTATTTTCGTATATTTTGCTTATTTTATGCTCTAAATCATCAATATCTTTATCTAGATTTTGAACATCATATTGCGGACCATCTTTTAATTTTATTTTAAATTCTAAACCTTTTTCCAGATTTCTAAGATTTTCCCTGGTCGATTTAGCTTTATTCCTACAATAAACTGAAGTTATTTCCCTTATCTCAATTTTTAATGTATCCCATATTAATCTAATATCAATTGTTTTCTTTGTATTTAAATAACTATTCATAAGGTTATTGATGATTTGTTTATACTCTTCTCTATTAAAATTAAATCTATTCTGCTAGCTTGTGACCTATCTTTTCTTCTCCGTGTATAGTGTTGTATATTTTCATTTAAATATCGCCAGATGTCTACCAGTTTGTTCGATTAAATTAAATTCTTAAAACTACTTACCGGCTGACTGTTTGGATTTGAACGTGAAGTTTGATTTTATTGATTTTATTGATTTATTGATTTTAATGTTATCTCCTCCGACTATTGGAATACCGATACCATGCTCTTGAATTTTATCACTTACCTTTTTAAAGAAAGAATTTCTCGAACTTCTACAATTTGGTGCATAAATACAAACCAGAGTAAAGATTGTATTGTTTATCTCTACATTAATTAGTATTAACCTTCCGTCGGTGTCATTGTATTTATTAATCAATTCATAATAGAACGATTTTTCATACCAATTGCAACCCCCTTACTTGCTGTTGTCCCGTGACTACAAAATACATCATAGTCTGACTTATGATTCAGATCATTTTCTATATTTACATCAAAATGAGTTTCTTGTAAAAATGTTATTAAACTTTTTTGCGCTTTAATCCATTCTATAACCCTATTTCTCTTTTCTTTTAAATGTATACCGTTTACATTGAGATTACATAAATTAATTGCATTTTTCGATGTCATAAATATTTAAGTATTGAGTATATAGAATTTTTCACAAAATAACATAAAATTACTATCATATATATTCCATATTCTTTAACAATCATAATACCACATTTAACTACAATTTGTCTAAAAGTACACATGACCTCATTTGGATTGTGGTCAGTTATTAATACTACATGAAACACGTGATTCACTACCCAGTTATTGTATCATATGTGTGTTTGTATTTTTAAGAACATCCATAAAGGTGTCAAAAATTTAATTACTATGTATAATAATTGAGAACTTACAAAGTTCAGTATATATTCACTAATAGGATTACATATATGTATTTCATGAAGACGTGTACAGACTATGTGTATATATGACAACAAGTTATCTAACTGTTGTGCGAGTATAGTGTCGGGAATTATATGTGATTCCGTAATATCAGATGTGGTTATAAAGAAAAGTTGTTCTAGTTTTAATATGGATATATAATTCATAGATTCATTTCCAAGGCGTTTAGTTAAGACTTGTATTATTCCGTACTTTTCAACTGATTCGCAGTGTATATTTCCAAGGGAAAATGTATCAACTTGATTTTCTTTTAATGAAGAAAACAAATAAAGTGTCTGTGACAAAAAAATGGATATCACAGGTAAGTTATTGATGTTTTGTACATTGTTATTACATCGTAGAGGGTATTTGAAATATATTAGTTCTAACATTTTCATTGTAATATAGTTTCGCCTGTTAAATGTGTCGATTTGTTTAGCATTATCTAAATGCATGTCGTGTACTATAAATAGAATAGGTAAAAACCCGCATATATTTCGCGGGTCAACATTGATCAGCTGATTAACTAATGATAGTATCAGATTGTAAAAATCAACTTGGATATAAGCTTGTTCAGATGTATCAATTATTACTGATCTATAAACTATACAATACATATATATATGATTTTCTACATCATACCATTTGGACATACAATTAAATATACTCATATTAATTTTCACTTTGTAGTCACAATATTTCATCAATATATTTGTTGTCAATATCATTGATTTACATGTGATTAACATACTCAATAATGCAGACAATATAACTAAAATATTCTTTTTGACATTCTTCATACCAATGTCTACTAAATAATGATTATCTCCCATATAATCATGTATTTCATCATTAAAATATTGCACTCTATTTTGAGCTTCATTTTTTTGTTTTTATTTGCTTTTTTAAATATTAATTTAGTATAAGATAAAATTCCAAATGTATATGTTACTAGTATATTAAAACACATTAAGTAAATATACATATATCTGAGATTTAATTGGTGTACTCTTGATAAGAGCTTAAATTTGTTTTTCATTTTCATTTTTTTTTTATTTATTGTATAAAATATTAACACATCTTGTATAAAACATGTTTCAGTTTTTAAAACAGTTTATTTTACTATGATTTAGTTTTTTTGTCCCACAAGTTTTGTCATGTAGATCTTCTCTTGGTGTTGTTGGTGTCCTGGTATTTGTAGCTAGCCTTCTCTGTGGTGTTCTAATAAATCTATCAATTGATGACTGTGATTTGTCAGTGTTATTGTTGTCACTATTTGTCATTTTAACAGTTTTCCGGGGACCTGACTTGTTAGCATGTTATTTGTTGTTCCCATTTGATGTTTAAGACACAGGTAATGCCTCTGGTTTAGATTTTGTTGTAGCTTCAGTATTTTCTACCAGAGGTTGTATTTCTGTAGAATTATCACCATTATGCACAGGATCATCAGCTTCATTGTCATGAAAATCTTGTGGACAGTCCATCATTGTATGGCCACTTTGTTCACATTTTCTACAGACCCAGTCATTAGGACATTCATATATTAAGTGCCCAGGTTTCAAACACTTGTGACAAGTTTTTGCTCTCTCATCTGGGTTTCTATTTTGAAATTATGGTTGATCACTATGAAAAATGTTACCTAATTATTTTCCAATCTGCAAATTTCTTGGGATGGGTTTTTGAGGACTTTGCATATTACAAGACTATCACCTGTTTCACAATTTGTCAGTTTGCCCTTTACACGCAACCTTTCTCTGAAGAGTCCCTGGATTTCACAGCCCTCTAAAGTTAGGACTCGATGAATCTGTCCATCATCCGCAGAAAGGGGGATGTTCTTCACCTTTATGCGGATCGTATCTGGTTGCAGCCTAGATCGGTTATGAGGGTTTTGAGAGTGTAGGGGTACCTGCCTGCCACGCAGGTTTATCCCCTGTACTAACAACGACAGTCTGTCACCCTCGTTATCCATGTAGATACGCCACATTACCCGTATTCTCTGAATTGCCTTTATACATTCGGAGGGGACCTTAAAGCCGATTGCCATGTATATTTCTACATTTCTCAGCCATTGTGTTCGGGGTGGTTTCACAGAACCATGTACATCTTGATCTTTTAAAAAGATCGGCTTCACGAAATCACTCGGATTTCTTTGTGCATCTTGAGTGTGTGTATCAGTAGATGTGGGTTGTTCATTGTATCTAGTTTCATTATAATGTTCATTAGAAACAACACAGGCGTACGTCGCCATTTTTTCTTTGTTTACATTTTTACTCAGTTCACGCTCAATTTCTGTGTGTTGCGTACCTTGTAAGCTTAATAATAGTTGCTTAATTCGTTCATCTGTCAATTTGATGGCAGCCATTAACAGCTTGAACAGACTGATTTGCTACAAGTAATACAGAAAGTATCAAGCGTGTCGTGTGGCATCTAGTTTTAATTGTCTGATCAAACATAATTAGAAATTGTTCATTTTATCAATATTTGCTACGAAAATTGATTTTTTTATGAATTTATGACAACTGAATTGTTTATAGATAAAGATGTCAGTAAAACAGATGAAACCTTTCATGACGAATGTATTTTTAAATGCAGAAAATAAAATATGAGATGTATCGTGTTGCATCTTGCTTTAATCGTGTTATTGAACGGAATTAGAAAATTTCTCAGAATTTTTGCTTTTTTAATTTTGACAGTAAAACTGAATTCTTGATCAAAAGATTCCTTCAGGGTGAATGTCATCTTAAATAGAGAAGATAAAATATCAGATGTATCGTGTTGCATCTTGTTTTAATCGTGTGATTGAACTGAATCAGATAATGTTAATTTTATCAAAATTTCTGACCAAGAATGAATTTTTAGGTGATCATGACAACTGAATTGCTTATAAAATACTTTTGTAATATAAAGTTGTGTTGTTTGTGAATATTTGATGAAACAATGTCTGTTATTTACTGAGAAATTGTTTGTGTTTAAATATTGTTTTATATTTATTATTTTAGGGTGACACACCTCTTCACAAAGCAGCAAGTTGGGGAAAAACAGTGGTAGTAGATCTTCTGTTAAAGTCAGGAGCCTCACCGTCTGTTGTGAACAATGATGTAATTAAACCCTCAGTAAAACTAAGACACAAAATCAAATATTAAGCTCTTCAAGTGACGCGTCATTTTACTCCTGAAACAGAAAATATAGAGTTTTATGACGTTACAAAAACAAATTATTTGATGGCAAACATTAACAGCTTGAACAGACTGATGTGTTAGAAGTAATGGAGAAAGTATCAAACGTGTCGTTTGACATCTAGTTTTAATTGTCTCATCAAATAGAATTAGAAATTGCTCATTTTATCAATATTTGTTAAGAAAATTGATTTTTTTATAAATTCATCACAACTGAATTGTTTATAAATAAAGATGTCAGTAAAACAGATGAAACCCTTGATGACGAATGTATTTTTAATTGCAGAAAATTAAATATCAAATGTATCGTGTTACATCTTGTTTTAATCGTGTGATTGAACTGAATCAGAAAATGTAAATTTTATCAAAATGTCTGAATTTTTTTATTTTTTATGTAATTGTTAATAAAATACTTTTGTAATATAAAGTCGTGTTGTTTGTGAAGATTTAATGAAATAATGTCTGTTGTTTACGGAGAAATTGTTTGCTTAAATATTTGTTTTTTTATTGCTTTAGGGGGAGACACCTCTTCACTTGGCAGAAGTGAATGGCAGAACAAAGGTAGTAGAACTGCTGTTAAAGGCAGGAGCCTCCCTGTCTGTAGTGGGCAAACAGGTAATTAAATCATCAGTAAAATTAGGACAATCAAATATTAAACTGTTTAATGTTTGATAGAGGAATGGTTTGTAATGTAGTGGTGGCTATATTGTATATCATTCCTGTTTAAGGTTTGATAGAGGAGTGGTTCATGTTGTTGTTGTTATATTGTCTACCATTACTGCTTAAGGTTTGACAGAGGAGTTGTTCATGTTGTTGTTGATAATTGTCTACCATTGCTGTTTTAGTTTTGAGAGAGGAGTGGTCCATGTGGTTGTGGTTGGATATATAGTCTACCACAACTGTTTAAGGTTTTACAGAGGAGTGGTTCATGTTGTTGTTATATTGTCTACCATTATTGTTTAAAGTTTGACAGGAGTGGTTCATGTTGTTGTTATATTGTCTACCATTACTATTTAATGTTTGACAGAGGAGTGGTTCATGTTTTGGTTGTTATATTGTTTACCATTACTGTTTAAGGTTTGACAGAGGAGTGGTTCATGTTCTTATATTGTCTACCATTACTGTTTAAGGTTTGACAGAAGGGAGGTTCATGTTGTTGTTGCTATATTGCCTACCATTACTGTTTAAGGTTTGACAGAGGAGTGGCTCATGTTGTTTTTGTTATGTTGTCTACCAATTCTATTTAAGGTTTGACAGAGGAGTGGTTCATGCTGTTGTTACATTTTCTACCATTACTGTTTTAGGTTTTACTGAGGAGTGGTTCATGTTGCTGTTATGTTGTCTACCATTACTGTTTAAGGTTTGACAGAGGAGTGATTCATGTTGTTTTAGTTGGTTATAGCATCTACCATTACTCTTTAATGTTTGACACAGGAGTATTTAATGTAGTTCTTGCTATATTGTTTACCACTACTGTTTAATGTTTGACAGAGGAGTGGTTGATGTTGTAGTTGTTATATTGTCTACCATTTTTGTTTAAGGTTTGACAGGAGTGGTTCATGTTGTAGTTGTTATATTGTCTACCATTACTGTTTAAGGTTTGACAGAGGAGTGGTTCAGGTTGTGGTTATTATATTGCCTACCATTACTGTTAAGGGTTGACAGAGGAGTGGTTCATGATGTTTTGGTTGGTTATATTATCTACCATTAGTGCTTAATGATTGACAGAGGAGTGGCTCATATTGGTGTTGTTATATTGGCTACATTTACTGTTTAAGGTTTGACAGAGGAGTGGTTCATGTCGTGGTTGCTAATTTGCCTACCATTACTTTCTAAGGTTTGACAGAGGAGTGGTTCATGTTGTTTTGGTTGGTAATAGTATCTACCATTACTGTTTAATGTTTGACAGAGGAGTGGTTTATGTTATTGTTATATTGTCTACCATTACTGTTTAAGGTTTGACAGAGGAGTGCTTCATGTTGTATTGGTTGGCTCTATTGTCTATTATTACAGTAGTTGGTTTGACAGAGGAGTGGTTAATGTTGTTCTTGCTATATTGTTTACCATTACTGTTTAATAATTGACAGAGGAGCGGTTCATGTTGTTGTTGTTATATTGTCTACCATTACTATTTAAGGTTAAACAGCGGAGTGGTTCATGCTGTTTTGGTTGGCTATATTTTCTACCATTACTGTTTTAGATTTGACAGAGGAGTGGTTTATGTTGTTCTTGTTGTATTTTCAACCATTATTGCTTAAGGTTTGACAGAGGAGTGGTTCATGTTGTTGTTATTATATTGTCTATCATTGCTGCTTAAGGCTTGACAGAGGAGTGGTTGATGTTGTGGTTGCTATATTTTCTAACATAACTGTCTAAGATTTGACAGAGGAGTGATACATGTTGCTGTTGTTGCTATATTGTCTACCATTACTGTTTGAGGTTTGACAGAGGAGTTGTTCATGTTGTTGTTGATAATTGTCTACCATTGCTGTTTTAGTTTTGAGAGAGGAGTGGTCCATGTGGTTGTGGTTGGATATATAGTCTACCACAACTGTTTAAGGTTTTACAGAGGAGTGGTTCATGTTGTTGTTATATTGTCTACCATTATTGTTTAAAGTTTGACAGGAGTGGTTCATGTTGTTGTTATATTGTCTACCATTACTATTTAATGTTTGACAGAGGAGTGGTTCATGTTTTGGTTGTTATATTGTTTACCATTACTGTTTAAGGTTTGACAGAGGAGTGGTTCATGTTCTTATATTGTCTACCATTACTGTTTAAGGTTTGACAGAAGGGAGGTTCATGTTGTTGTTGCTATATTGCCTACCATTACTGTTTAAGGTTTGACAGAGGAGTGGCTCATGTTGTTTTTGTTATGTTGTCTACCAATTCTATTTAAGGTTTGACAGAGGAGTGGTTCATGCTGTTGTTACATTTTCTACCATTACTGTTTTAGGTTTTACTGAGGAGTGGTTCATGTTGCTGTTATGTTGTCTACCATTACTGTTTAAGGTTTGACAGAGGAGTGATTCATGTTGTTTTAGTTGGTTATAGCATCTACCATTACTCTTTAATGTTTGACACAGGAGTATTTAATGTAGTTCTTGCTATATTGTTTACCACTACTGTTTAATGTTTGACAGAGGAGTGGTTGATGTTGTAGTTGTTATATTGTCTACCATTTTTGTTTAAGGTTTGACAGGAGGTAGGTTCATGTTGTTGCTGCTATATTTTCTACCATTATTTTTAAAGTTTGACAGAGGAGTAGTTCATGTTGTTGTTGGTATATTATCTACCAGTACTGTTTAATGTTTGACAGGAGTGGTTCATGTTGTAGTTGTTATATTGTCTACCATTACTGTTTAAGGTTTGACAGAGGAGTGGTTCAGGTTGTGGTTATTATATTGCCTACCATTACTGTTAAGGGTTGACAGAGGAGTGGTTCATGTTGTTTTGGTTGGTTATATTATCTACCATTAGTGCTTAATGATTGACAGAGGAGTGGCTCATATTGGTGTTGTTATATTGGCTACATTTACTGTTTAAGGTTTGACAGAGGAGTGGTTCATGTCGTGGTTGCTAATTTGCCTACCATTACTTTCTAAGGTTTGACAGAGGAGTGGTTCATGTTGTTTTGGTTGGTAATAGTATCTACCATTACTGTTTAATGTTTGACAGAGGAGTGGTTTATGTTATTGTTATATTGTCTACCATTACTGTTTAAGGTTTGACAGAGGAGTGCTTCATGTTGTATTGGTTGGCTCTATTGTCTATTATTACAGTAGTTGGTTTGACAGAGGAGTGGTTAATGTTGTTCTTGCTATATTGTTTACCATTACTGTTTAATAATTGACAGAGGAGCGGTTCATGTTGTTGTTGTTATATTGTCTACCATTACTATTTAAGGTTAAACAGCGGAGTGGTTCATGCTGTTTTGGTTGGCTATATTTTCTACCATTACTGTTTTAGATTTGACAGAGGAGTGGTTTATGTTGTTCTTGTTGTATTTTCAACCATTATTGCTTAAGGTTTGACAGAGGAGTGGTTCATGTTGTTGTTATTATATTGTCTATCATTGCTGCTTAAGGCTTGACAGAGGAGTGGTTGATGTTGTGGTTGCTATATTTTCTAACATAACTGTCTAAGATTTGACAGAGGAGTGATACATGTTGCTGTTGTTGCTATATTGTCTACCATTACTGTTTGAGGTTTGACAGAGGATTGCTTCATGTTGTTGTTATATTGTATACCATTACTGTTTAAGATATGACAGAGGAGTGGTTCATGCTATTGCTATTATATTGTCTACCATTACTGTTTACGGTCTGACAGAGGAGTGGTTCGTTTTGTTGTTGTTATTTTGTCTACCATTACTGGTTAAAGTTTAATAGAGGAGTGGCTCATGTTACGGTTGCTATGTTGTCTACCATTTCTGCTTTGGGTTTGACAGAGGAGTGGTTCATGTTGTTTTGGTTGGTAATAGTATCTACCATTACTGTGTAATGTTTGACAGAGGAATGGTTCATGTTGTTGTTGTTATATTGTCTACCTTTACCGATTTAGGTTTAGAGAGGAGTGGTTCATATTGTTGTTATATTGTCTACCATTTCTGTGTAAGGTTTGACAGAGGAGTGGTTCATGTTATTTTTGGTTGGCTATAATGTCTACCATTACTGTTTTAGGCTTGACACTTTAGTGGTTCATGTTGTTCTTGTTATATTGTCTACCATTACTGCTTAGGGTTTGACAGAGGAGTGGTCCATGTTGTTGTTGTTATATTGTCTACCATTACTGTTTAATGTTTGACAGAGGAGTGGTTCATGTTGTTGTTATATTGTCTACAATTACTGTCTAAGGTTTGGCAGAAGGGAGGTTCATGTTGTTGTTGCTATATTGTCTACCATTATGTTTAAGGTTTCACAGAGGAGTAATTCGTGCTGTTGTTGTTATATTGTCTACCATTGCTGTTCAAGATTTGACAGCGGAGTGGTTCATGTTGTTTTTGTTATGTTGTTTACCATTACTATTTAAGGTTTGACAGAGCAGTGGTTCATGTTGTTTTGGTTGATAATAGTATCTACCATTACTGTGTAATGTTTGACAGAGGAATGGTTCATGTTGTTGTTATACTGTCTACCATTACTGTTTTAGGTTTGACAGAGGAGTGGTTCATATCGTTGTTATTATATTGTCTACCATCACTCTTTAAGGTTTGACAGAGGAGTGGTTCATGTTGTTCTTGTTATATTGTCTACCATTACTGTTTAAGGTTTGACAGAAGGGAGGGTCATGCTGTTGTTGCTATATTTTCTACCATTATGTCTAAAGTTTGACAGAGGAGTAGTTCATGTTGTTGCTGGAATAATGTCTACCATTATTGTTTAATGTTTGATAGAGGGAAGGTTCATTTTGTTGCTACATTGTTTACCATTCCTGTTTACGGTTTTCGAGAGGAGTGGTTCATGTTGTTGTTACTTTGTCTACCATTAATATTTACGTTTTGACAGAAGAATGGTTCATGTTGTTGTTGTTATGTTGTCTACCATTACTGTTTAAGAATTGACAGAGGAGTGGTTCATGTCGTTTTGGTTGGTTATAGTATATACCATTACTGCTTAATGTTTGACAGAGGAGTGGTTCATATTGTTCTTGCTATATTGTCTACCATTACTGTTTAAGGTTTGACAGAGGAGTGATTCATGTTGTTGTTGTTGTTATATTGTCTACCATTATTGCTTGAGGTTTGACAGAGGATTGGTTTATGTTGTTGTTATATTGTCTACCATTATTGTTTGAGGTTTGACAGAGGATTAGTTCATGTTGTTGTTATATTGTCTGCCATTACTGTTTTAGGTTTGAGAGAGGAGTGGTTCATGTTGTTCTTGTTATATTGTCTACCATTACTTCTTAATGTTTGACAGAGGTGTGGTTCATGTTGTTGTTGTTATATTGTCTATCATTACTTTTTATGGTTTGACAGAGGAGTGGCTCATGTTGTGGTTGCTATATTGTCTACCAATGCTGTTTGAGGTTTGAAAGAGGAGTTATTCATGTTGTATTGGTTGGTTATAGTATCTACCATTGCTGTTTAATGTTTGACAGAGGAGTGGTTCATGTTGTTGTGGTTGGATATATTGTCTACCATAACTGTTTTAGGTTTGACAGAGGAGAGGTTCATGTTGTTCTTGTTATATTGTCTACCATTACTGCTTAAGGTTTGACAGAGGAGTGGTTAATATCGTTGTTGTTATATTGTGTGCCATTACTGTCGTAGGTTTGACAGAGGAGTGGTTCATATCGTTGTTGTTATATTTTCTACCATTACTCTTTAAGGTTTAACAAAGGAGTGGTTCATGTAGTTTTGGTAGGGCTCTGTTGTCTCCTATAACTGTGGAAGGATGACAAAGGAGTGGTTCATGTTTATCTTGTTATATTGTCTACCAGTACTACTTAAGGTTTGACAGAGGAGTGGTTCATATTGTTATTTTTATATTGTCTACCTTTACTGCTTAAGGTTTGACAGAGGAGTTATTTATGTTGTTGTTGTTGTTGTATTGTCTACCATTACTGTTTAAGGTTTGACAGAGGAGTGGTTCATGGTGTTATATTGTCTACCATTACTGGTTAAGGTTTAAAAGAGGAGTGGCTCATATTGTTGTTGTTATATTGTCTACCATTAGTGTTTTAGGTTTGACGGAGGAGTGGTTCACGCTGTTGTTGTTATATTTTCTACCATTACTGTGTAGAGTTTGACAGAGGAGTGGTTCATGTTGTTCTTGCTATATTGTCTACCAGTACTTTTTAAGGTTTGACAGAGGAGTGGTTCATGTTGTTATTGTTGTTATATTGTTTACCATTACTCTTTAAGGTTGGCAGAGGAGTGGGTCATGTTGTTGTTATATTGTCTACCATTACTGTCTAAGATTTGACAGAGGAGTGGTTCATGTTGTTGTTGTTATAGTTTCTACCATTACTGTTTTAGGATTGATAGAGGATTGGTTCATGTTGTTGTTATTATATTGTCTACCATTGCTGTTTTAGTATTGACAGAGGAGTGGTTCAAGTTGTTGGTGGTTATTTTGTCTACCATTACTATTTAAGGTTTAACAGAGGAGTGGTTGATGTTGTTGTTGTTATATTGTTTACCATTACTGTTTAAGGTTTGACAGAGGAGTGGTTCATGTTGTTGTTGTTATATTGTTTACCATTACTGTTTAAGGTTGCCAGAGGACTGGGTCATGTTGTTGTTGTTATATTGTTTACCATTACTGTTTAAGGTTTGACAGAGGAGTGGTTCATGTTGTTGTTGTTATATTGTTTACCATTACTGTTTAAGGTTGCCAGAGGAGTGGGTCATGTTGTTGTTATAGTGTCTACCATTACTGTTTAAGATTTGACAGAGGAGTGGTTCATGTTGTTGTTTTTATAGTTTCTACCATTACTGTTTTAGGATTTATAGAGGATTGGTTCCATGTTGTTGTTGTTATATTGTCTGCCATTGCTGTTTTAGGTTTGACAGAGGAATGGTTCAAGTTGTTGGTGGTTATTTTGTCTACCATTACTATTTAAGGTTTGACAGAGGAGTGGTTGATGTTGTTGGTGGTTATATTGTCCACCATTACTCTTTAAGGTATGACAGAGGAATGGTTCATGTTGTTGTTATATTGTCTACCATTAGTGTTTACGGTTTGAAAGAGGAATGATTCATGTTGTTGGTGGCTATATTGTCTACAATTACTGTTAAAGGTTTGACAGAGGAGTGATTCATGTTGTTGTTGTTATATTGTCTACCATTACTGTTTAAGGTTTGACAGAGGGAGTTTCATGTTGTTGTGGTTTTTATATTGTCTATCATTACTGTTTAAAGTTTGACAGAGGAGTGGTTCATGGTGTTATTGGTTAAAATGTCTACCATTACTGTTTAAGGATTGACAGAGGAGTGGCTCATGTTGTTGTTGTTATATTGTCTATCATTACTGTTTAAGATTTGACAGAGGAGTGGTTCATGTTGTGGTTATTATATTGTCTACCATTACTATTTACGGTCTGATATAGGAGTGGTTCATGTTGTTGCTGTTATAATTACATTACTTCCGTTTTTCATTGAAATGTGACAATATGATTGGTTATGAAGTGGTCACATGATAATAAAAGGGATGTTTCACATCCCAATGAAACTAAAATCCGAACTTGCACGTGCCTCCACGACGACGTCAGATGTAAACAATCAATGGCGTAGTAATTTCCAACAGCGAATAATCTAACACAAATAAAATTCACAACGAAAAATTCAACTATAGTAAATTTTGGTGTGATTTAAATATAATTATAAGAATTGAATGCATTCTTTTGTAGTTTCATTGGGTTATGAAAGCGTTGATCGAACTACATTTTCAACATGAAGCACTACCGCGCTTCATTGAAAATGTACTTCGGTCAACGCTTTCATACCCCAATGAAACTTCAAAAGAATGCATTCAATTCCTAAATATTGTCTACCATTACTGTTTAAGGTTTGACAGAGGAGTGGTTCATGTTGTTATGGTTGTTACATTGTCTAACATTGCTGTTTAAGGATTGACAGAGGGGAGGTTCATGTTGTTGTTGTTATATTGTCTACCATTACTGCTTAATATTTGACAGAGGAGTGGTTCATGTTGTTGTTGTTATATTGTCTACCATTACTGCTTAATATTTGACAGAGGAGTGGTTCATGTTGTTGTTGTTATATTGTCCACCATTACTCTTTAAGGTATGACAGAGGAATGGTTCATGTTGTTGCTATATTGTCTACCATTAATGTTTAAGGTTTGAAAGAGGAATGATTCATGTTGTTGGTGGCTATATTGTCTACCATTACTGTTAAAGGTTTGAAAGAGGAGTGATTCATGTTGTTGTTGCTATATTGTCTACCATTACTGTTTAAGGTTTGACAGAGGGAGTTTCATGTTGTTTTGGTTTTTATTTTGTCTATCATTACTGCTTAAAGTTTGACAGAGGAGTGGTTCATGGTGTTGGTGGTTGAAATGTCTACCATTACTGTTTAAGGATTGACAGAGGAATGGTTCATGTTGTGGTTGTTATATTTTCTACCATTACTGTTTAAGGTTTGACAGAAGGGAGGTTCATGTTGTTTTTGTCATATTGTCTACCGATACTGTTTAAGGTTTGACAGAGGAGTGGTTCGTGTTGTTGTTATTATATTGTCTACCATTACTGTTTAGGATTTTACAGAGGGGTGTTCATGTTGTTGTGGTTGTTATATTGTATATCATTACTTTTAAAATTTTGACACTGGAGTGGTTTATATTGGGGTTGTTATATTTTCTACATTTACTGTTTGTGGTTGGATAGAGGAGTGGTTCATGTTTTGGTTCGTTATATTGTCTACCATTACTGTTTAAGATTTGACAGAGGAGTGGTTCATGTTGTTGTTATATGGTCCACCATTACTGTTTATGGTTTGACAGAGGTTAGGTTCATGTTGTTATGGTTGTTATATTGTCTCCCATTACTGTTGAAAACTTGACAGAGGAGTGGTTCATGTTGTGGTTGTTATATTGTCTACCATTACTGTTTAAGGTTTGATAGAGGAGTGGTTCATGTTGTGGTTATTATATTGTCTACCATTACTGTTTAAAGTTTGACAGAGGAGTGGTTCATGTTGTGGTTATTATATTGTCTACCATTACTGTTTAAGGTTTGACAGAGGAGTGGTTCATGTTGTTGCTCTTATTTTGTCTACCATTACTGTTTAAGGTTTGACAGAGGAGTGGTTCATGTTGTTGTTATTATATTGTCTACCATTACTGGTTAAAGTTTAATAGAGGAGGGTTCATGTTGTTGTGGTGTTTATATTGGGTATCATTACTGTTTAAAGTTTGACACTGGAGTGGTTCATGTTTTGGTTGATTATATTGTCTACCATTACTGTTTAAGATTTGACAGAGGAGTGGTTCATGTTGTTGTTATATTGTCCACCATTACTTTTTAAGGTTTGACAGAGGTTAGGTTCATGTTGTTGTGGTTCATTTTGTGGTTCGTATATTGTCTACCATTACTGTTTACGGATTGACAGAGGATTGGCTCATGTTGTTGCTGTTATATTGTCTACCATTACTGTTTAAGGATTGACAGAAGAGTGGATAATGTTGGTGCTGTTATATTGTCTACCATTACTGTTTAAGATTTGATAGAGGAATGGTTCATGTTGTTATATTATCTACCATTACTGTTTAAGGTTTGACAGATGGATGTTCATGATCTTTTGGTTGTTATATTGTCTATCATTTCTGTTTAAGGTTTTTCAGAGGAGTGGTTCATGTTGTTGGTGGTTATGATGTCTACCATTTCTGTTTAAGGATTGACAGAGGAGTGGTATATGTTGCGGTTGCTATATATTTTCTACCATTATTGTTTAAGGTTTGACAGAAGGGATGTTCATGTTATGGTTGTTATATTGTCTACCATTACTGTTTAAGGTTTTACAGAGGCGTGGTTCATGTTGTGGTTGGTTATATTGTCTACTATTACTGTTTAAGGTTTGACAGAGGAGTGGTTCATGTTGTTGGTGGTTATGATGTCTACCATTTCTGTTTAAGGATTGACAGAGGAGTGGTATATGTTGCGGTTGCTATATATTTTCTACCATTATTGTTTAAGGTTTGACAGAAGGGATGTTCATGTTATGGTTGTTATATTGTCTACCATTACTGTTTAAGGTTTTACAGAGGCGTGGTTCATGTTGTGGTTGGTTATATTGTCTACTATTACTGTTTAAGGTTTGACAGTGGGGAGGTTCCTGTTGGTGTTGATATATTGTCTATCATTGCTGTTTAAGGTTTGACAGCGGAGTGATTCATGTTATTGTTGTTATATTGTCCATCATTACTTTTCAAGGATTGAGAGAGGAATGGTTCATCTTTTTGGTGGTTATATTGTCTACCATTACTGTTTAAGAATTGACAGAGGAGTGGTTCATGTTGTTTTGTTATATTGTCCGCCATTACTATTTAGCGTTTGACAGAGGGGAGGTTCATATTTTTGTGGTTGTTATATTGCTTATCAGTACTGCTTACGGTTTTACAGAGAAGTGGTTCATGTTGTGGTTGGCTATATTGTCTACCATTACTGTTTAAGGTATGACAGAGGGGAGGTTCCTGTTGTTTTTGTTATATTGTCTACCATTGCTGTTTAAGGTTTGACAGCGGAGTGGTTCATGTTATTGTTGTTATATTGTCTACCATTACTGTTCAAGGTTTGACAGAGGAATGGTTCCTGTTGTTGGTGGTTATATTGTCTACCATTTCTGTTTAAGGTTTGACAGAGCAGTGGTTCATGTTGTTTTGTTATATTGTCCGCCATTACTATTTAACGTTTGACAGAGGGGAGGTTCATTTGTTTTGGTTGTTATATTGTCTATCATTACTGTTTAAGGTTGACAGAGGAGTGGGTCATCTTGTTGTTGTTATATTGTATGCCATTACTCTTTAAGGTTTGACAGAGGAGTGCTTCATGTTGTTATTGTTATAGTTTCAACCATTACTGTTTAAAGTTTGACAGAGGAGTGGTTCATGTTGCTGTTGGTATATTTTCTACCGTTACTGTTTAAGATTTGACAGCAGAGTGATTCATATTATTGTTGCTATGTTGTCTACCATTACTGTTTGTGGTTTGATAGAGGAATGGTTTATGTTGTTGTTGTTATATTGCCTATCATTACTGTTTAAGGTTTGACAGCGAGAGGTTCATGTTATTGTTGTTATATTGTCTATCATTACTGTTTAAGGTTTGACAGAGGAGTGGTTTATGTTGTTGTTTTTATATTGTCTACCATTACTGTTTAAGGTCTGACAGAGGATGGTTCATGTTGTTGCTGTTGTATTTTCTACCATTACCTTTTAAGGCTTGACAGCGTGGAGGTTCATGTTGTTGTTGTTATATTGTCAACCATTGCTGTTTAAGGTTTGACAGAGGGGAATTCATGTTGTTGTGGTTGTTATATTGTCTACCATTACTGTTTAAGGTTTGACAGAGGAGTGGTTCATGTTATTGTTATAGTTTACCATTACTGTTTTAGGTTTGATAGAGTGGTTCATGTTGTTGCTGTTATATGGTCTATCATTGCTCTTTAAGGTTTGACAAAGGAGTGGTTCATGTTGTTGTTATATTGTCCACCATTACTGTTTCAGGTTTGACAGAGGAGAGGTTCATGTTGTTGTGGTTGTTATATTGTCTACCATTACTGTTTAAAGTTTGACAGAGGAGTGGTTCATGTTGCTGTTGGTATATTTTCTACCATTACTGTTTAAGATTTGACAGCAGAGTGATTCATATTATTGTTGCTATGTTGTCTACCATTACAGTTTGTGGTTTGATAGAGGAATGGTTTATGTTGTTGGTGGTTATATTGTCTACCATTACTGTTTAAGGTTTGACAGCGGAGTGGTTCATGTTATTGTTGTTATATTGTCTACCAATACTGTTTAAGGTTTGACAGAAGAGTGGTTCATGTTGTTGTTTTCATATTGTCTACCATTACTGTTTAAGGTCTGACAGAGGATGGTTCATGTTGTTGCTATTATATTGTATAACATTACTGTTTAAGGTCTGACATAGGAGTGGTACATGTTGTTGCTGTTGTATTTTCTACCATTACCTTTTAAGGCTTGACAGAGGGGAGGTTCATGTTGTTGTTGTTATATTGTCTACCATTGCTGTTTAAGGTTTGATAGAGGAGTGCTTCATGTTGTTGTTGATATATTGTCAACCATTGCTGTTTAAGGTTTGACAGAGGGGGATTCATGTTGTTGTGGTTGTTATATTGTCTACCATTACTATTTAAGATTTGACAGAGAAATGGTTCATGTTGTTGTTATAATGTTTACCATTACTGTTTAAGGTTTGACAGAGGAGTGGTTCATGTTATTGTTATAGTTTACCATTACTGTTTTAGGTTTGATAGAGTGGTTCATGTTGTTGTTGTTATATGGTCTACCATTGCTCTTTAATGTTTGACAGAAGAGTGGTTCATGTTGTTCTTATATTGTCCTCCATTACTGTTTCATGTTTGACAGAGGGGAGGTTCATGTTGTTGTGGTTGTTATATTGTCTACCATTACTGTTTAAAGTTTGACAGAGGAGTGGTTCATGTTGTTGCTGTTGTATTGTGTACCATTACCGTTTAAGGCTTGACAGAGGGGAGGTTCATCTTCTTGTTATTTTGTCTACCATTGCTCTTTAAGGTTTGATAGAGGAATGGTTCATGTTGTTGTTGATATATTGTCAACCATTGCTGTTTAAGGTTTGACAGAGGGGGATTCATGTTGTTGTGGTTGTTATATTGTCTACCATTACTGTTTAAGTTTTGACAGAGGAGTGGTTCATGTTGTTGTTATAGTTTATCATTGTTGTTTTAGGTTTCATAGAGTGGTTCATGTTGTTGTTGTTATATGGTCTACCATTGCTCTTTAAGGTTTGACAGAGAAGTGGTTCATGTTGTTGTTATATTGTCCACCATTACTGTTTCAGGTTTGACAGAGGGGAGGTTCATGTTGTTGTGGTTGCTATATTGTATACCATTACTGTTTAAAATTTGACAGAGGAGTGGTTCATGTTGTTGCTGTTATATTGTATAACATTACTGTTTAATGTCTGACAGAGGAGTGGTTCATGTTGTTGCTGTTATTTTGTCTACCATTGCTTTTTAAGGTTTGATAGAGGAGTGCTTCATGTTGTTGTTGATATATTGTCAACCATTGCTGTTTAAGGTTTGACAGAGGGGGGTTCATGATGTTGTTGTTGTTATATTGTCTATCATTACTGATTAAAGTTTGACGCCGGAGTGGTTCATGTTGTGGTTGTTATATTGTCTATCTTTAATGTTTGTGGTTTGATAGAGGAGTGGTTCATGTTTTGGTTTGATATATTGTCTACCATTACTGTTTAAAGTCTGACAGAGGAGTGGTTCATGTTGTTGCTGTTATATTGTATAACATTACGGTTTAAGGTCTGTCAGAGGAGTGGTTCATGTTGTTGCTGTTGTATTGTCTACCATTACCGTTTAAGGCTTGACAGAGGGTAGGTTCATGTTGTTGTGGTTGTTATATTGTCTACCATTACTGTTTAAGGTGTGACAGAGGAGTGGTTCATGTTGTGGATGTTATATTGTCTACCATTACTGTTTAAGGTGTGACAGAGGAGTGGTTCATGTTGCTGCTGTTGTATTGTTTACGATTACCGTTTAAGGCTTGACAGAGGGGAGGTTCATCTTGTTGTTGTTATATTGTCCGCCATTGCTCTTTAAGGTTTGATAGATGAGTGGTTCATGTTGTTGTTCATATATTGTCAACCATTGCTGCTTAAGGTATGACAGAGGGGGATTCATGTTGTTGCGCTTGTTATATTGACTACCAATATTGTTTAAGATTTGACAAAGGAGTGGTTCATGTTGTTGTTATATTGTCCACCATTACTGTTTCAAGTTTGACAGAAGGGAAGTTCATGTTGTTGTGGTTGTTATATTGTCTACCAATACTGTTTAAAGTTAGACAGAGGAGTGGTTCATGCTGTGGTTGTTAGATTGTCTACCATTACTGTTTAAGGTTTGACAGAAGGGAGGTTCATGTTGTTGTGGTTGTCATATTGTCTACCATTACTGTTTAAGGTGTGACAGAGGAGTGGTTCATGTTGCTGCTGTTGTATTATTTACCATTACCGTTTAAGGCTTGACAGAGGGGAGGTTCATCTTGTTGTTGTTATATTGTCCACCATTGCTCTTTAAGGTTTGATAGATGAGTGGTTCATGTTGTTGTTCATATATTGTCAACCATTGCTGCTTAAGGTATGACAGAGGGGGATTCATGTTGTTGCGCTTGTTATATTGTCTACCATTACTGTTTAAGATTTGTCAGAGGAGTGGTTCATGTTGTTGTTATATTGTCCACCATTACTGTTTCAGGTTTGAGAGAAGGGAGGTTCATGTTGTTGTGGTTGTTATATTGTCTACCATTACTGTTTAAAGTTAGACAGAGGAGGGGTTCATGCTGTGGCTGTTAGATTGTCTACCATTACTGTTTAAGGTTTGACAGAAGGGAGGTTCATGTTGTTGTGGTTGTCATATTGTCTACAATTACTGTTTAAAGTTAGACAGAGGAGTGGTTCATGCTGTGGTTGTTAGATTGTCTACCATTACTGTTTCAGGTTAGACAGAGGAGTGGTTCAGGTTGTGGTTCTTATATTGTCTACCGTTACTGTTTAAAGTTTCACAGAGGAGTGGTTCTTGTTGTGGTTATTATATTGTCTACAATTACTGTTTAAGTTCTGACAGAGGAGTGGTTCATGTGGTTGCTGTTATATTGTCTACCATTACTGTTTAATGTCTGACAGAGAAGCGGTTCATGTTGTTGTTGTTGTATTGTCTACCATAACTGTTTAAGGCTTGACAGAGGGGAGGCTCATGTTGTTTTTCTTTTGTCTACCATTGCTCTTTAAGGTTTGATAGAGGAATGGTTCATGTTGTTGTTGATATATTGTCAGCCATTTCTGTTTAAGGTATGACAGAGGGAGATTCATGTTGTTGTGGTTGTTATATATTCTACCATTACTGTTTAAGATTTGACAGAGGAATGGTTCATGCTGTTGTTGTTATATTGTCTAACATTACTGTTTAAGGTTTGACAGAGGGAGGTTCATGTTGTTGTGGTTGTTATATTGTCTATCATTACTGTTAAAGGTTTGACACAGGAGTGGTTCATGTTGTTGGTGATTATATTGTCTACCATTACTCTTTGAGGATTGACAGAGGAGTGGTTCATGTTGATGTTATATTGTCTACCATTACTGTTTAAGGTTTGACAGAGGAGTGGTTCATGTTGTTGTTGATATAGTTTACCATTACTGTTTTAGGTTTGAGAGAGTGGTTCATGTTGTTGTGGTTGTTATATTGTCTACCATTACTGTTTAAAGTTTGACAGAGGAGTGGTTCATGTTGTTGCTGTTGTACTCTCTTCCATTACCGTTTAAGGCTTGACAGAGGGGAGGTTCATCTTGTTGTTGTTATTTTGTCTACCATTGCTCTTTTAGGTTTGATAGAGGAGTGGTTCATGTTGGAGTTGATATATTGTCAACCATTGCTGTTTAAGGTTTGACAGAGGAGTGGTTCATATTGCTGTTGGTATATTGTCTACCATTACTGTTTAATGTTTGACAGAGGAGTGATTCATGTTGTGGTTGGTGATATTGTCTACCATTTCTGTTTAATGTTTAACAGAGGGGATGTTCCTGTTGTTGTTGTTATATTGTCTACCATTGCTGTTTAAGGTTTGACAGCGGAGTGGTTCATGTTATTTTTGTTATATGTTCTACCATTACTGTTTATGGTTTGACAGAGGAGTGACTCATGTTGTTTTTATATTGTCTACCATTACTGTTTAAGGTCTGACAGAAGAATGGTTCATGTTGTTGCTGTTATATTGTATAACATTACTGTTTAAGGTCTGACAGAGGGGAGGTTCATGTTGTTGCTGTTATGTTGTATAACATTACTGTTTAATGTCTGACAGAGGAGTGGTTCATGTTGTTGCTGTTATATTGTATAACATTACTGTTTAATGTCTGACAGAGGAGTGGTTCATGTTGTTGCTGTTGTATTGTCTACCATTACCGTTTAAGGTTTGACAGAGGGGAGGTTCATGTTGTTGTGGTTGTTATATTATCTACCATTACTGTTTAAAGTTTGACAGAGGAGTTGTTCATGTTGTGGCTGTTATATTGTCTACCATTACTGCTTAAGGTATGACAGAGGAGTGGTTCATGTTGTTTCTGTTGTATTGATTACCATTACCGTTTAAGATAGAGGGGAGGTGCATCTTGTTGTTGTTATATTGTCCACCATTGCTCTTTAAGGTTTGATAGAGGAGTGGTTCATGTTGTTGTTGATATATTGTCAACCATTGCTGCTTAAGGTATGACAGAGTGGGATTAATGTTGTTGTGCTTGTTATATTGTCTACCATTACTGTTTAAGATTTGATCAAGGAGTGGTTCATGTTGTTGTTGTTATACGTCTAGCATTGTTGTTTAAGGTTTGACAGAGAAGTGGTTCATGTTTTCGTTGGTTTTATTGTCTACCATTACTGTTTAAGGTTTGACAGAGGAGTGGTTCATGTTGTTGTTATATTGTCCATCTTTATTGTTTCAGGTTTTACAGAAGGGAGGTTCATCTTGTTGTGGTTGTTATATTGTCTACCATTATTGTTTAAAATTAGACAGAGGAGTGGTTCATGTTGTGGTTCTTATATTGTCTACTATTACTGTCTAAAGTTTCACAGAGGAGTGGTTCTTGTTGTGGTTATTATATTGTCTACCATTACTTTTTAATGCTTGACAGAAGAGAGGTTCATGTTGTTGCTATATTGTCTACCATTGCTGTTTAAGGTTTGATAGAGGAATGGTTCATGTTGTTGTTCATATATTGTCAGCCATTTCTGCTTAAGGTTTGACAGAGGGAGATTCATGTTGTTGTGGTTGTTATATTGTCTACCATTACTGTTTAAGAGTTGACAGAGGAATGGTTCATGTTGTTGTTATATTGTCTACCATTACTATTTAAGGTTTGACAGAGGAATGGTTCATGCTGTTGTTGTTATATTGTCTAACATTACTGTTTAAGGTTTGACAGAGGGAGGTTCATGTTGTTGTGGTTGTTATATTGTCTATCATTACTGTTAAAGGTTTGACAGAGGAGTGGTTCATGTTGTTGGTGGTTATAATGTCTACCATTACTGTTTGAGGATTGATAGAGGAGTGGTTCATGTTGTGGTTGTTATGTTTTCTACCATTACTGCTTAAGGTTTGACAGAAGGGAGGTTCATGTTGTTGTTGTCATATTGCCTACCATTACTGTTTAATGTTTGACAGAGGAGTGGTTCATGTTGCGGTTGGTCATATTGTCTACCATTTCTGTTTAATGTTTGACAGAGGGGATGTTCCTGTTGTTGTTGTTATATTGTCTACCATTGCTGTTTAAGGTTTGACAGCGGAGTGGTTCATGTTATTGTTGTTATATTGTCTACCATTACTGTTTAAAGTTTGACAGAGGAGTGGTTCATGTTGTTGTTTTTATATTGTCTACCATTACTGTTTAAGGTCTGACAGAGGATTGGTTTATGTTGTTGCTGTTATATTGTATAACATTACTGTTTAAGGTCTGACAGAGGAGTGGTTCATGTTGTTGCTGTTGTTTTGTCTACCATTACCGTTTAAGGCTTGACAGAGGGGAGGTTCATGTTGTTGTTGTTATATTATCTACCATTGCTGTTTAAGGTTTGATAGAGGAGTGGTTCATGTTGTTGTTCATATATTGTCAACCATTGCTTTTAAAGTTTGACAGAGGGGTATTCATGTTGTTGTGGTTGTTATATTGTCTACCATTACTGTTTAAGATTTGACAGAGAAATGGTTCATGTTGTTGTTATATATTGTCTACCATTACTGTTTAAGGTTTGACAGAGGAGTGGTTAATGTTGTTATTGTTATAGTTTCTACCATTACTGTTTTTGTTTTGATAGAGTGGTTCATGTTGTTGTTTTTAAACGGTCTACCACACAGGTACTTGTGGACAGAACCCTATGTTGCTCTCTTCTTCTTTTTTTTTTCTTTTTAACTTTTTTTCACATAAACAACATTTTACAACTTTCTATGTATCACTGCATGACATATATACAATAAATACAATCAAGCAGAAGTTTCTATCCTTGTCGGGTTTCTGACATGATATTAGTTAGAAGGTAAGTCACTCTTTTTGTTTTCATTGGGGTACTTGTTGTGCATTCATCTTAAATTTAGTGAATTAAAAAGGCCTACCTGTCTGGAAATTGACTTATTCCTTCTCTCTATATATTATTCTCCCTGAAAACACACATCAATATTTACTTACAGCAGCTGACAACTCTCCATGGAACATTTTCCACTCGCGTTTTGCGATTTTCAGACGACATTTTCGAAAACTCGAATTAAGCTACGGAAGTGTGATTATTAGCGACATCTGCTGTTCATTTGAAATATTGACGATACGGTAAAACGCGAGAGTTCCGGGTAAAATTAAATTTTGCGCCAACAAATTTCCGAACTTTTTACTCGGAACTCTCGCGTTTTACCGTATCGTCAATATTTCAAATGACCAGCAGATATCGCTAATAATCACACTTCCGTAGCTTTAATTCGAGTTTTCAAAAATGTCGTCTGAAAATCGAAAAACGCGAGTGGAAAATGTTCCATGGAGAGTTGTCAGCTGCTGTAAATAATTATTGATGTGTGTTTTCAGGGAGAATAATATATACAGTGAAGAAATAAGTCAATTTCCAGACAGGTAGGCCCTTTTTATTCACTAAATTTAAGATGAATGCACAGCAATTACCCCAATGTAAACAAACAAGAATGACTTACCTTCTAACCTATATCATGTCAGAAACCCGACATGGATAGAAACTACTGTTTGATTGTATTTATTGTATATATGTCATACAGTGATACATAGAAAGTTGCAAAATGTTTATATGAAAAAGTCGATGCTAAAAAAAGAAAAAAAAAGGAGCAACATAGGGTCCTGTTCACAAGTATCTTTGGGTCTACCATTGCTGTTTAAGGTTTGACAGAGGAGTGGTTCATATTGCTGTTGGCATATTGTCAACCATTACTGTTTAAGATTTGACAGCGGTGTGATTCATGTTATTGTTGCAATATTGTCTACCATTACTGTTAGTGGTTTGATAGAGGAGTGGTTCATGTTTCGGTTGGTTATATTGTCTACCATTACTGTTTAAGATTTGACAGAGGAGTGGTTCATTTTGCTGTTATATTGTCCACAATTACTGTTTCAGGTTTGACAGAGGGGGAGTCATGTTGTTGTGGTTGTTATATTGTCTACCATTACTGTTTAAGAATTGACAGAGGAATGGTTCATGTTGTTGTTATATTGTCTACCATTACTGTTTAAGGTTTGACAGAGGAATGGTTCATGCTGTTGTTGTTATATTGTCTACCATTACTGTTTAAGTTTTAACAGTAGGAGGTTCATGTTGTTGTGGTTGCTATGTTGTCTATCATTACTGTTAAAGGTTTGAAAGATGAGTGGTTCATGTTGTTGTTGGTTATAATGTCTACCATTACTATTTAAGGATTGACAGGGGAGTGGTTCATGTTGTGGTTCTTATGTTTTCTCACAGTACTGCATAAGGTGTGACAGAAGGGAAGTTCATGTTGTTGTTGTCATATTGCTTTCCTTTACTGCTTAATGTTTGACAGAAGAGTGTTTCATGTTGTGGTTGGTTATATTGTCTACCATTACTGTTTAATGTTTGACAGAGGGGAGGTTCCTGCTGTTGTTCTTATATTGTCTACCATTGCTGTATAAGGTTTGTGAGCGGAGTGGTTCATGTTATTGTTGTTTTATTTTCTACCATTACTTTTTAAGGTTTGACAGAGGATTGGTTCATGTTATTGTTTTTATATTGTCTACCATTACTGTTTAAGATTTGACAGAGAGGTGTTCATGTTGTTGTGGTTGCTATATTGTTTACCATTACTTTTTAAGGTTTGACAGAAGGGAGGTTCATGTTGTGGTTGTTACATTGTCTACCATTTTTGTTTAAGGTTTTATAGAGGACTTGTTCATGTTGTGGTTGGTTATAACGTCTACTATTACTGTTTAAGGTTTGACAGAGGGTATGTTCCTGTTGTTGTTGTTACATTGTCCATCATTGCTGTTTAGGGTTTGATAGAGGAGTGGTTCATGTTGTTGTTATTTCGTCAACCATTATTGTTTAAGGTTTGACAGAGGTAGGTTCATGTTGTTGTGGTTGTTATATTGTCTACCATTATTCTTTCAGATTTGACAGAAGAATGGTTCATGTTGTTGTTATATTGTCTACCATTACTGTTTAAGGTTTGATAGAGGAATGGTTCATGTTGTTGTTATATTGTCTACCATTATTGTTTAAGGTTTGGCAGAGGTAGGTTCATGTTGTTGTGGTTGTTATATTGTCTACCATTATTCTATCAGATTTGACAGAAGAATGGTTCATGTTGTTGTTATATTGTCTACCATTACTGTTTAAGGTTTGATAGAGGAATGGTTCATGTTGTTGTTATATTGTCTACCATTACTGTTTCAGGTTTGACAGAGGGGGATTCATGTTGTTGTGGTCGTTATATTGTCCACCATTACTTTTTAAGAGTTGACAGAGGAATGGTTCATGTTGTTGTTATATTGTCTACCATTACATTTTAAGGTTTGACAGAGGAATGGTGCATGCTGTTGTTGTTATATTGTCTACCATTACTGTTTAAGGTTTGACAGAGGGAGGTTCATGTTGTTGGTGGTTATAATGTGTATCATTACTGTTTGAGGATTGACAGAGAAGTTGTTCATGTTGTGATTGTTATGTTTTCTACCATTACTGCTTAAGGTTTGACAGAAAGGATGTTCATGTTGTTGTTGTCATATTGTCTACCATTGCTGTTTAAGATTTGACAGCGGGGTGATTCATGTTATTGTTGCTATATTGCCTACCATTACTGTTTGTGGTTTGACAGAGGAGTGGTTTATGTTATTGTTGTTATATGGTCTACCATTGCTGTTTAAAGTTTGACAGAGGAGTGGTTCATGTTGTTGTTTTTATATTGTCTACCATTACTGTTTAAGGTCTGACAGAGGATTGGTTTATGTTGTTGCTGTTATATTGTATAACATTACTGTTTAAGGTCTGACAGAGGAGTGGTTCATGTTGTTGCTGTTGTTTTGTCTACCATTACCGTTTAAGGCTTGACAGAGGGGAGGTTCATGTTGTTGTTGTTATATTATCTACCATTGCTGTTTAAGGTTTGATAGAGGAGTGGTTCATGTTGTTGTTCATATATTGTCAACCATTGCTTTTAAGGTTTGACAGAGGGGTATTCATGTTGTTGTGGTTGTTATATTGTCTACCATTACTGTTTAAGATTTGACAGAGAAATGGTTCATGTTGTTGTTATATATTGTCTACCATTACTGTTTAAGGTTTGACAGAGGAGTGGTTAATGTTGTTATTGTTATAGTTTCTACCATTACTGTTTTTGTTTTGATAGAGTGGTTCATGTTGTTGTTTTTAAACGGTCTACCACACAGGTACTTGTGGACAGAACCCTATGTTGCTCTCTTCTTCTTTTTTTTTTCTTTTTAACTTTTTTTCACATAAACAACATTTTACAACTTTCTATGTATCACTGCATGACATATATACAATAAATACAATCAAGCAGAAGTTTCTATCCTTGTCGGGTTTCTGACATGATATTAGTTAGAAGGTAAGTCACTCTTTTTGTTTTCATTGGGGTACTTGTTGTGCATTCATCTTAAATTTAGTGAATTAAAAAGGCCTACCTGTCTGGAAATTGACTTATTCCTTCTCTCTATATATTATTCTCCCTGAAAACACACATCAATATTTACTTACAGCAGCTGACAACTCTCCATGGAACATTTTCCACTCGCGTTTTGCGATTTTCAGACGACATTTTCGAAAACTCGAATTAAGCTACGGAAGTGTGATTATTAGCGACATCTGCTGTTCATTTGAAATATTGACGATACGGTAAAACGCGAGAGTTCCGGGTAAAATTAAATTTTGCGCCAACAAATTTCCGAACTTTTTACTCGGAACTCTCGCGTTTTACCGTATCGTCAATATTTCAAATGACCAGCAGATATCGCTAATAATCACACTTCCGTAGCTTTAATTCGAGTTTTCAAAAATGTCGTCTGAAAATAGAAAAACGCGAGTGGAAAATGTTCCATGGAGAGTTGTCAGCTGCTGTAAATAATTATTGATGTGTGTTTTCAGGGAGAATAATATATACAGTGAAGAAATAAGTCAATTTCCAGACAGGTAGGCCCTTTTTATTCACTAAATTTAAGATGAATGCACAGCAATTACCCCAATGTAAACAAACAAGAATGACTTACCTTCTAACCTATATCATGTCAGAAACCCGACATGGATAGAAACTACTGTTTGATTGTATTTATTGTATATATGTCATACAGTGATACATAGAAAGTTGCAAAATGTTTATATGAAAAAGTCGATGCTAAAAAAAGAAAAAAAAAGGAGCAACATAGGGTCCTGTTCACAAGTATCTTTGGGTCTACCATTGCTGTTTAAGGTTTGACAGAGGAGTGGTTCATATTGCTGTTGGCATATTGTCAACCATTACTGTTTAAGATTTGACAGCGGTGTGATTCATGTTATTGTTGCAATATTGTCTACCATTACTGTTAGTGGTTTGATAGAGGAGTGGTTCATGTTTCGGTTGGTTATATTGTCTACCATTACTGTTTAAGATTTGACAGAGGAGTGGTTCATTTTGCTGTTATATTGTCCACAATTACTGTTTCAGGTTTGACAGAGGGGGAGTCATGTTGTTGTGGTTGTTATATTGTCTACCATTACTGTTTAAGAATTGACAGAGGAATGGTTCATGTTGTTGTTATATTGTCTACCATTACTGTTTAAGGTTTGACAGAGGAATGGTTCATGCTGTTGTTGTTATATTGTCTACCATTACTGTTTAAGTTTTAACAGTAGGAGGTTCATGTTGTTGTGGTTGCTATGTTGTCTATCATTACTGTTTAAGGTTTGAAAGATGAGTGGTTCATGTTGTTGTTGGTTATAATGTCTACCATTACTATTTAAGGATTGACAGGGGAGTGGTTCATGTTGTGGTTCTTATGTTTTCTCACAGTACTGCATAAGGTGTGACAGAAGGGAAGTTCATGTTGTTGTTGTCATATTGCTTTCCTTTACTGCTTAATGTTTGACAGAAGAGTGTTTCATGTTGTGGTTGGTTATATTGTCTACCATTACTGTTTAATGTTTGACAGAGGGGAGGTTCCTGCTGTTGTTCTTATATTGTCTACCATTGCTGTATAAGGTTTGTGAGCGGAGTGGTTCATGTTATTGTTGTTTTATTTTCTACCATTACTTTTTAAGGTTTGACAGAGGATTGATTCATGTTATTGTTTTTATATTGTCTACCATTACTGTTTAAGATTTGACAGAGAGGTGTTCATGTTGTTGTGGTTGCTATATTGTTTACCATTACTTTTTAAGGTTTGACAGAAGGGAGGTTCCTGTTGTTGTTGTTACATTGTCCATCATTGCTGTTTAGGGTTTGATAGAGGAGTGGTTCATGTTGTTGTTATTTCGTCAACCATTATTGTTTAAGGTTTGACAGAGGTAGGTTCATGTTGTTGTGGTTGTTATATTGTCTACCATTATTCTTTCAGATTTGACAGAAGAATGGTTCATGTTGTTGTTATATTGTCTACCATTACTGTTTAAGGTTTGATAGAGGAATGGTTCATGTTGTTGTTATATTGTCTACCATTATTGTTTAAGGTTTGGCAGAGGTAGGTTCATGTTGTTGTGGTTGTTATATTGTCTACCATTATTCTATCAGATTTGACAGAAGAATGGTTCATGTTGTTGTTATATTGTCTACCATTACTGTTTAAGGTTTGATAGAGGAATGGTTCATGTTGTTGTTATATTGTCTACCATTACTGTTTCAGGTTTGACAGAGGGGGATTCATGTTGTTGTGGTCGTTATATTGTCCACCATTACTTTTTAAGAGTTGACAGAGGAATGGTTCATGTTGTTGTTATATTGTCTACCATTACATTTTAAGGTTTGACAGAGGAATGGTGCATGCTGTTGTTGTTATATTGTCTACCATTACTGTTTAAGGTTTGACAGAGGGAGGTTCATGTTGTTGGTGGTTATAATGTGTATCATTACTGTTTGAGGATTGACAGAGAAGTTGTTCATGTTGTGATTGTTATGTTTTCTACCATTACTGCTTAAGGTTTGACAGAAAGGATGTTCATGTTGTTGTTGTCATATTGTCTACCATTGCTGTTTAAGATTTGACAGCGGGGTGATTCATGTTATTGTTGCTATATTGCCTACCATTACTGTTTGTGGTTTGACAGAGGAGTGGTTTATGTTATTGTTGTTATATGGTCTACCATTGCTGTTTAAAGTTTGACAGAGGAATGGTTCATGTTTTGGTTGGTTATATTGTCTACCATTGCTGTTTAATGTTTGACAGCGGAGTGGTTCATGTTGTTGTTGTTATATGGTCTACCATTGCTGTTAAAAGTTTGACAGAGGAACGGTTCATATTGCTGTTGGTATATTGTCTACCATTGCTGTTTAAGATTTGACAGCGGAGTGATTCATGTTATTGTTTCTATATTGTCTACCATTACTGTTTGTGGTTTGATAGGGGAGTGGTTCATGTTTTGGTTGGTTATATTGTCTACCATTACTGTTTAATATTTGACAGAGGAGTGGTTCATTTTGTTGTTATATTGTCCACCATTACTGTTTCAGGTTTGACAGCGTGGAGGTTCATGTTGTTGTGGTTGTTATATTTTCTACCATTACTGTTTAAGGTTTGATAGAGGAGTGGTTCATGTTGTTATTGAAATATTGTCAACCATTGCTGTTTAAGATTTGACAGAGGGGGATTCATGTTGTTGTGGTTGTTATATTGTCTACCATTACTGTTTAAGATTTGACAGAGGAATGGTTCATGTTGTTGTTATATTGTCTACCATTGCTGTTTAAGGTTTGACAGAGGAATGGTTCATGCTGTTGTTGTTATATTGTCTACCATTATTGTTTAAGGTTTAACAGAAGGAGGTTCATGTTGTTGTGGTTGCTATATTGTCTATCATTACTGTTCAATGTTTGACAGATGAGTGGTTCATGTTGTTGATGGTTATAATGTCTACCATTACTGTTTAAGGATTGACAGGGGAGTGGTTCATGTTGTTGATGGTTATAATGTCTACCATTACTGTTTAAGGATTGACAGAGGAGTGGTTCATGTTGTGGTTGTTATGTTTTCTCCCATTACTGCTTAAGGTTTGATAGAAGGGAGGTTCATGTTGTTGTTGTCATATTGTCTACCTTTACTGTTTAATGTTTGACAGAGGAGTGGTTCATCTTGTGGTTGGTTATATTTTCTACCATTACTGTTTAATATTTGACAGAGGGGATGTTCCTGTTGTTGTTTTTATATTGTCTACCATTACTGTTTAAGATTTGACAGAGAGGGGTTCATGTTGTTGTGGTTGTTATATTGTCTACCATTACTGTTTAAAGTTTGACAGAGGAGTGGTTCATGTGGTAGTTGTTATATTGTATTCCATTACTGTTTAAGGTTTGATAGAGGAATGGTTCATGTTGTTGGTGGTTATATTGTCTACCATTACTATATAAGGTTTGACAGAAGGGAGGTTCATATTGTGGTTGTTACATTGTCTACCATTCTTGTTTAAAGTTATATAAAGGATTGTTATATTGTCTACCATTACCTTTTAAGATTTGACAGAGGGGGGTTCATGTTGTTGTGGTTGCCATATTGTCTCTCATTACTGTTTAAATTTTGACACTGGAGTGGTTCATATTGTGGTTGTTATACTGTCTACCTTTACTGTTTGTGGTTGGATAGAGGAGTGTGTCATGTTTTGGTTGGTTATATTGTCTACCAATGCTGTTTAAGATTTGACAGAGGAGTGATTCATTTTGTTGTATATATTGTCCTCCTTTACTGTTTAAGGTTTGACAGAGGGGAGGTGCATATTTTGTTGTTGTTATATTGTCTACCATTACTGTTTAAAGTTTGACAGAGGGGAGATTCATGTTGTTGGTGGTTATAATGTCTGCCATTACTGTTTAAGGTTTGACAGAGGAATGGTTCATGTTGTTGGTGGTTATAATGTCTGCCATTACTGTTTAAGGTTTGACAGAGGAATGGTTCATGTTATGGTTATTATATTGTCTACCAATACTTTTTAAGGTCTGACAGAGGAGTGGTTCATGTTGTTGCTGTTATATTGTCTACCATTACTATTTAATGTTCGACAGAGGAGTGGTTCATGTTGTTGTTGTTATATTATCTACCATTACTGCTTAAAGCTTGACAGAGGGGAGTTTCATGTTGTTGTTGTTATATTATCTACCATTGCTGTTTAAGGTTTGATAGAGGAGTGGTTCATGTTGTTGTTGTTATATTGTCAACCATTATTGGTTAAGGTTTGACAGAGGGAGGTTCATGTTGTTGTGGTTGTTATATTGTCTACCATTACTGTTTAAGATTTGACAGAGGAATGGTTCATGTTGTTGTTGCTATATTGTCTACCATTACTGTTTAAGGTTTGACAGAAGGGAGATTCCTGTTTTTGTTGTCATATTGTCTACCATTACTGTTTAATGTTTGACAAAGGAGGGTTCATGTTGTTAGTGGTTATATTCCCTACCATTACTATTGATGGTTTGACAGAAGGGAGGTTCATGTTGTGGTTGTTATATTGTCTACCATTACTGTTTATGGTTTTACCGAGGAGTGGTTCATGTTGTGGTTTGCTATATTGTCTACCATTACTGCTTAAGGTTTGACAGAGGAGTGGTTCATGTTGTTGTTGTTATATTGTTTACCATTACTGCTTGAGGTTTGACAGATGGGAGTTTCCTGTTGTTGTTGTTATATTGTCTACCATTGCTGTTTAAGGTTTGATAGAGGAGTGGTTCATGCTGTTGTTATATTGTCTACCATTGCTGTTTAAGGTTTGACAGATGAGTTGTTCATGTTGTGGTTGTTATATTGTCTACCATTACTGTTTAAGGTTTGACAGAAGGCAGGTTCATGTTGTGGTTGTTTTATTGTCCATCATTACTGCTTAAGATTAGACAGAAAGCGGGTTCATGTTGTGGTTTTTGTATTTTCTATCATTACTCTTTTAGGTTTGACAGAGGAGTGATTCATGTTGTTTTTGGTTATATTGTCTACCATTACTGTTTAAGGTTTAACAGAGGAGTGGTTCATGTTGTGGTTGTTTTATTGTCTACCATTACTGTTAAAGGTTTGACAGAGGAGTGGTTCATGTTTTGTTTGGTTATATTGTCTATCATTGCTGTTTAAGGTTTGACAGAGGTATGGTTCATGTTTTCGCTGTTATATTGTCTACCATTGATTTTTAAGGTTTGACAGAAGGGAGGTTCATGTTGTGGTTGTTATATTGTCTAACATTGCTGTTTAAGGTTTGACCAGTGACAGATTCGTATTGTTGTGGTTGGTTTTACTGTTTAACTTTTGGTAAATTAGAGGATTGTTTTAGTCTATATTAAATCAACTATATTATTTTCTTTCATAATTAAGAAAACATTTTTATCTTATAATTGTAGAAATATGCTGCCAGTAGATCTGACATGGGTAAGTTGTTATCTATTAATAGATACATCCTTTTGAAGGGGAAAAAGAAGACAAATGACTATAGTAGAAAATGGTTAATGTTTACGCAGTCATGTTAATGTTGTCCATCAATTAAAAATCCATTAAAAAAATGTTTTTTTACTTTTTGGTTCAATATACGCGAAAAATCGATCACAGAGGTCACATGATCACATTAAGGAGAACGTATGATCGTGACTACTAAAACGAACAGAACAACGGCATAACGATGTTCAATACAAGTAATTAAGGAACCGGCGGATTTGAGATATCCTGTTCTTCACGAAAAATGCGGAGCAAAGTGTTAAATTTCATTTAATTAAATGTGCGACTAGATTGAAAGGCCAAATATGCAAGAGACCCCACCCCACTTTCCGAGTTCTATGGGATTTGTCTTGCTACGTTCAATCCCTGTATTCTTTGCCATATGAAAATATCGTATTTAATGATCAAGTCTGTTGACTGTTAAATTTTTTCCAAGATCAGTCTTCGGGATGCCGTTGTTCTATTGCATTTTTAAAATTTGTATTAACAAATGCTAAAAAACAATTATTTTAAAACACTTTTAAGGACGTAAGGTTTTTGTAATATCGATTGCGGACGTGTAAATATTCCGGATAAGTTACGTCACAGTAAACGTCATGTAATACAATCGTCGTTTTCATTTTCACTTAATAATCAACGTAGTAACAATTTTCCTTAGATACTTGTTTTACAGATGTGCGTTAAAAGCTCCCTTCTTCCCACATTAATTTGTATTGTTTATCTGCTGAAATATCTAAACAACAACATTACCGTAGCATCACGTGTAGGCCCTCTCTACAGCTGTTTTGGATAATAACAATAGAAGACACACTTAAGATGGTATACGCATGCTTACAGAGTTACAGTAAATAATAAAGAAGTGTCATTGACAGAGAGTTAAAAATGGGGTTGATTTTATATCACATGTGCCTGTGGGAGGACCAATAAAGAATTGGTTTTCAATCAATGTTGTCTGAATTTCCCCCTAATACCATAGTTACAAGATGACCAAGATGTGCCACCTTTTATATAGAAATATCTTATTTTGTCTTCATTACCTTGTGTCTTGTCAGATTTTATTTGCAATGAATAAATGCATTTGGTATTTTGGACTTGTCCATCATAATAGCATATTCTGTGTTTTATTTACATATGGATTTCTATTTTAAATTTTATGATAAAAATTGAAAATTGAAATGCAACCCAAATTGTACCTATTCATTCATCAGAATATTTTTCTATTATTAAAATGTATCAAGATCAAATTGGTAAAATAAATTATTATATTTCACATTCAAATTTGGAAAGAAAAAATATTTAGTAAATTCAGAATTTGTGTAGGCAAATTTCAAATTGAAGCAGGGCATCATAGAAAGATACAAAGACAGGAAAGGGTCTGTATTAATAATATTGATTACGGGTGTCATTTCTTATAATTTATTCATTTTCAAATAGGTATATAAACACCATTTTGATAAAGTAAAACACAATTTTAAAACTTTACCTTTATTGATAAACTGTAATGTCCAGTTAACCACCAAATGTAAACACCATAATCAAGTTGATAAATTATTTACAAAAGAGGGCGTCAGGTACTGACATCATATTCAAATGGTGAAGTACACAGTGAGGTGAAAAGCTACAAAAATACAAAAACTATATCTGACATCAGTAAACAATAAAAAAAAACAATGCATGTAACCATAATACAATAAACACAATATAGGTTTCGTTTGTTTCAGTATGTATCAAAAATATTATGTTGAGAGTGTTTGCTTAGATCAGATCTACCATAAATTGACATTCATCAAGCATTTTTGAGATATTACCACATTCACATTCTGTTAAACATGTGTATCATAATCACATTTATACGGTTTAAATCTAGCATGTTTCTCATTTGTTCATGTAATTCACAATCCAAAAATATCATAAACCTTTCAAAATTAGCATAAACAATTACTAAGGAACCATTCTACAAGAGTCTACTTTTAGTATTGGATCCTTCCACAGTGCATGTATTGTAGTTAACCTTACATGGTGCGTGTACTGTACTTAACCTTACACGGTGCGTGTACTGTACTCATTTAACTGACCACGATATTCAAAAATATTGATAGTATAACATCAATAATTATAACAATACTCTGTAAAATATAATGTTTCATAATTCCACACATATTTGAGGTTAAAACTTACACCATGCCTTTCAAAGGAATTGATTTTTTTCATAATAATTATGTCCCCCAAACGAAGTTTGGGAGACATATTGTGTTTGATCCGTTTCTTATTACATCACCCCGACTGTTGTCGGGTGACGTATTGATATTCTACGTTTCTTTTTCACTATCATTATTACATCACCCCGACTGCTGTCGGGTGATGTATTGCTATTCTACGTTTCTTTTTCACCATTATTATTATTATTATTCTTATTCTTATTATTCTTCCACATATTTTTGTCCGCTCGATTTCTCGGAGATGCCTTATTCAAACTTTACAAAACCTAGTAGGAATATCATATACCATGTGAAGTTGTGCTGCTAAGGGTTGATTTTTTCAAAATGGCTACCGTTGCCATGGAAACGGCCAAAATGCTAAAACATTGAAAAACACAAAAATTATCATAGCAGGTTACTCGCCGAACAGAAATTGATGAAGCTTGATTGGAACAACATCCACATCTAGAGAAACTTTGCCGCAGTTGCCATGGAAACAAAAAAGGAGGTATTGAAAGGTTTTTGGATTCCTTTCACCAAACTTCATGAAACTTTGGAGGAATATCCACCGTATTGTGTAGCAGCTTTTGGGGTTGAACAAATTCAAAATGGCGGCTGTTGCCATGGTAACCAAGGTGCAAAAAACGTTAAATTCACTCCAAACTTCACTAATTTTTGCAGTAATGTTTCCTGTCATATCCGCATCTAGTGGAACGAGATAAGCCAAAAAAATCGGAATCGGTAGGACAAACTTTGCCGCAGTTGCCATATAGATTAAAAAAAGGGGGGATTTTTTAAAAATTTTGATTTCTTTCATCAAACTTGATGAAACATAGTAGGAATATTCGTAGTGTGTGGAAACTTTTGTTGATAAAATTCAAAATGGCGTTAGGGTTGATTTTTTCAAAATGGCTACCGTTGCCATGGAAACGGCCAAAATGCTAAAAAATTGAAAAACACAAAAATTATCATAGCAGGTTACTCGCCGAACAGAAATTGATGAAACTTGATAGGAACAACATCCACATCTAGTGGAACGAGATAGTCAAAAAAAATAGGAATCGGTTGGACAAACTTTGCCGCAGTTGCCATGGAAACAAAAACTAGGGTTTCCTTTCATCAAACTTCAGAAAACTGTGTAGGAATATCCACCGTAGTGTGTGGCAGCTTTTGCAGTAATGTTTCCTGTCATATCCACATCTAGTGGAACGAGATAAGCCAACAAAATCGGAATCGGTAGGACAAACTTTGCCGCAGTTGCCATGAAGATAAAAAAAAGTGGGGATTTTTAAAAAAAATTGATTTCTTTCATCAAACTTGATGAAACATAGTAGGAATATTCACCGTAGTGCGTAGAAGCTTCTGGCGTGTTGATAAAATTCAAAATGGCGTTACCATGGAAACCGAGGTACCAAAATAATGGAGTGGGGTGATGTCTGCTATTGCTTTGCAATGGCAATTCTTGTTAGATCACCTGGACAAAAGGTCCAGGTGAACTATTGCCATCACTTGGCGTCCGTCGTCTGTCGTCTGTCGTCTGTCGTCTGTTGTCTGTCGTCTGTTGTCTGTCGTCTGTAAACTTTTCACATTTCAAGCTTCTTCTCCGAAACCACTGTGCCGATTGGAACCAAACTTAGCAGGAATATTCCTTGGATGGTCCTCTACAAAGCTACTGTTTTTCGTTCCAGTCGGATATTCAATATGGCTGCCAGGGCCAATAATATGCTCTGATTGGCTGAAATTTCAAAGATATTCTTCTCTGAAACTAATAAACTGATTGAACCCAAACTGTAAATGAATGATCATTGGAAAGTCCTCTACAAAGTTTATGTTTTTTATGTCGATCGGAAATCCAAGATGGCCGCCACCGCAATACATAGATTAACATTGGACCCTATGGGAAAATGTTCAAATGCCTTTTTCTCAGAAACTACAAATATTATTAAAGCCAAACTGTACAGGAATGTTCATTGGATGGTCCTCTACAAACTTTACGTTTTTTCTTCTGATATGAAATTCAAAATGGCGGCTACGGCAGGACTTAGCTTAACATTGGACCCTATGGGGAAAATGTTTCAAAACGCTTCTTCTCTGAAACCACTAGGACAGTTGAAACCAAACTGCCCAGGAATGATCATTGGAAGGTCCTCTACAAATTTAATGTTTTTTATGTCGATCGGAAATCCAAGATGGCCGCCATCGCAATACATAGATTATCATTGGACCCTATGGGAAAATGTTCAAATGCCTTCTTCTCAGAAACTACAAATATGATTAAAGCCAAACTGTATATGAATGTTCATTGGATGGTCCTCTACAAATTTTACGTTTTTTGTTCTGATATGAAATTCAAAATGGCGGCTACGGCAGGAATTAGCTTAACAGTGGACCCTATGGGGAAAATGTTTCAAAACGCTTCTTCTCTGAAACCACTAGGACAGTTGAAACCAAACTGCCCAGGAATGATCATTGGAAGGTCCTCTACAAATTTAATGTTTTTTATGTCGATCGGAAATCCAAGATGGCCGCCATCGCAATACATAGATTATCATTGGACCCTATGGGAAAATGTTCAAATGCCTTCTTCTCAGAAACTACAAATATGATTAAAGCCAAACTGTACATGAATGTTCATTGGATGGTCCTCTACAAACTTTACGTTTTTTGTTCTGATATGAAATTCAAAATGGCGGCTACGGCAGGACTTAGCTTAACATTGGACCCTATGAGGAAAATGTTTCAAAACGCTTCTTTTCTGAAACCACTAGGACAGTTGAAACCAAACTGCCCAGGAATGATCATTGGAAGGTCCTCTACAAATTTAATGTTTTCTATGTCGATCGGAAATCCAAGATGGCCGCCATCGCAATACATAGATTAACATTGGACCCTATGGGAAAATGTTCAAATGCCTTCTTCTCAGAAACTACAAATATGATTAAAGCCAAACTGTACAGGAATGTTCATTGGATGGTCCTCTACAAACTTTACGTTTTTTGTTCTGATATGAAATTCAAAATGGCGGCTACGGCAGGACTTAGCTTAACATTGGTCCCTATGAGGAAAATGTTTCAAAACGCTTCTTCTCTGAAACCACTAGGACAGTTGAAACCAAACTGCCCAGGAATGATCATTGGAAGGTCCTCTACAAATTTAATGTTTTTTATGTCGATCGGAAATCCAAGATGGCCGCCATCGCAATACATAGATTAACATTGAACCCTATGGGAAAATGTTCAAATGGCTTCTTCTCAGAAACTACAAATATGATTAAAGCCAAACTGTACATGAATGTTCATTAGATGGTCCTCTACAAACTTTACGTTTTTTGTTCTGATATGAAATTCAAAATGGCGGCAACGGCAGGGCTTGTTTAACATTGGACCCTATGAGAAAAATGTTTCAAAACGCTTCTTCTCTGAAACCAAACTGCCCAGGAATGATCATTGGAAGGTCCTCTGTTTTTTTTTGCCGATCGGAAATACAAGATGGCTGCCACCACAGGTCATAGTATTAACACAGGACCATATCGTGAAAATACAGAAATATCTTCTTCTCTGAAGCTATTGCACTGATTGAACCTAAACTATGCATCAATCATTGGAAGGTCCTTTACAAACTTTGTGTTTTTTATGTTGATCGTAATTCCAAGATGACTACCACTGTAGGACATAGTTTTTACATAGGACCAATTGGTTTTTTTTATAACCAGGTGAACGATACAGGCTCTTGAGAGCCTCTGGTTATTCTTATTATTCTTATTCTTCTTCCACACATTTTTGTCCGCTCGGTTTCTCAGAGATGCCTTGATCAAACTTTATGAAACCTTGTAGGAATATCATATGCCATGTGAAGTTGTGTTTTTAAGGATTGATTTTTTCAAAATGGCTGCCGTTGCCATGGAAACGGCCAAAATGCTAAAAAATTGAAAAACACAAAAATGATCATAGCAGGTTACTCGCCGAACAGAAATTGATGAAGCATGATAGGAATAACATCCATATCTAGTGGAACGAGATAAAATAATCGAAATCGGTTGGACAAACTTTGCCGCAGTTGCCATGGACACAAAAAAGGGGGGATTCATTTTTTTTTTATTCCTTTCATCGAACTTCATAAGAATATCCACCGTTGTGCATGGCAGCTTTTGGGAGTTGAAAAAAATCAAAATGGCGGCCGTTGCCATGGTAATCAAGATGCATTTTTTTTTAAATTCAAACCGTACAGCGGATCCTTTTGAAACTTGACACAAAAATAGATCTTCACTCAAAGTTGTGCTCTTTGTTTTTAGAATTTTCAAAATGGCCGCCAATATAAAAATTTTAAAAATCGTTAAAAATTCAAAGATGAACATGGATATTTACAGGGAGTAAGACATGCTGCACCATATGGTGACCATTTTGGTTTGCTATGGTGGCCATTTTGAACCAAAAATGGCGCCAAATTACAAAAATCATCCGATTTTGGCGAAATTTGGTTTCCAACATGATCGAGTCAAAAACTGGGCTCTAATTATTTCTTGCTATGTTCTCACACTATTCTTCATTCATACCACTAGTACTTGTATTGTTCGTTTGGGAGACATTAATAACGCTCTGCGCTACAGTAACCAATATTTTTTTTCTGACATCACATGGATTGGGTATCTACCAGAAATGGGGAGGGAAAGTAATTTTAGTAATATTTTGGTTCCGAATGTAATGTTTGCAAGATGTTTTATACCAACTTTACGATATAAGTAAAGGTAGAACAATTACGCTCGGCCCTAAACTTTTGACCCAAACTTAAGGATGTAAAAGTAATGAAACAATAAATGATAAAATGTTAGCAAACAAAACATAAAGGGCAGCACATAAACTAAAAAGTCCTTTAAATCCAATTAACATCCTTTATAATGCACCTCATTTTCTAGAATTGAGAGCACTGTATACTTATAAAAATTAACATTTTTTGTATGTCTTTTGTATTGTATGTATATTCGAGTGGCTATGTCACAATGTGCATAAATCTTCACCATTCACTAATAACCTAACAATAGAAAAATAAGAAAAAAAAGCAAGACTCATTTGTCTCGATTATTTTAAGAATCCAAATTAAATTGGATAAACAAGAGTAAAACTGACGCCCTTAAAGCATGTGTTGTCTGCTAACTTGGATTTCAGATCCACAAAAAGGAAAAACCAAAGCAAAAAAATGAGTGTGTATTCATACACCATTTTGGTGCCACCAATTTTCTATAATCTTAAAACCAGATATTTTGCAAAGAACCACCCAATGCACATTCCAGCCAAATTTGCTTACAATTGCTTCACCTGTTTCAGATAGGAATAATTGTGAAAGGTTTTTCCTGTAGGGTCCTATGTTAAATTTGTCCTCATGATCATCTTGGATTTCTGATTGTCAGAGAAAAAATATAATTTGCTAAGGGACCATCCAAAGATTACTCATGTTCAATTTGGGTTCAATCAAATATCTAGTTTCTGAGATGAATTACTTTTTTTTATTTGTCCTGCAGTGGTGGCTATCTTAGATTTCCGATGGACAAAAACAAACTTTTTAAGAGGGTAAAATATGACACATTCCTACAAACTAACATGTTCATCCCACGTGTGGTTTCAGAGAAGATTTCGAAATTTCAGCGTCAGAAAGAATTGGTCGTAGCAGCCAGGTTGAATTTCTGAATCAAATGAAAAACATTTAATATTGAGAATCACCCATTTAATATTTCTACCATGTTTGGCTCTAATTGGGCCTGTGGTTAGTAAAAGATACTTTTAAATGTTTATGGACGAAGGTGGAGGCTAAGTGATGGCAATAGCTAATTTTTTTTCTAAAATGAAAACCATTTTTTGTAAAATAATTGATTGTATTATTTCCATTAAAACCTACAGAAAATATTCTTATTAGTGTCATAAGTGTGATGCAAATTCAAAAATATTTTAACAGAGAAAGTGATTTTAAATGAATAAATAGGGTAATTTTCAACAGTTGACATATTTCTGTCACGATAGTGTAATTGCAATGAGATGTTTGTTGGATACTTTTTTGCATACATATACTCAGGTTTAGTATATCACAAAAAAAAAATTGAACACCACCTAATTTTAATTCTAACATAACATCCTTCTTTTGCTTTGTGAACAAACGAGCGATTTATCGATTGGGTAAAATCTCATTAGCACATGCACCTGTGCATGTGATCGACTTTCCTGTCGTAAATGTACATGTTGATGAATCACCGTATGCTCAAATTTGGCAGCATAAATTGTGTGCAACATATTCCGCAAACGTAAATATAAATACCTGTCTTCCAATCAAAGTATACTAACGTATTTGTACTCTAAATTGTATACACCAACGGCCAACCCGTGTTAAAACTCATAGCACATTCTGGCTTCCATGTTTTATTTCTTAATTATATTATGTTAACTTTTCCATGTGATGGAACAAGTTCCTTGTGTATGGAGAATGTCATATTCACAACAAGCATCAATTGTTTGGAGTGGTCATTGGTGTACCCTGTTGCAATGCATTTTTTTCTGACCCTATCCATTTATCCTGTCCCAAGTCATGACATGCATTTCCAACATCAGATGATGTTGCCCCCTCCCCCTTTTTGTGCTCAGTGAGTGGTGATTGATATTGATGGAATTGTTGACCATTACTGCTTAACTTTCTTTTCATAATCCTATACTTCTTTTTTCGTTCACGGCCATTATCCAAATGCTACCTTTCAACCATCAATTATTGATTGTAAATTTAATTCTCATCATGAAAATATAAAAAATGCATATAGCTGAAATACTGCTTACTTGACATGAAATAAATAATCAATCAACCGTTCAACCAAATTTGTTGGATATGGTCCAAATTTTCATATTCGCAAGGTATGCATATCCATATGGTTCATGTGACACATTACAAAACATATTTTCAGCAAACCAATTATTTTCATTGATTGATATGGAAAGAACATTTATAAACAGTGATAATCGTAAATTCCACCAATATCAATAAAACAATTACTTTTTATCTTAACTGAACTTGAGCCGTCGTGGTCGTATGATAGTTGAATTTACAACTAATTGTGCAATCGTTCCCTATCACGACTTAAGTTGTGAGTTTGAACCCCATTCATGGCGAGGTGTACTCGATAAAACATTATGTGTCAACAGTTTGTTAGTGACTTGCGACAGGTCTATGGTTTTCTCTGGGTACCCCAATTTCCGCCACAAAAGTAGTAACTGAAATATTTTTGAAAGTGATGTTAAACACCTAACCTCCAATAGACAAATGATAGATCAAAAGTTTGTGTATGGAGTGTATAACATATAACACCTTTTGGGTCCATCGTCGGAACCCACGGCTGATTACGCGTCGTTCCTCACTCTGGAGTGAGGAACGAAGCGTAATCAGCCATGGGTTTCCGACGATGCTTTGGGTCATAATGTGGCATATCTTTCCAAGGACCAATAAGACTACAACAATATTGTTTCCCACACAATTCTGGGAACTGTTATACACATATCATGTCATTAAACAATGTACTGAAAAAGAAACAACTTCACTTTCAAATTTTGTATTGACAATTAAATTGAATTATCTCCATAATCTCAAAATTATGTTTCAGTGTTTACCACATCTTAATATGTACATGTAGGTGTGGCTGAATCCTGATTTCTTGTCTGAACTGAAAACTACATTCATGTGTTTCTGAATCATTAGATAAATATTCAATCACTTAATTCATCACATTGTTCTGTCTTTGATCACTGAATATTGAATCCAAAATATCCATATCATTGTATTCTTTGGATTTATACATGAAAAATCGCAATTAGACTATGAGGAATCAAACACATTGTTTTACATCTTACATCATATGTACAATTTTGCATAGTATAGATAAGCTTGTATAATGTGACCTGTTCACTACCATATGTAATACACACAGACTACACAATACAAATATTTCCACAATTCTATTTTATCGATTACTTCTGATCATGCAAATATATGAGTATATATCTGAGCTCTGTTTAAGTCAAATATTCCTGTTCCTTTAAAGTCTATGATAATTCTTCTGTGGTATTTAAATCTTCTTCTTCTTAAATCATCCACTGTTTTTTTTCTTTGTGCTAACTGAAAAAAAAATACCAAGTTAGTCAAAGGACTCACTGTGCATGTATCAAAATAAATTAAATAGACAGTTTCAACATGTTCACCTTAAATGAAAAAAATTATGCGTTTTTAGGCTTTTTACATGCTTTTAATACAACCACTTTATAGAGTGAAACAAAAATAGGCTCCAGGGAGCCTGTTGTCACTCATCAGAGATTTTAGGTATCAAAATGTTGTCTTTTGAAAGGAACCTGCAAGAACAAACTTGATCTCTGTATTATTCATTCAAAGATAGTTTAAAAATTATAAATTGATGCAATAATCAGATGGACTTAATAACACAAGAGAAACCAACAAGCGTCTCCTGAGGATCCAGCAAATCATGTCTGTGAAATTTTGTCAGAAATTAAAGATATAAAATATATCAAAGTACCATGAACTGAAACTGTAATTAAGTTAAATTTTTGCCAAAAAATGGGGGAAGGGGGCAAAATCATCAATATTTTTGTAACTAATGAATAATTAAGTTGCACGTTCAATGCTGATATTGTCATAATTTACTTAAAGACAGAATTTTGTTAAAATCAAGAAATAGTATTTATCCTACAGTCATTATCATTTTTGTATGATAATTACAGTATGTGTATACAGTCACCTGTATTAAAAGGTCGCCTTTTTCTTGTCCTGTCATAGAAAATTTCATATTAATTGAACCTCTTTTAAGAGGTCACCTGTCTTATAAGGCCACTTTCTCTTTGTCCCAAGGGTGACCCCTTAATACAGGTTTAACTGTATATATAAATACATTTTTGTAAGGTTAAGGTTATTGCTATGATGTTTAATGCCACTTTCAACAATATTTCAGTTAAATATGTGGTAGTCAGTTTTATTTGTAGAGGAAACTGAAGTACCAGGAGAAAACGACATACCTGTCGCAAATCACTGACAAACTCAATCACATAATGTTGTATCGAGTACACCTCGCCATCTGTGGGATTCTAACTCGCAACTTTAGAGGTGATAGGCACTGATTGCACAGGTAGTTGTTAATCCAACTACCATACTATCAAGACTGCTCCTACATTTTTGTATCGCTCTTCTGTAGTATATACAAATAATAATCTCCCGATACTCAATCCATGAACGTAGTGCAGAGTAAGAAGTAAGACAGTATACCCATACCAGAACTCCACATCGGAACCTGCAACCTGATCGCTGTGGACCAGTGCTGCCCCTAGCTACAGCTAGCTTAGATTCCCCCCATCATTTTACACACACATCCTGTATCAGTGGAAGGCAACCTAATTAATCTGTGCATGTCTGGTGGACTTGAAATGAAGTTTTTCTTTATCTTAAAGTTGGTGGCAAATCGTGGTTTTCATTTATGATTAATTAAATAAATAAAAATGTACATGTATGATAGACTGATGATGTCAGGGGTGAATCCAGGGGGCGCCCCCGGTTCGCGCCCCCCTAAAATTGGAAAAAATATGATTATTTGGCCTAAAATCTTGATTTTTCACACGAAATACCCCAACAATTGTCGCACCTCCCTCCGCAATTGGAAAAATTATGATTATTTGGCGTAAAATCGTGATTTTTCACACGAAATACCCAAAACAATTTCGCTCCTCCCTCCGCTCGGCGCAATTTTTTTTAGAGATACAAAATTTGAACTGCCCAAAAGTTGAAAGACTCCTTGCATGGTTTGGTAAGGAGTTCCTCAGTGTTGCTGCCTCATAACTAAAACTCTTTTTATCATACCTTGTTGTTCTTGGTCTAGGTACATCAACCGTGTTTTGGTATCTAAAATTATAAGATTTTTCCTTAAATGTAATAATATTTTGTATAAATTCAGGGCTGTATTTGCTTAGAATTTTGAAAGTCTCTAATGCCATGGTTCTCATACGTCTGATTTTAAGTGATGATAATTTTCATTGGTCTAATAAAAAGTTGTAAGAATTGGTGTAATCGTCATATATAAATCTTAGAGTTCGTTCCTGATTTTTTCCGATCTTGTTAGTGTTTTTTTCGGTGCAGAAATGCCATGTTAAAGGACAGTGGCTGAGGTTTGACATGATGAAAAAGTGGTAAATGGTCAGTTTAGCAAGTCTGGTGAAGTGTGTACCAATCCTTTTTAAAACATTAAGTTGACGTGCAGCTTTTTTTTTTTCTACAGATGTTTAATATATGAGTGTTAAAGTCCAGTTAGAAATCTATTGTTACTCCTAGTAGTACTCCTAGTAGTTTTACCTCTTAGTCACATTTTACGTTGTTTCCATTTAAATTAAAAGCTATATTTTGTTTGTGTGTTTTGTTGCCAATTGCTATAGCTTGGAATTTGTCTGGGTTTGCCTGCATTTTATTTGACGAGAACCATGAAATTAGTGATTTACTCTCTTCCTCATGAGATTGTGTGACTGTAGCCAAAGAAGTGCCAGATTGTGAAAGAGTACACATGTATTATCGTCTGTGCAATTATACAAGTCACAGTTTTTTACAAAAAGAAAAATATCACGGATAAAGACATTGAAAAGCATAGGTTCACGTATAGACCCTTGTGGTATACCTTTATAAATATCCAACCTTTCACTAACACTTTGCCCTATTTTAGCACATTGTTTTCTATTTGAGAGATAACGTTTTAATAAATTGAGAGCAGATTTAATTAAACAATGAGATTCTAATTTCAGAAGTAAAAGAGCATGTGGTAGACAATCAAAAGCTTTGCTGAGATCCATCAATATAGCATTTAAAACGTACATGTAACGTTGGTGCATTTATACATGTAGGATCTTGGTAAAAAATAGAAGGTCAATTTCTATTAAAAAAAAAATACTTACCACATTAATAATGTAAAACTTCTGTGTACTCGAGTCTTGATGTAACTTTTGGCATGCATGCTTAAGCTTTTGTACAGGTGTGATGCTTGGAAATTGTTACGTTTGTTTCTATAAATTTATAAATGGCATTATTTCATATTTTAATATTCAGTACGACAGAGTATAGATTTATCAACGTTGTACAACAATGCTATTCAAAAAACAGACGTCTGCGTCAAGAAAATATTACATTGTCATCAATTGTCATACATTTATGTTGAAAAAAAGGACAATCTTAACATCACTGCGTAAATGCCAAGGTCCAACATTGTCACTACTATAATGTATATTTTAACATGCAAACCTATAGGATAATGAATGAAAAGTTGTTTTCAGCTCACCGAAAGGTGAGATGTTGCCATCACTTGGCGTCCGTCCTCGTTTTCTGCCGTTGTTTTCTTCTCTGAATCCATTTTGCCACTTAGAACCAATCTTAGTAGGAATATTCACTGGGTGGTCTCCTTCACAGTTAATAGGTTGATCAGAAGTACACAAAACAAACAAGAGTTCCAAAGGTGTCGAAAAGGATGTGTCCATATATATAGGTATACATTATTTATTGATCATTTGTTTTTGATGATTATTTTTTTATGCATTCATGAGGAAAATCCCTTTCAGAAACATGTATAACGTTATTATGTAACTATTACTGTTTTTGACAAAAGAGGTAAACAAAAATTAACTGTTTAAATTTTCATCCAATTTTAATGTAGTTTTCTGCAGTGTTCATCTTTATAAGTTATTGATGGGCCATCAAATTATGTTGTTATTTTATTTCGAAAAGGGGTCTACAAGTGTCCCACATTCAAAATTTTGGCATATTTAAAAGATATGTAGGATTTTTATTTTTCATCCAATTTTGATGCATTTTTTGTTGTTGAAAGAATTGTGTTGAGAACTTGTGTTAATATGTCGGCGGATTTCCTCTCTCTTTTACGGTTTCTGAGATAAACTTGACCGAAAGAGGCTGTAAAATGCAAATTTCCAAAATTTGAAAGTTTTTATTCTTTATCTGATTTCGATGCAGTTTTTTTTTGTGAAGTGGTCATCTTAATGGGTTATTATTAATAAAAATGGTTGAATAATATTACTAGCCTATATTTATTCTCTCCTCATACAAGGCAACAATCAAATATAGTATGAGTAACAATAAATTGAAACATGCAACTTTTTTAAAAAGATGATCAAAGGGGAATAACTCTAGGAGAAATAATTTGAATTGTTTTTCAAATTATTATTCTGTGAACCACTGAACCATTTGAAATCACACCTTGCTGGAACCTTCTTTGGATAGTTTTTAAGGACAAATATGTTTTTTATATCGATCGCAAATCCAAAATGGCCACAACAACAAAATATATTTGAACACCAGACCTATAATGTGAAAATAAATAAAATGCTTTTGAGCTACATCTGATTGAACTCTAACTTGCATATACATAATCAGGTGAGCGATACAGGTTCAGGGGAGCCTCCAGTTTTGTTATTTCTCAGAAAGAACAAACTTTATTTAATCCAAGCTGTACATGAATGAATAAGAAAAGTTTGAAGATACCAAAGGTGTAATCACAAGACGTAAATGGAAGGATAGACAAAGCAATGGACCCCAAAAAGGACAAACAATGGTATTCAAAGCATTGCACAGAAAACTAAAGATAGAGATACACTTATTTCCCCCACTTAAAATCGTGGATGGACTCCGGTACTACGGAATAATAGCAGTTTCTGGTCGACTTGTGGCACTTGTCATGTTACTCTTGTTGCAAACCTGGTGATAAGTCATCAATGAGGAAAGGACTGGATCATCATTACGATGAACAGAACATTTATGTGGTCATTTGTGACTCAAATATTCTTTAGCGATTAACTAGGTCATGGTGGCAAGGGAAAAACCTACAAAGTGATGATTTCAACATAGCCACTAGGAACCATTGGTTCCGTATCTTCTTTGTAGCAGCAAACTTCTATCAATGAAATCCTGACAGAAACCACAAGCTCAGGAATATCATATCAACTGAGAGATATATACTCCATATGCAGGTGCTGCTGCAATGTCGCTGAATATAGATAGAAAGTTATCAATGGGACAATTGAAATCATATCTTGTGTCGTAAACTTTCGTTGATAACAGTTCGTCGTGGTCAATTTCGAGTTGTAGTCAAGGTATGAAGCAGATCTAGCTGTATCTGTGGTATCCTTTATTTCAAGTTCAATGTTATAGATGTGATAACTAAATCACCAAACTTGTATTCAATGTATTCAACCACTAACCAGTTTATTTATGTCTATCATCTCTAACAGTTATAAAGTACAATATACAAGGTCAATGATTTGTTTTTCAGTCCCTCAGTTTCCAATGATGGGCACGGCTGAGGAAATGAAAGAGCTTATTTCAAAGGGCACGTTCATGGCATATCACAACCGTGTATACTTAGCTGGTGCCTGCAATGTGGGTAAATCTACCCTCGCCAGTATTCTTCTTGATGAGAAGATTCCACAAAGTTGGAAATCAACTAATGGATTAATAATTTACTTTGGACGAAATGGGATACATTTGAAAGACAAAACAATGATTCCATTGAGAAAAGGTAATACAACTTAAAACTACTTAAATTTATTGTTAAACAGTACCAGCTTTGTGTTTGTTGTAAAACAAAATACGACATTAGCCAACATCAGTAATAACTGTCAGTAATTATTGAGTTATATCATGACTTATTACACAAATACTGATAGAAAAAAAACAGACAGAACTGACTTGGACAAGAACCGACATCAGTCAAAACTGTCATTGATTATTTGGCTACACATGTACAAATGTATATCATGACTAATTAGACATATACTGGTAAAAAACATGATGACTAACTAGGTATATACTGGTAGAAAGCATTAGACAGAACTAATTCGGAGAAGAATCAACATCAGTCATAACTGTGAGTGTAACATTTTATTTTATCCCCCATAATATTCTTTCCGGCGGATTAATTGGTCCCAAGCCATATATATATATATATATATATACATATATGTATACACCGGTGTATAGATTATATATATGGGACGGGACCCTTTGTGTACCCTACATCTATTTTATTGATAAAATGTCAAGTTGCTGTGCTAGGACGCAGTGCGTCCAATTTATAATACTACGACACGAACTTGTAACGGCTGTTTGACACATTGTTGTCATTGACGGTAATTGTGACTAGAATTTTAAGAGAAGTGTATTTATTTGCAGAACATTAGAAGTTTATTAAATAAATAATGTCAGACAACAATGTTAACTAATGAATGCAACAAATGTACTTTGTGCGCAAGTAACTGCACTACACAATTCACTAACCTTTATGTTTACAGTAGTTTCCCTGCATTGATAACTAGACGGTGATGTAATTAAGTTACTGATATTTTCCAATTTGATGGCATTTTGCATATAGCTACACTTAAACAAGTAAAATGCTCACAAAATCGTAAAATAAATCAGTAACCAGCTTGTGTCAATGTCACCAACATTCCTTGTATACTACGTCACCGGATGACGACAAATTACAAAAGTCAAAGTCGATAGATAATTGTCTTAAGTATTTTTTCCTGAAAAAATTATGTCAAGAAACAATTCGAGAATTTCAGCGGAACAGCCGTTGAATGTTATACATTGGAAACCCAAATTTTCAACACTAGCTTTTATGACACCCTTTTGGCCCCCAACAAGCCTGATTCTTTGGCCAATCTCTGGATCATTGTGATAAAACGACATTTCGTGGTGTATTTAATTAGCAGACGAAAATCGCGAGTTTTGTTTACATTTTTATTCACGTTATCAATGAATTATTAATAAACCTAGAGATTTCCGGAAGAAAACGTAGTCCCGACAGGCTATCACCTTTTTCTAGCCAATGACCGATTTGACAACATGCGGGGAAAGGCACGAGATATTTTAATCCTCTAGAGGATTACATATTTTTCCACCATTGAGCGGGGTTAAAACGCCGTAATAATGAGAGAAAACATTGGACAGCATTCATTAGGACAATAACCAATATCATTCATAACTGTCAGTAATTATTGAGTATATCATGACTAACTAGACATATAATGGTAGAAAACATTAGACATAATTCATTTGAACAAGAACCAACATCAGTCATAGCTCTCAGTAATTATTAAGCTGTCATGACTAACAAGACCTATTCTGGTAGAAAACATTAGACAGAACTGATTAGGACAAGAACCAACATCAGTCATAACTCTCAGTAATTATTAAACTGTCATGACTAACAAGACCTATTCTGGTAGAAAACATTAGATAGAACTGATTAGGACACGAACCAACATCAGTCATGACTGTCAGTAATTATTGCACTATATCATGATTAACTACACATAGTCTGGTAGAAAACATTAGACAGAACTGATTAGGACAAGAACCAACATCAGTCATAACTGTCAGTAGTTATTTAGCTATATCATGACTAACTAGACATAGTCTGGTAGAAAGCATTAGACAGAACTGATTATGACAAGAACCAACATCAGCCATACCTGTCAGTAATAATTGACCTATATCATGACCAAACATACATATAATGGTAGAAAACATTAGACAGAATTTATTAGGACAAGAACCAATAGCATTCATATCTGTCAGTAATTATTGAGTATATCATGACTTATTAGACATATACTGGTAGAACACATTAGACAGAACTGATTAGGGCAAGAATCAACATAAGTCATAACTGTCAGTAATAACTGAGCTATAGCATGACTAAACAGACATATAATGGTAGAAATCTTTAGACATAATTCACTTGAACAAGAACTGACATCAGTCATAACTGTAACTCTCAGTAATTATTAAGCTATATCATGACTAACTAGAAATAAACTGGTAGAAAACATTAGACAGAACTGATTAGGACAAGAACCAACATCAGTCATAACTGTCAGTAATTATTAAGCTATATCATGATTAACTAGACATATAATGGTAGAAAACATTAGACAGAACTAATTAGGACAAGAACCGACATCAGTCATAACTGTCAGTAATAATTGAGGCATGATTAACTAGATATATAATGGTAGAAATATACCAGTCATGAGTAATTTTTTAAAGAAAACCTACATGTTATATTTAAGCCATTTACCTGATATAAATCATTTTGAACCAATATCATTATCATGGAGAGAACCCTTGTAAATTGTTATAATTTGTGTCCAATCCAATTGTTATAATATTTAGCAATAAAATATGTTTAATCTAATCTAACCATATATTGAACTCAACAGATATTGTTAATTTGTGAATTGTTATATATGGTGAAGTGTCTTACCCCATGCAAACCTTTGTTATCTAAATACTAGCATTGCATTTATCTTCCGGAAACAATATAAATTGCACTACTACATTATCAGGTCTTGATGGTGATGTTTTGGCTAAAGTACTACGTGGCCATCCAGACATGAAGCAAGAAAAACATCCTTCCAAATATGGTAAAAGTTTGCAAAAAATAGAAAAGGAAATGAGGCCTTCTCCTGCTACCAAAAAGCCTTCCCCTGCTACCAATAAAAACATGACATCTAAGAAACTTCCTGATGCCGAAAGTAAAGCCATTTTATTTGAGAAAACTGACAGAGAACTTGTCAAAGGAGCAATGAACAAAGACACACATAAAGGACTGTCCAAACCACAACTACAGGCCCAGAAGATGTCAAAGCAAAGCTACATTACAATTCACGAGGATATAAAAGAGGAATTGAGAAAAGGAAGTTACAAAGTAAATATAGCCCCATCAGATCTTGTTGATTTTGGAGGACAGAAATCGTTTGACATGACACATCAGTTATTTATACAACATAAAGGAGAGTTTATTTTGATGTTTAATGGCAGATTTAATCTCTGTGATCCTTTACGAGAATACCCACAAGGAGATGTTACTACAGAATGTAAGTTGGTGTAAATATGTGCTTTGTCTTTTCTGATTTATATAAATGTACTGACCAATAATATAATGTTTGTAATAAGAGTTGTGTTTGGCAACATATATCCCTGTTTCTAGTGGCTAAATAAGAGTTGTGTTTGTAGACAGCTGTCCCTGGTTATGATGTCTGAATCAGAATTGTGTTTGGTGACATATATCCCTGTTTCTAGTGGCTAAATCAGAGTTGTGTTTGGTGACATATATCCCTGTTTCTAGTGGCTAAATCAGAGTTGTGTTTGGTGACATATATCCCTATTTCTAGTGGCTAAATCAGAGTTGTGCCTGGCGACATATATCCCTGTTTCTAGTGTCTGAATCAGAGTTGTGCTTGGCGATATATATCCTTGTTTATAGTGGCTAAATAAGAGTTGTGTTTGGTGACATATATCCCTATTTCTAGTGTCTGAATCAGTGTTGTATTTGGTGACATATATCCCTATTTCTAATGGCTAAATAAGAGTTGTGTTTGGCGACATATATCCATGTTTTTAGTGTCTGAACACTAAGTTGTGTTTGGCGATATATATCCGTTTATAGTGGCTAAATAAGAGTTGTGTTTGGTGACATATATCCCTATTTCTAGTGTCTGAATCAGAGTTGTGCTTGGTGGCATATATTCCTGTTTTTAGTGGCTAAATAAGAGTTTTGCTTGGCAACATATATGACTGTTGATAGTGGCTAAATCAGAGTTGTGCTTGACGACATATATATCTGTTTCTAGTGGTTAAATCAGAGTTGTGTTTGGCGAGATATATCCCTTTTTCTAGTGGCTAAATCAGAGTTGTGCTTGGCAACATATATGCCTGTTTCTAGTGGCTATATCAGAGTTGTGCTTGGCGACATATATCCCTGTTTCTAGTGGATAAATCTGAGTTGTGTTTGGTGACACATATCCCTGTTTCTAGTGACTAAGTCATAGTTGTGCTTGGTGACACATATCCCTGTTTCTAGTGGCTAAATCAGACTTGTGGTTGGTGACATATATCCCTGTTTCCAGTGGCTAAATCAGAGTGAGTTTTGTTTGTAGACACCTGCCCCTGGCCGTGCTGTCTGAATCAGAGTTGTTTTTAGGACATTTGTCCCTGCCCCTGGCTATGATGTATGAATCAGAGTTGGTTTTGTCCCTATCTACAGTGTCCTTATTTGTTTTGTCTGTTTCATGGTTGTTTTTCAGGAGACATGTCCTTATTTGTTGTGTCTGAATCATAGTTGTTTTTGTAGACACCATTCCTTATTTGTAGTGTCTGAATAAGAGTTGTTTTTGAGATCACCTCTCTTTATATGTAGTGTCTGAAAAAGAGAAAGTTTTGAGCACACCTCTCTCTCTATTTGTACTGTCTGATTCAGAGTTGTTTTTCAGGAAACTTGTCGGAATCAGATTGTTTTAGACACCTCTCCTTCTTTGTATTGTCTGAATCGTACAGGCAACATTGATTCCGACACCATTTCTTATGAAATGCATAGTTATATCTACAGAAGACACACAGAAACAACTCATCTTTATATGACATTGTTTCCCAACATAGTTAAACCTGTCTTTACCGTCATCTCTAAATAAAATGGGTGGCAAGAATGACAAATCAGTGTTTTTTCTGTAATTATTCTAGTTTCCTCCATAAATAAAACTGAATCTTATAATATAACAAATGTTGTCAATTGTCCTTTATTTATGCATGCATGTATAACACTCTTTATCACACCTTTAATTATAATATAATCATACTTTTACTTTCAGCTATATTGAAGCATTAGATCAGATGAGCTCTCTCCTGAATTTTAATATAATCATACTTTTACATTCAGCTATATTGAAGCATTAGATGAGTTCTCTCCTGAATTATAATATAATCAAACTTTTACTTCAGCTATATTGAAGCATTAGATCAGATGAGCTCTCTCCTGAATTATAATATAATCATACTTTTACTGTCAGCTATATTGAAGCATTAGATGAGTTCTCTCCTGAATTATAATATAATCAAACTTTTACTTTCAGCTACATTGTATATTGATGCATTAGATGAGCTCTCTCCTGAATTATAATATATTCATACTTTTACTTTCAGCTACATTGTATATGGATGCATTAGATGAGCTCTCTCCTGAATTATAATATATTCATACTTTTACTTTCAGCTATATTGAAGCATTAGGTGCGCTCTCTCCTGAATTATAATATAATCAAACTTTTACTGTCAGCTATATTGAAGCATTATATGAGCTCTCTCCTGAATTATAATATAATCATACTTTTACTGTCAGCTATATTGAAGCATTAGATGCGCTCTCTCCTGAATTATAATATAATCAAACTTTTACTGTCAGCTATATTGAAGCATTAGATGCGCTCTCTCCTGAATTATAATATAATCAAACTTTTACTGTCAGCTATATTGAAGCATTATTTGAGCTCTCTCCTGAATTATAATATAATCATACTTTTACTTTCAGCTATATTGAAGCATTATATGAGCTCTCTCCTGAATTATAATATAATCAGCTTTTACTTTCAGCTGCATTGTATATTGATGCATTAGATGAGCTCTCTCCTGAATTATAATATAATCATACTTTTACTTTCAGCTATGTTGAAGCATTAGATGAGCTCTATCCTGAATTATTATATAATTATACTTTTACTTTCAGCTATATTGGAGCATTAGATGAGATCTCTCCTGAATTATAATATAATCAAATTTTTACTTTCAGCTATATTGAAGCATTGGGTGAGCTCTATCCTTTCGTATTGTGCAGATGATGACGACATTCTGCCAATAATAATGTTTGCAGCAACACACAGTGATTTCTATGCTCACAAGGTATTCAATAAGATTGTATTGAACAGGCTGAATTGAAATTTGAAGCAGCTACATGACAAAAGGAGGGGTACGGGGGGGGGGCCTGCCCCCCTTGAAATTTTTTTTCATTTACATTCAAAATGGTGCATTCTGAGGCATTTTAAGGTAGTTTACAAGTGCATGAAAAAGAAGGTGTCATAGAAATGATTTTTTTTTATTTTTAGCAAGCAATAAGACCACTTCAAGATGACCATGGAGCTTTTATTTTCTGGCGAGAATGGAGAAGAAAAGCTCATGGCGCTTCAACATTTTACATTTGCGTATCTCATGAGTTATCCATCGATAACATACTTATCTTTTCGATGTGTCTCTAGATTTTTAAATTGAAACGTTTAATCGAACATCAAATGATAATAAGTTAAGCGTAGAATTGACACCGATCAATGATAAATTCGGATAAACTAGTTGCATTCCTCTTGTATTAGATAACCCCTGACAAATGCAATGTTATCGATTCTGAAATGCATTGTTTTTTGTATAATTGTGATTTTAAAAATCTTTAAGATGAAAGAGTGAATAAATATTGTATATTTCTTTTATTTAATGAAAAAAATATTATAGTTTCTAACAGTCGAACCGGCGATTTCACTCGTTTGAAGCGGCGACATATCGCAGGGTGCCGGCCCTTATTGAAATCCCTAACTCAGGTTTGATAATTTGTTTTTATTATTCTCATCTTGTTAGCTGGCTTGGCTTAAAGGTCAATGTGATGCTGTTATCATTTATCATATTATTTTATTAAACATGTAGTACAGAATATTAGTTACAATTTTGTTTAAGGTCAAATTTACCAATTTTTTTAAATAATTCGGAAAAACTAAATAAATGTATTTTATATTCGTATGCTGTGACAGAAAATATTCCGTCATTGACCATTTCTCAAAATATCAGACAACCATTATCAAAGTGAGTGATTCAACAATTATTAAAGTGACTGATTCCATCATTACAAGAGTGAGCGATTCCACCATTATCAAAATGATCGATTCCACCATTAACTGAGTGAGTGATTCAATCATTATGAAAGTGACCAATTCAACCATTTTCAAAGTGACCGATTCCACCATGATCAAAGTGAGCATTTCCAAGACCCATGAAGGTTCTTATTTATATTGATAGAAACATTTTTACCATTTTGATGATAAATTCAAAAAGTAGGGGAATGGTGGGTTGGATTCCATATAGGCAGCTTATATTTCATACTGAGTATAAATATACAGTTTTGTACAGTCCTTTCAACAGTGAATATTGCCAAATTGTATTCAGGGACCATTACAGATAGGCCATTTTCCATTTCAGACTTTTATCATTTTTTTCTGTACTGAAGTAAGCGATATCCATTGATTCTTGATATATTTTTTTCAATTCCAGAAAGATTGTATTGACAGGAGAAAAAGGTTGATCAAAGACCTCAAAGATATGTTTCAAAATCATGAACAACATAAGCGTATAATATATGATGACATCTTCTTTATAAATGGAAAAGATAAAAATGACCCTGAAATCAATCGACTAAAGACCAAGTTAGTTGAGGTAGCATTTAGACAAAATGCATGGGGTAAAGAAATGCCTATGGCTTGGGTCCCACTGGATCTACAATTTGCCGAGATGAGGTCACACAATACGACCCTAATTTCAAAAGAAGATCTAACAACCCTGAATAGAAGTAATGAGGACCTTGCACTTACTGATACACAAATTGAGCATTTCTTAAAAGCTCAACATTCCTTAGGCAAAATTTTATATTTTGACCAACATGGACTTGAGAAATTCATAGTTGTACAGCCACAATCATTGGTAAATATCTTAAGATCTTTCATCACAGATGAACAATTCTGGCCCCATGATGAAAGCCTGCGAGATATTCTACGTACTATGATTAATACAGGAGAAATCCCCCAAAAAGATCTACTCAAGATTTGGTCACAAAAGGAATTTGACCAACACATGCCAAACAATGACCTGAAAGAGTTTATAATACAAGTCCTGGTTCACCTAGACATTCTTGTAGAACCAAAACGTTATATCCAAGACCAGAAGTCTATTGTTCAGTCATACCTTGTACCATGCATAGTAAAACGTAAACTACCAGTCACTGACGTTTATTATAAATCAGCGGAAGATAAGATGATATGCTTATCTTACAAACTTTTAAAATCGTCTATACCTGCTGCCTTGTCGTTTAAGTTAATTGGTGCTGCAATGAATGTTTGGCCTTTAAAGGAAACGTCAGAAGGTGTTTGTTTGTATCAACAAGCTGCAATACTTTGCATTGATCGAGCAAATGAGCTGCATATTTCGGTGAAAGATAATAAGATCATTATCTACTTAATAAACAAAGATACCAAACGTTTCATACCACCAAGCATTGCATCCACTGTACAAGAATGCTTAACATTGACATTGAAAAAAGTACTTGAGTTCTATCACAAAAGCTTCGGAAAATCACTCTCTACATCCGAGGTATCAGAATTGTTTGAAATACAAATCGGAGAATGGTGCGACACTGGGGCGTGTTATATATCAGTTCCAGAAGAAAAAACAATGCTGGAATGGACATGTAAGAATAAGAAGGAACACAAAACAAAGTTTCCACTTTTCTGGATATTTGACAATGTAAGTTTTGATGTTCATTAATCTTCATTTTTTGTTGTTTTATTTTTTATTTTTGTATGTTCTTATTCAATACTTCAACCGAACATAAATCATGTAAAAAGAAAACTCAAAAGTCTCATCACAACAGCACAGTAAGCTATTTGTTTTCAATAATAATAAGAATGTCCAAAAACACTGCATGCCAAAAGAATAATATATGGTTAAAAATAAATAAACCTCACTATCCATACTTATGTTGAATATTTTGTAAATAATAGATGGTTGGTTTAGGTTTATGGTGTTTAACACAACTTTCAACAATATTTCAATACTATCGTGGTGGTTAGTTTTATTGGTGGAGGAAACCGGGGTAAACCACCAACCTATCACAGGTCACAGAAAACTTTATCACATAATGCTGTATCATGTACACCATGCCAGGAACGGTATGTAAACAATATATACTAATTGATTACAAAACTATAAATAAATGAGTGTTTATCAAGTACTGTGATTGATTAATGGCGAAGCTTGAATGACAAAGTTGATACCTTCAATTTAACAATTTAACTTTTAAACATGAAACTATCGTGCAAATGATTACCTTAACAGGTGACAATGAAGACTAATAGGACATCGAAGGGTAATACATAGTTTAACATAGAACCCTAAGAAAAATTTAAAAGAAAACATTTTTCTTCTATAAAACCAGTAAACATATGTTGATATTACATCTGACCATATTTGCTATTGTATTAGTTTACTAGGAATATGTTGTCATTATATTCTACATTATAATTTTAGAGACAAGACACGTGTGATGAACGATGTACAGGTAATTTTATACTATTATTTTAGACATAAGACACGTGAGGTGAAAAATGTTTAGGTGTAATTTTATACTATTATTTTAGACATAAGACACATGAGGGGAAACATATTTAGGTGTAATTTTATACTATTGTTTTAGACATAAGACATGTGTGTGGTGGAAAATGTTTAGGGACTTTTATGCTATATTCATAGATACAAGACATATGTGATGACACATGTGCAAGTAAATGTATACTTTAATTTTAGGTAATGTTCAGTTTGTATATTGTCTTGGGTACTCTATGTTCGTATTAGCCAACAGTACAAATAAACAATAAAGAACGCATGGAGAAAACCAGATATTTGACAGTCATTATGTACTGTAATGACCACTATAAAATATGTATTAGCTCCCGTTTTATATTTGATATATATACTATCTGCCCTTTTATATATGATATATCTCTTAACTGCAGGACTTGACACCAAGGATTTGGGATTGTGTCCTACTGACCAACATCTTGTTAGACTGGCTGGTCTAGTATCGTTTGATAAATTTTATGAGCTTGTCATCCATTTAGGATTGTCCAACATCTCATGGAAGAATATGTTAGAACAGTATCGAGGATATGATCAAACAATCGTGAACTTTGTTGCCCTTTGTAAATGGAGGGAGCAAAAAGGCAAAGAGATGAAGACAACATCATTTAAAGATTTGTCTGTTGCTTTAACTGCAATCAATCATCATCCTCATGTTCTATGTCAGGTGAGTAATAACTAAAGTCATATCAGACTAGTTCTATGTCAGGTAGGTAATCACTAAAGTCATATCTGACTGGTGCTATGTTAGGTAGGTAATACCCAAAGTCATATATAAAAGGTACTATGTCCGGTAGGTAATAAATAATGATATGTGTTTAGTGGAGAAGCAACAAATATCAATTTAATAATTTGGTTTGACCCGACCGTGGCTTGAACCAACTATCTACCACATTCCAGGCGAGCAAGTTAACCATCGCAACACAGACGCGGTTCATTATGTTCACACCCAGCTGATTGCAAGATGTGCTTGACTTGTACCTAAGGTATCAGCAATGTGGAATAGTTTAATACCCAGCTGATTGTGAGGGGTGCCTCGCATGTACGTTAAGTGTCATCAACGATATATAAGTTAGCGTCCAACTTATTATGTGGTGTCCTCGATCTGTACCTCAGGTGGCATCAATGAGTTAATGTTTCATGTCTAGCGGAATGTGTGGTGTGCTCGACTGATGTGAGATTCACTAGCTCGATACCTCTGCTCTGCGGTTATCATCTGCACAGTTGTCTGTGTTTCGACGCTGTCATAGATGAAGGGTGTCCTCCGGCTCCCTCAGGAATATATGATATTAGCAAATTTTTGCTATCCAGTCTAAGGGTTTTGGTTTTGTTGCTACCAAAGACTTGTTGGCTTCTTATTCGTTCGACCTGATAAATGTTATTCCAGAAACTCATCGTGTGCATTAAATTTGATATCTATTTTTTTTAAATCCAGATAGTTATTAATAGTACATGCTTCCCTATGGAACTCTGACTACTTCCGGCTTCAGTGCTGATCACCATGATATATTTGTGGGGAAATTTGGCTTAAATGTTCTCTCTTTCTGACAAGAATGACGTGGTTGGTTGGTTTGTTTATGGTGTCTAACATCACTTTCAACAATATATCAGTCATTTTGATAGATAGAGGAAACCGGAATGCCCGGAAAAGAAAACCCTGTCACAAGTCACTGACAAACGCTTATCACATAATATTGTATCGAGTACACAGTGCCATGAACGGGATTTGAAATCGCAACTTTAGTGGTGATATGCACTGATTGCACAGATAGTTGTAAATCCAACTACCATGCGATCACGAGACGTACATTGAATTATGTTATTTACTTAAAATGAATATGTTGTTGTCTGGTCTGTCACATTACCTTTCCGGTGTATTATATATTAAGACTAAGACTAGTTTATTGGAAAATCAATAAAAATAGCATTGATGTCTTCCATACAATGAAAAGATATTAAATCCAACATACACATAAAATTAAGCCTGGATAGAATACCTTTACAAAGTTATCAAGTAACTGATTATTATGATACATAGAAAAAGCTAACTGAATATAATTACACACATCTTTTGTGTCTGTTTTGTTATCAGGATTCATTAATTTTGTGAAAATGGATGAGGTCATTTCACTATTTCCTGTTAATGTTGTTACATCAATATTTAATTTAGAAAATAATATTTTTTCTGATCGAATCATATTTTTTACAAAATAAAATAAAATGTTCTTCATCTTCTATTTGTGTACATACTGTGCACTGTTTTAGATCTCTAGGAAGCTTAGGTCTACGATACCTTCCTTTCTCAATTAGCAAAGTGTGAGCGCTTATTCTCAATTTTATTAAATTTTTTGCCAAAGATTTTGGAAGGTTAAAATCCAAATATTTTTGTAAATTAAATTCTTTGTAACATTTAGCGAAGGTGTTCATTTTCGAATCAACGTCGATGTTTGAAAGAAAATATATATATATAAATTTATCTTGTCTAACGACTTATTTGTGTATTACAGGTATTCAGGGAAGACGTGAAGGTTTTGGGTATGTAAAATCTTTAATATACAAAAGCAAAATAGGTAGACTAGGTATGGTAAGTTTTATAAATACAATACTTATGGATGCTGTATAAAATAGTTGTACGTAACTCACATCCTTATAATGTCTGTTTAGCTCAGAAGACCGAAGGGCAATGGAGCTTTAAGTATTGATTTTCGTTCTTCATCCATAACATTTTATGACTCCTTAAGCTGCAAAATGTAACATCGGGTGCAATAACGATTATCGACACCAGTCATATAGTCCTAATTATTTATGGGTTAGCATAGCTCATGTCATTGCTGACACCCGTCATATTGTCTTATAATTTTAAGAGTTATCAAGACCTATGTCATAGCTGACACCTGTCATGTTGTCCCTATTCCTGCAGATCCTATGGCATTAATGGTACCAATCATTTCCTAATTCTTTAAGGGTTAATCGGTTGGGCATTCAGTATCATTGCTTAGCAAACCCCAGCCCTTCTCTATTATTACCTGACAAACCGGATTGACAAGGCATCACCTGTCCTGCTCCTTAAGAAGTGCTTAGCTCTCAAAACCATCCACAGTGCCCAGTTTTGGAATTACAATGCATGATGTTGCTTCAATCAAATTATCCATACAGAGGCCCAACAATCAGTCAATATAGCTGAAATTATGTTCGTATGACCAGTAGTCTATTATGAAAGAGGAGCTTGAAGATACTAAAGGGGTAATTAGAATCCGTATATCGAAGAACAAACAACATAATAGCCAAAACAAAAAGTCCAAAAGGACAAACAACAATCAACAAAACATACATATAAAACTAAAGATCGAGTAACGCGAACCACACTAAAAACCAAGGGTGAACTCAGGTGCTCCGGAAGGGTAAGCAGTTCCTGCTCCACTAGTGATACCAATCGTGTTAATCTAGTTACACACAAAAACATATTTTAAAAAATACTTAAAAATCTAATGAAATAAATCTGCTTTTATAGGTATTGATAACATTGCACTACAACGGATCCCTGACGATGATGTATTGAAAGAATTATCAGCACAAGTTGGCAACTGTGCTATACAGCTTGGGGTTGAACTAGGATTAAGCATGGTGGAAATTGAGGAGTCTCTCTTCAAGTATTCAAAGGACATGTTTAGCCAGACTTTTGATGTTTTGAAAAAGTGGAAATATTTAAGAAAAGTTAAGCCAACAATTCGTATTTTGATGAGAGCAATTCAAGCGAATGATTCGAGAGGACTCCTGTTTCTAAGAGAAAAATATCCCTAATGCTCTTAAATTATATACAGTACAAACAATACTGTTGGTTAATACCATGCTTAAGTATATAATTATAATATTTAACAACATGTACTACTAAAACTTGTTGTATATCAAACCATTCATGTGTAAATAAATAAATACCCACTTCTTAAAACAACGTGTACCACTAAAACTTGTTGCATATCAAACCATTCATTTGTAAATAAATAAATACGCACTCCTTAAAACAACGTGTACCACTAAAACTTGTTGTATATCAAACCATTCATGTGTAAATAAATAAATACCCACTTCTTAAAACAACATGTACCACTAAAACTTGTTGTATATCAAACCATTCATGTGTAAATAAATAAATACCCACTCCTTAAAACAACATGTACCACTAAAACTTGTTGTATATCAAACCATTCATGTGTAAATAAATAAATACCCACTCCTTAAAACAGCATGTCCCACTAAAACTTGTTGTATCTCAAGCCATTCATGTGTAAATAAATAAATACCCACTTCTTAAAACAACATGTACCATTCAAGCTTGTTGTATATCAAACCATTTCTGTGTAAATAAATAAATACCTACTCCTTAAAACAACATGTACCACTAAAACTTGTTGTATATCAAACCATTCGTGTGTAATTAAATAAATACCCACTTCTTAAAACAACATGTATCACTAAAACTTGTTGTATATCAAGCCATTCATGTGTAAATAAATAAATACACACTCATTATTGCAACATGTACCACTAAATCTTGTTGTATATCAAACAATGCATTTGTAAATAAATAAATACCCACTTCTTAAAACAACGTGTACCACTAAGACTTGTATATCAAACCATTCATGTGTAATAAATAAATACCCACTCCTTAAGACTAAGATAAATGATATCTGAACATTAAGATATTCTTTGTTATATTGAGACTAAGATCAATTATATCTGAGCATTAAGATATTGCTTGGTATATTAAGATTAAGATAAATGATATCTGAACATTAAGATATTCTTTGGTATATTAAGACTAAGATCAATTATATCTGAACATTAAGATATTCTTTGGTATATTAAGACTAAGATAAATTATATCTGAACATTGAGATATTATTTGGTATATTAAGATTAAGATCAATTAGGGTAATAATAAATGATATCAGAACATTAAGATATTCTTTGTTATATTAAGACTAAGATAAATTATATTTGAACATTACGATATTCTTTGGTATAATAAGATTAAGATAAATGATATCTGAACATTAAGATATTATTTGGTATATTAAGACTAAGATAAATGATATATGAACATTAAAAATATTATTTGGTATATTAAGACTAAGATAAATGATATATGAACATTAAGATATTATTTGGTATATATTTTGTGTATGTGTTGCTTAGTATAATATTTATACTAGATATATATTTAGAAATGTACATACATGACATTAGAAAATTGGTAAAGCAAAGGTAGACAATTTTAGCTTTAAATAGTGATTTCTGATGATATGATGATTATTTTTTATATTTTATAGTTTAATGTTGTTGTGTTATATATCTTGTGTATATTATGTTGTAAGTAGAATTAAGGAATAACAGTATTGTATTTTAAGAGTTAGCAACGCTTCAGTTCGGGACAAAATCCAATAAGAAATTATTTTAAATGTAGACGATGTTTTTTATTTCAATTTGTTTATTTTAAATTTAATTGAATTTCATTGAAATCTGTACATTTGGTAAAATATCAAAAGAAGTACCGGTAGATGATCCCGGCCTCGTTAACGTTAATAAACATATATAATAATCAATACTTGTTAGTATACAATATGCAATCTACATAAATTTTGTTTAAATATGAGATATATAGAAATAAATAAAACAGAAATACCAAATTGCATTAATTAAAATTTTTGGTTTCAAAGTATTCAATATGGTGGCTTATTCACATTAAAGGGCTTAGTTACCACTTTGGTATCTTCAAACTCTTCTTACGTCATGTTAATTTGACGGCCACTATAAGTGAATGAAAAAAAGGGTTATATAATAATTGCATTAGAATGTTTAATCTTGTAATGAGGTATACTAGTATATATTTATTAATTTACAAACTCCATATCAGAAAATTAGATAACAAAGGTAGACAAGTTCAGCTTTAAAAAGTGATTTTTGATGTTGTAATGATTATTTTTAATACGAGATAATTATGTTGTAATGACATACTGCTTGTCATTGCTACATATGTTGTAATGACATACTGATTGTTGTTGCATACTGTGTTATTATATGATACCTGTTGATATGACATACCATATCATGGCATACTATGCCATGACATACTATTTACGGAAGCATAACATGCTACGACATACTGCATCTTGTTCCAAAATATTATGCTATGACATTGTATGCTGTTGTGCCATAGTACGTGACATAGTGCATGCTGTGTCATGGCATGTGACATCATATGCTGTGACATGTTATTATGACATAGCAAGTGTCTGTTGTTGCAACATACCATGATATGATGCATTTTATGTTATTGAGTTATAACATCTGACAAGTGCCTGTTGTGACATATCATGTCATTATGACATAGTTACTCTCTGTTGTTGCGACATACCATCAGTTGTGATGTGACATGTGTTTGTAGATCATTTGAAAATATAATGTTTCAAAGTTTTATTATTTTGTCGAATTTTTTTAGGTATTTTGAGTTTTCATTAAATGTATTATTTTGGGTTATAGTTGAGTTATACTGGAGTTATACTCTGTGAAGCAGAAAACAGAAATTGTGCAATTTGTAGATTATATAACACCACACTGTCACGTAACCCTACCTATTATGAAGTTAAATATTTGAATATTTTGACATTGAACTTTTGGCATTAATATTACTACCCAAGGTCTGAAGTCTGAAGGTCTGTTTGTTTGTTTGGTGGTGTTTAACTCCACTTTCAACAATATTTCAGTTATTTCGTGGCGGTCAGCTGCAGTTTTATTGGTGGAAGAAACTGGAGGACCCGGAAAAAACCAACAACCTGTCGCAAGTCACAGACAAATGTATCTCATAATGTTGTACACCTCTTCTTGATCGAGATTCGAATTCACAAAATCAGTGATGATAGGCACTTATTTGCATAGGTAGTTGTAAATCCAACTACCATATGATCAGGGTCATGATGGCCGTTCAAATTCTGAAGGGATATTACAGTAAAGTGATGATCTGGATACATAACATATCAACAGTACAAGTATAAAGATAAAAAAATATAGAAGTAATAACAAGACATACACAGAGTACAGCAAATCTGAATATATATTACTGTAAAGCGATGATCTGTTCTACAAAAAGATAGATCACAATTTTATGGAAGTAGAGAGAAACCAGAATGTGCTATGTGTCAGGACGGAGATGAAGATATAAATCACTTTAAACTGAAATGTAGAACTTTGGTTAATATCAGAACTGTGTTTATGACAAAGTTAAAGGACATTTTATTAAAATTGGACATGTATGATTTTATACTAAGGAACTACTTGTTACTGCAGTTAATACTGAACTTGACTCATCCTTCTATTCCTATGAAGTTACAAGGCGATGATGTTAGATGCAAAATTGAATCCATCTCCAGAGGTCTATGCTTCGCACTACATAGAGAGAGATGTTCATTCTTGGGTTAGTTGCATTAATCTCGATTTTACCTTTAATCAGTTGAGCATAATAGTTGTTCATTCCATTTTTTAGATTTTCTAGATTGTATTCCTATCGCTGATCCATATTACACTTCGGTACCTAGTGTTAAGTTTTAGATTTGTGCATAGAAATAAGTTACTTTAAGGATATCAGTATTAGCTATAGTTAACTATTCATTCGATATATACACGTAGCTAGGTTAAAAATGTTAAGTCCAGTCACATTTGTGTAAGGGTATTTCATTAGAACATTAATTTTGTTTATATTTGGTCCTATATATAAATAGCCGCTAGCTACGCGCTGCATGGTGGATAGTAGTTTTAATCATAGCTATCTAGTTTTAGTGTATATACACATTGCTTCTCCATATGTGTGTATATATCCGTAGTAAATGTGCGGTGCTGGGTTGTGGTATTTATTTTATCCATATCTTTTAAGTGTGTGCTTGCTTATTGCCTGCTGACAGATAAATATATATATTCAATATATCATCTATATAACTTCATATAACCGGACCTTATACCCGCTCATGCAAAACAGTTGCTTCCGAAAACACTTATAAAAGTGGTGCTCCAGACAGTGGAGTCCGAGGTCAATGCAAAATAAGAAGATCTGGATACACAACATAGCAACAGTACAAGTATAAAGATAAAACGATGTTGAAGAAATAACATGACAAACACAGAGTACACAAGTCTGAAGGTATATTTGTAAGCGTACTTTCTTTCCGATGTGTAGAATGTCCGGGTACGTAAATACCCTAGTGTATTTCTACCTTGCACTAGTGTGTTTATTCCGTCAGCAGAAATACACAGTGTATTTCTGTGGTGGGATTTCTACTCTAGTGTGTTTTTTTCCAAAAGGAAAGAATACACTGGTGGAATTATTATGATTGACGGTTAACCAGCTTAATCCGCAATGTCAACATATTGCTGAATTAAGAAGCGCAAATGTGGAAGAATGGCGGCGATTCCAACAAGAAAGGCCTCCTATCCTAGTTCGTGGAATAAATAGACGAGTGCGGTAGCTTTGGCTACTAATTAAATGTGCTTCCGTCTTCATTCAAAGGTTCTTGAAAAAATTATGACTCGTTCGTTTTCGTAAATTGTTGAAAAACAATAAACAAATAAAACATTTTTGAAGTTTTAGAATGTTCATGTTATCCCCCTTTTTCCATTTGTAATAACCAACCATTTGATTTCTTAATCAGCTTCAAATACGACTCAAATTGTAGCCCATGATTTAATCTATAATGAAATATTACCAAAAGAGTATTTCGTGTTCAACTTCTTTCATCTTAAAAAAAAATACTGGGTGGTTCTTAACTTTTTGTCGAAGTGTATAGATCAACTACATATGTAAACATGACATTGAAGAGTATTTAATGACATATTTTTTGTTGTTTGTATGAAACTTGAGCATCAAGTAACAAGAGTAGTATATGGGTACATCTCAGTTAGCATTTGCAGAGGACCGATGAGTATCGGACCATTGCGCATGCTTGACCGGAAGTGACGTCAGTCACGTGACCGGAAGAGGCCATGTCCGGCCTTACTTTGTTTTCCCGTACTTTTTTTCTCGTACTTTTTGCTTACCGTACTTAGTTCCCGTACTTTTTTTTCCGTTCTTTTTTTCCGTATTTTTTTTTTCCTACTTTTCTTTCCGTACTTTTTCTTCCCGTACTTTTTTTTTCGTATTTTTTTCGCTATAGCATAGTTCATGTTCCGTGTGAAATAGCCATTCAAATGTCACCCGTAGGGCTTCCCCTGGACGGGTGGGGTGCGCGCATGCGCGATCTGAAGGGACCAAAAATGAATTTATTTAACCTAAAAGAGGATTGAAATGTTTTATAGCACCAACCAACCCTATCACTGGAAATTGAACCAATTAGAAGTCGCTATTTTCGGCCGATTAGCCAATCAGATTGTAAGAAGAGGGGTGTCTAGTAATACGTCCGCGTCCGAACAATATATACGGTGACAGAATCATCATTGGCATTCTGTCTTTGACAGACCACGACCATGTTCACCTGCGAGAGATGCGGCAAAGATTTTACAGAGAAGAGCAACCATGAACCAGAAGAGGAAGTGTCTGATTGGAAGTATGTATGGAGAAAATATCATGGTTATTTCACCTTTGCTGAAGTGGTATGTCCAGCATGGTTTGAAGGCGACGAAGATACATCAAGTGGTGGAGTACACCCCTGCAAGCTGCTTCCAGAAATTCGGGGACAACATCAGTGATGCCAGACGAGCCGGAGATATCGACCCCAACAAGAAGATTGTGGCAGAGACGAAGAAACTGGAAGGCAATTCGTCGTATGTGAAGACAGTGACCAACAACGAGCGCCATACTGAGGTTTTGTATTGCCAGGAGCACCAGGTCAGTCGTCATCTGGTGGACTCTTCCTTTCGGAGATACAATCAACTGGACGAGAAGACATTTGAGCTGGAGATGAGCAAGAAGACCTTTCGACTGGATCTACCCATGCAGATTGGATGTTTCGTGTTTCAGTATTCCAACCTCCGGATGTTACAGTTCTACTACGACTTTGTGAACGTCTTTGTGGATCGTCGAGATTTCCAGTACTGTGCCATGGACACTGACAGCGCCTACATCGCTTTGTCCGCTGACACTTTGGAAGTAGTGATCAAGCTAGACCTGCGCCAGTTGTATGACATCGAGAGGAAGAATTGGTTTCCACGTACAGACACTCCAGAGCATGCAGCCTATGATAAGAGGACACCAGGGCTGTTTACAGAAGAGTACAGCGGTGATGGAATCATAGCCTTGTGCAGTAAGACCTACTTCTGTTTCTGGAAGGAAGACAAGTTTAGCTGCAAGGGGATCAACAAGAGAACCAACCAGATCACCAAAGATAAGTACATGGATGTTCTGTTGTCGAAGAAGTCTGGATCCAGTGCCAACAGAGAGTTCTGCTCAATGGACAACCAGGTATTTACCTACTTCCAGGAGAGGACTGGCTTCTCGTACTTCTACCCAAAACGGAAAGTCTTGGCAGATGGAGTCTCTACAGCATCATTAGAGATTTGAGGCACACTATGTAGTTAGTCTATGTATATAGTTGAGAAAAAAAACCAAAAGATATCAGAAAGACTGATATCAAATAAAAAAAAAGGTCAATGCAGCCTCTATCTATAGAGCCAGTCACAAGCCTGGATAAATGCAGAGTGTTCTTACTATAAATATAGATATTTATATGCGAAGAGCCTATTTCTAGTTTGGTATTGGTCTTATATAGACACCAAATTGCTTTTCCAGATATGGACTTACTTGAAGAAGATTTTTATTAAATATATGGCAAGAAGACAATATCAAAGTAGTATAAATCAAATAAACTCTTTTCGGGAGTTTGTTGCATTTTTTTTTATACATTCGATTGCATCCTACAGTGGACGGAAAACTAGTACTACACCAATATCATCAATTCGTACTAGAAGCCTTCTATGAAGACCTTGGAGCCAAATTGAATGATTCACGTTGTGCAGAGTGTTTCCAAAGTTTTATGAGAGAAATCGTATCTTAATAAGTCTTTTTTTGTAGTGAGTGACACAAACTTTTTGGAGACTGTGAATTGGGTAAGTCTTTAATCAATACATTGATTTTCAGTATAACTAATAAATTATTTTAACATTAAAACAAGACTATTTTAACCGATCTTTTTTTTTTCATAATATATGCTGTAACTTTTAATATTAATTTTTAATACTTATAATTTTGCTATTCATTTTTACAGGAAGATGAAATGGATGAAGAAGACAACGCTGAGATGCATAGGGACGACAACACTGAGATGCATAGAGATGTAGATTGGGTAAGTTTAAAAACACAAAACAATTTTTTTCTTAGCAAAAATGGACAGCCTGTTATCAGGTGGTAGAAGGATTGAGATGTGTCCAACCAATCAGCCAGGAAATCTGACCAATCAGAAGTCGCCATTTCCGGCCGATTAGCCAATCAGAAGCCAGGAAAAAAGAGCCAATCTGAAAGGAGGATACAGAAAGAAACAACCAATCGACACAATCGATACAAAGTCTTCCTTCTATGAAAAGCAGAGACGAGAGATTCACACTTCATTCGAGATGTTACGTAAAGCAAGAGACCAGACCAAAGCATTGGACATTCCGTTCACCCTGATGACCCAAGGGGATCTGGTGCAGGAAGCCTTAGCAGTCGCCAAAGTCTAGACCAAGCATTGAACATTCCGGTCAAAGTACCCCTAGGAGGTGGAAGATATGCAGAGCTGACGGAATGGAATGGTACGAAGAGAGTGGATCTGAGATTTTGGGAAACCGATACGATCCCTACCAAGCATGGTGTCAGCTTCTCTTTGTCACAGTGGAAAGTCTTGTGCAAGTAGTGGACGATTTGATCAGTCGTGCGAAAGACGGAGAACCCGTGGACTGGAGATATCATCTGGGAGAAGACATCTACGTCATTATCAAAACCCCTCAACTGACAATTCACATCAGGAAGCACTTTGTTCCTATTGGAGAATGGACATTGCATCCTACGAAGAGAGGAGTAACCCTGAGTCTTTATGAATGGAAAGAACTGAAAAAGAACATACCTTTATTTGAAGAAAGAGAACCAGAACTGACAATTGACAATGTGTAAAATAAACTATTGAAAATTGCATATGTTGTTTGCTATAATATATTGGATAAAAAAAAAAAAAAAAAGTTAATGCAGCCTCTATCTATAGAGCCAGTCACAAGCCTGGATAAATTCAGAGTGGCCTTGACAAAAACGGATTGACAATGTGTGAAGTAAAACATCGAAATGAATGATGACCATATTCACATTTAATCTGTTTTAAAGTGGATGAAAACTTTCCGTTCCCAACAAAGGAACCATAAAAGTTGCAAACTAAATTATATATCTATTCCACTTCATGATCAAGATTGCTTTTTCTGTTTGCAAAGTAAATTTTATGTTTTACAGACTAAATTTATCATTTCATAAGTTGCTAAGCAAATATTTAGATGTTGTCTTAATTACGCCCACGTCAAATATATTAAGTGTACATTACAATCTCTAGTCATTCTTATCCAAACCCTCAAAAGAGATTTATCGGGAACGTAAAATGTGTAAGGATTGTTGGTTTTCAAAATATAATAGGGTCCTTTTTCATTAATCTGTGAGTATGGCTGCTGGTGCTGGTGCTGCTGCTCTGGGGTATAGGGTTGTTGTTGACCGTGTTTGTTTTTTAAGCGGCGTTTTAAATCTACAGGCCACCAAGGATTACTCATGTTGTCGTTTCGGGAAAAAGAGTTTTTAAAAAATGTTAGACCTTGCAATAATCTTTCTCTCTTTCATGGCTTTATTTGTACATTACCTCCAGAGCTGAAAAAAATCATTTATAATCATCATATCACAAACCTTTGTAGAAATAAAAAAAAACTCATACATGAGGAACTACAAGTGTTTAATATTATTAAAACACACCACATTAGTAGTACTTCAACTATTATGAAAGACCTATATTATTTATTTCCAGAGCTTTTTACTTTTGAAACAAAATCAAATTATTATGACCTTGTATTCATGGGGAGAAATATTGTCCTTGTAATCTTTGTTTAATTATTACCTATTTTAAAAGAGAATTGAGATCTTTAGGTAGACTGGCTGAACTCTGAAGTGCAAGATTTATAAGATAATTGTTTTCGATCTGACAACACAAAAGAAGAACTTGATGAATGAATTAAAATTATAACACAGAATTGCCAATTTCTCTGTACCAATTCAACTTTTAATTATAAGCATGTTAAAAAAGATTGTATCCTGAATTATGGCTTTTGACAAAAAGAAATAGTAATTATTTGATAGATGTGTACAATTTAATGAAGGACTGTAATTGTTTTCACTGTAAATATATCACTTACCCCTATATTCTTTTGTTTTGCTACAGATACTTTCCAATTTTTTTTCCTTTTATGAGATATCGTATCTTCTACATGAAACCAGGATTTAAGTCCTAAAATCATTACACATCATTTCAAAATATGTTTTTTATCGAAATGTCTACTTGCAAGAGTCAAAATCATTTATTATTTTTCGGAATCGATTCAAGGATTACCCACAGAATTGAAAGAACATCTTTATAAATTTCATGTAAAAGATAGAGTTGTTCTTATTTTTCATGATAGATAATTATTTTATTATGTTTATCTTGAAAGAGGTATTTCCTGATAAATTTAAATGTATGAGTTTAAACAAATTAGATTTTTAGTTATGTTTTACTTGGAACATAAAGACACTATCTCAGTACATTATGTTAATGACACCTCCGTTGAAATTCTACATTAGTATATTTTTGTTTTACAGAAACCTATTATGAACTTAGCTAAGGTATTTCGACAAAGATAATTGCAAGGAACATTAAGAGTAACTAATGAATTTAATAACTATGTTCAAAATCAAATTGTTAGCTTTGAGGAATGGTGTAATTTTATTTTTTATAGAAAATGACATCAGTATATGATAATAAACACTTTTCCATTCCAGCAGACCAACACAGTATTGAAGTTTTGGAGTACTTGTAAAAAAGCTAAAACCTTAAATTCAATTTAATAAATATTCTTGGAACACCTATTTTTTAGAACCTATTGTAAGCCATGTGAACATGACAAAGATGAAAAACGAAAAGTACGCATTGAAAAATTAAAGCAAAAAACATATAGTACAAGGCTTATCTAATTCATCCATTAAACAATTAATAATTAAAAAAAAGTATTTCTCAGACAGTATAAAAACGCAAAGCCTTCCTCTGTTGAAGACATGTTTACAGTATGAAATGGTTATTGTATTGTGGGTCAGTCTTTGTAGACTTAGTTGTGTACTTTTTCATAGTATTTTTTTTGGTATAAAAAGAAATGAATCATGTAGAATTTCTAAAAATGGCTTCGTCAGGAGCAGAAATTGTAAAGTTTATAAAACTTCAAGAAGATACAATGAAATTACAACAACAGTTATATATTAGTTTTTTTACCTTACACATCTGCAGATGACAGAATTAAGATGTTTCAAAATTTGAGACGTCAATCTGTCAACATTACAACCTTTAAAGAACAACTATCTCAAAAAGAAGAACAAAAAAGTTAAACCTTGTGGCATGTCGAAAGAAGACCATGGTCAACTACTCAATAATTATGAAAGACTTGTAGCGGAGTTACCTACCTCCGATATAGCGGATTATTTAAAACAGAACAAAATTTTAACAGAGGAAATGGTGGAAAGAATTTTAAATAAAGAAACTTTATAAGATAGAAACAGACAACATTTAACTATTTTATTTCGTCGAGGAAGCAAAGCTTTTCCTTGGTTAATAGACGGTGTACGTTTTCTGAATTGTAATGCATTAGTTTCTTTATTACAAAACTAAGTAAAAATATATAAAATACAAAACATGTACTATTGTATCAGTTGATGTATTATTTCGTAAGGTTATGTCAGTGACTGATTGTAAGTTGTCTGACAAAGAAATAAAATAGAATAGCAAAAAAAAAATATTCGAATCATTATGCTGTTAGATTGTAATATCTATTAATCGAATAGCGCTTTGGTTGAATACTTATTTTGCACAAACAACTACTACTACGGCATAACAATAGAAACCACATTCAACAAAGTAGAGAATCACAAGTTTTACAGATTTCAAGTAAGCATTTTTCAGTAAAAATGTTTTTTTGTATATGACGTTATTAAACATTTTACCGTCCGTTTTAACAGTACTTTTAACAAACTAAAAAAATTAAAAAATATCAGTTAGTTGTTTATGTCATTTTCCCGTGAAATGTTGGAATTTATATATTTTAGATTTTTTAATCATGTTTTACTTGGAACATAGAAGACAGAGAGCCAGAACTGACAATTGACAAATTGTAAAATAAAGTATCAAAACTTGTATATGTTGTTTGTTATATATAGATATAGTTCCTCCAAAACCCACTTATAGACACATTTATATATGTGGAAATATTTGAGATGAAGATCATTTTACGAGTGTCTGTCCAACAGAGCAGATGGATGATAAAACTTGTCCCGTATGTAAATTGAGATGTTCGAGAAAAGACGTTATGCTGCGACATTATAGAAACAAACACGGTCAACAAAAGTCTAAAGAAAAGAGATGCAGTCCCACAGATAGAGGGATATACACCACTACCACCACCACCACCACCACCACAAAGTAATGAATACGCTAGAGATTGACACTCTATTGAAAAAACATCCCCACTCCAGACTGGTGTTTAAGGGGGTCTATGCCAGAAACAGATTATCCAGATTATTAAACGTACCTTCGGCCCTTGTGGGAAATACGGATCCAGACCATCCAATGGGACAACACTGTGTCGCTATATGCATCGACGCCAATTGTGTGTGGCTATACAGTTCTAGTTTTTATTTAATTGATGCATTTAGAAAAATAAAATAATTAACATATTTTTCTGGATTTTTTCCACATCGTTCCTTCTATGAGCGAGATAATAAACTAACCCCATGTCTAATCGAAATAAAATCCTTGAATAATGATCACGGATATGTTCCACTTGTCGTAAACACTTCCCGGTCATTTCCTCATTCACGACTTATTACCGGGTTTGTAGCTAGATTAACACGACGAGTGCCACTAGTGGAGCAGGAACTGCTTACCATTCCGGAGCACCTGAGTTCAGCCCCGGTTTTTACTGGGGTTCGTGTTACTCGATCTTTAGTTTTATATGTATGTTTTGTAGATCGTTGTTTATCCTTTTGTACTTTTTCTTTTGGCCATTATGTTCTCTGTTCTTCTTCGATATACGGATTCTGATTGCCCCTTTGGTGTCTTCAAACTTTTCTTAAGGATATGTTGGATTGTGCCCAAAAAATATTTACTCCTTTTGGATCAAACTATTTTACTTCATTTTAGAAGTAGCATCGATAGACTATTAAACCTACCTCAGTATCACGGTGATAATGCCTAATTCAGTATCCCGGAAGAAAATATATAATCAATAATTGGGGGCTAATGAAAAACAAGTGGTGTTTAATTTATTTTTATCCTATACAAGTGTGGACACAGAAATGTGTTGTCCAAAGGGCAAGTGCGAATGTCAATATTTCATATTATTAACTTTAAAAAAAGAAATTCATGGACACAGGGGTCCTGGATTTTTTTAATAAAAAACTAATCCTGGATCATTATTTTTGCTTAAAGTCCGGTCCTGTGTTTTTATTTCAAATTTTCATCATAGCCCCCTTCCCCCTCCCAAGGGATATAAAATTGTATCATTAATAATAAATTATTAGTCGCAACAAATTTTCATTTTTCTCTTTAAACTGTCGAAACATAACATTTATCGAACTGTAAAATTCACAAATAAAATTCCCCCCTTTTTTCCCTTTTTTCTTGTTTAAATCAATGATCCTCAATATTCCAGAATCAAATAAATGAATACATATAACATAGATTTCTTTTACATGCATCTTTTGCCATGCGGAATCAGTGTGTTTTAAATCAGTCATCCAATCAGGACGCTCATTTTTCCTGTCCAAGATAAAAATACATCGCTAAAATTACCTGTGGGTGTTTCCCCACTTCAACTCGTAAATTTACACAGAAATGGGAGATATTTCGTCATAAAACTTCTCACATGGTTTTGTCTATCATATTTCTTGAAGAGAAACATAACATTTTATTGAATTTATCAATATTTTATGAGTATCAACATTTGTTCAACACCGTATCTGTTTCTCGATACAGCCGCCCGATTACAGTGACCCGTGACCCATTTTAGCACGTTCCACCAGTTTTTTTTCTTAATAATGTTGTTTAATAACTGTTACGTGCCGACATACCATCGTCTTTTACGGCAAAGATTACTTCTTAAATATCAAAACGTCATCTAAGCGCTTATAATATTTGAAAATTTTCCCGTCGTTTTTCAAGAAATTTAACACCTCGTGCACCAACAAATACTTTAACAGTATTTGTGTCTTTAACAATATTTGTGTTTTATTTATTTTAATAATCTGGTAGAATATTTTTCTGGTACACGATTATCGCGGGCAAAATTCCACGAAACACAGAAAACAAATAACGCTTATGACGTCACAATAACGTCAAATACGTATCGATTGTGTTGGAAACAAGTTTTAACAGCAAAAGTGTGATGTCGTCTATAAAATAAAACACATCAAATTTTAATCAAGTAATTTCTAAAATAATGATTCATTAATTATGGGACCATATATGGCACCTATAGTCCCCAGTTCTTTTTTATCGCATTGACGCCGGACTGCATGCACTGGGTTTTTCTCCTGGTTTCAATGTACACAAACTATATTTAAAATAAATACAATTATTTACAGAAACATAAGTTATTTATTGATGAATTTCATTACTTGAAATGAATCATAAAATGTAAAGAGATTGTGTATACATGTATATACATAATGGTCTCATATATACAATCAGAAGAGTGCAAATATTGATTTTAAGGGTCTGGTCGAGGTTATAATTAAATCAATATTTAACAACCTCCACAATCCTCCACTAACAACATATTTTGATACAATCATTAACCCTCTATACTCAAAACAACTGCTCAATTTGGTGTTGGTGGAAGACTGCGGAGGTATATAAAATAGCTAAAATGTACATTGAATATGTCGTTTATAGTCCATTGCTTGCATTATCCGTCTAATCATGATGTCATTATGATGTCATAACGCACTCAATTTCACGAAAAGATATATTTTTGGAAAATTAGTTTATATAGCAATTAAATTAGTAAATTGTTGTTATTCTATGTCAAGCATTATTTTTTAATAACATATGGGGCCAATTTTGCACCTTAACGCCTCTCCCTCTTTAAAAAACTTATTCAGTAAAATTATGTAAATTTGTTTCATGATATATTCTATTCTGAAAACGCATAGTTCATAATAGTTCAATATAAATGTTCCTCATGCTTCAATTGGCAAAATGAGGGCCGTCGTGGTCGTGAACATATGGTAGTTGGATTACAACTTAATATGCAAATAGTGCCTATCATCACTAACGTTGTGCGTTCGTATCCCGATCGGTGGTTTTCTCCGGGTACTCTACCACCAATAAAACTGACCGCTAAGATATAACTGAAATATTGTTGAACGTGGCGTTAAACCTCATAACTCCTAAATTGTAATTGGCAAGTATAATTTTCGTTTGTCAATGTGCTACACATTTTTACCTGTCCATCCAAAATAGATGGTTATCCAATCGTTCTTGCATTTCTATTCTCTGTTCTAAGCTTACCATTCAATACAGAAAATCAATCTATCAAGACAATTTCTCAGGTATAACAATGTTTCTTAAATCTTGTTACCTATGTTGTTATTTTATTAATAATATTGTCAGACCCCATCTTTCACACGAACCGTATCAGTAATTGTTAGGGTGCTCGCCTTGAATGCGATAGATTGCGAGTTCGAGCCCCGGTTGTGTCAATACTTTCTAAATATTTTATTGAATGTAACTTATACTCGCCACGATATAGCTGAAAAATTATCATTTGGCGTTAAACAACAATCACTCCTCTTTCACACGTGGAAGTCGAAGTAAGTTATTAACTACTACGAATAGACAAAATCGTTTCGTCGACTTTACTAGGGAAGTGTAACTCATCCGAGGCAACTTCTACATATGTCAACCTGTGGCTTATCCATATGAGTTACTGCAAGGTGATTCTTAACGTCCAAGAAGCGTAACATACTCAATAAGACGAACCACCCATTTATGTCCAGTCCGAAGGGCGAGTTGTGTATTTGATTCGTCCAACACAACGAGGGGACTCCTATTTCGAAGGTGATCTTACCCACTATATTTATTGGGTACTCCACAAGATTCGTTTTACTATTTTCGGCAATGTTTGTTTCTTTTTTAATTTTTTTAAAGTAAGAAAAATAATTAGCTATCTCCCTATCTACTTCAAAACTTGTAAAGTCGAGTAACATGAACCCTGGTTGGCAAAATACAATGTTCCAAGCGAAATGACATCGTTTCAAGGTAACCAATTCATACAGTGAGTACTTGCTATTAACACCAAGTGAACGATTATGTCAGCCATGTCATCGCGAGTAACGCTTTGATGAGATGACGGTGTCTGTCTTGTACTAGAACAACACCTCCAGTTGTAATGTACTAGGTTAATGAAACAACAGTGCGCATATTGACATTTCATTCAACTCAAACACATTATTTTAACACTCTCAAAATTATTTGCTCATTTGTTTTTTACTGTATACATTGTACTTAGCGAAGAAGCTATAGACCATAATGTATTAATTAATAAGGGTAATAACAAAATTACCGAACTCCTAACAATCTTGCAAAGGGAACGTCAAAACTCATAATTATATAAACAGACAAAATCAGTCAACAACCGGAAAACTGTGAAAACCGTAATGACCCTGACTTGCATCGTTAATCCTGACCATTGATCGAACGAAATATCGAACACACGGTCGTCTTATCTCGAGGCAGGGTAGGCACGATGATCATTACTCCCGGAGAGGTAGTATGCTTACAAAACCATACAACCACATAAGTTTCAGGTAAGTTAAGTCGATTTTTGTCTAATCAGTTTAGGCCATTTGGCTGTGGTTTTTTGCTTTCAAAGATTTCAAAATTATTTGGCTCTGAAATATTTTGGATTTGAGCATACCTGATGAAAGTTATTCCGGAAACGAGTAGTACGCACTATATTTAATATCTACGTTTATATCAATTAAATATCAAGTTAAATGTTGTTCAGCATATTTGTTAGTTTCACAAACAAGAACGTCAACCACACTGTGATCTTCGAAGTCAAGAAACGTTATACAAAAATTAAAGAAACTATAAAATGGATGCATTGGGAGTGAAGTTGACCGGCCCTGTCTCTTCATGAAATCTCGACTCTGGTAAATCAAACATCCCCAGATTTTACAACAGAAAAACACGGTCCTTTGTTAGCTGGTACAACTTCATCAATATTGATTTTTTCATCGGAATCTGTATTAGTCAGAACTCGATTCTGCGGCGTCGGTCATCTTGAGCTAGTCCGATGAAAAATGACGTAATTTTTCAAGATGACGTCATTTAAATTTCGATATTATGAATTTCAAATAAAGGTTCATTACCTCTCTATTGAAATATATAGTTACTGTGTCAATCGCGAATTGTGTTTTTGCATATAACACTCTTTTATCAATGGCTGTCAAAACGACAAAAATGTCACCTTGGCATTCTAGTATAACGGTAAGCGACAAAAATGTCGCTTTGGCGCTGAAAGGGTTAAGGACGTAATGTTTTTGTAATATCGATTGCGGACGTGTTAATATTCCGGATAAGTTACGTCACAGTAAACGTCATGTATGATGTAATGCAATCGTCGTTTTCATTTTCATTTATTTTTAATAATCAGCGTATTAACAATTTTCCTTAAATACATGTTTTACAGATGTGCTTTAAAAGAGCTCTCCCTTCTTCACAAATTAATTGTATTGTTTATCTGCTGAAATATCTGACAACAACGTTACCGTAGAATCTTACATGTGTAGGCCCTCTCTACTGCTTTTTGGATAATAACAATAGAAGACATATTTAAGATGGTATTACCACACGAGTGTATGGATATATACATGTTTAATAAAATAAAAAAGAGAGTATATAATAAAGAAATTTTATTGAAAATAAATGTGTAAACAGAAAGCTAAAAAAAAGGAGGCGATTATTTCATATCAGAAGCACCTTTGGGAGAACCAACAAAGAGTTGGCTTTCAATCAATGTTGTCTGAATTTCCCACTAATTAATGCCATAGTTACAAGATGACCAAGATGTGCCACCTTTTCTATAGAAATATCTTATTTTGTCTTCATTACCTTGTCTTGTCAGAGGTTTTATTTGCAATGAATAAATGCAGTTGGTATTTTGACCTTGTCCTTCATAATATCATATCCTGTGTAAAACATATGGATTTCTATTTTAAATTTAATGATGAAAATTGAAACCTGAAATGCAAACCAAATTGTCCCTATTCATTCATCAAACTATTTTTTCTATTATTAAAATGTATCAACCATCTTGGTAAAAATAAATTATTATCTTTCACATTCAAATTTGGAAAGCAAAATATATTTAGTAAATTCAGAAATTGTGTAGGTAAATTTCAAATTGAAGAAGGGCCTCATAGAAAGATACAAAGAGAGGGAATGGTCTGTATTAATAATATTGATTAGGAGTGTCATTTCTTATTAATTATTCATTTTCATATACAATGTAGATACAAAATGTATATAAACACCATTTTGATCAAGTAAAACAAAATTTTAAGACTTTACCTTTGTTGATAAACTAAGAAGTCCTTTAACAAATCTAATTAATATCCTTTATAATGCACCTCATTTTCTAGAATTGAGGACACTTTATACTTAAAACAATTAACATTTCTTGTGTGTCTTTTGCATTGTATGTTATATCACTAACAACCAAACTATAGAAAAATAAGAAAATAAAAAAAGACTCATTTGTCTCGATTATTTTAAGAAACCAAATCAAATTGGATAAACAAAAGAAAAACTGAAGCCCCCAAAGCATGAGTTGTCTGCTAACTTGGATTTCAGATCCACAAAAAGAAAAAAATAATGCAAAACAATCATGAGCGTGTATTCATACACCATTTTGATGCCACCAATTTTCTATCATCTTAAAACCAGATATCTTGTAAAGAACCGCCCAATACACCAACAAATTTGCCTACAAATGCTTCAAATGTTTCAGATAGGAATAATTGTGAAATGTTTTTTCTGATGGGTCCTATGTTAAATTTGTCCTCGTGATCATCTTGGATTTCCGATTTTCAGAGAAAAAAAAATTTGTAAGGGACCATTCAACGATTACTCATGTTCAGTTTGGGTTCAATCAAATACCTAGTTTCTGAGATGAATTACTTTTTTTATTTGTCCTGCAGCGGTGGCCATCTTAGATTTCCGAAGGACAAAAACAAAACTTTTTAAGAGGGTCAAATATGACAGATTCCTACAAAATAACATGTTCATCCCACGTGTGGTTTCAGATAAGATTTTGAAACTTCAGCATCAGAAAGAATTGGTCGTAGAAGCCATGTTGAATTTCTGAATCAAATGAAAAACATGTAATGTTGAGAATCACTCATGTAATATATCTACCATGTTTGGTTCTAATTGAACATGTTGTTAGTAAAAAATAGTTTTAAATGTTTATGGACGAAGATGAATGCTAAATGATGGCAATAGCTAAAAAAAAATTTAATACTTGGAAACCATTATTTGTAAAATAATTTATTGTATTTTTTTCATTAAAACCTACAGAAAATATTCTTATTATTTTTTCTTCAGTGTCGTAAGTTTGATGCAAATCCAAAAATATTTTAACAGAGAAAGTGTGTTTTTAAATGAATAAATAGGGTAATTTCCAAAAGTTGACATATTTCTGTCAAGATAGTGTAATTGTAATGAGATGTTTGTTGGATACTTTTTTGTAAACTAAGGCTTAGTATATCACAAAAAATAAACCGAACAAACACCTAGTTTTAACATGATGTCCTTTTTTCGCTTTGTGAAAAAACGAGCGATTTATCGATTAGTTATAATCACATTCGCACATGCACATGTGACCGACTTTCCCGTCGTAAATGTACATCTTGATAAATTATCGTCTGCTCGAATTTGGCAGCATATAAATAAAATTGTGTGCGACATATTCCGCAAACGTAAATATAAATACCCGTCTACCAATCAAAGCATACTACGGTATTTGTACTCTTAGACATATCAGAATCTAAATAATTCATGGAAGTCAGAATGAATGTGTTTTGAATTTTAGCATGGGTTGGCGGATATTGGTAAATTTTATCCCTCGCCTCTGGCTCGGGATAAGTCATTAATATCCACCAACCCATGTTAAAACTGAAAACACATTCTGACTTCCGCGATTGATTTCTTAATTAAATTATGTTAACTGTTCAATGTGATGGAACATAAACAAGTTCCTTGTGTATGGAGAATGTCATATTCACAACAAGCATTAATTGTTTGGAGTCATTGGTGATTCCTGTTGGTGTTTCCTGTTGCAATGCATTTTTTCTGACCCCATCATTTATCCTGTCCCAACCCATGACCTGCATTTCCAACATCAGATGGTGTTGCCCCACTTTTTGTGTTTCAGTGAGTGGTGATTGATACTGGTGGAATTGTTGACCATTACTGTTTTAACTTTCTTTTCATAATTCTATGCTTCTTTCCTTTATGACCATTATCCAAAGGCCACCTTTCAACCATCAATTATTGATTGTAAGCTTAATTCTCAACATAAAAATATAAAAAAATGTACATAGCTGAAACACTGCTTACTTGACATTACAAAAATAATCAACTATTCAACCATATTTGTTAAGGATTCATCACAATTTGAGTTCGGTTCATGAAGAAATACACGCATGTTACGCAAGGGTGTGTACAATCTGATTGGGGTTATTTCTAATGAACCGAACAAATAATTTCGATCAATTCATATGAATTAATTCAAACTTTATTTGTTATATTGAAAAATATATTTGTTTTCTTCAAAATATGGCAAATAATCGGAAATAAATTTATATAACCCAAAGGTGCCTCATTTAAAGAAAATCGTCTGATGACAATGGCACACGACGCCTTGAGAACGACGTCTATTTTCAGTACATATGAAAATAACCTCAACTTTTTAAACCAATCAAACCACTTATAAAATGACATGTGACTCTAAAATTTATTTATCTGGATATGGTCCAACTTTTCACATTCCCAAGGTATGCATACACACTGCATTCATATGGATTCCTGTAACACATTAAAAGACATACTTTCAGCAAGCCAATTATTTTCATTGATTGATTTGAAAAGAAAGTATATAAAATAGTGATACTCATAAATTCCAACAATATCAAGAAAACGATTACCTTTCCTCTTAACTGAACTTGAGTCGTCGTGATCGTATGGTAATTGAATTTACAACTACCTGTGCAATCGTTGCCTATCACCACCTATGTTGTGAGTTTGAACCCCATGCATGGTGAGGTATACTTGATAAAACATTATGTGATAAAAGTTTTTCAGTGAATTGCGACAGGTCTGTGGTTTTCTCTGGGTACTCCAATTTCCGCCACAAAAGTAGTAACTGAAATATTTTGGAAAGTGGTGTTAAACACCTAATCTCCAAGGAACAAATGATGGATCAAAAGTTTGTGCATGTATTGTAGTGTATACCATAAAATCCCTTTGGGTCATAATGTGACATATCTTTACAAGTACCAATAATACTACAACAATATTGTTTCACATACAATTGTGGGAACTGTTATATAACATGTCACTAAGCAATGTACTGAAAAAGAAACAACTTCACTTTCAATTTTTTTATTATTAACAATTAAATTAAATTATCTCCATGATCTCAAAATTATGTTTCAGTGTTTACTGCATCTTAATATGTACATGTAGGTGTGGTTAAATCCTGATTTTTTTTGTCAACTGAAAACTACAATTATTCATGTCTTTCTGAATCATTAATAAATATTCAATCACTTAATTCTTCACATCTTTCGGTCTTTTATCACTGAATATTGAATCTAAAATATCCATACCATTGTATTCTTTGGATTTATACATGAAAAATCGCAAGTCGACTATGAGGAATCAAACACATTGTTCTACATATGTACATTGTTGTATAGATAATCTTGTATAATGTGTCCTATTCACTAACACATGTAATACACACAGACTCTTCATCATACAAACAGCTTTAAAATTCTATTTTATCGATTACTTCTGATCATGCAAATGTATATATTTGGGTTCTGTTTAAGTCAAATATTCCTGTTCCTTTAAAGTTTATGCTGATTCCTCTGTGGTATTTAAATCTTCTTTGAGTTTAAATCATCCATTGTTTTCTTTTTCTTTATGCTAACTCTGAAAAAAAATAGCAAGTTAGTCAAAGGACTCACTGTACATGTAACAAGCTAAATTTAATGGACAATTTCAACATTTCCATCTTAAATAAAACAAATCATGCATTTTTACATGCTTTTCATACAACCCCTTTATGGAGTGAAAAAAAATAGGCTCCAGGGAGCCTGTGGTCATTCACCAGAGATGCTACGTATTAAAATGTTGTCTTTGAAAGGAAACTGCAAGAACAAACTTGATCTGTGTATTATTCATTTAAAGATAGTTTAAAAATTATAAATTGATGCAATAATTAGATGGACATAATAACAGAAAAACCAACAAGCATCTCCTGAGGGTCCAGCAAATCATGAGCGTGAAATTTTGTTAGAAATTAAAGATATAAAATATAAAAAGTACCATGAACTGAAACTGTAATTAAGTTAGATAGTTGCCAAAAATGGGGGAAGGAGGCAAACACATCAATATTCATTGTAATTAATGCACATTCAATGCTGATATTGTCATAATTTAATAAAAGACAGAACCTTGTTAAAATCAAGAAATAGTATTTATCCTGCATTCATTATAATTTTTGTATGATAATTACAGTAGGTGTATATAAATACATTTTTGTAGGATTAAGGTTATTGTTATGGTCTTTAATGCCACTTCCAACAATATTTCAGTTAAATATGTGGAGGTCAGTTTTATTTGTAGAGGAAGCTGGAGTACCTGGAGAAAACAAAAGACCTGTCGCAAATCACTGACAAACTCAATCACATAATGTTGTATCGAGTACACCTCGCCATCTGCTGGATTCAAACTCGTAACTTTAGAGGTGATATGCACTGATTGCACAGGCAGTTGTTAATCCAACTACCATACGATCACGACCACGACGGCTCCTACATTTTTGCATTGCCCTTCTGTAGTACATGTATATACAAATAACAATCTCCTGATACTCAATTCATGAACATAGCGAAGAGTAAGAAGTAAGACCATACCAGGACTCCACATCAGAACCTGAAACCTGTCCGCTGTGGACCAGTGTTGCCACTAGCTACAACTAGCTTAGATTTCGCATCCCCCCTCCCCATTTTACACACACATCCTGTATCTGACTATATATAGCTATCAGTGGAAGGCACACAATTAATTTGTTCATGTCTTATCGACTTGAAATGAAGCTTTTCTTTATCTTAAAGTTGGTGGCAAATCGTGGTTTTCATTTATAGTTAATTAAATAAATACACATGTATGATAGACTTGATGTAATGTATTATTTCTACTTCTACCAGTTGGCGACCACGTGTTCCCAATCGGGTTACAGGGACTTGCTCCCAGACACTCAATTTGCACCATTGAAGAATATTTTCTTACTGTCGATATGTTACCCACTGACAAAAATGGGTAACACATGCATTGATACATGATCATGAAATGAAGTAGAATGGCCGTGATTTTTATGACGTAAGGGTTATTTCATTTAAAACGTAGACGTAACGTTAGTGCATTTATGTAGGATCTTGGTATAAAATAGAATGTCAATTTCTAATAAAAAAAAATACTTACCACATTAGTAATTGTAAAACTTCTGTGTAATAGAGTCTTGACGTAACTTTTATCATGCATGCTTTACAGGTATTGTCTTCTTCTTCTTCTTCTTCTTCTTCTTCTTCTTCTTCTTCTTCTTCTTCTTCTTCTTCTTCTTTGTATTAGCTTCCTATAGGAGGAACACCCCTGCTTATGCAGGGTAAAATACGCAAAGTCCTTACATAAAACGTAACTTCCATAAAATGGATTTAGAATTAAGAATCTAAAAAATCTAAAAAGAACTTATATACATCTATTTACATCTCGTCGCTTGTCTGACCGACCACAGTTTCATAGGTAGCACTCCGAACATCCTATGAATGAATGAATGAATGAATGAATGAATGAATGAATGAATGAATGAATGAATGAATGAATGAATGAATGAATGAATGAATGAATGAATGAATGAATGAATGAATGAATGAATGAATGAATGAATGAATGAATGAATGAATGAATGAATGAATGAATGAATGAATGAATGAATGAATGAATGAATGAATGAATGAATGAATGAATGAATGAATCATTCAATCAATCAATCAATCAATCAATCAATCAATCAATCAATCAAATGAATCAAATAACGGAGGTTAACAAGCTGTAACCTTGCTCATCTCCTAGCGATAGCACTGTAAATTTCTTATCGAATATTGAACACATAATTGAGAATAGCAAGCTGTAGCCTTGCTCACCTCCGTCAGATGTGTTCCTTTTGAATTTCCATGACTCACAGCAATTTGCTATGAAAGGTGGAGGTTAGCAAGCTGTCACCCTGCTTACCTCATACGAGGATTTACATTCTGATTGTCAATGATTTGCATTCTTTTGACGTATAGGGCTTAAAAAAGGTTTCTGGATAGTTCCTTGATTCTGTGAATTACTTTCCTGTTTTCATTGAATATATTAGCAAAATTTCTGCAGTCCACTATCAATTTCACTATGGATAGGCTATTGTTGAAAATATTGTTCCAGGTATTTTCATTGGTGCAGCTGATGACTTCCCCCTTTAAAGCCTCAAATAATGGAGCCAAAACTGGTCTCAATAACGGACATTTGAGTAAGAAATGTATCAGATATTCTTCCTCTGTTTTACAGAGGGGACAGTTCGGATATATGTTATACTGACTGAATATGTGCCAATCAATTTGGAGTATATATGTTCCTGTAATGATTCTTGATTTAGCAATTCTCTTTCTGACCTCCGGTCTCGATCTTAGGGGAAGTTTCCAGTCTGGATGGTTGTCTCAAATCATAAATTTTAGGGTTGTTTTTCCAGATGTTTCCTGGGTTCTTGTCAATGGTAGTATCTCCAGACCATAAAGCAATCGTGGCAAGACATAAATCTTGTATATTTGATATGCAGTTATTGGATCAATTCCGTATTGCATGGAAGCCTGTCCATAAAAGACCATATTGTGCTCTCCGTGCACACTTGATTCTTTCTTCTATGCTTAGTTCTACTTCTTTTATCCCTCACCGAATCACGCCTATATGTACAGATGAATTTGATGGCTTGATATCTATGCCGTTCATTTCCCAGCATTCGCCTACTGAAGGGTGTTTCGAACAGTCAAGGATTCTGGTTTTGAGTGGATTTATCTTGTAATGATGTTGCTTTGCATATCTGGATATAACGTTAATCATTATTTGTAAGTTATTCGAATCTCTTTCTATAATAGCTACGTCATCTGCACAAGTTGGCGTTCCAATATATACATTGCCAAGGTGGTACTTCAATGATTTCCCCTCCATTTCCAATAAGAGGTTCTGTACGAAGATCTTATACAAATAAGTAGACAAGATTCCAATCTGTCTGACTCCTTGCAAGACCGGATGTGTATTACTTGATTCTCCTTTCCACTTCACTCTTGTTGTTAGGCCACTGTACATGTCATCTATAATGGACCACAGCGCTAGTGGTATTTTTTGGTCAAATAGTTTGTCCATCAGTATTATATGTTGGACGACATCAAAGGCTGACTTACGTCGAATAGCCCAATAAATAAGGTCTTTCGAGCTTGTGAGACTTCTTATTTTGCTTCGGACATCAGCAGCCCTGCTATTAGAGGAAATAGTCCTTTTGTAAATCCAAACTGTAATTCGGACTCATTTACTAAGCTTAACTTCTCCAGAAGGCAATTTTCAAAAGTCTTTCCAATCACTGCTGTAACTGTAATGCCCCTGTAATTGTTCACTAGAGCAGGATCTTTGTCTCTTTTTAGGACAGGTGTTAGAATTCCTGATTTGAAGCTTTCTGGTGATTTACTACTTGCTAATAGTTCATTAAATACCTTTGTAAGAGTCGGACAGATAACTTCCACTCCCTATTTCAGATGCTCGGCTGCAAGTCCAAATTCATCACTTGATTTATTCGGATTCAGTTTCTTAATAGCCTTTGTTACATCGCCTTCTCTAAATTGTTCAAGAGGAGTGTTATCTTCATCCACCAGTTCTAGAATTTTCTTTCTTCTAATATTACAGAGTTCCAAATAGTTGTTGTCAAAACTATCTGTCTTTGGCTTGCTCAGGTCCTCGTAATAATCAGCAAAACATTTGCGTTGATCTTTTGGTAGGAATAGGTATTCTCCATCCTGTTTGATGCAGTTAGTTCCATTTATTGTGCTTCCTCGATTTCGTTTGATTAGCCTATAGAAATGTTCAGAGTTTGGTTGTTCCATTATCTGGTTGTATAATCTGTTTTTTGGCTATGGCCTGTTCCAGCCTTTGTTGTCGTAGCAAATTCCTCTTTTCTGATATAACTTGCCTCTTAAGAGGATGATTTTGTGGTTTTCCTATATTTACCCATTGGGCGTAAATGCTCTTACATTTCTTTAGTTGTTCCAACACCTGGGGTGAAGCTTTCCAGCGTGGACCTTTCATGTTTATTAATTTTGTTGGTATTGCTTCTTTTTGTGCCAAAAATATTACTTCTGTGATTTTTTGGATTTTAAGCTCAGAGTTTTGAAAGTCATCTATGTCCTTGAGATTTGCTGTAATATTCTCATTATTATTTTTCATTGTCAATTTGGTCCCAGACTATCTTTTGTTTGACCAGCTTGTGTTGACGAATATTCTTCGGAATTGTGGGAGGCTGAATAGCAGTGATTACTATAACTGGTACATGAGCAGATATATTGGTGGCCCCTTTTTCTGATATTGTATAGTCCTTTATCATATCTTTATTTGTTGTCAATATATAGTCAATTTGCAATTCTGAATTGTGAGCGTGATGGAAGAATGTTGACTGGGAACCAATGTTGGTGGTTAAATCCAGCTCCCTGGTGAGTTCCTTCAAAAACCTGTCATGCTTATTCATTCTAGACTGTAAGAGTGTCCCGTTTAGATCTCCACATAAAATATGACGTGTGATTCACGATATTTCTAAATGATGCTGTGGATTACATCAAGGCACTCCCTATATTCTTCAGATGAGTTTGTTCCAACGTTTTGGTAAATATGCGTTGATGATGCATATATCTACTTTGGTAGTTATGGTAATTGCAATTATTCGCTCATTGTCATCCGATAGTTGTTTGACTTTGCTTCTCCAGTCTGACGGCCATGATATCGAGACTCCTGCTTGTCCTCTTGGGGATTTGAATCCAGATAGTGGTTCATAGGTGTCATGACATCTTACCAAATGAGTCATTGACGGTATCAGGTTTTTGAGATGTTCTTTTTGAAATTCCCACAAAAAATGTTCTTGTAGACATAAAATACTATTTTCTAGTTTCAGAGAATGTATATATGATATGTTAGACTTCACCCCCTCGACATGTAACGTGATAATCTTTATTGAGTCATTTTTGTTGGTTTTGATAATGCATTTTTTGACTCGACTGGAAGTTTCTGTTTGAGGCATGTTTCCCGAAAAATTTGAACACTAGCAGGGTGTCGGATGCAGCTAAAGTGTCTGATATAGGTAGTTGTGATTCCGAATAAGTCATCCCAAGAACTTGGGGCTTTTCTTGGCTTACAAGACTATGTGTAATTTCACTTTCCCTGCATTCACTAACCTGTATTGTCAAATGCAAGTGCGAAATGATCGCGACTTCCGGAAAAGTAGCATAAACCCCGCCTCTTGCAAAAAAGGGTAATAACATAATTACCGAACTCTGAACAATCTTACAAAGGGAAAGTCAAAAACAGACAAAATCAGTCAACAACCGGAAAACTGTGAAAACCGTAATGACCCTGACTTGGTACAGGCATTTCTAAAGAAATGGTGGGTTGGATCAGATTTTAAAGCGCCAAACCTCCCGTTTCCATTACGGCTCAAAGGTTCCGGCTGTCACTATAACAGTATTTATAACAATACTGGAACAAAATAGGTAAAATAGTTGTCAAAGCAGTACCAAATTCAGTGAAGTAAATGTCAAAAAACATTTTACGTCACACATTGATAAAAAATAGTTTTCACATTTTTGTTGACTTCTTTATCTTTATACATTTTCCCTATATGAAAATGCATCGTTTATTATCGTCTCCGCAGAGACGGAATATATTTCGACAAGATCTTGGTATCGGAATAGAAATTTTTTAAGAGATCGAATAAGGCGAATTTTTATATAGTCCTGGTCCAGTAGCCTGTTTCTCAGATGAAGATGACATTTCAGGAAATCAGAATAATTGCTACTGGTCATTGCATAGCGAATCAATTGCGAAATGTAAACACCATATGCAGGAGAAGCTGGTATACTGCTGCACATATTTGGAAAATTTATGATTTTAAAATTGAAGTCGTCCTGTTTATCATAAGCTTTAGGACTGAGCTGACCACTGTCGTCAAATTCGAGGTATAAGTCCACAAATGATGCGGACGAAGCTGTATCTGTGGTCTCGTTAACTTCCAGCTCTGGAGGATATATCAATGGAAGAAATTCTGCAAATCTATAATTATTGATAGATAAAACGTCATCAATATACCTGTATGTGAAATTAAAAGCACTAGCCTCGTGAATCTTCTTATCTTTACTTGCAAACAGATTGACAGTTCATCAAAAATCAAGATGCTTGAAAATTGTTATGTTTGTTTCTATAAATTTATAAATGGCATTATTTCGTATTTACTATTCTTTCATAACGAACATATAATTATTTAATATTCAGTACGACAGAGTATAGATTTATCAAAGTCGTACAACAATGCTATTCAAAAAACAGACGTCAGCGTCATGAAAATATTACATTGTCATCAATTGTCATAAATATATGTTGCAAACAAAAAGGACTGCCTTAACATGACTGCGTGAAATTTTTCTCTAAAGAGGGAAGGTAAGTCAGAAATTTTCAGGCATTGTCCGTCATCATTGGAAAGAAATTGAAAAAAGTGAAACGCTGACCAAGTTGTTCCCTGATCCACCCGTTGTAGCGTTCCGGCGACCTAAAAGCATTAAGGATACACTGGTCAGAGCTGCGGTATCTAGACCTTCATCGACGCTCGGCCAGTGTAAACCATGTAGTGACAAGCGTTGCAAGTGCTGTCTCCAATTGCAACATGCACAAGTGTTCCATAGCAAGACGACAGGAAAGGAGTATAAGATATTTTGCAATGTCAATTGCAAAACACCTAATGTGATTTACCTCCTTGACTGTCATGTCTGCGGATCGCAATACGTAGGAGAACGTGTCCAACCATTCAACAAAAGAATGAGTGGACACAGAAGTGACATTACGACAAAGACGCTCTTGCCCGTGAGTCAACACTTTGTGTCGCCGGGGTTCTCGTTGGATGACTTTAGCAGATCAACATTTTGTATCATAGACCACAATCTAAGTTGGAAAGAAAATCAAAGATAAAAAAGAGAGAGTTTTTGGATCCGCAAGTTACAAACATTACATCCGGAAGGCATAAACACAAAGGCCTAAATCTTTTGGGTTTTTTTTTACTTTTTAACCAGTGCCTGGTCCTTAGCTAGTTGGTAAATTACATTTTCGCATTGCTTTCATATTGTTTATAAATTAGTGTACATATAAACTTGAATAATATAAAGTATAAAGTTCAAGATTATGATTTTTAGTAATTTACGTCACGATAACTGATGGTCACATGACAATTTTTCAAATCAGATTACAGACGCTGATATGATGAAGCTTGTCGGTCAAGCGAAATATCCGTCGATTTAATTATAATCATAGTCTTTTTGTAGACTTATAGTTATTTTTGTTACATTTTAACATTTTTTTTATATCGTTGTGCTAACATTTTAGACGTTTATGTATATATTGGTTTGATTTGTTTTGATTTGTTTGTTCTTTGTAGTTTAATATATAATTCAATGAATTAAAGATTGCTATTTCTATTCATTGGGAAACTGTATACCCACGTAGAATTTTCCGACGTATTTGTGATAGAAACGTTTGTACGTCACGACATTACCTGAATATGAATAGTGATCTCATTCGCACGGTAATATTAAATTCTAATATTTAAAGCTTACAATTCACATATTCCAGAACATAATTTATTTTTTCATAATATCCTAAGTGGTTAAACAGTATGATATAGTTTAAACATAGTTTATTGTCCAAAAACATGACAATAGGATCAGATACAAGTTTTTCAACTTAGAACATCTTCTCCTTTATATAAACAATATACAAATACAGTTGAACATAAATACACAAAAGCTACAGTTTTTCTTAATAATTAGAAAAACAACAAAAAACAACAACATGAAATGTACGAGTGCAACACAATTTGAAATTTACCCAATGACAAATCGAACAGACCTTTACAATAAATGGACTAGTTTATAGAACACACCTAGAATGAAGAAAATCAATAATTGTTATGATATACATATGCAGGTTAATGTACGGAATATGTCAACATTAAAATACTCTTTCAGGACAAACCTGACATTACCTCTAAGCATACATGTAGTATGACATATATTCGGTAAATATAACATTTTCATTTGATCTCAGAGAGTGATATTGTCAGTATCTACTTAGTGGTTATGATATTGAAGAGTATCGTTCAGTATTTCTTCACATTTTGACATTTAATACAGCGGTAAGCAATACGATCTGCTTTGAATGTATCGACAATGATTATTACTAGTATCACAGCTCGTCCTACCGAACTCGATACGATATTAGTAGTAATGTTTCGACCTTTGCAACTGCCGTTATTTTATATATGTCTCAGCCTGTAATGTTGTAATGTCTGGTCTTGGAATCTTTCTGACATTATAAGAGTCTTAAGATCAAATATCAATATTAAACACTTACAATTTACAGACAATGGTATGTTCTTTGTTACATTATTACCATGACTACTGCCTGCATGACATGTAACTGTTCCGTGGTCATTCTTTGACAGACTTGGTATTTCTAGGTTTGGTCTGTCTACTACAGTTCCGTCAGGTTTTATCCAATGGAACTGACAATGGGGGTTACATTGTGCAGAACAAACGATAGGCCCTAGACTTTGTCTCAGAACTTTTGTGATCGATTCGTCAGCTGGATTGAATGAAATACTTGACCCAGGGACATCTAGAATGAAATTGAAATAAGAACATACACATGCTGCTTTTCGTTTGATTATTATTATTATTATTATTATTATTATAACGATGAAACCAAGGAATAACATTTGAGCATTGTTCCTATAAAATCTTAGTTGTAGCACTAATACATCTAAATTTACATTTGATCATGATTAATTGTTTCTTCATGTTATCGATAATTGATATATGAATTCTGATTAACTCTTTGGTGTCGTCAAATTCTTCTTGATCCAGGTCCATTTACTTTACTTAGATGTAATATAAATATATAATGTGGTCTTGCGTATCTTTATCCCATGTTATGTCAGATATCTCCAAATGTTATATTTGTTGAGCATTTGTCGTATAAATATCCTTCCATAACCATAGGAATAGCATCATTCGGGTGTTACTAAACAGAGTCTACTAGAGTCTACTAGGGTCAACTAGAGTCAACTACTGAAATAACACAAAATAAACATGTACAAGTAGGGCATTACTTTGTAGATGATATTAAATGACTTAAATGATATTTTTAAGTTAATTTTATTGATGTTGTAGTTCTCACGGAGTGAAAATATACAAGAAAGATTGGCGCGATTTACTTCCGGTTTACCAAAATAGAGACGAGTAACTTTTATACGCAATACTTTTAAGAACTCAATAAAAAAAAAATTGTTATGAATAAAGGTCTACTTTACACGATACAGTGATTTTCAGCTTTTTCTTTAGCTATTTATTTGTCTTTTCTTCAATTGAGCTATATAGATGGAGTACGGCTGTGTGTTAGAGACGACAAATATGGATGATAAATCATGTTGTTGGGAAATCATTGTGTAGTAAGATGGGTGTTAGATAGTTTTGATTTTTATTGATTATCGTATAAAATAGTAGATATGTACATACAGAAACTTAATTTTTCATATTTTGCATGGTAACAAAATCATCGATAAATCTAATATGGCGACATCTTTAAAGAAAAAAATATTTACAGCAAAGTAAAAAGTCTAAAAAAAAAAAATGTTTTATTCTTTAGTTTTTTCGAAGAAACTAAGTTTAATACATGGAGACTTTTTAGCCTACCAAGATATTCTGCACGTGGCCCGGAACCTCTTGGGTAGTCCGCGATCATTTATATTTACATATTATTTATTTAAGAAAAAATGTATATCTCTTTTGTCGTAAATGGTCGTTGTTAACCGCCCTTCACTGTCAATTTCGAGGTGTAGGTCAAGGTAAGAAGTTTGAATTCGAAATATAACAATCTTGTATCTCATGAACCGTTATTATATCTCAATTTCTTCAGTACATATTAATACAAATGATACTATTGTATATTGTTGGTATTGCCACATGTATATACATATTTCCTTATCATTATATACTTCTTCAGCAAAAGTAGAATGTATTTAACTTAGACACTACACACTGACTAGGTACTATAGGTGTCCATGGTGTACAGCTTTGTAAAACTACATCATTGTTATTTGATGAACATGTAAATGTAACCGGCGAAGATAAATCAGCTGATGTGATATTGATACTAAAACACCACACACACTGTGTGTATACCTGTCTAAAATAGGATATTTAATATAAATGATGCTGTGCGTACTATGGTGATAGGCCATTGGTCAATAATTACAAACTGGTGACGAGTAGATAAACAAGCTGCATATACCATATTGGTAAGAAAGGTTGTCGATGTTAATAAATATTAGAGAAAACCGAAGCGCAATCAAGTGTTGACAATCCAGAGAAACTAACAACATTGGGTACACCAGACACAATACGACAAAGCAAAGCAAAACACAATACAGAAAACTAAAAAAGATGACCAGGACGTAGATTATTAGCGCATAATATCTAACTTTACACCTTGATACAGGTAAAGGTAAAGTAAAAGCGGCTTTATTGATGCTACATATATGCATATTAATGGCACAATCTTTAATAATGATCATAACTCATAACCTGCAATAAGTGTAAATCTGCCCGTATCATATCTTAGCAATGCCTTTACTTCTGTTATTAAACGATATTTCTGGACATTTAAGCATGTTGATACAGAATTATATTTCCCAGATTCGAGATATACAAAGAAAGCAAAATACACCATTCTGTAAAATTTCTCACCACTGCGCCCGAAAACACATGCAATTACCAATACAAGCAAAAACAAGTAGGACACCCAACATATAAATAGTAAGATAACTAGATGCTATAGCATAGCTTAAGGTGATATGTATGGTGCTTAGTGCCACTTTCAACAATATTTCAGCTATATCATGTCGGTCAGTTTTAATGGCTGAGGTAACCGGAGTACCCGAAGTAGACTACCGATCTTCCGCAAGTCACGGATAAACTTAATCACATAATGTTTTATCGGGTACTTCTAGCAATTCGCGGTATTCGAATTCACAACGTTAGGGTTGATTAGCACTGATTGCTTAGGTAGTTGTAAAGCCAACTACCACATGATCATGACTACGAAGGTGACTTGGTGGACTGTATATGTGTCTTGGAAAGTAACATCTACAAACTGAAAGTTGAAGGAGTGTAAATATTGCACACTCTATCTATGATAAGAGTTCATATGATAAAATGTAGCAACTGAAAAATAGGAAACTAGCAAACATGATTCTGACATTTTCAAAAGAGTTTGTTTTTCATGAAATACTCAAGCTATAGTGTATATTAGCCATGATGAGGAAAAGAGGAAATGGTCATCTAGAATGCTTTTGATATATCACACTATTATTTCAATTATTGGTCACATGATGATTAATTGTTAGCTCAATGCAACTCTTACTCGTATTCAAGTACACAGTCAGTTTAATATTCAGACGAGCCATTTCACAAAAGCATGTAATGAATACAAACATAAGCGACATTGGCAGTTCGATAGTATGACCTAGGCTTTCTGGGGTCGCAATTACCGTCATGGTATATCTGCATTATTATCTATAGACGCTTTAAGCAAGAATAATAATTATACACGTTTGCTATTTATACTCTCTGGAAAGCTGGAGTACTGATGGTATACATTGCATAAGATATATGATGCAAATATTCACAACAAATAGAAAATGTTCCGATAATAGTAGTAGGTGTTACATCAGCAATCTGTGTCAAAATATCACTGAAACTACGCATCGTGTGCTTGAATTGTGAATGCAAATCTCGATTTATTAAACAAGTGTGCTTTAGCATACGCATAGCTAACTCTGTATGTATGTTACTTATCTGGTATAATGTTTTCCTCAAATATTGCTGAGAGGAATATCGTATCTTGTTTTTTAGTTACTTTTGAATCAGAAGCAACATCTTCAACGTTCAAATCTCCGAGGAAAGTTAATATAAATATATCATAGAACATTTTCCTTTAGTCATAGCTCGAAGATAGCAATCGCATGAGGGAAACAGGAACCATTTGCTAAAGTCCAACAACGATATTGGCACACAAACCATTATTATTGATATTATAACTGATGTATTGTAAGAACTAACTGAGGTACTGCCACAAAACGAACAAATCGCTTCATGGATTATTGCACTATTAGTTCATATTCATCTGATATATTATTAGATAAAACTTCCACAAATAATATATTATTTGCACATTCTCGATTTGATTCTAAGATTATATATTTTGACATTTTTTGTATGAGTTATTTCCCTTACGGAGGATGCAATGTTTTTTTCCCGTTCCATGCTAGAGCAACCGAAAAGAGAAGTCATTTAAGCATAGCATTTCGAGATATTTGAATCTACTAAAATAACAGCAGTCATTGCAACATTTAAATTGTATACGAAGTATTAGAAAATATGCTATGTACATTGAACATTGCATGAGATGAACACTTTTGTTCTGCTGAAATGGAGGCAACTACTACACAAACGTTGAAAAAACATATCATTTTAGTTCAAGTAGGCAACACTCTTGCCTTCTTTAAGAAAAACAGAAAAATAAAATGATATTAAATGTATGCAATTCATTTAAGGAATGTTTGAAATTTTTGAACAGGTTATACGAAGCGGTGTATGAAAAGCGTAAGCTGTTCCAAACCAGGTTATGCAAGTATAACCTGTTCAAATATTTTAAATATTGCTTATAATTTAATTTTTACAACAAAATTTAATGATTCCTCGATTTTAATTACGATTATTTCATGTGACTATTTGAATTTGTTGTTGGCGAACGAATATGTTGGTGACGTCACAATACCAACCCAGGTTATCAAGTATAACCAAAATTTTCGCCAGACGGATCAGATTGCAGTATTCAAATCAAATTAAATTATTTTAGTATGTACTGCTGAGAATTCCTTTGACATAATATTATCGATCTTAAATACCAAACAATTAGAGATATTATTATCATTACACCCGGTGTGTTTGTTATTATGACAACAATATTCCTATCACTGTATTAAGATTTGACTGTTCTAGTAACCAGTTAGTATCGTTTCAACATAAAAAGTGACATTTGAACCTACCAACTCATGACATTTCCATGGGACCTACACCGATCCACCGGCTTCAGACATGGACGTGACCAAGAACACATTTACTTTAGATTCATCAAGGGTCGCAATGTATACGACTCCTTTTTGATGGATATACATTTCTCGAGTATACATGAATTAAATGGTCAATGTAGTTGTGGTAGTGTCACGATCTGGGCGGCAGTATCAGACATGGTAGAATCATAATTGTCCCTTTGTGGATGCCACTTCAGAGATATCAGGGAAAAGTACGATTCTCCATATGTTGTCATTTTAATAAATGAAAACGATCTATATGTATTTCAGCCCCATAGTGTTTGCCCTTACACTACTTAGGTATCGATGAACATAGTGAATGAGCAACCATCCTTGGATGTACAGCTGAGTGAATTACATCGATATGAAACCAATTGCACATGCTTGTAGTCAGTTGTCTTGGGTATATACATTTCTTAAAATGGATCACCAACAAGTATAGCCGTCAAACTGAAAGTTGCATTTACGTCAAAGGAGATTGTTGAATTTTATCCCATAAGTGTAATCTCATAATTTCACAATATGAAACCTATGATCTCGATATATAACATAGTTATTTAAAATTTCGTTCACTTTACCTCCTTTCGTGAAATTTATATATATATATATATATATACGTCTGAAAATTAAACCAAACAGTGTTAGAATTAGATTTTAGAGCTGTCAAATTTTTGTTCTTCCCTCGACGGGATTTTAACCCACACCATTGATACACTGCAGCACCATTCGCTTAGCCTTACGTCCAGCGCCCTAGATCACTCGACCACATCCACTCCCAACTATAAAGTCTAAGGCAATCTACCAACCAGAGAACTTAATGAGTAACGGATCGTCGAGACATGACGATGCAGCACAAACAAAATAAATTATAGAAGACTAGAAGATTGTGCAACGATACCGATAAAGGTGTTACAAAACAGGGATGGATTCAGGGGGGGCGCACCCGGCGTGCACCCCCCCCCCCCCCTAAAATTAGAAAAAATAAGATTTTTTGGCGTAAATCGTGATTTTTCACACGAAATACCCCAAAAATGTTCGCGCCTCCCTTCGCAATTGGAAAAAATATGATATTTTGGCATAAAATCGTGATTTTTCACACGAAATACGTCAAAAATGTTCGCGCAACCCTCTGCTCGGCGCAATTTTTTTAAGTGCCCCCTTTTTCATTCTGTTGAAATCCTCGAGACTGTGGTCAGACAGTCTGGAGTGCTGGCTCACAGGAAGAAATGTCTTTTTTGCAAGGTCACTTCTGTGTCCATTCAGGCGTTTGTGGAAGGGCTGCTTAGACTCGCCAACGTATTGAAGGCCACAAACGGAACACTCAAGAATGTAAATAACATTTGCACTCTTGCAATTAACAGTGCAAAATATTTTGTACTGTTTTCCGGTGACCTTACTGGTATACGATGACGAGTGTTGCATATGTTTACAGCATTTGCAGCGTTTGTTTCCACAAGAGTGACTCTTGCCTATAGTTGTGCGAGGCCTTGTATTGTTGTAATTAAAATACAAGGTTTTTGTCAGAGCCTATATATAACTCTTCCATTCATTGCTACAATTGCCCTTTTTTATTCTGGTTTAATATCATATGGGATGTCGCCACTATAACTTAGTTAACCGTTACGGAATATATGAGTCACAAATAACATGGGATGTCGCCACTATAACTTAGTTAACCGTTACCGAATATATGAGTCACAAATAACATGGGATGTCGCCACTATTACTTAGTTAACCGTTACGGAATATATGAATCAGTTTTCAGTGGGGTTCGTGGTTCTCAATCTTTAGTTTTCCTTGTAATGTTTTGTAGATCATAGTTTGTCCTTTTGTCGTTTACAAGTTTTGTATTGTCTGTCCTTCTTCCATTAAGGTCTTCTGGTTACTCCTTTCTGGTTACTCCTTTCTGGTATCTTCAAGCTTTTCTGAACCCCGACATATCTATTGAAATATCTGATTAAGCCAGAGTCTGGGCTCTTTTCTAGATATGCTTACGTACACATTGTCATGAGTTTGTGTTCTTGCTATGCGATATTAGACTTAATAAAATAAAAAATGTTTTTTTCCGTTCTCATTTTCAGTATATTATTTTTGAAAAACTATTTATAGCATTCTTTATTGGAATGAACGGAACAGTTTCATAAAAGTTACAAAGTCATTATAAACGGTTGACATAAGTATACATATAGACTTTAGTAAATATGTAAACTATGTAAAATTACATACTACATATAAAAACAACATTTTATGACATAATGAATATGCATATCTTGATACAAAATAATGCATATGCATATATTGATGCAAAACAATGAATATGTATGCTGACTGTATTCAAATTAGTCTTCTGATTACCATTTTTCTGTATCATTAAACTGTTCTTACTATTATTATTACAACTCTTTCATTTAATTTCATTTCATCCTGATATTATATAATATCAATTATACATTTAATTAAAATAATCAAAAAATTTAAAAAGAAAAAAAGAAACATTATAATGTGACCTTTGCCATTATTTATGAATCAATGACAATCATGACCCCATGATCTAAGAAATGAACGATACCTGGCAGCATAATGTACATGTATATTTCCCTCATGTTTATTTACAAATAATTATTTTCCTAATAACATACACAATCTTCATAGCACAAAGTGTTAAACAGTGATTATCTAAAATCCTACAAAACAGGAGCAACAAAACAGAACCAAGCTTCCGGTTCATGCAAATTAGATAACAGAAAGATACGGGAACAACCATTTAACTTCTAGGAGGAAGGTATGTTTTTTTTAATGCTGTCAATAAATTATATGGACAAAAGTTCTTGACATGGAAGATAAAATTGATAAATAGTATCATTTTAAGAACAAAAATCATGTCCAAAAACAGTTTTTTTTCGATATTTATGTTGTGTGAAAAACATTTTCTAGCAGAGGAAAAACAAAACCCTCCCCTTGATAAATTAATGGTTGGCCTTGAAGACATTCAAATGGGCAATCTACTAGCACCATATTATAGCACCGTAACATTTTATTAATAAAATATATTCATTAAATATCATTTCATTCAAGACAGGATATAATTGAAATATTGTTGAAAGTGGCGTTAAACACCATAAACTAACCAACCAACCATTGAGTCAGCGTGAAGATTCTGCTGGCATTCCTGCTTATTTCACTGTACAGCATGGTCACCGGTAACATTTTTTTTCTATTGTTACACTAAAAAGAATATTTTCTTGAAGAATACAATAACTTTTAAATATTATGCATTAGTCACGCTAATTATGCAAAAAAAGGGAATAATTCAAACGTGCGTATCACGAATATTCATGTTTCCAGTATAGAATGCCAATTTCCGACTTTGATTCTAAAATTATACGTTTTTACATGAGTTATTTCCCTTTATGGTTGGTTAAAAGGTCCCTTTCATGCAAAGTGAAAATGAATATATTTTGTTCCTATATATCTGTTCATAATTCTCACACTGTAGCAACTTGCAAATTTCTATTTACTATAAAAATATCCTCTGATTTTTTTACAAGGTACAAAAACCCACATAATATTATGACAATATTATACTCAAATTCGTTGTCCTTTCTGTTTCTATTTGCTAGAATGGCCGGGAACAGCTTTTTCAAATTAATTCGGGAATGGGTAAAAAGCTTATTTGACATATCCTTCGTATGGCGAGTAAAAAAAACCATGGCAATTCCATCAGTGGTAAAAGGTTCCATAACTCGTTTCGCACGCATATTACACACCTAAAAATGTGAACATTGTATATACTGGTTACGGTGTTTTGATTGGCTGTTTTCCATTACGAGTACATAAATCATACTCAGGAGTTTTATACCGGAAGAAAATGGCCAATCCGATAATAAAACCCAAACTATAGTTGAAAAAATCTCTTAGGATAATTTGAGTATGAATCGCTTATCTAGATACACACTTAGCTGTTCATCATTTAATGATAATGTATATTTAGTTTGGGTTCTATCAATTGATTTGTTTTTCAGTGTTCCATAGAAAAAAAGCACAGATGAGGAGAACTCGTATAACTAGCATATTCATGGCTGGTGGAAATTAAATAAATACTTATATTTAGGGATATTACTTGACAGACATTATACAATTATTCACCTCATATGAAGGCAATAACTGTTTTATTATATCGAAATTACTCTAAGATGTTTATGACTTGAATGTATTGTTTTGTAAAAGACAGCAAAATAAATTCCGGTATAGCACATACAATAATGGATCCGGACTGAATAAAAACCCGGATTGTCAACACACTTCCAATTGTTAGGGCCTGTAAAACGGGCTACAAACTATAGCTTCCTTCTACATTATACAAACATGTATATGTTTGTGTTGTGCGACATGTTGTCTCCCTCGTCAGCAAATTTTCCGTAAAACATTCAACTTTTCTGATTACTTTTATGTAGTAAAATATTATGTAAGGTAAAATAACATAAATTGTAGCTGACCAAAAAATCGCTTATTTTAGATAATGTGCAAATTATAGGTTTGTCAAATAGATAAGCAAATATAAATATAATGCATATTTTGACGATTGTCATCTGATCAGAATATAACATAACATTTAACTTTTTATGACAAAAACAAGAAAAATGTTTGAATTTATTTGTAATTAATAATTGGCTAATCATGATAAGAAAGACAAACTCTAAGAAGTCGTATAATCAATTTTGTAAATACACAGCAATATCACTATCAGAAAATCAATTGCCAGATTAACCTCTTGAAGTTGTAACACAGCCTAAGTTTTTAACATTGCCATGCTGCTAAGTATATCAACACTTACAGGGATTACTTTTATATTGACCACTGGATTGGATGACGACATAAAAATGTAATTGCATATAATATGAAAGTATTATTATTCGTGGAGTTCCAAATTTCGTTGTTCAGAGTGGCGTTAAACACCATAAACCCCATTCAATTTTCGTTGAATTTGTTAATTCGTTGTTCACTAAAAGCACAAAATATAATACAAAACGATATATCAGCCTGGATATTGAACTCTTCCAGTTTATGGTTCAGTGGATGTAATACTGTTACAAATTTAACTAATCCTATATCATATAAAAAAAATTATAATATTTTCATTTTTGAACAGCATTTTTGTTAACGTTTCCTCGGTACAAATTTGTTATTGACGTAAGCGACATCAGCCTGGATATTGAACTCTTCCGGTTTATGGTTGAGTGGGTGTAATGCTGTTACAAATTTTACTAATCCTATATCATGTAAAGTTTTGTATAATTTTAATAATTTTGGGTATTCGGCTCTTGATGGCCACGTAGGAAACAAGTGATACTCTAACATAAATTGATTAAGATTTGCAAAAAAGTTATTTTGTATTAAATAGTCTATAACATCCCATTCATATCCCTCCACATCTATCTTCAAAACATCCAACTGCCTCTGTTAACACAGAAATAAAATATTTAATAAAATTGTAATTATTACACGTCTAGAAAAATAGAACTAACTCAAAAATTATTCTTATGGGGTTATGGTATCAGTGTTATGGTGTTTAATGCCACTTTCAACAATATATCCGCTATATCGTGTCGGTCAATGTTATTGATGGAGGAAATCGGAGTACACGAGAAATCCACCGATCTGTTGCAAGTCACTGACAATTTTTATCATATACTGTTGTATCGAGTACAACTCGCCATGAGCGGAATTCGAACTCATAGCTTTAGTGGTGATAGGCACTGATTACACAGGTAGTTGTAAATCCAACTGCCATACGAACACGACCACGGGGGCCATGGTTTTTGAGTGAAATCCTAGTTGACTTGATATCCCTTCAAATTTGACACAAGGAGTTAAAGTAATGTAAAAAGTATTGGATTTCATTGATATATTTCTAAAGATTAAAATAAAAACGTAGATATCAAATTTAATCCACATGACGTGCTTGGGGAATAACCGTCATCAGGTACGTTCAAAATCCAAAAGCCAATCCATTTCAAAGTGTCATAGAGGAACAATAAAACCAAAGCAGTTGGATCAATACCTCTGAGGTAGACAATAGACCATGACTGTGTCATTCGCCCAGTAGTCCGTGTTTCGAAAATGACATGGTTTATTAGATATATTTATTATTGAAGTTTACAGTTCCCAAATAATGTACTTGATATTAAAACTAAGATGCTCCTCCTACAGACATAGGTGATTGTTATTAAAACTAAGATGCTCCTCCTACAGACATAGGTGATTGTTATTAAAACTAAGATGCTCCTCCTACAGACATAGGTGACCTTAGTGGATTTTGGATATCTTGTATATGCCCTTTGATTTTCTTGCTCCCAAAAACTATTATTTTATTAGGCTTTCCAATCGTTTGACTTCGACCGTATCTTGAGACAATTCCGGAAACGCACCGTGCTCACTAAATTTGATATCTACGTTCTTTATTCACAGCGGTTGTCATCAATGTGGGATAAATAACACTATACATCCCAGTTTATTTATGTGGATTAGTGCTGAAGTGGTTTTAATTAATTTTGCATCCGGAAGATCTCTGAATTATTGTTCGTTCGTTTCAATGCTATAGACTTTATTTATATTTCCATCTGCTTTAGCCTGTTGAAAAACATTTCCATGACCACACCACTTCACTAAGTGAAGGTTTGGGCCCATACAAATAAATTAATCCCGCCACGTTTAATTGAAGTGCCTGTCCCAAGACGGGATTGTGAGTGGTCATGTATTTGTGTGCTAAGGCAATCGATTTTGCATCTTTCTACGATTTTTCTATTGGATTTTGCAACTGTTTCGACAGCGTGGTATTTTGTGGTCATTTTATTTCACTGTATAAAATTTTTGTTCTTAATTTAATATTTGTATGACTTACCCCTGTATGACCTAATAGGTTCATAATACTGTGTAAAGTCATCACATTCCATGTTGAATTGTCTGTTACATATATATCTGGACGTGGTGAAAACTGCTTCCTGTCAACATGGCTTAGACCGATCGGATGGAAATGAACCGAAGTCTTCCGAGTATGCTCTTTCATGTTCATACTGAAAATAAAAAAAAAAAAACATAAATTGCCAAAAAGATATTGTTGCTCATTTTTATTCTGAAAATTGAAACAAATATAAATTGCTAAAACAAATCTAGAGGTTCATTTTATTACAGAAAAAACCAATAAATTGTCGAAAAAATCTTTATCTGCAACATACGACATGAAAGGAACTGTCTGTTGATTTCCGTCAAGATGAGATATACTAAAAACGTGGATATCTAATTTAGTGCGCCCGTCCAAATAAACAAAGGACAAGCGAACAAATAATGATATACAAAACACTATAACAAACAATAGATTGACCAACAGGAGGTGCTCCGGAAGAGTGAGCAGTTCCTGTTTCCCTGGTTGAGAGGTGGAAGGAGGCAGCTTAAAGGTCAAAACATTTCTATTTAGATTGATGGTAAAAAATATCGAGAGAATTCCTTTTCTATAAATAATTTTACTTTGAATAATTGGGCTGGTTTGTTCAACAAATCATCTAAAATTGTTAAATTTTAATACCTTGGATCAAATGAGTGGACTTCACAACCAAATTTAGCCATGTCATCGTCAAACCGGAAGTCAAAGGCAATTCTGCAAAACAAAAAAAAGCTAAAAATCGGTATCAAAAATTAAAAGAACGGAACTTTAAATAGTGTTGTCATGTTAAAGAAAACAATAGAAAGATTCACAACCCTACAGATATTACACGGTTATTTTCCATTCATCGAAGTCACAATAAGGTCCTTTCCTCATTCATGACAAATCACTGGGTTCATAACAGAAGTAACACGATGGACGTGACATGTGGATCAGGAACTGCTTACCCTTCCGGAGCTTCTGGATTCGTCGCTTTTTACATGTATTACTTGGGTTTGTGCAGTTCATGTTGTCAATCTTCGTTCTTGGTTCGGTGTCGCAATGTACGCTACGATTTTCGCGTAAAACGATGTTCGGGTAGTCTTTACTCAAAATTGTTTTATTAATGTTATTTGTATTTATTTAGGCATACTGGTGTCCAACATGATTTCCATGACAGATGATGTAGTCGCATGACGGGTGTCACATGTGGAAAAGGAACTACTAACTCTTCTGGAACTCCTGAGTTGGTCTCCGCTTCTTAGTAGGATTCGTGTTGCTCGATCTTTATTTTTCTATGTATGTTTTGTAGATCTTTGTTTCTCTTTTTTCTTTTGGCCATTGTAGAGTTACGCCTTCTGATTACTCCTTAAAACTTTTCTTACACCATTGAAATATAAAATAGAATAATTCAGACCTGTTAATCGAATGTGTAATCTTGTAATGTCCCTTATGGGATTCGATCCCGGGACCTCTCGCATTGTAAGCTTACCCAAATGAATATACCAGACATGGAGATTTAATCTTGTATTTCCCATCCAAGCACAACCACCAATTTCCAACCAACTTGATCCTTTTACATCTGTATTCAAAGGGTCTCTTCTCTAGATCCCTGTTAGGAGGTAATAGAGCACAATACATTTGTGTACATACAGTAAAACCGGCCCTTGTGATCACCTCTATTAACAGTCACCTCTATTAACAGTTACCTATATAGTGTATTTAAAGGTTGCCTTTTTATGTCTTGTCATAGAATATTTCATATGAATTGAACCCCTTTTAAGAGGTAATCTGTCTTATAAGGCTACTTTTTCTTTGTCTCAAATGTGACATCTGAATACAGGTTTGACTGTGGTTTAAGGAAATAATCAGCACCTAATATTACATACCAGTAGACAAAAAATTGCTTGTACACACTTATAACGTTAAACAGTTATACTTAACAATATAGCCACCAAAGGAAGTCCCACTCTTTTTGGACAAACCGAACTACCACTCATCAATTTCTTCACGGGAATGAATCGAATCTCAAACGTTAGTGGTGATAGTCTATCATTACACGGGTGGACGATCGCGACCACAGTGGCTCCCTCAGAGGCACAACCTATTATTACACGGATGGACGACCACAGTGGCTCCCTCAGAGGCACAACCTATTATTACACGGGTGGACGATCGCGACCACAGTTGTTCCCTCAGAGGCACAACCTATTATTCAGTTCAATATATCAATTAAAGGTGTTGCATCAAATTCACAGTTCCTAAAAATGTAATTTATTAAAACTACGATAATTCTCCCTTTATCATAGATAACATTAGCCGGTATTTGCTATCCTGTGTATGCCCTCTGGTTTATTTGCTCCGAAATACTTTTAAATTATTTGGCTTCCAATCTTTTGACTTTGAGCGTACCTGGTGAAGGTTACTCCATAAACACGCCGTGCGCACTAAGTAAGATTTCTACCAATTATTGCACTTACAAAATTATTAAAAGATGCCAAATATTATTATGGTTTGAGATTGCCAGATCTGGTCAACAATTTGTGCAGTACATGTATTTCAATTTACTGATCATATGCGCCATGAGATTTGCTTTAACACGTCAGCTCAAGGATTGCGCGAGCTTCATCCTTTTTGTGGAGGTGGTAAGTAAAGAGTTTCCGCTTATCGTACTTGATAAGTCAAAATCCTTTACTGCGAATAACAATGAATCCGGATCACTAAGTTTTTTTCCTAAACAATATTTGATCAGAGAGTTTCAAGAAGCATATAAACTTATTTATTCAGTTCGTATCTTTGATGAGATGGTTTACAATTTTCAACCATTTGTTTATTGAATAAGCCTAAAAATACAAAATTGTAAAAGTAGAAAAGCATTAGTAAATCACATTTTTTGTCAATTTTCTGGATTTTTCTTGTAAACTCACATAATTTTTTATACCTTTTTATCTATATGCCACACATACTAAGCAATTTCCTAAAAAAAGACATTAACAATAGCTAAATATTGGAATCCATACCATTGGATGAACTCTGCAGCTTTCCACCATTCAGTTTGTGTGATATTTTCTGGGACATCCTTATATTTCGGGAATTTTGCTGTCCAGTCATTGACGTTAACAGGCTCGATCCTAATCTGCACCTCCTCCGTCGCATTCTGTGATGTGTGCATATATACTTGAACGTAACCTGTAAAATAACCAATATAGAAAAAGAACAAAAGGACAAACAACGATCTAAGAAACACTACACAGAAAACTAATGATCGAGCAACACGAACTCCACGAAACACTGGGGTGAACTCAGGTGCTCCGGAAGGAAAAGCAGTTCCTCCACCAATTGTGGACCTGGTGGTGTTACTCTTTTTGCAAACCCGGTCATTAGTCCTGAATATATCATTCATAAAGTTTGTACTTTAATAAATAAGTGAGAATATTTAAGCATAATTATGCCATGTGATCAAAGAAAATGTAGAATACACAAGACAATTAACAAAAAATGACATTTATCACCAAAAACACGTGATGCGCATGCAGCTTCTGAGCATCATGCCGAGTGACGTCTTACTTGAGGTCATCAAGTATAAGACGTTATCGTCTTGTTTTTATACCACATTGAAATCAATTAATTTCAGTCATATTTTAAGAATTTGTGTCGTAATTTGGCACAAATAGAGGGGCAATGGGTTTGCCATGAAGCTGAAAGTACATTTATGTAATGATTGTTGATGTCATGCTACTGTAGTAGTCCATTAGAGGATTGTGACTTTTTCTATCGGTCCCACAATATAATGATATAAGAGTGTGTTAGTGATTGCTGTTTAACGCCAACTCTGCAATTTTTCCAGCTATATCTTGGTGAGAACAAGCTATTTTTAATAAGATGATGATGATGAGATCCAACACGATTAGTTGGATATTTATAATGTTAGCTCACTGAAAAAAACAGTCTGCGAATAGATATGTCACCCTAGACGAACACATTATCCTGATTCCTAGCCAACCAGTCTTTGCTCTTTCTCCTTAATGTTGCGTGCTTAGCAGTGAAGCAACAATTACCTATTTCATAGTCTTTCGGCTGACATGATCGGGGCTCAAACTCCCAATCTACCACACTCAAGGCGAGCACGCTAACCATTACACCACCGATGAGGTGAAATATTAAAATAAGATTGGTATTATGAGATTTCACATAGACATTAATAGGAAAAGAAATAATAACGTTGACATTAACATAGATTTCTATTATATTATTATTGTATTATTACATGGTATAGATCATGTTCATATGATTTAAATACAGAAATATTTAAAACTATACACAAGTGAGACTCGTCGTTTCAAGTGGTGTTTCTTCTCTACATCCTGATCCATTACATCATTGTATAATAATCATTTATAATGTTAAAAGAGACCACTTCAAATTCCACATCACTTATACATGAAGTAGTTATCTGATGATGTTTGTAATTTCGTGTGTTAAGGAAACATAATTGATAGATTCGTACAAATTCAAATATTTATCACTTGTTTCAATCGTCGAACATTTAATTGTTTGTTTTTTGCTTCCTTGATGATGCTTAACGCCACTTTCAACAATATTTCAATTATATCCTGACGGTCAGTCTTACTGGTGGAGGAAACCGGAGGACCCGGAGAAAACCATTGGCCTGTCACAAGTCACTGATAAACTTTATGTCATAATGTTATACACCTCACCCTGATCGAGATTCGAACTCACAACATCAGTGGTGATAGACACTGATTGCATAGGTAGTTGTAAATCCAACTACCATAGGATCACGGCCACGATGGCTTCCGCATGCTTAATCTAATCGGGTATATGATTAAACGTGAGTCTTGTACACATACACAGTAGAGAGCTTGCATAGGCACGTGTACGATGAAAACAAATCTAAACAGTGGTGGTCAATAATTCCATCAAACCGAACAACCACCGCTCACCTCAAATCATTGAACATCAAATAAAGACATATGATGTTGGAAATCCAGGTTCTGGCTTAGTACATGCAAAATTGTTGCCGTTGGTGGGATCCTAACCCTCCCCTCTGGTTGATTTGATCTCCTGTTGAAATGTGGTTCCGGCTTCTGTACAACCAGAGGTCACAGCCTCCAGTCAGAGATGTTGTACCCTGCTTAGGAGAAACATTTTTCTGTACCCCGATGGGGGAGGGGTCCACATGAATATGTACCAACCTATATAGTGTACAGTCGTTCATGTACTCAATCGTCTGTTGGATAGATGAATATACCAGTAATGTATGATTTTGCTTATCAGTTGTACAAATGAATAGAAAAGTAAACAATATCAGTCACGTGTGTACTCACCAGTGTGCTGTACATATATATACAACACCATCAATATAAGAACTACAGATAGTATAATAACAGTCACGTGTGTACTCACCAGTGTGCTGTACAGATACATACAAAACCATTAACATAGGAACTGTAGATAGTATATGACAGTCACGTGTGTACTCACCAGTGTGCTGTACAGATACATACAAAACCATTAATATAAGAACTGTAGATAATATAATAACAGTCACGTGTGTACTCACCAGTGTTCTGTACAGATACATACAAAACCATTAACATAAGAACTGTAGATAGTATAATGACAGTCATGTGTGTACTCACCAGTGTGCTATACAGACACATACAACACCATTAACATAGGAACTGCAGATAGTCTAACAGTCGAGTGTGTACTCACCAGTGTGCTGTCCAGATACATACAAAACCATTAATATAAGAACTGTACATATCATATTAACAGTCACGTGTGTACTCACCAGTGTGCTGTCCAGATACATACAAAACCATTAACATAAGAACTGCAGATAATATAATACCAATGATGTGTGTACTCACCAGTGTGCTGTACAGAAACATACAAAACCATTGATATAAGAACTGCAGATAGTATAATGATAGTCACGCGTGTACTCACCAGTGTGCTGTCCAGATACATACAAAACCATTAATATAAGAACTGTACATAGCATAATAACAGTCACGTGTGTACTCACCAGTGTACTGTGCAGATACATACAAAACCATTAACATACGAACTGCAGATAATATAATAACAATGATGTGTGTACTCACCAGTGTGCTGTACAGAAACATACAAAACCATTGATATAAGAACTGCAGATAGTATAATAACAGTCACGCGTGTACTCACCAGTGTGCTGTACAGAAACATACAAAACCATTGATATAAGAACTGCAGATAGTATAATAACAGTCACGCGTGTACTCACCAGTGTGCTGTACAGAAACATACAAAACCATTAATATAAGAACTGCAGATAGTATAATGACAGTCACGCGTGTACTCACCAGTGTGCTGTACAGATACATACAAAGCCATTGATATAAGAACTGCAGATAATATATTAACAGTCATGTGTGTACTCACCAGTGTGCTGTCCAGATACATACAACACCATTAATATAGGAACTGCAGATAGTATAATGACAATCACGTGTGTACTCACCAGTGTGCTGCACAGATACATACAAAACCATTAATATAAGAACTGCAGATAATATAATAACAGTCACGTGTGTACTCACCAGTGTGCTGTACAGATACATACAAAACCATTAATATAAGAACTGTAGATAGAATAATAACAGTCACGTGTGTACTCACCAGTGTACTGTACAGAAACATATAAAACCATTAATATAAGAACTGCAGATAGTATAATGACAGTCATGCGTGTACTCACCAGTGTGCTATACAGAAACATACAAAACCATTAATATAAGAACTGTAGATAGTATAATAACAGTCACGTGTGTACTCACCAGTGTGCTCTACAGATACATACAAAACCATTAACATAAGAACTGTAGATAGTATAGCAGTCACATGTGTACTCACCAGTGTGCTGTACAGATACATACAAAACCATTGATATAAGAACTGCAGATAATATATTAACAGTCATGTGTGTACTCACCAGTGTGCTGTACAGATACATACAAAACCATTGATATAAGAACTGCAGATAATATATTAACAGTCATGTGTGTACTCACCAGTGTGCTGTACAGATACATACAAAACCATTGATATAAGAACTGCAGATAATATATTAACAGTCATGTGTGTACTCACCAGTGTGCTGTACAGATACATACAAAACCATTGATATAAGAACTGCAGATAATATATTAACAGTCATGTGTGTACTCACCAGTGTGCTGTCCAGATACATACAACACCATTAACATAGGAACTGCAGATTGTATAATGACAGTCACGTGTGTACTCACCAGTGTGCTGTACAGATACATACAAAACCATTAATATAAGAACTGCAGATAGTATAATGACAGTCACGCGTGTACTCACCAGTGTGCTGTACAGAAACATACAAAACCATTAATATAAGAACTGCAGATAGTATAATGACAGTCACGCGTTTACTCACCAGTGTGCTGTACAGAAACATACAAAACCATTAATATAAGAACTGCAGATAGTATAATGACAGTCATGCGTGTACTCACCAGTGTACTGTGCAGATACATACAAAACCATTAACATACGAACTGCAGATAATATAATAACAATGATGTGTGTACTCACCAGTGTGCTGTACAGAAACATACAAAACCATTGATATAACAACTGCAGATAGTATAATAACAGTCACGCGTGTACTCACCAGTGTGCTGTACAGAAACATACAAAACCATTAATATAAGAACTGCAGATAGTATAATGACAGTCACGCGTGTACTCACCAGTGTGCTGTACAGATACATACAAAGCCATTGATATAAGAACTGCAGATAATATATTAACAGTCATGTGTGTACTCACCAGTGTGCTGTGCAGATACATACAAAACCATTAACATACGAACTGCAGATAATATAATAACAATGATGTGTGTACTCACCAGTGTGCTGTACAGAAACATACAAAACCATTGATATAAGAACTGCAGATAGTATAATAACAGTCACGCGTGTACTCACCAGTGTGCTGTACAGAAACATACAAAACCATTGATATAAGAACTGCAGATAGTATAATAACAGTCACGCGTGTACTCACCAGTGTGCTGTACAGAAACATACAAAACCATTAATATAAGAACTGCAGATAGTATAATGACAGTCACGCGTGTACTCACCAGTGTGCTGTACAGATACATACAAAGCCATTGATATAAGAACTGCAGATAATATATTAACAGTCATGTGTGTACTCACCAGTGTGCTGTCCAGATACATACAACACCATTAATATAGGAACTGCAGATAGTATAATGACAATCACGTGTGTACTCACCAGTGTGCTGCACAGATACATACAAAACCATTAATATAAGAACTGCAGATAATATAATAACAGTCACGTGTGTACTCACCAGTGTGCTGTACAGATACATACAAAACCATTAATATAAGAACTGTAGATAGAATAATAACAGTCACGTGTGTACTCACCAGTGTACTGTACAGAAACATATAAAACCATTAATATAAGAACTGCAGATAGTATAATGACAGTCATGCGTGTACTCACCAGTGTGCTATACAGAAACATACAAAACCATTAATATAAGAACTGTAGATAGTATAATAACAGTCACGTGTGTACTCACCAGTGTGCTCTACAGATACATACAAAACCATTAACATAAGAACTGTAGATAGTATAACAGTCACATGTGTACTCACCAGTGTGCTGTACAGATACATACAAAACCATTGATATAAGAACTGCAGATAATATATTAACAGTCATGTGTGTACTCACCAGTGTGCTGTACAGATACATACCAAACCATTGATATAAGAACTGCAGATAATATATTAACAGTCATGTGTGTACTCACCAGTGTGCTGTACAGATACATACAAAACCATTGATATAAGAACTGCAGATAATATATTAACAGTCATGTGTGTACTCACCAGTGTGCTGTCCAGATACATACAACACCATTAACATAGGAACTGCAGATTGTATAATGACAGTCACGTGTGTACTCACCAGTGTGCTGTACAGATACATACAAAACCATTAATATAAGAACTGCAGATAGTATAATGACAGTCACGCGTGTACTCACCAGTGTGCTGTACAGAAACATACAAAACCATTAATATAAGAACTGCAGATAGTATAATGACAGTCACGCGTTTACTCACCAGTGTGCTGTACAGAAACATACAAAACCATTAATATAAGAACTGCAGATAGTATAATGACAGTCACGCGTGTACTCACCAGTGTGCTGCACAGATACATACAAAACCATTAATATAAGAACTGCAGATAATATAATAACAGTCACGTGTGTACTCACCAGTGTGCTGTACAGATACATACAAAACCATTAATATAAGAACTGTAGATAGAATAATAACAGTCACGTGTGTACTCACAAGTGTACTGTACAGAAACATATAAAACCATTAATATAAGAACTGCAGATAGTATAATGACAGTCATGCGTGTACTCACCAGTGTGCTATACAGAAACATACAAAACCATTAACATAAGAACTGTAGATAGTATAATAACAGTCACGTGTGTACTCACCAGTGTGCTCTACAGATACATACAAAACCATTAACATAAGAACTGTAGATAGTATAACAGTCATATGTGTACTCACCAGTGTGCTGTACAGATACATACAAAACCATTGATATAAGAACTGCAGATATTATATTAACAGTCATGTGTGTACTCACCAGTGTGCTGTACAGATACATACAAAACCATTGATATAAGAACTGCAGATAATATATTAACAGTCATGTGTGTACTCACCAGTGTGCTGTACAGATACATACAAAACCATTGATATAAGAACTGCAGATAATATATTAACAGTCATGTGTGTACTCACCAGTGTGCTGTCCAGATACATACAACACCATTAACATAGGAACTGCAGATTGTATAATGACAGTCACGTGTGTACTCACCAGTGTGCTGTACAGATACATACAAAACCATTAATATAAGAACTGCAGATAGTATAATGACAGTCACGCGTGTACTCACCAGTGTGCTGTACAGAAACATACAAAACCATTAATATAAGAACTGCAGATAGTATAATGACAGTCACGCGTTTACTCACCAGTGTGCTGTACAGAAACATACAAAACCATTAACATAAGAACTGCAGATAGTATAATGACACTCACGCGTGTACTCACCAGTGTGCTGTACAGAAACATACAAAACCATTAACATAAGAACTGCAGATAGTATAATGACAGTCACGCGTGTACTCACCAGTGTGCTGTACAGAAACATACAAGACCATTAATATAAGAACTGTAGATAGTATAATAACAGACACGTGTGTACTCACCAGTGTGCTCTACAGATACATACAAAACCATTAACATAAGAACTGTAGATAGTATAACAGTCACATGTGTACTCACCAGTGTGCTGTACAGATACATACAAAACCATTGATATAAGAACTGCAGATAATATATTAACAGTCATGTGTGTACTCACCAGTGTGCTGTACAGACACATACAACACCATTAACATAGGAACTGCAGATTGTATAATGACAGTCACGTGTGTACCCGCCAGTGTGCTCTACAGATACATACAACACCATTAATATAAGAACTGTAGATAGTATAATAACAGTCACGTGTGTACTCACCAGTGTGCTGTACAGACACATACAACACCATTAATATAAGAACTGTAGATAGCATAATAACAGTCACGTGTGTACTCACCAGTGTGCTCTACAGATACATACAAAACCATTAATATAAGAACTGTAGATAGTATAATAACAATCACGTGTGTACTCACCAGTGTGCTGTACAGACACATACAACACCATTAATATAAGAACTGTAGATAGCATAATAACAGTCACGTGTGTACTCACCAATGTGCTCTACAGATACATACAAAACCATTAACATAAGAACTGTAGATAGCATAATAACAGTCACGTGTGTACTCACCAGTGTGCTCTACAGATACATACAAAACCATTAATATAAGAACTGTAGATAGTATAATAACAGTCACGTGTGTACTCACCAGTGTGCTCTACAGATACATACAAAACCATTAACATAAGAACTGTAGATAGTATAATGACAGTCACGTGTGTACTCATCAGTGTGCTGTACAGATATATACAAAACCATTAATATAAGAACTGTAGATAGTATAATGACAGTCACGTGTGTACTCACCAGTGTGCTCTACAGATACATACAACACCGTTAATATAAGAACTGCAGATAGTAAATACATCCTCCATTGTCGCAATGATGACAGCATAACTGGAAAAAATACAAATGTAAAATGCAATGTATGTCTATAGTGAGTACGTTATTGTTGCTTAACGTAAAGTGAGCAATTTTTTAAACCATATCATGACGAGAAAACGTTACAATTTCGATGAGATAACGATGATGCCCGCTTTGACCTAGATCAATACGCTTCATTGGATTTATATATAGTGCTAGCTCACTGGAACATTAATCCCCGGGTAGACATATCGTTCCTCTTGGACATAATATTCTGAATTCGAGCCAACCAGTATTGCCTATCAGTCCTTAATGCTGTTAGATAGGCGGAGAAGTAGTAAGCACCATTTTATAGTCTTTGGTTTGATCCGAGTGGTGCACGAACACACATTCAATCACACTCACTGAGAGCACATCTTATCCTACGATCAAATGTGCTTTTGTATTTAATTGTTTTCTCTTTTCTTGGAGGAATTTAAATTTCCAAAATAAAAGACATGTGTAAGCTCACACATATCTAATAGTACGATTCAAAGCTTATAAAGGCATATGGTGACGTTCTGCTATCTAGTATCTATGTATTTTTGCTTGTTTGTTGATGTTGTAATGTGAAAAATTATATGTAGTTTAAAACATCTACCATGTCAATAATGTAAAACTGCATGTAATATCAAAACTTGTATTTTGTGGAAGAGGGTGTCATAACTTGAGATGTCTTGTGCCCAATCCGTTTCATTTTTATCTGAATACACAACATTTAATAACATATTATCATCAGATTTATTCATAATTTATAAGATTTGTCTCCCTTTTATACATGCCATTGTTACATCATTTTGTATGTGAATATCGCATTTGTTTAGTCAAATTATGTTTCATATTTTAATCTTCATATTCAATACCGAAACATTTTCGTCAGCATCACTGCTCATGCTCATTAATTAGCCATGTGATAAGCATTATGGTACCTTTTCGGTAAAATTAGGGTCAAGGGTCAAATTTTTTACTTTTTACTGTTTTTACAATGAATTACTATTTATTATTTTTCGAGATCTTTAAGAACATAATGTAATGAAAATCTTTTTTTTTTCAACAAATCCTAAGGCTGTCTCAAGATTCTGTGTCAAAATTTAATCTGTGTGACGTTTCATGACATCATTTTGTTGACCGATTTATGAAACTATGGGTCTTGGTAATCACTGTTTTTCTTTTCAAATTATTTCTTCAATATGCATGATATATATGCATTATGTTACAAATAAATGTGTCAGAGTTTTCGTAGAACGAATACGAAAAAAATAATAATGTAAATACAGGGGGTCATAACCTCTATACATACGACGATGATTGCTATGGAAACATGATACAATAAGTCGGAAGTTAAACGGTAAGATTCTTCTGGACTATAGACAACAAAACCAGGAATACTTTTACTAGAATCGGTTTCCTGTTAGTTAAGAAGCCTTCCAACCACGTCAAGGTCGGAAACTACCTGACATGACTTGAATTTTCCCTTAAGATCGTATAACAAAGATAATGCATGTCTTGCTGCATTTATTGTAGTTTCAAGATCAACATTGGTCAGTGAAACTAAATCAGACAACTCCTCAGGTGATGTTTTCAAGATTTTGTAAACAGATTTTTTCCCAATTCTGAAAAAAAAGCAGAAGTAGTGTCACAGCTAGTAAGAGCGTGAAAGGAGGGTAAAACCTGACATGTGATATTAGAAAGCGAGCTACAGAAATCATTAACTGGGATATATCTTATGCCGTCTTTACCAGCAGAAACAGTTCCCATGTATAACCACAGCTCTTCTGTGTGCTGTATCTGCGGAAAGTAGTGCACATAAAGAACCAAATCATCTGTATCGGAGCATCTGATAACGATTCGGCCTCTTACATAGAAAATCTCAAATAGCTTGTCAGCGCTTAAATCACTATTAAAATGTTTACCTGATAGCATCTATTCTACTGTGCATGAAGCATATATCCCAGATTCCACCAGAAGGTCTGATAAACCTTCATCATTCCAGAGTTTGCCAATGCATGCTATGAAACAAGACAACGTGTGAAAGCCTCCAAGACGTAGCACATGATTTTTGAATTCTAAAGGGTTTGGCCATTTCACTTGTTGTGCCATAGCGTATAGCTGCTGGTCACAAATGTCTGAATCGAGTGTTGTTGACCTGCTTTTGTGCACATTTCAACACATCTTTATATGGTAATGTACACAGTTGTCATGTCATTTGGCTTTGCATCTACAATCGATGAATAGGCAACCTCATTAAAGGAGGGGCTACTTTTAGAATTCACGCGAAAATAGCCTGTCCAAAACGGAATTATCTGTTGGTCTGTAACAAACTAACTTGAGATAGGACGTTCGATAATATTGCGTGAAAAAAGTCTCAATAATATCCAAACTAAATTTGGTGTTTCAGCATTGTTTACCTGACAGGACAAAAATTGGGCATATGCATCAGCACAGCGAACAGGTTCTACACGTTTCTTTGACTTCTTGAAAGGAAGACATGCAATGATGTTAGATGATGCCTCCGTTATATGAAGGGAACGATCTGATTGGACCAACAGTAGGCCTGTCAGGGGACGATTGCACAGCTCTAGCCATTGATTGGCAGGTGGTCTTTTCGATCAATGGTTTCTGTGTTAATGTCAAAATTATCTGCTCCTTCCTGGATAGGGTCGGTCTCACCATTGGTTGAAATGATTCCATGACGAAGATATGACCCTTGTTCGATCTTTTTAATTTCATCGTCAGCAACGAATGTAAGAAAGTGTCTTACCTCGTGGTAAGATGCACACAACCCATGGCTGTGCAAGATCCCAAATCAGATTTTTAGAAACATAAATGTGGTGAACCTGTAATGCGAGCCTCAAATGGAAAGCAGTAAATGTGTTTTTCATTACAGGCACAATGCATTCTACTACAGATAAACATTTTCGAAGCTTTCCTATTGGAACAGAAGCGCTATCGTTTGCTGACTCGAAAGCAGAATCATCCAGCACATGAAAGTTTTCAAAAAGTAAGGAAGCTTACCATCAAATTTGATATTGAGACCTCCTCAGGTGCAGGGTATTCGTCATCCGAAATGGTAATGTCAGCCATGGATGATGCTGAGCAACGCTTCGGAGTCAGATTCCTACCGGAAACTGCATTATTTACGCCTTGGTATCTGACATTCCGTTGCTTGCTACTAAGGGAGAAAGAACTGCACAAGAGATCCTACAAACTGGCCGTGATTAAGTGTGCAGAGAACAAAAGGATACAGATACCACCAAACAGGGATGTCACGATACAAGGATACACTGCTCACGAATTACCTTACCAACCTGTTTGTTGAATAATGCAACCTACAGACAGAGCAGCGATACCTCATGACTTAGACATTGCAGCATCCTTTGTGACCTACCATATAGAAACAACCAACTTATTCCCGTCCACATCAGCAGAACCGTCACTGTTTCACCAAACGCCATCTTGTGTGAACTTCAACCAGTTTCGGTAGCTGACATTGACTTACCTGAAGATACCAGCTCTGACGTTATATACAACATCACATTACCAACTGACCTCAGTGACGAACAACTGGAGCAAGGAAAAAGATTACTTCAACAGTTCAGAGATGTGTTCAGTACATCTGACACGGACATAGGGACACACCACAGCAGTTCGTCATCACATTGACTTGGTTGAGAAAACACCATTCAAGCAACGGCATCGACGAAGCTAGGGACCATTTACGACAGCTACTTGCAGCACGAATAATCCGTCGTTCCCGCTCACCTTGGTCGTCGAACGTCGTTTTATGTCGGAAGAAAGATGGCAAGTTGAAAATGTGCGTTGACTATCAACAGTTGAACACAAATACCGTAAAAGACTCCTACGCTTTACCAAAGAGTGAAGAAATATTTGAAGCACTTGGGGGAAACCATTATTATACCGTATTAGATATGAAGTTCGGTTATCATCAAGTAGAAGTAGAAGAATCACACAAGCAAAGGACAGCCTTTACAGTAGGACCTCTAGGATTCTACGAATTCAACGTCTACCTTTGGCCTTGTAAATAGCCCAGCGACATACCAGAGGTTCATGGAAGAAGTACTTGGAGACTTGCACCTAGAAATCTGCTTCTTTTACCTAGATCATCTTCTCCAAAACCTACGAAGAACACCTTGACAGAATAAAGAGAGTATTACAGTGACTACGAGAAAGCGGCTTATAGTCATACAGTCTACAAAGATGGTATTGAGCCTGATCCAGCTATAATCGAGAAAGTCACCAATTGGCCACGCCCTACCACACCAGAAGAAGTTCGACAATTTTTAGGCTTCATAGGTTATTACCGAAAGCTTGTGAAAGATTTCTCCAGGATAGCGAGGCCACTGACAGACTTGATAGCAACACCAAAGAAGACAAAGAGATGTAAAGCCAAGTCACCTCCTACAACAGCATGGAGCTGGGGTCAACAACAGGAAGACGCATTCCAACAACTAACGAGACAACAACAGAAGCCACCAAGACTTGGATTTCCACAGTACAACAAGCCATTTGAACTCCATACTGATGCATACATGCTCGGATTTGAAGCTGTACTGTATCAAGAACAAGATAACCAGAAGCAAGTGATGGTATATGCCAACAGAGGACTTAGTAAATCAGAGAAAGAACTACCCAATACACAAACTAGAATTCCTTGCTTTCAAATGGGCTGTCACTGAAAAGTACCATGACTACCTCTACGAAATACATTCACTGTACTAACTGACAACAACCCGTACTTACATCAGCCAAAACTAGACGCCACTGGTCATCGTTGGATTGCCGCTATGGCATCATGCAACTGCAGTATCATGTACAGACCAGGAAGTAGCAACGCTGACGCTGATGGCCAATCCAAATTACCAGGACTACTTGGAAAGAACAACGTTTCCAATATTAGCACGGAATCGGTAAAAGCCATCTGCAACAACATGTTCAGCCCTATGTACAGTGTTTTTCATTGTCTGTCACAACAGCTGATGAACCACCTTTGCCAAACAGACACCTGATAGACGTAAATGCTGAACAGAACAGGGACAATTGTATGACAGAATGGGCATATTCTGTAGAAGAACATCGAAAGCTAACGAAATAACAACTTGAAGGAAATCCACACAACACATGGTTCATCAACAACTTTGAGAAGTTCAAACTGATTGATGGAATATTATATAGAGTGATCAACACCAACGGTGAACTAGTTTGACAGCTTGTCCTTCCAGAGACCTGTATTGCTACAGTCATGACTTCACTTGACGATATGGGACATCAGAGCCACGACAAGACACTGTCACTCGTCAAAGATCACTTTGTATGGTATGGTATGACTAGAGATGTCGAATCGTGAATTACCAACTGCAACAGATGCATACGTAGAACGAAACCACCCAACGAGAAAGCAGCACTCATCAACATCGAGTCATCCCAACCATTGGAATTGGCATGCATAGATTATCTATCACTTGAGAGATCCAAAGGTGGATATGAGAACAGCCTTGTCATAACTGACCACTTCACATGGTATGCCATAGCTATTCCAACAAGAAAATAGACTGCAAAGATCACAGGCCGAAGCCTTCTTCAATAACTTCGTCGTACATTATGGTTTGCCAAAAAGAATCCTTTCCGACCAAGGGGCCAATTTTGAATCGAAGATCATCAAAGAGCTATGCAACATCACCGGAATGGGGAAGTCAAGAACCACACCTAACCATCCTATGAGGAACGGCATGACGGAACGTTTCAACCGAACCTACTCAACATGCTTGGTACATTAGACTTAAATCAAAAGACGAACTTTAAGCCGCATGTTGCTGGACTCATCCATGCGTATAACTGTACTCGACAAACAACGACTGGACTTTGCCTGTACTTCCTGATGTCTGGTAGAACACATAGATTGCCGGTTGACACCGCCTATGGTTGAGAAGTTGAGGGAAAGAAAGAACGATCTAAAAAGTACGTAGACACCATGAAAGAGAGATTGAAGAAGGCATACGAACTCGCATCTAAATCTGGATACGAAAAGAAAGTAGGAGGAACCATTCTGCAACCGGCGACAGAGTACTAGCTAAGATAGTTGTCTTCGATGGGAAACATAAGATCACAGACAAGTGGGAAAATGAACCATACAGGATTGTTAGCCAACCTAACAGAGACATCCCAGTGTACGTGGTTCAACGTGAGAATAGAGGACAGAAGAGGACACTGCACAGAAACCTCCTTCTACCAATCGGATTCCTGCCGGAAGATGAGAATTTGGAGCAACCGAATGAGATAAACCCTGCACCCAAACGGCAACGACTTAGAAAGCCAAGGGAGAAATCGACGAAACCCGACAACAAAGACACAGTTGAATTGGAATCGGATGAGGAGTCGGAGCAGGAGTATTATGTGATTTAATACGTCTAATAAAGATCCACAGAGCAACACCAATAGTGATGTACATCATGTGGATAATGACCAGGTAAGGACTATCAACTTCACTTATGACGGTCATGCTGGAGTTGATAGAGGACAGGGCACTAGTTTTGTGGAGGACGCTCTACCTTCAGCTGAGATGAATGATGCTGAGGAACCAACCCCTGTCAGTGATAATAGTACAGCTGTAGAAGCGGATGGTCAGGGCACAGAAGAATACACTCCTGATGTACCCACAACTCCAAGATTGTTACCAACACCACCACCACGACAAAGACATCGTCGTATTCTACCTACACCACCACGACAACAACCAGATTCACCAGTGACTAGACCACAGAGGAACAGAGGATCATTTCAGTACCACTCAGACTATGTCACATCCAAACAGGCTACCACTCAGCCAGAATGGATGATGAAAGTGAATTGGTTAAAGCATGAAGCTCAGAACGGAAGGTTCAAGGGGGTGAGATGGAATTAGCCAGAACCATCATGGATATAATTAAGGGAACCGCCTAGAATAGAACTGTCGAGGACGTCAGATTTCAGGAGAGGGGGAATCATTCAGATGACATGGAAGTCATTTTTCAACAGAGGGAGGGATGTAGCAGAATTATACTTTCACCATTTATCAAATTCATATTGTCTGATATTTTTACAAATAAAATTAGTATTCAAATTAGTATTTGCAAACGATTTATTTAAAATTTGCATTTTTTATTAAGGGTGATACACTTTTTACTCTATAGTTCATGTAAATAATTTTGGGGGTTATATTTGAAACGGATGTCATTGGTTGATTTCTTCTGGCGGGAAATGTTAATTTGCTCGTGCAGGACTAGACAGACAAACACTGGACATTGAACGATCTGGTTGTATATAGAGAATAACGACAGAAAACTACTGACAATAATGCCCCCACCCCATACTGACCAACTGAGACTGGGAATTAACCTAATAACTGTAAGTTGCACTTCTTTTAACTCTTTCTGTTTATTTATTCACATTAACAAATTTCACAATGATATCTTATTTTCCGATTAACTCCCCTCCCCCCTTTTTTTTTTATTTTGGTCGCACGTCCATAATATCTGAGGATAGTCGTATAAATTTTAGTCATAAATAGAGAAAAATGTTGAAAATTTTAATGTTGGAGTTATATAATATATATATATAAAAGACAAGTTGTGCAATGTCAATTTTGCGCCAAATTGTAAACAAGCCGTTGTAGACGACCGAAGATGCCATGCGATGGACTCCTGTTGCTTTTGCAACTGACGATGCATTTATTTATTGAAACATGTCGTTTTTACCTTATAATTTAATCGAAGCTTAACGCTACGGACATTTTTGCACTGGAACATCTGCCTGACAGCTTGTTACGATCGCCATGGTGGTGGTCCCGCAGTGAATGTTAGAAAAATATACTCGGTTATAAAATAAAAATCCTAGCTACATAGCAGATGTTGGACAAACTTGAAAAAATAATATATAAGGCTGTTTTTCATGTAAATTATTATTTCTTAATCAACAAGATGTTGCACGCTACGTCGTGCTAAGAATACCCCCACTCGTTCATTTGCAAGTCGCACGGTAAACAGGAAGTAGATGTGCGGTAAACCTGGAAAGGGGAGACACGGTACAAGTCACCATGCCAAAGCCATATATCAAATATAAAATTATTTCTTCCAGTAGAAGCTGAGATAACTGTTACGAAAGTTTGCATTACGGCAAACATGAAAAATTCTAAGTCGCACTGTAAACAGGAAGTAGATGTGCGGTAAACCTGGAAAGGGGAGACACGGTACAAGTCACCATGCCAAAGCCATATATCAAATATATAATCATTTCTTCCAGTAGAAGCTGAGATATCTGTTACGAAAGTGTGAACGGACGGACGGACAAACGGACGGACGGACAAACGGACGGACGAACGGACGGACAAGGTGATTGCAAAATAGCCCCCACTCTATGAGTGGGGGTATAAAAATGAAAGACTGCCCTCCGAAATGGCAAATCTACCAAAGGGCGATAATGCGAATGGATGAAATTTAAGATTACCACTCCAAAGAGAAAAATTGGTATTTCAGTTGGGTATGTAGATTGCCAGTAGGAAATTACTTCAACAAAACCGTTTTTCCGGTGCCACACTGTCCTGTAATGAGCAAATTGTGTCCTTCCAAAGCATATTTGAGAGCATCTTCCTGTTCTGGTGTCAACATTCTTGTACGGAAATTGTCCGGATGTGACGCCCGACTTGCATCAAATATTTACTTTCTAACATTCACTGCGGGATCACTACCATGGCGATCGTAACAAGCTGTCAGGCAGATGTTCCAGTGCAAAAATGTCCGTAGCGTTAAGCTTCGATTAAATAATAAGGTAAAAACGACATGTTTCAATAAATAAATGCATCGTCAGGAGTCCATCGCTTGGCGTCTTCGGTCGTCTACAACGGCTTGTTTACATTTTGGCGCAAAATTTACATTGCACAACTTGTCTCTTATATATATATATTATATTACCCTAACATCTACATTTTCACTATTTTTCTCTATTTATGACTGAAATTCATACGACTGTAATCTGAGTGAGTGAAAGACATGAGTTCATTGTATTTAATTTAGCTATATCTAGATCGGTATTTTTAAATGTTATTAGCTGTGTAATTACACCATATTATATTAATGGTTTGATCCGATTCGTGAATAAACGGACACGATACAGATGTAAACAAATCGATAGCTCAATTCGCTACGTTAATATGTTTATCGCTTTTTAAAAATATATTGTATATTTATTTACCTCAAATATATGAATTGTATTTAGGGAACGACCATTTAACTTGAAAGGGGGAGGGTATGGTTTTTTCCTAAAAAAAATAGTATGATTTAGAAGGGAAAGAAATTAAATAATCTGTCACAGCATTGGCCACAAAAAAAATATTCTGCTTTACATAAGCATAAAAAAAATCTGGTTTAAGAGTATTGTTTTGAAAAAATAAATAAATCTAAGAGTTGTGCAGTAAATCTCAAGTATATTTTATGCCATATCTCCACACCTATAAACCTCACTCTATTTGGAATTTATATTAAAGATTTCGTTTAGTTTTTCAAACTGTACTTGACCTTTCAGTAATTACGCCATATTTTTAATAGATATATTGTAAGTGTCCCTTGTAAAAAGGGATTGCTGCCTCGTGTATGCACTGTCACTTGTAAGGCTATGAACATTTGATAATAAACACTTAATACTATAACAAAGGCAACGCAAAGCATCACATATCCCCTCACTGTTAAACGGCTAAAACTTAAGTCCAACTGTGACCTTGACCTTTGACCTTCAAAATAGGCTTCAAGGCTTTGTATGAAATCAGTGTCGACTAAATTTGGTCAAAATCCACTGAAAGATGTAGGCTAATGTCTTCACAAGGATAAACACCAAAAAATGGCTAAAGTTCAAATGTGACCTAGATCTTTGACATTCGAACTTGGAAATCAGTAGGCTTCCAGATGTATGTACAAAGTGTGGACCAAGTTTGGTCAAAACAAAATAAAAGATGTGGCCTAAAGAGTGTTCACAAAAATGTTACAGAAAGTCTGACAGAATGAAGGACAGACGGACAGTAGCATTACTATAGATTGATTGATTGATTGATTGATTGATTGATTGATTGATTGATTGATTGATTGATTGATTGATTGATTGATTGATTGATTGATTGATTGCTTGCTTGCTTGCTTGCTTGCTTGCTTGCTTGCTTGCTTGATTGATTGATTGATTGATTGATTGATTGATTGATTGATTGATTGATTGATTGATTGATTGATTGATTGATTGATTGATTTTTGGTGTTTTAACGCCACTTTCAACAATATTTCAGCTATATCATGGCGACCAGTTTTAGTGGTGGAGGAAGCCAGAGCACCCGGAGAGAACCACCGACCATGGGCAAGCAACTGGTAAATTTTATCACATGCGGCTGCAAGTCGAGTGCACCCTGTTTTGTAATATACAAAGTAGGGCTGGTTTTTTATGGAACTAAAATAAAAAAGGATAAAAAATAATAGTCAGTCAAAATAAACATGGAACGTTACTGTTCAATATATTCAACTAAACTTGTCTTCAAACATACACAGCATGTCTACATGTACATAATAGTGTTAAAGGTTAAATAAACTGAATAAAAAACCAGTGTGTCATTGTGTTTTGTATAGTAAAGATCTGAATTTATTTAGTTAAAATCCTCACTTGTTTATTTACATGTACAAATGCGAGATATAACATGGAAATTTATAGTATATATGAGCTATATGCATAGTATCTAAAAATGAATACTGGCTCACACCTTTATACAAAGCATTGAAAAAAAAATTATGTTTTGACTTGGTAAGAAAAAAATCATTTAGTTTGTTTGCAATTGAAAAAAAAATAAAAATGTGTCCAACTGTTTAAAAAAAAAAATTCAGATCAGTACAAAAAAAACATAATATTAGCGAGTTGTAATTGAATTGTTATTAACCCAAAACACATGTTGATAAAAAAAGGAAATCCAGTTTACTTATAGATGTTATATAAATAAAGAATAAAAAACATGTTGACAAACTTTCTTATTGAAAGATAAATTGGGATAAAATTACCCATTGTAAAACATTGTGTTTTTTAATATGCATTAGAATTAATTCTGTGATAATTTTGTAACTAATGTGTTATTTGATATGTTTATATAGTTATTTCAGTGTTTGACCTTTGCACGGCTATTACGACACTGTAATTCAACAGCAATTTAGTAAAAATGGTTGCGATAGTAGACAAAAATATAACATTTAGAAACTAAACGAAAAACAACTGGGATTAGAGCTATGTTCCATTTCTGAGGTAAGATTTTTTTCCAATTTATTTCACATATGTTTTTACACCATTAATTAGCAAAAGATGAGCTTCTAATTTATGGAACATTTCCCCCTCAATTTAACGCTGATCATGATTACAAAAACTTAATTAAATTCCTACCTATTGCAAAATATCTACATGTTCCTGTCCAAGACATAGTTTATACGTGAGCATCGCACTCTTCGACATAAAACATTACAACAAATTAAATATCGTGTAACACATGAGTAAATGTAAATTAATTTGCATACATTTAATTTTAAGGTAGTCAATTACATGAAAATGCATGACATATTAAGTTAATATATTATTTATTCTTATGTGACTGTTCTATTTTATTTTATTTTTACCACTTTGTCAGACGACCCAGTTTATCAGCCTAACGTCGAGTCGTGTGTATTGCCAGAAAACGTCAGTTCATTGTCCAGTTTACTCGACCGTTTTTTAAACACGTTTACAACTAATGGAACACAAATATTTAGCCAAACTGATGTGTAAGGACACTTTCAACAATATTTCAGTTATATCGTGGCGGTCAGTTTTATTGGTGGAGGAAACCGGAGTACCCGGAGAAATCCACCGACCTGTCGCAAGTCACTGACAAGATTTATCACATAATGTTGTATCGAGTACACCTCGCCATGAGCGGGATTCGAACTCACAACATCAGTGGTGATAGGCACTAATTGCATAGGTAGTTGTAAATCCAACTACCATACGATAACGATCACAACGGCTCCTATGACCACATGTATGAATCAATGCATATTGTAATTTGTGAATAACTGTTTACGGAGAAGGTTTCATAAGTTGTGATAAATTGTGCCCAATCCATTTTCACCGAATGAAACATGCTTGTAACATGAATGCATTCTTTTCCTTTGGTCCTGTTATGGTTTATAGACCAGAATGTAAGCAACAGCTAACAACTATGAAATAATACACGCAGATACGAGATATTTCACACTTTAAATCTGGGCTGTAGTTTTATTACTTTCAGAGAGCCGTGCAATAATCAAGGACCTAGATGTGATAGTGTGTGGCTTCATGTTACAAATCATTTATACCACGGTTTTCTGAGATAAACTGTTAAATAATCGAATGCGGAAAACGGTGGTATAAATATCACTTAAACCCAATCGATACTCGATACAACTTTTAAGTCATAAAAGTTTTCCAGGAACTTGAGGTACGTCGGTGATTTTCTCGAGGTATTCTTTTATCCTCCACCTATGAGTTTTACCACCACGATGTTGATCGCATAGGTGGTGTAAAAGTCAAGCGTGCTCGCCTCGAGTGCGATAGATCGTGGGTTCGCGTCCTGGTCGGGTCAAACCAAAGACCATAAACCTGGTATGTGTTGCTTCTCCGCTAAGCACTCAGCATTAAGGAAGAAGAGCAAAGACTGGTTGGTTCGGAATCAGTATAATATGTCCGACATTTCTACCCGCGATCTGTTGTTTCAATGAGCTAGCACTATAGCAATCCAACTAAGCGTGTTAGTCACGTACAAAGCGGCCTTCATCATCATCATCTCTTTGAAATGTAACTTGTTCTCGCCATGATATAGCTGAGATATTGCTGATTTGGCGTTAAACAGCAATCACTCGCCTCGATGTTGATAGTGGCGCTAATCATAACCCTTAAAAATCTGAAGACCAACTTTTATCCATTACAAATACTGTGTACCAGGTATCAATACAGGAAAGTAAATGGTCATGTATTTGTGTGTTAGAGGTATCAATTTTGACTCTTTTTACTACTTTTCAATTGGTTTATGATTTATGGTGTTTAACGCCACTTTCAACAATATTTCAGTAAAATAGTGGATTTTGGAACTGGTCCGACATTGTGGTATTTTTGTTTTTCAATTTATCAATAATAAGCTCTCTATAATATTGTCATGGTTTGACTAATATATGTACATTTTTTGTGTATTTTAATTCAAATATATATAGGCTTGTGTGAAGAAATATGGCCTGGAGCACAAAAACTTGATGACATTTGCGGTTTATTTCCTTAATAAAAACAATGTTAACAAATCCATTAACTATGATCACATTGTTCTTTTAAATAAATAAAGTCTGTTTCATGAATGTACATTCATTGTACACCCAGAAAAAATATCGGAAGAGAGGAATAGAACATACTTTATCAAATGCAGACTAGTTCCACATCCCTTCCCCATTGGAAGGGATGCCCCGCCCCTAGCAACATTTAATGAGCAAAATTGCTAAGAGTGTCCATTGGTGGTTCGATAAAGGCAAACATTTTGGAACCTATCCGACATCTAAGCTCACCATCTATTTGTACGAATCAACACAATCATAGTCCCACTTTATAAGAGCATGTAAAAGAGGGTTTTAATGCCACTTTCAACAATATTTCAGCTATATCATGGCGGTCAGGTTTAGTGGTGGAGGAAACCGGCGAAAACCACCGACATGCCGCAAGTCATTGGTAAACTTTAGCATATAATGTTATATCGAGTACACCTCGCTATGAACGGGATTCGAACTTACAACTTTAGTGGTGAGAGGCACTGATTGCACATGCAGTTGTAAATCCAACTATCATACGATCACGACCATGACGGCCCCCACCAAAAAACAAACAATCACCTCTCTCCTCGAATCATAATTTGAAGGAATACATTTAATCTTTCACAATGTGACAAAGCTTTCCCTGGTATCTCTCTGTTTCTGTTGTGTGTATGGAAATGATATGGATGTTTCAAGCAGTTTAGTGTTATTAACCCTAACCCTAAATATAATCCGAACCCTAACCCTAGCCCGTATCCTAACCCGAACCCTAACCCTAACCCTAATTGTTATATCCGCATGATAACGAAATGAAAGGTTATGGGTCATGCGCGTTGATTATTACAATATCTGACTTCTGGGATCCGCCAAGGTAGATTCTACCCAATATAACACTCCCTCCCACATGCTTAAGATCCAAAGTTGTTTTCGAAATCAAACAAGCATGTTAACACAAGAACCAAATTATTTGAAAAAAACCATAAAGATGTGCACTTTTAAAGATGGAAAACATGTGTTTAATTATACACATCATTAGGCTCATATATATTGAATTTCCTTCATAATATCGGCATTTACACTTTATATATAGCTATTACGATAATATATCATGCAAAAGAAACAAACTACATTTATAATTCTTTGATGTTTAAGGGACCAATCATTTACTAATGTTGGAGGGCCTGAGAAGAAAAATTGAAAACAATATAAATTTAATTTCAAGTTTCCTATCAGAATGATTAAAAAATGAAAGAAGATCACCCTTTAATCAAAAATGATTTTGTTCCCTCATATTTTGTCAAGTCCCTCTCCTCTTTCGACACAACATCAAAACAAGGGCAACGCAAAGCGTGCCGTATCCCTTCGCCTAAATATTTGACCCGGTGTCCTTGACCTTTGACCTTGAAAATCAATAGAGTTCCAGATTCTCTTAAGGACTAAATATGTACCAAGTTTGGTCAAATTCCATTGAAGGATGTCGATTCTAGAGTTTTCACAAGGATGTTATGGACGGACGGACGGTAGCGTTACTATATCCCTTCGCAACTTCGTTGGCGAGGGGATAATAAGGACAAACCATATACCATGTAAAGTCACAAGGACGTATCACCTCCAAAATCCATTGAAGGATGTTGATTCTAGAGTGTTCATAAGGATGTTACGCGGTAAAAATTAGACCCTGTGACCTTGACCTTTGACCTATGACCTTGAAAATCAATCGGGTTCCAGATTCTCCTAAGGATTAAGTATGTACCAAGTTTGGTCAAAATCCATTCAAGGATGTTGATTCTAGAGTGTTCACAAGGATGTTACGCGGTAAAAATATGACCCGGTGACATTGATCTTTCACCTATGACCTTGAAAATTAACAGGGTCCCAGACTCTCCTATGGACTACGTATGTACCGAGATTGGTCAAAATCCATTGAAGGATGTTGATTCTAGAGTGTTCACAAGGATGTCACGCGGTCAAAATCGGCATAAGTTCAAAGTTCATAAAAAATCCCATAATATATGTTAAAAAGCTCATCATTATGCTTATACAGTTCAAATTAGGACACATTCTGGCTTAAAATAAATCAGTTTTGGCCATTTGAAGAAATTTCTATTTTATGTAACGGCGGCCATCTTGGATGGAGGACATGGCTATCGGACATAATTTTGAAAGGGGCCGACCCAGGGACCATCCCTGCCAGGTTTGGTCTAATTTGGTTCAGTGGTTTCAGAGGAGAAGATTTAAATGTGATCTTTTATCAAAATATGCCTAATTTGCATAATCGGTATAAATCGGCTGAAAGAAAAATTTCACAAAAAAAACCCGAACATATGCTAAACTACTCCTTGCCATGTAGCTGCAGTTAATATTTGAGTTCATTTTGACTTATACTAAAGTAGTAATGGACAATTAAAATTTCATCCCCCTTTTTTCTATGTTTAGCTTGGCGGCCATCTTGGTTGGAAGTCGGGATCACCGGACACAATGTTGGAAGGGGGCCATCCAAGGACTATTCCACCAAAGTTTGGTTGCAATTGGCCCAGTGGTTTCTGAGGAGAAGATTAAAATGTGAAATATTGACGGACATTTGATGAAAAAAGGAAAATAACCCCAAAATCGGTAATGGGATTTACTTCAAAATTGCAGGGTGTGTAGATCTTGACATGCTGCACATTTTTGCAATTTAAACTTAACCTTTATCTCTTATAGTTTTTGAGATATAAGACGAAAAGTATTAAATATTTTAAAATTTGATGAAAAAAGGGCAATAACTCCAAGATGGGTAATCATATTTACTTCAAAATTGCAGGGTAGGTAGATCTTGCTGTGCTGATCATTTTTACCCCGTCATATTTTTGACATTATTAACGGTTTTTGAGTTATTACCCAAAACCTGCAATTTTACCATATGTTCTATTTTTAGTAACAGCGGCCATGTTGGTTGGTGCACGGCATCACCGGACACAATTTTGAAATTGGACACCCTAGTGATGATTCTGACCAAGTTTGGTTTCCATTGGTCCAGTACTTTCAGAGGAGAAGATTTTTGAAAAAGTTTACTACGTACGACGGACGATGGACGACGGACGACGACGCCAAGTGATGGCAATAGCTCACATGACCCTTTGGATCAGGTGAGCTAAAAAGCTACGACAGCATTGTCACGTGTGGTATCAACACATGAAATATGATGTGAATTTGTCCATCTCTTTGTTAAATTGCTTTACAATGATAATTGCATTAATTCCATTCTTACAGCCTATACAGTTGTAGCTTTATAACTTAAAACAAAAATTCTTGTGAAAATCCTTAAATAAAATTCCAACATTGTATGTTGAGTATTTGTCATTGTACAGATTTGTATAACACTATTTAAAAGGGTTTTTTTAAAGGGAACACCAGAAACACAACAGAGAGATGAAGAGATAAATTTAATTATCAATTAAATAATACAGAAATACGGACCATGTTGACAAGTTTTTAGATTATAATTACTAGGAGTCAGGATGACCGCACTTGAAAAAAGCGAGTGAAAACACATGTAATATCAATGTAATATCACATGTAATATCAATGATCTTCAAGTTTGTTCTGTATGTATAAGAATGTGATCACAAAACACTTAAAATGTAGGCTAATACAAATACAGATAGAAATCTAAAATATTACTATATTATGAATATTTACATACATTTTTGAACACAAAAACAATATGACAGTAGTTTTGTGATGTTATGCAAGATATTATAGATAACAGATAATTACAAAACTATTTATAGGTACTGGTCTTTAACTGTCTTATACCTTTTTGGCTTTTACATGTTGAGCTTAATTAAGGTTTCTAAACTTGTCGGAACATTAGAATTATATATTTCTGAGTATATGATTGGTTGGTGTTTTATACCAACATTTAGCAGTTTTCAGTTATATTGTGGCATTCAAGTATAAATAATTGACTATGAAACAACAATTATGTTATAGAAATACTTTTATGCATTAAAAATTTATTTTATTTAGTATTTAACCTTGTTTTTTTAATGTTTTGAAATGTCATCAGCTGTGTATTTCATTAGCCAAGGATGACAAACATAGTTTCAAGCTAGTTTCATGATTACATCATACATGTAGGACAGGCATACAAATGTGGCAGGGTCAAACTGGTTAATCGGATTTCATATGTAACACTCAACTCTTTGAAAGTAGATTTTGAGATATAAATAAATAGCAAATAAATTTCAGCACAAATTCATTTCATTTCAAAAAGATCAAATTATCTTCACAGAAATAACATGAACAATAGTCACGAGTACCAGTGTTCTAGCTAAGATCTGAAAATAGAGGATCCAGTAGAAAAAAGTCATGCTTTTTGTTGAATATGATATTGAGACTACTATTGCTACTGTTTGTATTGTTAACATGGAAATAATAGACATAAAGTTGACATTAGGCTATTTGGGTTGGTTGTAAAGTAACTGTTAGTGTTTTATTAACAATTCATTATTGCATAAAAGATCACATTGAAATTATGAATAGGGACACTGTAGGGAGGTCATATGATTTTGAGGGCAGGTTCACGGTGTTGTACCCCTATTTTTCCTTCTAGAAATGACACTGAGTACTATATAACAAGGTTAGTATTAAACAAATAAACGTAGATCTACATCAAATTTAGTGTACATCACACCTTTCTTCATCAGGTACCTCAAAGCCACAATAAGAATGTAGTGTTGTGTATCTATTTTTGGTATTTTTATAAATGGTTGGAGGTTAACAGATGGATATATTGCGGTAATCTGGAATCTGGAGTTAGCCCCTTCCGACTTGCCATATATACTCTCTCTTGTAAAAAGCTCATGATGATAGCAGACGCACATTTTGTTCATAGAAAGAAAATATAACAAATATATAATTGTTATTCTATCTTTCCAATATAAAGTTCCCCAAAGATATGAAAGTAGAATCTATATTGATTGTACACCAAATGATAACTAGAGGCTCCCAGGAGCCTGTAATCGCTCACCTGGTTTTCAATTTTACATCTAAAGTTAATAGAAAGTGGGGTTGTTACACATAATTTTGAAAGTGGGCCACCCAAAGATCATTTCAATTCAAATGTCTGAGCAAAAGATTTAGATGTGATTTTTATCTTATAATATTCCTAAATGGAATAAACTGGCTGAAAAAATCTCACAGAAAAACCAAGAATATATGTTAAACTGCTCATAGCCATGTAGCTACAGCTAAAATTTGAGCTCATTTTGATTTATTCTAAAGCAGCAATGGACAATTGAAGAAATTTCTATTTTTAGTAACAGCAGCCATCTTGAATGGAGGGTGGGGCTGTCGGACACAATTTTGAAAGGGAATCATCCAGGGACCATCCCTGCCAGTTTTGGTTTAATTTGGTTCAGCGGTTTCAGAGGAGACGATTTAAATGTGATCTTTTATTAAAATATGCCTAATTTGCATAATTCATATTGGTATAAATCGGCTGAAAGAAAAATTTCACAGAAAAACCCGGAATATATGTTAACCTCTTGCTGTCAGATTCAAATTTCAAACGACGTTGTCAATTGTTGACGTTTTAGCAACGACGTTGGTCACGACTGGTAATCGGCACAAGCAGAACAGTTGGTTCTGCAAAGAAATTCGTGAGGATAACTTCCGGTTTTGGTGGAGGAGAGTTCACGAAGACGCTTCGCAAGGTATGTACATGTCAAAAATTGAAATTTTCTTTTTTACTGCTCGAATATTGCAAAATCAGAGAATGCTATGCTGTGGCGAATGCTTTCACGATTAGAAACAAGTATAGTTTATTCTTGTATATGAAGTGTAACTCTCGCAAAATCAATCGTCCCACGAAAAACATGACGAAAATTGTGACACTCGTGCATTTCTAAGTTGTTCTTGACAAAGATGCAAGTTAAATTTTCAATATTTTTTCATCATGGGAGTCTAAATGTAATCGGGGATAAATTCCGATTCGTCAGAAGTGAATTGAAGTCTCGATAAATCTACAAACTGTCAATTTTCTCGTTTTCGTGCTTTAGGAGATCGGTTCTGATAGAGCACATTGCGAATGCATGAGGATATTTGCTAGTTTTGGTACTACACATGTAATCCACTGTATAATCACAAATTTTGCATGTCTGTCTGGTAATAAATTCACGAACTGATGCCCTTCTGCCCGTCTGGTTTTAAAAGTATAAAAGTAATATTTCATTGTTCATGGGCTGTCCACCTAGAAAGAAACATTTCATTTAAGGAATCAATTCATAATTGTAACTGCGGTTTCCCATGATTTAACTTGTCATTATTGATCATTTGTTGTTTGTGACAACTTCCATTCACAGGCGCCCGTGGTACGAACCATCCCCCTTTTTCTATCTTTCTGTTTACAAATTTATTTACTAATAATATTATTAGTATCTATATAGGGTCGACACATGCAATTTGATGTTAACATAAGATTGTATGAATATTGACACGAACAAGTTAAAATAAGGGAAAAGTGATGAAATAATAAAGAAATAAAGAAATTTTATTGAAAATAAATTTGTAAACAGAAAGCTAGAAAAAGGGGGGTGGTCCGTGCCACGAGCGCCTGTGCTTCCATTGTGTATTGGATACACAACATTAACTTACCTTACATTGGAAAAAATTGAAAATGCACTGTAAGATAATTTTATAATCAAGAATAATTAATCTTAATGTGAATCATATCTTTATATTTTCTAATACAAATGATACACTCTAAATTAAATATCATACAGTTGAGAATAATATTAATTTGTGGTTTGTTTTTCTATTATGTAGTGTGTTATGTGTACACACTTGTAAATAAAAAAGATCTCTGTTAGTAGTGGTTACAAGATGTACAGCGCTTTACCGATTTTAAGGATATGACCACAGTTTAATTGACATCCTGTGTTTAATTTATTCATGACTAGCTAGCACTAAGTGAATGTTTATTTACGTTAAACCTATGTATGTGCTGAAATCATGTAATATTATAACTTGTGTAGATCTGCGGTGAAGTTTACGTCATCTTTAGTAAAAAGGTTGCGCCGAATAGATTTGGAAACCCGTTTGAAAGGATATAAATATTTTGAAATTGAAAGAGATTTTTTTTTAATAAACTTGGTGTCCTGATTGATGGGGATTTTAAATTTGGTATACTGCTATATATAGCTACTTGTTTTTGTTCGTTTCCTTGGCGGTGATACAGGCAATCTATATCGAAATGTTTTTTTGTAAAGAGTCAATGTCAGTCCCCTTTTCCTCTTTCCCTTGAATCCTGGCATCTCTTTAAAGTGGACAGAGAATAGTTTATTTTGATTAGAGTATTTATCAGTTTTGTGTTTAAAAGTGTCAATTTATCAATTTTGCAGAAAACAATTACCAAAACTTGAAAATCTCCTCATGCATTCGCAATGTGCTCTATCAGAACCGATCTCCTCAAGCAAGAAAACGAGAACATTGACAGTTTGTAGATTTATCTAGACTTCAATTTACTTCTGACTCATCGGAATTTATCCCCGATTACATTTACATTACATTTAGATTCCCATGATGAAAAAATATTGAAAATTTAACTTGTATCTTTGTCAAGAACAACTTAGAAATGTAAGAGTGTCACAATTTTCGTCATGTTTTTCGTGGGACGATTGATTTTGCGAGAGTTACGCTTCATATACAAGAATAAACTATACATGTTTCTAATCGTGAAAGCATTCGCCACAGCATAACATTCTCTGATTTTGCAATATTCGAGCAGTAAAAAAGAAAATTTCAATTTTTGACATGTACATACCTTGCGAAGCGTCTTCTTGAACTCTCCTCCACCAAAACCGGAAGTTATCCTAACGAATTTCTTTGCAGAACCAACTGTTCTGCTTGTGCCGATTACCAGCCGTGACCAACGTCGTTGCTAGTACAGTACATGCCAACAATTTGAACGTTCTCGTTTTTCTGTATTCTGATAGTTGATTGATTGGTGGTTAAAACCCTCTTGCTGCTGCTAGTGCTATCTATATGCAATGCATTTGCCACGAAATACAATGAATATTACCAAAAATAGACAACTTTATTTCGACCAACACATTTTGCTTCATACATCAAATAATATTTACGATACATAAAATACAATCGAACAAAATATTTCTTAATATTGATATACAATACTTTGTGTTTTGTTAACGTAGTATTTTGTTATTTATCGTATGTAATTTAGTTTTTGTGTTGTCTTTCATGTGTATTTCTTCTCTCTGGGGTGACTCGAAAAGCCGAAATACACTGTCATTAGCCGAAATACACCTAGAAAATGCCGACATACACCTCGAAATTGTTCAAATGAACTTGCAATGGATAGAAAATAGTGAAATAACTCATATATAGTTGAAATAAAACATTAATGTGTGACGCAAAAGATCACATAAAAAATAAATTAATAAGATTAAATTTTATTTTATTTATATATTGCATTCATTTAATTGTGATGTTTAGATAAGAAATGTATAAAACCTAATAAAGTCATATAATAATTTAATAAAATAATATCAATGAAAGTGATTCAAAGGGCTTAAAGGATAAAATCGTGCACATTTTTTTATAAATTGAAAATAAAACTTTGTCTGTCCATTATGTTGTACGTAACTGTTCCATGTAATACATTCTGTACTTCTGTACCAAATTGAGCAGAAAAAGAAGCCCGAATTCATTGAAAGTTTGAAATCAGTTCACTCGAAAGTAACCACACAAAAATAACGGTAATGTATTTCATCATAAAAAATAGTTTTACACATTAGTTTCATATCGTATATGAACCTCAGAACTACGTATATAGATACATGTAATTGCAAATTAAAAAAAAAAACAAGAAACAGACTCATGGGGTACAGAGTAAAAAATAAATGAAATTGAAAAAAAAATCTTTATTTGCATCTTATAATTTATTATGCGTATTTTTATCAAGGATTTGTTGTATATTAATATCGGAAATAATTGTTGTGCACAATATTTCTATTATTCTACTTATTGCGTTGACACTTAGGACATAGTTAAGACATCCTAAGTTAGGATAGTCTTAAGACAACTTCGAGATCACTCCTAGGACATGTCCTAAGATGGTCCTAAGACCATCCTAAAAATCGTCCTAAGGCATATCTTAGGATACTTTCGAGAACACGGCCCCAGGAGGACACACATTGTTATGAATAAATCTAATGCAAAAGTCTATAACAAATTGAAGATAATTTAGTGTCTTTCCCTGAAATTAATCTACCCCAATAAGATATCATTCGTAATTTGATGTCATTTTCGACTGGATATGAATGAACACATCAGTTGTCAGTATGTAAAATAAATAATATTAAAAACATTAAATTTCATTTAATTTAAACATATTTTAAACAAAAATGCATAAAATTTATTGCAAATTCACAATTTTGGGGAGGTCGGTGGTCTACTGTGTCCGGTGTCCATTTTATTGTTTTTGACATTAATTGACATTACACTTCTTATTTTATATTTGAAACCATTCTATTTTAAATTTTATTTTAAGAAACAAAATTTTGGTTAAGATATTTTAGGTTTTTTAAACATAAAAGTAATCAAATAAAAAAAAATTCTAATTACAAATAGATTTTAGTCGAGTTGTGTTATTGTTTTGTGAAAAGTGCATTCGTGAATGCATAAGTCTGTTTTTCATGTCAAGGGCATCAACTATTTTTTAAAACGATTAATTTCAAATATCGTTTCAACTATGTTAAAATAAGGAGATATGCATTTCAACCTTTATTCAAGCGGCCGGCAGTGGTCGGAGGTAAATTGTTAAATTAAGAAAAGCGCATTCGTGAATGAAGACGTCAGTTTTCAGTATGTAAAAGGTATCAAATAATATTAAAAACATTAAATTTCATTTTTTTAATTTAAGCAAATTTTAAACAAAAACGCATTTTTAATAATTTTTCCAATGGTCGGCGGTAAAGAGACCTACCGTAAAAGGAGATGTGCAATATCAACCTTATTTAAGAAAAGCGCATTCGTGAATGAACAATTCAGTTTTTGCTATGTAAAAGGTATCAAAGACATGAAATAATGCATTTTAAATAATTTTTCAATTGACCGACAGTGATTTAAGAAAAACGCATTCGTGAATGATAGTTCGTTTTCAAATAACTATTAAACAATATTTATTTTCGTATAAGTTCGTTTTCTGTGTGTAAAAGGTATCAAATAACTATTAAAAATATTTGTTTTCGTATATTTTTTCAAAAATGTATCTTGGTGTTCAAGTAAACTGTTGATGATGAAGAAATTTTATGTGAACGTGATCTTTTTAAATTAGTCTTGGGAGAAGGGGGCGACTTGTCTTGGGGGCGACTTGACTGGCATTCAAGCAAGCGGCATGGAGTCCCCTCGTACAACGAGCACATGAGGTTCGCGATCTTCTTCTTATATTTCGCTTTCTGTCTGAGCAGACTACACAATCCCGTTCCTTTCGACCGTCAAGTTTTTTCACTCTTACTTGTGGATTCACGTTATTACCGGCGTTTCTTTTTGTCAAATAAGTAGACGCTAAGCTTTCTATTACTGATTGTGTGAACTGAAGTCGTGACATAATCGGTTGTGATGTGTTCTGACAATACAGAATATAAGAGTTCAACATGATACGGTGAACTATGTGATATATTATCTTCTTCCATACTTTGCTGCATTTCCTGTGATTGTTATATGCTACGATCATTTGGTCGCTAAGATCGATCCCACCCATGAATGTATTGTATGCGCATATGATCCTAGGTTTACCGATCAATGTATTAGTAGGTTATAAAAAGTAGATACCAATGTTACTGGTTTCTGTCTGTTGTGGTCGCGGAAACAACAAAGCATATTCTGTCCTCCACGTGCGTAAACAGCATCCCCCGCCTGTGGACGTGCATTCTTTATCATTTGTGGCATAGGTCTATTTGTCCTTAAATATATACCCTCCCACAATAGTTTATTGGCTAAATTTAACGAGGAAAAGAAGCTGTCGGCGAAAACATGAAACCCTTTTCCGAGAAGCCGCGAATCCTTCATCAGATTCATAAACGTTCGTTCCTTGTAGTGGGCCAACAGGGGTAGGATCAAAACGTTTCCCTTGATAAACAGTCATCTGTAAAACGTAGCCTGTGACGGACTTGACCAACATCCAGAATTTTACTCCAAATCGTGAGCAGAGTCGATATGGACACATGTGTCCCTCCGGCAAGAGGGTTAAACTACTCCTTGCCGTGTAGCTGTAGTTAAAATTTGAGCTCATTTTTACTTATTCTAAAGCATCAATGGACAATTAAAATTTCATCCCTCCTTTTTTCTATTTCAAAATATGCCTAATTTGCATAATCGGTATAAATCGGCTCACAGAAAAAAAATGGAATATATGTTAAACTACTCCTTCCCATGTAGTGCAGTTAGAATTTGAGCTCATGTTGACTTATACTAAAGCAGCAATGGACAATTGAAGAAATTTCTATTTTTTAGTAACAGCAGCCATCTTGAATGGAGGGCGGGGCTGTCGGACACAATTTTGAAAGGGACCCACCTAGGGACCATTCCTGCCAGGTTTGGTCTAATTTGGTTCAGCGGTTACATATTTTTAGCTTGGCGGTCATTTTGGTTGGAAGTCGGGATCACCGGACACAATTTTGGAAGGGGGCCATCCAAGGACCATTCCACCAAAGATTGGTTGCAATTGGCCCAGTGGTTTTTGAGGAGAAGTGTAAATATTTGAACTTACAGGCTCGGTGGGCTTGTAAGGTAAAAAGTTAAGCGTGAAGACTGTAAATGTGTTTTTTAGTATAAATCAGAGTGTGTCCCATCACAACATTATGCTTCTACTGCCATATGTGTCCCAGTTGTTCAATGTAACAAGCCAACTCAATGACATTAAATGATTTACGGCGGGCCTACATGTACATGTAGGTGCCCAACTTATGATGATGACTGTGGACATGTGGTATTGACTTCCCCAGAATGTCTTCTTATTCTATATAGAAGAGGAATATCTGCAATAGACACTTCAATAGTACATTTTCAAACATGTCCAAGACATAGAGATGATTTGGGAGTCTATTGGAAACGACAGAAGAGGACCTACCGATCTCCATCTCATCCTGTTACGAGTTATGCGAAATGTTCAAGAGGCATAAAGGCATCAACATGTAAACATTTCTTCCAGTTGCAGCAGATAAAAATCTTATCAATTGCTAATTTATATATATTATAAAAATGAGAAGGATCTACATAAAAACATGTAAAAAATTAATAACTTCAAAATGATCTCTTGATTTGCTTATCATTCCCCTTTGCCTTTACTGAATATTAAAATTGAAGGGAGTTACTACAACCGCTCAGAAATGTAACTGTACACAGGACTTGCAGTACAACCTTTTACATGATTTACATAATATCGGAAATACATCGTCAGACCAGCTGTAAGTCAATCGACTCTGTGTCTACACTTGCCTCAATGTTCCGAGTTGACTTGTTGCTGTCTTATTATTCTGTGCTATAGGAAGCTGTTTATTAAAAAGAATCTTCTCCTTACTATGTACTATAAAGAGAACTTCATGTGGAATTCAATAATTGTTACTACTGATGGATTGCAATAAATGATTTAATATTGTATTTTTTTTCTTCTTCAGATTTTGACATTCAGCAGTCATCACAATCTATAGAGGTATTTTCCCAAAGAACCCAAATACTCTGACTGAGAGGAAGACAATATGGTCCAAAAAGAAATATTTAATTCTACAATGAAAACATTGTACAGACATTTTCCAACGCTGAATTCACAGATTAGTTTGCTTTGGGAAAGTCTATCTTAAAGTTCAATGTCATATTATTCCAAAATGATAACAGAAGCTTTTCAAGTTATTCTGAAATATGTTGCACCAGATCAAGAAGACATAGTTATACAGAATGTATGTAAGAAGTTATCATTTGCATCTAATGATTCTGAGGAAAAACTTGACTCAATGACTGAAGCACTGAATGAAGCTTATCAACAGCAAAATGACAGGATAAACCAGCTCCAAATTTTGTTTCTATTTGCACAGGATAAACCAGCTCCAAATTTTGTTTCTATTTGCACACTAACCCACAAAGGAAAAATTACTGAAATCAGTACCAGGACTGACTGTGCTTAAAATTGATACAGAATGAAAACATGCAGCACTGACATCTCCAGGACAAATTTTAAATCCTCCAACGATCTACCGTCCTTGTCAGTTCAATTCCTTCAATATTGTTCTGTGGATTTTATTCATTATTACACAATGAATGTTCATAATATGTAGATGCCCATGAATTAGTTTGATTACAAATTAAGAATTTTAAATTTTGATCACCAGGCTTATGTGAAGAAAACATTAATTTTTCTATTGATTTCTAAACAAATTATCTCCCTTTTATTATATGAAATTTTGTTAAATCTAGAAATTATATTTATTTACTCAAACAAACTTTGTTATTTTATATACATGTAAATGTCAAGAATGTGTATTTATCATTGAACATGTTGAATATGTCATTTTCAAAACAATTTTATATTTTTGCAAGGATTTTGTTAGGACAATCCTGGTCATACTCCTGCACTACCAAAATCATATGTATTGGCATATTAAGGATATTGGTTATTTCATGTAGTCATTTTATTTTGTGCAAAGTCCACACTCGATCATCAGTTGCAAATTAGACACCTTTAGCATAATTCACAGTAAATACATGTACGAGTAAAGATTGCGTTTTTTTCTCTCAAATTAGGCAATATTACAAAAAGAGGGAATTTAGATAACTCATATTGCAGATGATATTCAATAGCAAAGCAAAACATATTATCTGCTATATATTTAGTCTAAGAATATTGCTTAACAACCAAAATAAAACAAATTAAAGTGTTACCTTAGTAAATATAACCCTCAGAACATAGTCTATTTTTGCAAATTAGGCAATATTACAAAAGGAGGAGGGGTTGGTAGCTCATATTCCAGATGATATTCAAAAGCAAAGCAAAACATATTATCTGCTATATATTTAGTCTAAGAATAGTGCTTAACAACCTAAATAAAACAAATTAAAGTGTTACCTTCAGAGATATAGCCCTCAGAACACAGCCTATTTTTACAATATTGAAAATTTGGAAATTTGTCAAGTTTTCGGAGTTAATAAAGAAATGGGTCCATTTAAGCATTGACCATATAAAGTTCCTTATACATATATTTCATTACCACTAAGGATTAATTAATGATGTTGTGTTATAAATAATAAAATATGTTTCAAAACTGATCTTTTTTGGCTAGTTTCTTGTCATATTAATGGGAAAATTGTAGAAATTTAGGTGGCGCTTCCTATGGTCATGATATTCGAAAATTTGAAAAAAAAGTTGATGCATTTGCAAATGTTGTGTGGTGGTCTACCTACCAACAAATTTTGAAAAGGATTGGCCAACCTTGCTTCCGGGCTGTTTTGCATGGTTTTCTCATAGACAAAGCTCTTAAGGACTAAGTATGTACCAAGTTTGGTCAAAATCCATTGAAGGATGTTGATTCTAGAGTGTTCACAAGGATGTTACGGAAGGATGGAAGGACCGTAGCGTTACTATATCCATTCGCAACTTCGTTGGCGAGGGGATAATTAGTATGCCCCAAATGCAGGTGACATATAACTTCAAGGCCTCTCCCTTAATTTCCCCATGGTCTCTTAACAGTATCTGGTCCCTAATAAGTACTAATCCATATGCTTACCTTTTTGTAATTACCTGTAATTATAAATGTTGGCAGTCACGGAACACACCCATACTGTACATATGCCAAAAAGATAATGCTACAAAAAATATTACATTTCGTACTTTTACAATTATATAGAAACAGTGTATTTCTAGCAATTCCGTATTTCGTGTTATTTTGCTTTTTGCTAATCAATATGTTAGAAAATTTCATAAAATTTCAAAATTTTAAAAAAAATTCAAAATTATAAAATTGAAGAAAAAAAAATTTAAAGTTCAAAATAAAAAAAAATTCAAAATTTCAAAAATTTCTTAAAATTTCATTTTTTTTAAAAAAATTCAAAATTTTCATAAAATTTCAAAACTTTCAAAAAATTCAAAATGATAAAATTTTCAAAAACTTTCAAAAATTTCAAAGTTTTCATAAAATTTCAAAATTAGAGTAAAATAGAGCCTTATGTAATAAAACAATTACTACACTTGAACTTGATCAATATGAGGTTTTATGGAGCAGATTACAACAATATTTAACTCGGCTTTGCCTCGTTCAATATTGTTGTACTCTGCTCCATTAATATACAATACTTGTGCACTGTGGAAGCATATACCAGTAGGTGATATGTGTATGAGGCTTAGAAACGAGGGAAAAGGCGAGGCTTCGCCGAGCCTTTTCCCGCGTTTCGCGCCGAATACACATATTTACCTATATGCTTCGACAGTGCACATGTATTGTATTTATCCTGCAATTTTAAATCGTAAATAAACGTTTACTGGATGATGATAAAAGTATTTGAAATAATTTTGTGTATGTATTTGAAAAAAATATCCCCTGATGAGTTCCGGAGTGGGAGGAGCTTACATTTGTATGTTCTATTTATAACTGACCAATATCAAAAAAAATATTGGGCAGGCTATATTGGACGGTAAATGCTGTCATTGCAGGATAAACCTCATATTGATCTCGTTCAAGTGCAGTAATTGTATAACATTGCACGGTTGTGGGATGATTAAAAGTGATATTGCACGGTTCGCGATATATTTTTAGAATCAGGTATATTCCGAGTTATTTTTTATCTTATCCCAAATTTATCAGCCAATCATTGTGAACTTCCGCCCCAGCTTACGTCATATCATGCAGTTTACAAATCAAAAATTCAAAAATTTTCAAAAATTTCATAAAATTTCAAAATTTTCAAAAATTCAAAAATTCAACAAATTTCAAAATGTCAAAATTTTCAAAAAATGTCAATAATTCCATAAAATTTCAAAATTTTCAAGAATCTTATGTAATAAAACAATTATTACACTTCAGTGACTTGAACGTGTTCAATATGAAAAAAACAGTGAAATGTAATAAAACAAATACGGCACTTCACTGCATGCGATATCATGTTTTATGGAACATAAACAAGTTCCATAAAACATGATATCGCATGCAGTGAAGTGCCATAATTGTATAGTATAATGTATTTTGTATTAATATTAAGGTTCTATATAACGTTAATCAAACTCGAAGGGTGCACTCGATATACCAATTTGTTAGGGGGTTATGGTTATGGTGTTTAACGCCACTTTCAACAATATTTCAGTTATATCGTAGCGGTCAGTTTTTTTTTTGGTGGAGGAAACCGAGTACCCAGAGAAAAGCATAGATTTGCCGCAAGTCACTGACAAACTTTATCACATGTTTATCAACATTTCTTAGTGTCCTTAACTTTTATTTGAAAGCAAAAAATGAATAAAAAACAATAAGAGATATTTGATATTTATATAAGATGCTGTTATCACATAGACATCATACACTACTAATAATGGGTTGTACATTTCCGGTTTTTCATGATGCAATATCATTTTTGTACAGAATTCAGATTTTTTGTTCTAAAGTAATATGAAAGGCAAATATCGTTGACTTTTTGGATTAAATATTTTCACTTAATACGTCACTTAATTTTAACTAAAATCAACTGCATAACATTAAAAATCCGCTCAAAAGCAGATATTAAGAGCAAATCGCAAAATATTTGACAGCAGATAATTCTGTTTTCCCGTACAGTAATGCAAATGATATGCGCGTGACCCAAGATTTGAACTCTTTCGGGGAGATTATCGCTCATGCGCACTGTTCAGTTGATGAAAAAAATGTCGGATGCAAGTAAAAATATATTCCGTGTGTACAGATCCTGGATCGTTTAAGCTAACAGATATTTCGTATCGTTTGCGTTTTTCGTTCGTTTCGTTTGCGTGTATCGTTCGCTCGTTTTTCGTTTTCCGTTCGTTTGCGTTTCGTTCGTGTAATTGGTTCGTTCGTATCGTGCATCGTTCGTTTCGTTCGTCAGTTTAAATAGACGAACGCACGAAACGAAATACAAACGAACGATACACGAAACGAACGAACGTTTTAACAATTCATAAACACAATTAAAATATATACCCATTGGAAACATTCAAACGGGCATATGCGCAAAGTTAGAGGGTGTGCGATGTTACCAGACAGGACTATTTTATTAATTGTTTTAAAGGAAAACATATTTAATAAATGCATTTTTTCTATTATTTACTCTACGGACAAATAAACAAGAAATCATCTAAATGTGTAACATCTACATGTATGTAAACAAACGCCTCTGGCAGTTTCACCTGGGAAATACATGCAATGCAGGTGTGAAATGTCAACTCTTAATTTCATTCTAATTAACAATTATATGACCTTTTGAAGCCACACACCTCTCGGACAGCTTGACCGGGAAAATAACTGATACACATGTCTGGTTGTCAATACAGAATCCGAATAATTATATAAATATAAATTCTGTATAATTATATAATTATATAAATATAAATTCATATTTGGAAGTCAAATATATGAGATTTAAAATTTAATCATAAATATAATTATTAAACACATTGATAATATAAAGTATATACTATTTAATATAAATTGTATTATCCTATTACTTTACCGACTAATTTATCATTTATATATATATCAATTGCGTATTAAATATAAGATTAGTTAATCACATCAATTTGCACAAAAGTCATTCAAATAATAACACGATACTATATTGTACTTCTATATAGAACCCGGATAGTTTGTCATTGGATAATATATGGCTACGCTCCAATGATTCGTTCGTTCGTGTATCGTGCGTTCGTTTCGTGTATCGTTCGGTCGTTTCGTGTATCGTGCGTTCGTTCATTTGCGTTTTCCGTATAGTTCGTTCGTTTCATTTCGTTCGTTCGTTTGTTCGTGTATCGTGCGTTCGCTTCCTGTATCGTCCGTTCGCTTCGTGTATCGTGCGTTTTTTGCATCGTTCGTGTGAAGCGTTCGTTCGTTTTTCGTTCGTTTCGTTTGCGTTTTTCGTTCGTTTGCGTTTGGTGCGTATTGTAAACTTATACGATCCAGGATCTGTACCACATAGGAATAATTGCACCCAAAAAAATGGTTCACACGACATGAAACAGACAGATTCCTCAATAATCATTGTCAGGAATGTGTGCGTGCTTACCTCAGCAGCCATGATTGTTTATCTTTTCGTCACGAGGTCATGATCGGCAATCATCGGAACAAAACAACCGAAAGTTAATCAGTCTCCACAACAATGGCGAGGACGATAAACATGCACACGGATTTGCAGATTTCTAATTGTTGGGAACATATTTCGACTTGAAACATGCATGAATAGCTTAGTAAAGGTACCGCCGTATTCCAAATTGAATTTTCAGGGAAAAAATGTCTTCACCCAAAACTGGTGTAATATTACTTTAAGCATACAACTGGATTTACAACTACCTATGCAACCAGTGTCTATCATCACTAAAGTTGTGAGTTCGAATTCCGCTCATGGCGAGGTGCACTCGATGCAACATTAAGTGGTAAAGTTTGTCAGTGGTTTGCGTCAGGTCGATGGTTTTCTCCACTGACTGCAACGATATCAACTGAAATATAGCTGATGGTGGCGCTAAACACCATAAGCCTAACCCCACCGAAAATTACGAAACCTACAGAAATATTTCACATTGTTTTTCTTTAGTAAGTAGAAAATAGTACCAACCTAATGTATAATCAGGTCAGCCAAATTGACCATAAAAGAACGCACCACACCCCGTCCCACCCCCTCCTTTTTCTCTAAAAAGAACACTCATCGAAAGTTATGAAACCCACAAAAATACTTCACACGTAATTTGTTTTTCAAGTCAAATAGAAAATAGTACGAAGCTAATGTGTACTTCAGTCAGAAAAACTGACCACAAAAGCATACTCAAAGAAAATTATGAAACCCACAAAAATACTTCACATTTAATTTTTCTCTAGTAAAATAAAATTCTTATTCTTATTGTTATTCTTATAGAAAATAATACGAATTTAATGTTTAACAAGTCAGCGAAATTGACCACAAAAGAACGAACCCCCATCCCCCCTTTTTTTCCCCTAAAAAGCACACTCACCAAACCCACAAAACTACTTCACCTTTAATTTGTTTTTCTAGTAAAATAGAGAATAGTACGAATATAATCAAGTCAACAAAACTTATCACAAAAGAACGCCCCTTCCCATTTTCTGTCCTCGATACAACATTATGTGATAACATTTGTCAGTGACTTGCGACAGCCGACAGGTCGGTGGTTTTCTCCAGGTACTCGTATTTCTTCCACCAATAAAACGATATAACTGAAATATTATTGAAAGTGGCGTTAAACAACATAATCCTGACCCTTACCTCACCGAAAATTATGAAGCCCACATATATAAATACTTCACATTTATTTATTTTTTCTAGTAAAATAGAAAATAATACGAACCTAGTGTATAATTAAATCAACATTTTTCCTAGAAATCCCACCTTTCCGTGTTGTTATTTATTATTAATTGTTAATATATATTATAACTTGACATATATATATAATGATATATATGTCATATTTGTTTGTAGACTTATAAACACGGCCCATTAATGTCTGTCGTTGCACAAATCATGTCCATATCATATGTACAACACTGACAAAAATAATGTGAAAGGCATTAGTTGTACGTTATACATGTATATTGTCAATTCAAGGTTTTCTTTTATTCAGGCAAGCATATATAAAGCAAATCCATAATATTCAAATAATAATAGTAATAAAAAAAACACTGAAGCTATTATTTTCTTATTCAGGCAAGCATCAAGCACATCTAAAAAAAACTGTACTGACAGCCTAACCCATAAAGCTCGAGCGAGTACTTTGCATAAACATTTTGTAAAAGAGTTAAATATTATTAAAATCATCTGTTAAAATACGCTATTGGACCCCCTAATATCTGACAGAATCCTATTAGAGGTCATGTCTAGTTGAACTCATGATCAGCTAATGAGAATGCCGCTTGTAAAATGTTAACAGACCTTTTCCTGCTTTTATCATCGCACCGGAAACTTATTGGTTGATTGTTTTCATAAGAATTTATATAAGAAAGTTCATGTGGATGGATCTCTTTAAATCGTATCCTAACAGATGTTAAAGGGTGGAGGGGTCGTAGCGTGTTATAACGGGCATATTACGTTTGGGCGAGATCGCATTCGTAACCATGTATACATTTGGGCGAAGAAAAAGTTACGCTTGGGCGAAAGAAATTGTTGCTACCTGTGCTCCCCTTACTTGTAAATCCAGGTAAATACAGATAAGGTACTTGATTATTGCACATTTAGTCCTCCGTAGTTTTCTATGTTACTTAAAGGGAAACTTCGCGATTTTTTACATGTTAGCTAAATATGTTCCTGGTGATATAAAATACATATTCACAAAGTTTTATCGACATATTTCCACAAATAACGAAGCAAATCGCAAATTTGTAATTTTAATTTCTAATTTTCAATCAGGCTGTGACGTTTTAACCTGATAATGCATTGTGGGATTGAAATTTAAAGTCTGGGTCGCTGATGTTAAATTCGCTTCATTTAAAGCGCTCAGAGGACTGTAATTTAAATCTAATAACCGTTGAAAAATTAAATACTGAAGTGAACAGCTACGTACCTTTTTGACAAACAACTATTTTAAATGAACAAAATGTTTCATTTCCTTTATATTTACAATGGAAAGAGTGTTATCGGATCCCTTTTACAATTATGTTCATTTCGTTTTACTGCTAATGTGCTGAAAAATATAATGGATAATTTTGACAACGCGTAACTTGTGTATTGATTTCTAGATTCTGTTTTAAACCCTTTTTTTATAATCATTATTCGGCATGCTGTTTACCGTTTATTTTGATGTTCGCTTGGGCGTTTTCTAGCCGGAGGGTAATATTATACAGGTGTAAAATTCAAGGTGACCGGATTAATAAAATGGGAATTTGAATACACACTATTTGCTTTCCAAAACGAGTTGGTATCGTTTATTATCTATTAAAGATAAAATATTCTTAAAACATTAGAATAAATATAATGTTGAAATAACAGCAACAATTTATGTTTTAGATGATAAAAAAGTATACACCATCCCCTTGAAATTATAAGTTTTCATTATGAGAGGCGCCAAATTGGCCTAACTATATATAGCTGTCTCATCATAATAATTTAACGATCGATGTTCATAAAAGATGTTTTAATTAATTTAATTTTAATCAAAGGATTATGATTTTACTCAATCATTATTTTAACAGTCGGTGTTCATAAAAGATGTTTTAATTAATTTAATTTAATCAAATAATTATGATTTTACTCAATCAATATTTCTTTACTTTTCTTTTGTTCAACGCGTGTTGTTTGCTTGGGAACATTTCTATATAAAGCACCGAAATTAACGTTTTAGTTATAGCTTAAATATGTCGAGCTCAGGTACGAAAGTGACTCTAGCGCCTCAAGTGATGTAGATTTCAACGACTATGGAGAGTTTGGTTACCAACTTGAACCAGAATATACGGAAGAACTCAGACAAATGGAAGGGGCAGCGAGTGCCCAACGTCGGGAAATCGAGAACAACCCACTTCAGATCTCATGCTCAAAATGCATTTCACTACCTTTGCCGTCGGAATGCCTGTGCTGCCATGAATTTTCATTGTTTGATGGTCAATTGGAACCCAGTGACTGCATTACCGATAACACAAACTTTAGAACAGTTTGTCTCAACCCTGTTGTGCTTGAAATAAGCTTAATAGGTTCTTACATACGTTCTTGGGAAAGACCGGGTGATCTTCCACGAGTGATAGAAATTGTATGTCTTTTCGCGAGTGGAGCGTAGCGAAACGAGCGAAAAGAAACAAAACTTTCTATCACGAGTGGAAGATCACCCGGGCTTTCCCAACAACGCATGTAAGTACCTATTTCTTCCGTAAACCAACAACTTTCACTATCGCGAACTCCTAGAAACCCCCGCCATTGATCAGTAACTAATTTGCATTAATTATCAGATCAATATCATAAAATTGAGCGTTATGAAATATACATCACATAAAATTGACTTTTGTGACACCGATTGATAAACTAAGTAGCTTTCTACTGATATTTGAGCTTTTCTCACTAATATTTTATTGAAAGTACAGTATTTTCCTTCATGAGAAACCCCATACATGAAATATGACGTGACACATATTTTGACGTCATTGAAGAATGACGTCAAAGGTACGGAAAAGGACATCTAGAAATACACAAAAATGAAAATAAAAGACACAAATATATTTAATACGGTTGGAGTCTGTATTTGAAAAAAAAAACCAAATGGTTAAATCGTAATACATTTTGTATATCTGTTATTCAGCTATCAGACAGGGTATATAATGTGACATTCCCTGCTTAAGATATATATTTAAACGATTTTTTTCTTGTTAGAGGCGTTCTGATTGGATGTCACAACGAGTTAACCCGAAAACGGCCATTTACGAAGAAATATTAGTCTTTTGAGGTACAAACGTCACAGAGGAAGAGCTCCAGATGTGTTAACTAACCGACAGAGTAGACTCATGGCATATCGTCAGTTTGTTTGTCGGGTCAGAAAAGGTCAACCACTTGGCAAGAAATACAGAGTGACCCTACCAGCCTGCGTTGTCAAAACTATAAGGGAAGAGTTTCCGTCACCAGATGGAAATTATGAAGGTTTTAAAGAGTGCGCATGTGAAAGTGATATATCAGATACTGACTAGTTTAAAATAAAATGGACATAATTAAACTGTAACTAATATGAAGATTTCAATTATATGCAATATATTATTTATTTGTCTATTTAATTAAATATGTTTAAGCATATTCGGTTTATTGTAGTTTACAAAAAAAACTATTTGCTCAGTGACCCCCAAAAGGCACAAAACCTAAATATATGATTTTTTCAGCTCGGAACCCCGTAAGTAAACTTGACCTATAATTTTGATGTCTACTGATATTCATTTAGACAAAGTTCGGAAGAGATCATGATCATGAGCGGTATAAACAGATGAAGGGCAGTCAAAAATTAAAAAGAGATTAGGCCACACCAGATTTACTTCTTGTTCTTCGGATTTTGTGCTAAAAAACGTTGTCCAGAGCGAGCAAGTGATTTAAAAATGTTTTTTAAATATTTTATTCTTCAATAAATTAAGGCAAATAATTCCTGAAGTAAGAAGTGAAATGCGGGATTTACTTATTTTTATCTTCATTCTGAAAACGACAGGTACATGCACACCGGTTCACTCAGCAGGGTACCTAATATTGCGTAATGAGTTTAGGTCCACACAGGAAATCGCCAGGCAGAATATACAAGTGTCATTTTACATCCGGTCGACGGGCCTCTGACCGAATACCTGAATACATGTGTCACAATATTTGGCAATAATCAGAAACGCAATGCCCATTTTGTGACCCGTTAACTAACTAACTTTATTAATGCTCAATTTTACCCCTAAGGGTTGAAGGCATGTACAAGGAATATATACAAACAACGTACACAAGTCAAATAGACAAAAACATAATAAAAACAGAAAATAAAATGAAAACAAATTACGCTACCCGTGACTAGAATAGCAGATGCAATACACATTTTAAAGGTTCTGATAGGTGATCAAAATACACGACCCTGATCACGTTGAAGCATACATTGGGAATGGGTGCATATTAATGCACACTGCCGGATCAAGGGGGTGTTCGACAATTTAGTAAAATTCGTGTATAAATTGGGTAAAAATTGGCAAACAAGAGCCTGGCACCCCGTTTTCAAAACTGCTGGAATCGCACTCAATGCAGAAATGATTCATGGGCTATTTTCACAAAAAAATCTTAAGATTACCATTGATCGTAAGCTATATTGAATTGTTCATTTTTATCCTGATTTTTTTGTGCCCCATCAGAATGATGTAGCAACAACCAAAATTAGGAAATAAAGCAGGGTGAACAGGACAGGGTAGAAATTCTTCTTGCAAAATAGACAAAAAACCATTCGTATGCAATTCTTCCTTATAGAAATAGAAATTAAAATAAGTTTATTAACCAAATCAGGGCCCCAGGACATATACAATTAACAATTATGATTGATACACAACAACAATACATCAAACTAAATATTCGCGGTGAAATATCATTAATTGTGATGAACAAATTTTTTATGACTATTCTGAGATTAATCAGAAGGATCCGCCAGTTCGAAAGACGTGATTAAAATAAACAAACTATGTTACGCAGAGACATATTATATGTTACGCTTTGTTTTTGTATAATAAACTTTAAAAGTATTTACAATACTCATCGTCTGTAATTGTCAAATGAAATCTATTACAAATTATATGCTTACATAATCCTCTCAATTGTATGCCTTCCTACCCTGTAACTTTCTGTGCTTTTAGCTTATGTGTATCTTTATTGTAGTGCATGCACGATCGATTACAAAGTGCGATCTTACTGAATAATGTCATTAAAACAATTTTGCCCCGTAGTATAAGCCTTTTTGGATTTTTTTTAACGAATTCAGGGCATTGTTCCGATGTCCGTTCTTTTTTTAAATTAATTTCGTAGTTCTTCAATTTTGGAAAAAAATCTTTTGTAAATGTGTCTCATTAAAGACGAACCTTTCCCCCGGATTCATTTGTTTTGTCATAATCTATAGAAGCAAAATGTAAATCTGCAAAAAGTGATTATGTAATAAATTCATATATCTAGAATAATAAGAAAAATAAAAAGAATTACCATCAAGTTAAACAACCGTACGCCTGACAAGCCATATCGACACTGAATGAGGACCCTGGTTTGTCACGCTTGTTTTGGGGCGTGGTGGTATTTAGTTTTGGGGCGTGATACTTGGTATTGATATGCTATCAAAATGGCGACTTCCATGTATCGTTGACAGAATTTTAAAATCGATTTCATTCCCTTATCCAACATAATAAAACGCTAATATACATATAAACATCCATATTTATACATCAGGAAAAACATATAAACAAAGATTTTTTTTGCGAAGTTTCCCTTTAAGAGTGTTCACCAAACATTGTCAAATATTGTCTTGAACATGGACGGGATAGACGTAACAAGAACGGACACCAACAAAGGGGGGAAAATGCATCATAGTTGATGGTTTTTCTTTCGGTATAAGCTGCTACCTGGGATTGCGTAGCGAGAATTGTAATGCTGAAAGTGACATTGGTAAATGGCTCACAAACTTCTTCGGGCTACCATTCTTGAAACCAGACGAGATTGGGAATTGTTTTGTAGAGGATCTATTTAGCGAAGGACCTCAAGACTCCAGATGTGAACAATTTTCAGATTACGTACTGAATACATACATTACAGATACACGTTTTCCACCAACTGTTTGGGCAGAGAAACCTTCGGAGAACAAATAACGGTGCTGAATCTTTTCATGCCCATTTCAATGAACAGTTCTATATCCATCATCCGACAATTTTCATATTCATTGATGTACTTACAAAAATTGAAGCAACAACTTACATCAAGATCAGAGCTATTTACAACGTAGCAATTGTCAACCGAAAGGAAAAGCAGAAAATAGATTTTCTGATTGACATTTTCAACTGAAAACAATCCGGGAATTGTACAAAATTCAATTTCGTCAAATCAGTCAGTTACCGTTTTAGGGCAAGAACAGACATTCCATAAGTTTTAGTATTTTACCATTGTTATTGGTTTTTACAGTGCTTTTTATGTTAGAACAATCAAAGAACTTATATAGACATATCCTGCTCGAAATCCTACTTCCACCTCCTCGTGGTGAGCAGGGGGCAGACTATTCTTCTTCTTCTTCCCGGTATGGAGTGAACTCTTCTACGAGTGTTGAAACTCCAGTGCATGGTGGGTGAACAGCAGAAAATCACCCGAGTATGTACAATTAAAATGTCTCTATTTACAGTTAAAAGTAGTTAAAAGCAGCTGATTCTGTTCACATTTTGGTGATGAGTCCAGGCATACTGATGGTAAGTATGTGATGCCTGAACGACTTAACTAACTGTTGGCTGGCTTCGCAACTCTGGTGGTAGCAAGTTCCAAGTGACGATGGTTCTTGGTATGAATCAGTATTTGTATGCATCTACTCTGGTGCTTACCTGCCGGATGTTATGGGCACAGGATCATTTAGTTCTGGTGGTATTAATCTGTATGTACTGATGGAGTGGTACTTCCACCAGGTTGTTCAGGATTCTATAAAGCATTATTGATCTACTTCTGGCTCTACGTTCTTCTAGTGTGTCCCATTGTAGTTGTTGCAGCATTCTGGTAACAGATCCTGGGTCTCTGCTGGAATAATCACCGGTGACAAATCTGGCGGCTTGTCGTTGTACCCGTTCCAGTGCGTAGATCTGTTGGAGCGTGTACGGATCCCAAACTGTCGAAGAGTACTCTAGCACTGGTCGCACCAATGTGATGTAGGCCTGGGCTTTCACGTCTTGAGGGCAACCTCTCAAGTTCCGCCGTAGGAAACCTACCGCTAAGCATACGAAGGGGGTGTACCACTTGTCTAGTATGTAGCATTACTGCCCTGCTGTGTATCTGGTGGGGCCTGAAATCGGATATCCATAGGTAGATAGAGTTCGAGCCATCTAAGCATATACTGTCTGGTGGTTGATGGTGTGGGGCATGGGTGGTAAAATGTATATGAAATAATACGCTAATTGTGGCGTAGATTACTGTCTGGAGATGCATGGTCATATGAATGACAGTGTTGATAATGTCAACAAACCAATATGGCGGCTATCGGTCGCTTCCAGTTATGAAGAAAAAAGAGTGAAAAATGTCTATGGACACTAAATTTGGAAAAATGTTATGATCTATGGGTCTGATATATGTATAGAGCAAGTGTGTGTAGTTCCTGTACGTTCCGAAGGTGCTGTAGATCATAAAAAAAGTGTTGAATACTGGACTCCGAAAATTTTCAGTTGTTCACCCACGCATGCGCTTCTATTGTCTGACGAATGGAAGAGGTGCAATTAAAAATAGTAAATAAATGTTACAAATATCAATATGAAATATTACCTGGAACTATCTTTCTTTCTCCCAAATGTATGAATTTTTCTTCGTCCAAACCTATATTTTTTCTTCGCCCAAACGTATACTTTTTTTCCCCCAAATGTATTGCTGTTTCGCCCAAACGTAAAACGCCGGTTATAACATCAGATTTCAATAAGACTGAAAATAACTAGTCATAAACATTCAATACTTTAACATATGTTCTTGAATAGTACAACGTGTTGCTAGTAAGAAAAAAAAAGGTTGAAATTTATTTACATTATAACCTCGTTAAACTGAGTAAGGACAGAAAACCGGAAGTCAACAGTTTGATTTTAAATTTGGAATGACTGACGGTTTGATTTTGACAAGTTTACCGGAAATGAGTATTATCACTTACAATTTTAATATATATTCTAATATATAAGTTTCATTTTGACAGTTGTAGAACATTTCGGCATTTATAAATTTTATAAATACAGTTTTCTTTGCAGTATTCTTTTTCAATTTTGACCACATGTTCTTCTGCTCTTGTCTACACATCTTTTGTAATTTTTCCGAAAGCGGCGTACGTGAGTTCTTTAACATCTTTTAATCGGAAGATGGTATTGTTTTTAGCCACAAAACCTTTGACTTGCGCCCATATTAATTCTATCGGGTTAAGTTCACAGTGTCGAACGGGGGTTCTTAATACTTCATGTCCGTGTAAATTATCAATTTTATCTGTTTTATAAACTACTGGGGTCTTTTTTTGTTTTATTTTTTTCATATAATACTTTTTTGGTGTCAGTAGCAGAAAAAGGAATGTTGTGTTGTGTAAGATAGTTTTGGAGAACAGCTTTTTTCTGACTAAAATTTGGGCACATCGTATCTTCTGTTTTAACATTTTGATAACTTGCATTATCTAACACAACCAAGCAAGGATTTTTCAGAGCAGGCATCAATTGATTTCCAAACCACTCAAGAAAGACAACACTATTCATCTCCTGGTGATAGTCACCATCCTTTGATTTGGCCAGAAACACTAAATCGCAGCCGTCAATCAAACCTTCACTTCGCGTACCTATTTTTGGGGCATCAGACCCATCATTCGGAAGCCACATATAATCTGTGCAGTGATTTTGGTTAACCCATGTTTCATCCATGTACACGATATCATACCCTGCTTCCCTAAAAGATTTGATCTTTCTCAGATAATTACACCTATCATTGATAATAGACACTTGATCGTACACAACTCTTCGATTATCACCTATTTTGTTATAAGTATATCCAAGATCAATGAGAGTTAGAGTCAGTTTAGACTTTGATATTTTAATAGAATCTTTTATTTCCTTATGTATTATTGAGACGGTCGGAGCAATTTTCCGTGAATATAAACCGTGGATTGTTCTTTTAATAACACAATGATCAAAGTCGTGCAAAATTTTAGCTCTTTCTTTGGGTCTATTTGACTTACAAGGCCTCTTACCATTCATAATACGGTGAAAGTGTAAGACACACCCAAAGCTTTAGATGTCTTTTGATATACGCTATCAAATGAGACAATTGGCTTCTTCGTTGCCTTTTCCTTACTAAAAAAGTCAAACAACTTTTTTACAAACTTTTGGCATTCCGGAGATAAGTCAGACTTTTTACCCATTTTACAAAAAATGCAAAATATAACAATAATTTATGAGAGAAATGCTTGTCAGGTACACGTGGCTGAAAAAAAGATGTTACAGGTAAGATACATGACGTACGGATGACTCTTCTATAAAGTACATCTACTCCCACCCGAAAAATGATAACAAAATAGAACCAAAATACAAAATTTCATCTGAGTGCAGCCTCAGCCAAGACAATAAGAAGCATTACTGCAACATTTTTAGTTAGCACTCCTAATTCTAAATAAAACTCTCGTTTATTTTGCTGTTCAAAAATCTATATTTTAAAAGATATTTGGATTTTTCGTTATTCTAATAAAAAATTATTACTTTTTTTTTTAAGTGATTGCACAGGTAGTTGAAACTCGTAAATCCAACTACCATACGATCACGACCACGAGCACGGAAAGAATTTTGACCCATGAATGTACTATGATCTGTTAGAAATCATAAAAAAATTATTTCATTGTCATATAAGCAGATGAGACAGCTTGTGACAAGACATACAATATACACATCAAGAAATGCAAGACATTTAAGGAGCTAGTTTGTTAGTCTGAGAGCACGGTTCAAAAAGATTGGTTGATTCGGAATCAGGATAATGTGTTCGAGTGGAGCGACATGTCTACAAAAGCGAATTGTTGCTTCAGTGAGATAGCACCAAAAATCTAGCAAAGGGTGTTAGTCTGGTACAAAACGGAAAACATCGTCATGTCATCTGGATGCAACTTGTTCTCGCCATGATATAGCTGAAAAATTGCTGACTTGCCGTTAAATGATAATCATCTAACCAATCCGTATTACGTGTGGTTTCAATGAGTTTTGACTTTCCCTTTGTAAGATTGTTCGGAGTTCGGTAATTTTGTTATTACCCTTATTTTCAATGAGCATGCTGCATGTATGGTCGGCCTTAGGAAGTGCGGAACCCAATGCTGTTCCCTATTAAACCTGTTGTGTATTTGAACAACCGAGAGTAGACAACTCCCCTACGGTGCCCAATTGGGGGCAATTGGCTTTAGGTCGGTGCTCGTTGGATGTATCAAAAAAATGTTTTGTATAATGAAACAGAGAGCAGCTCAGAGCACACACATTAGCTAGATTCAAATTCCTACAATGGAATTTCCTTTAATATTTAAAAAATATACTGCGTTCAACAAGACTTTTGTCTTATCAACAATATGTAAACGTCATTGATGTGTCTTTACGTTCTTAGTTCCGTGTAATTGTGATACATGTCCATTACGAATTCCCGCAACGATGTTAGGTTCGTCTTTACCCTCAGTTGTTTGTAGGAGGGCTCATGTTTTATTTATGTTAGGTTCGTCTTTACCCTCAGTTGTTTGTAGGAGGGCTCATGTTTTATTTATGTTAGGTTCGTCTTTACCCTCAGTTGTTTGTAGGAGGGCTCATGTTTTATTTATGTTAGGTTCGTCTTTACCCTCAGTTGTTTGTAGGAGGGTTCGTGTCTTATTTACGTTAGGTTCGTCTTTACCCTCAGTTGTTTGTAGGAGGGCTCATGTCTTATTTACGTTAGGTTCGTCTTTACCCTCAGTTGTTTGTAGGAGGGCTCGTGTTTTATTTACGTTAGGTTCGTCTTTACCCTCAGTTGTTTGTAGGAGGGCTCGTGTTTTATTTACGTTAGGTTCGTCTTTACCCTCAGTTGTTTGTAGGAGGGCTCGTGTCTTATTTACGTTAGGTTCGTCTTTACCCTCAGTTGTTTGTAGGAGGGCTCATGTCTTATTTACGTTAGGTTGGTCTTTACCCTCAGTTGTTTGTAGGAGGGCTCGTGTCTTATTTACGTTAGGTTCGTCTTTACACCCAGTTGTTTGTAGGAGGGCTCGTGTCTTATTTACGTTAGGTTCGTCTTTACCCTCAGTTGTTTGTAGGAGGGCTCGTGTCTTATTTACGTTAGGTTCGTCTTTACCCTCAGTTGTTTGTAGGAGGGCTCGTGTCTTATTTACGTTAGGTTCGTCTTTACCCCCAGTTGTTTGTAGGAGGGCTCGTGTCTTATTTACGTTAGGTTCGTCTTTACCCTCAGTTGTTTGTAGGAGGGCTCGTGTCTTATTTACGTTAGATTCGTCTTTACCCCCAGTTGTTTGTAGGAGGGCTCGTGTCTTATTTACGTTAGGTTCGTCTTTAACCCCAGTTGTTTGTAGGAGGGCTCATGTCTTATTTACGTTAGGTTCGTCTTTACCCTCAGTTGTTTGTAGGAGGGCTCATGTCTTATTTACGTTAGGTTCGTCTTTACCCTCAGTTGTTTGTAGGAGTGCTCGTGTCTTATTTACGTTAGGTTCGTCTTTACCCCCAGTTGTTTGTAGGAGGGTTCGTGTCTTATTTACGTTAGGTTCGTCTTTACCCCCAGTTGTTTGTAGGAGGGCTCATGTCTTATTTACGCTAAGTTCGTCTTTACACCCAGTTGTTTGTAGGAGGGCTCGTGTCTTATTTACGTTAGGTTCGTCTTTACCCCCAGTTGTTTGTAGGAGCGCTCGTGTCTTATTTACGTTAGGTTCGTCTTTACCCTCAGTTGTTTGTAGGAGGGCTCGTGTCTTATTTACGTTAGGTTCGTCTTTACCCCCAGTTGTTTGTAGGAGAGCTCGTGTCTTATTTACGTTAGGTTCGTCTTTACCCTCTGTTGTTTGTAGGAGGGCTCGTGTCTTATTTACGTTAGGTTCGTCTTTACCCCCATTTGTTTGTAGGAGGGTTCGTGTCTTATTTACGTTAGGTTCGTCTTTACCCCGAGTTGTTTGTAGGAGGGTTCATGTCTTATTTACGTTAGGTTCGTCTTTACCCTCAGTTGTTTGTAGCAGGGCTCGTGTTTTATTTACGTTAGGTTCGTCTTTACCCCCAGTTGTTTGTAGGAGGGCCCATGTCTTATTTACGTTAGGTTCGTCTTTACCCCCAGTTGTTTGTAGGAGGGCTCGTGTCTTATTTACGTTAGGTTCGTCTTTACCCTCAGTTGTTTGTAGGAGGGCCCATGTCTTATTTACGTTAGGTTCGTCTTTACCCCCAGTTGTTTGTAGGAGGGCTCGTGTCTTATTTACGTTAGGTTCGTCTTTACCCTCAGTTGTTTGTAGGAGGGCTTCTGTCTTATATACGTTAGGTTCGTCTTTACCCTCAGTTGTTTGTAGGAGGGCTCGTGTTTTATTTACGTTAGGTTCGTCTTTTCCCCCAGTTGTTTGTAGGAGGGCTCATGTCTTATTTACGTTAGGTTCGTCTTTACCCTCAGTTGTTTGTAGGAGGGCTCGTGTCTTATTTACGTTAGGTTCGTCTTTACCCCCAGTTGTTTGTAGGAGGGCTCGTGTCTTATTTACGTTAGGTTCGTCTTTACCCCCAGTTGTTTGTAGGAGGGCTCGTGTCTTATTTACGTTAGGTTCGTCTTTACCCTCAGTTGTTTGTAGGAGGGCTCGTGTTTTATTTACGCTAGGTTCGTCTTTACCCTCAGTTGTTTGTAGGAGGGCTCGTGTTTTATTTACGTTAGGTTGGTCTTTACCCCCAGTTGTTTGTAGGAGGGCTCATGTCTTATTTACGTTAGGTTCGTCTTTACCCTCAGTTGTTTGTAGGAGGGCTCGTGTCTTATATACGTTAGGTTCGTCTTTACCCTCAGTTGTTTGTAGGAGGGCTTCTGTCTTATATACGTTAGGTTCGTCTTTACCCTCAGTTGTTTGTAGGAGGGCTCGTGTTTTATTTACGTTAGGTTCGTCTTTTCCCCCAGTTGTTTGTAGGAGGGCTCATGTCTTATTTACGTTAGGTTCGTCTTTACCCTCAGTTGTTTGTAGGAGGGCTCGTGTCTTATTTACGTTAGGTTCGTCTTTACCCCCAGTTGTTTGTAGGAGGGCTCGTGTCTTATTTACGTTAGGTTCGTCTTTACCCCCAGTTGTTTGTAGGAGGTCTCGTGTCTTATATACGTTAGGTTCGTCTTTACCCTCAGCTGTTTGTAGGAGGGCTCGTGTTTTATTTACGTTAGGTTCGTCTTTACCCCCAGTTGTTTGTAGGAGGGCTCATGTCTTATTTACGTTAGGTTCGTCTTTACCCTCAGTTGTTTGTAGGAGGGCTCGTGTCTTATTTACGTTAGGTTCGTCTTTACCCTCAGTTGTTTGTAGGAGGGCTCGTGTCTTATTTACGTTAGGTTCGTCTTTACCCTCAGTTGTTTGTAGGAGGTCTCGTGTCTTATTTACGTTAGGTTTGTCTTTACCCTCAGTTGTTTGTAGGAGGGCTCGTGTCTTATTTACGCTAGGTTCGTCTTTACCCTCAGTTGTTTGTAGGAGGGCTCGTGTCTTATTTACGTTAGGTTCGTCTTTACCCTCAGTTGTTTGTAGGAGGGCTCGTGTTTTATTTACGTTAGGTTCGTCTTTACCCTCAGTTGTTTGTAGGAGGGCTCGTGTTTTATTTACGTTAGGTTCGTCTTTACCCTCAGTTGTTTGTAGGAGGGCTCGTGTCTTATTTACGTTAGGTTCGTCTTTACCCTCAGTTGTTTGTAGGAGGGCTCGTGTTTTATTTACGCTAGGTTCGTCTTTACCCTCAGTTGTTTGTAGGAGGGCTCGTGTCTTATTTACGTTAGGTTCGTCTTTACCCTCAGTTGTTTGTAGGAGGGCTCGTGTTTTATTTACGTTAGGTTCGTCTTTACTCCCAGTTGTTTGTAGGAGGGCTCGTGTCTTATTTACGCTAGGTTCGTCTTTACCCCCAGTTGTTTGTAGGAGGGCTCGTGTCTTATTTACGTTAGGTTCGTCTTTACCCTCAGTTGTTTGTATGAGGGCTCGTGTCTTATATACGTTAGGTTCGTCTTTACCCTCAGTTGTTTGTAGGAGGGCTCATGTCTTATTTACGTTAGGTTCGTCTTTACCCTCAGTTGTTTGTAGGAGGGCTCATGTTTTATTTACGCTAGGTTCGTCTTTACCCCCAGTTGTTTGTAGGAGGGCTCATGTCTTATTTACGTTAGGTTCGTCTTTACCCTCAGTTGTTTGTAGGAGGGCTCATGTCTTATTTACGTTAGGTTCGTCTTTACCCTCAGTTGTTTGTAGGAGGGCTCGTGTCTTATTTACGTTAGGTTCGTCTTTACCCTCAGTTGTTTGTAGGAGGGCTTCTGTCTTATATACGTTAGGTTCGTCTTTACCCTCAGTTGTTTGTAGGAGGGCTCGTGTTTTATTTACGTTAGGTTCGTCTTTACCCCCAGTTGTTTGTAGGAGGTCTCGTGTCTTATTTACGTTAGGTTCGTCTTTACCCTCAGTTGTTTGTAGGAGGGCTCGTGTCTTATTTACGTTAGGTTCGTCTTTACCCTCAGTTGTTTGTAGGAGGGCTCGTGTCTTATTTACGTTAGGTTCGTATTTACCCCCAGTTGTTTGTAGGAGGGCTCGTGTTTTATTTACGTTAGGTTCGTCTTTACCCTCAGTTGTTTGTAGGAGGGCTCGTGTCTTATTTACGTTAGGTTCGTCTTTACCCTCAGTTGTTTGTAGGAGGGCTCGTGTCTTATTTACGTTAGGTTCGTCTTTACCCTCAGTTGTTTGTAGGAGGGCTTCTGTCTTATATACGTTAGGTTCGTCTTTACCCTCAGTTGTTTGTAGGAGGGCTCGTGTTTTATTTACGTTAGGTTCGTCTTTACCCCCAGTTGTTTGTAGGAGGTCTCGTGTCTTATTTACGTTAGGTTCGTCTTTACCCTCAGTTGTTTGTAGGAGGGCTCGTGTCTTATTTACGTTAGGTTCGTCTTTACCCTCAGTTGTTTGTAGGAGGGCTCGTGTCTTATTTACGTTAGGTTCGTCTTTACCCTCAGTTATTTGTAGGAGGGCTCGTGTTTTATTTACGTTAGGTTCGTCTTTACCCCCAGTTGTTTGTAGGAGGGCTCGTGTTTTATTTACGTTAGGTTCGTCTTTACCCCCAGTTGTTTGTAGGAGGGCTCGTGTTTTATTTACGTTAGGTTCGTCTTTACCCTCAGTTGTTTGTAGGAGGGCTCATGTCTTATTTACGTTAGGTTCGTCTTTACCACCAGTTGTTTGTAGGAGGGCTCGTGTCTTATTTACGTTAGGTTCGTCTTTACCCCCAGTTGTTTGTAGGAGGGCTCGTGTCTTAGTTACGTTATTTGTTTTTCTAAGCTTAAAAATATACTGACTTACTATGATCATGGAAATTCCCAAAATAACCATTGGCTGGTTGTTAGTTGTTTTTTTTTTTTTTTTTCTTTTTTTTCTATTTTGGTGTTCAACGCCACTTTCAACAATATTTCAATTATATCGTGGCGTTCACTCTTATTGGAGAAAACCGGAGTCCCAGGAGAAAACCACAGCTTCTTTTTCTACTCTACATAAACGATATAACAGACAACTTGGGTAATCTAGCACGCTTATTTGCTGATGACACTTCACTATCTTACTTCGGTAGAAACTGTGATATTATGAAATCTGATATTAATAATGATTTATCAAAATTAAACGAATGGGCAAATCTGTGGTTAGTAGATTTTAATCCTAAAAAGACTAAAGCCCTAGTTGTCTCAACTAGTGCTGTACCACATTTAGACCTACGATTTAATGGGGAACCGGTCGAAATTGTAAAAAACCATAAACATTCGGGATTAACTTTTGCATCAGATGGAAATTGGACAAATCATATTGATAACATTGTAAATGCCGCTTTCAAACAGGTGAATGTTCTCAGAAAACTAAAACTTACTCTTTCCAAGCAAACTCTATCAAATATATATCTTACCTTCATAAAGCCAACATTAGAATATGCTTGCGAGGTATGGGATGGGCGTTTTGAACGAGAAGTAGCAAAACTCGAAAAAGTGCAATTAGAATCAACTAGAATAGTTACAGGACTAACACAATTTGCAAGTAGAGACTCTCTTTACTATGAAACGGGATAGGAACCTTTGTCTTGTAGACGTAAATCTCGCAAACTGACAACATTTTACAAAATGCATAATAAAGTATGTCCTCAATACTTGTGTAATTGTCTACCTCCAACAGTATCTAGTATCAGTGATCATAATCTCCGAAACAATGAAAACTATACAACACCAAGAAGTAGACTCAGAATGTCTTTGACATCCTTTATACTATCTACTGTTTCATTATGGAACAATTTAGATCTAAATGTTAGAAATAGCCCAAATATATCATGTTTTAAATCTAGAATTAAAGAAAAAACTGTTAAATCTCCGGAGTATTATGGTGAAGGGTCCAGAAAACTAAGCATACTCCATGCTAGACTACGACATCAATGTAGCTCATTGAATTCTGATTTATATCGCATAAACATTACAAATGACCCCAAATGTCAATGTGGTGCACCGTATGAAGATTCAATTCATTATCTAATGGAATGTCCGTTATACCAAAACGAGAGACATTGTCTTTTTAGAAACTTAAGAGAAACCAACAAAAATATAGAAACATTACTCTTTGGAAATGATGAAATTAGTATAAACGAAAATTCTAATATCTTCAATAAAGTTCGAGCATATATTAGACAAACAAAAAGATTCTAATCAGTGGTCGGTCATCTGGTCTACATCTACATCAATTTATTTCCCATGTTTCACTATATTGTGTTAAATATTATTTATATTTGTGTATGTGCTATTTTTGTTGACATTATTATATGTGTATTATTTGTAGGGAGAGGACAGTCCATAAGTTGTGATAACTTTTTGTCCAACCCATTGCTGTTTTATTTGCAATAAAATAATATTAAACTAAAACCACCGACCTATCACAAGTCAGTGACAAACAAGGGAGGTAAATAACCATTGGAACAATCATGTATTTAATATCTTTATAAAACGTGATCAGTCATAATTAGATGTAGATATAGACAAAGCACTGAAAGATACAGGTCGTTGACACGGCCCGTACTCTATTATTTCATATTGAAACAAATTAAATTAGAAAACAAGCAAAAATAAGTGTACTTACTATTAATTAGACGCTTGATAGGTACATTAATGATTCTGATCTGTACGTGGTGCACATTGTATGTGTGCTATCATGTAGTTACAGGAAACAGATGGTTTATTTTGTCAAGCATCTACTCTATTAATAGCTTTGCTCTCGATCGTGCATGTTCCTTCCTTGTATATTGTATATAATAATAATAATACACTGCATATACCATGTGTACATACTAGTAAATCAAGTTTATTGATATTCGTGGACTATTGACTCTTATGCCTAATTTTTATAATACATCGACAAAATTATGTTTTTTAGATCTAAATCTTTAATTAATATCGAAATATTTTGAATCTATATATTCCTTCCACAGCCCCCATAGTTCGGATTAGTTTTTAGATCTAAATCTTTAATCAATATCGAAATTTTGAATCTATATTATATCAATTAACCCCCATAGTTCGGATTAAGCAAATATTGTCTGTAGGTTGTGTAGAAAAAGCTTGCGTTATGATAGATTTTTCAATAAATCATTAGGAATTCATTTTATCAAAAATCTACATAAATACGTTAAAATATTTCTGATTTGGGTCGACATTCGAAAAGACAAAAAGGGTGGAGGATTATGGTGTTTAACGCCACTTTCAACAATATTTCAATTATATAGTGGCAGTCAGTTTTATTGGTGGAGGAAACTGGAGTATCCGGTGAAAATCACCGAGCAGCCGCAAGTCACTGACCAACTTTATCACTTCAGCATGAGCCGGATTCGAACACACAACATCAGTGGTGGTCGGTTCTGATTGCATACATGTATAGGTAGTAAAAACAAGTGGCCGATCAGATGATATTTTATGGGGGGAGGTTGTTCCTTCTCATTTTCTGTCTGAGACGGTAAAGGATCAATTTTGCATGTCACTAATTGTGTTCGAGGAACTTTGTTATTTTTCTTTGTTTAGTTATTTCAAAACTCCCCACCCACGCTATATGGACAATCAACATTAGCTGCATATGTCGGGAAATTTTATTAACACAAACTCTAATTAATGAGATCTAGTAGAGAAAATCAAAGTTTTATATTAAGCTCTGCTTTTCTTCCTTAGTTCCAGTTAAAACTGGCATTTTCCTTTTGCATTTTAAACTATTATTAAAGGTAAGAAGATCATGAAATAGCTTCTTCACTAAGCATGGAACACCCATGGATTCTTGCTTCAGTCAGATAGCACTGTGAAAATTGAAATTAGGGGTGTTGGTCTATTACAAAAGAAGACATCATTATCATCTCATCGAATGTTCTTGTCATAATATTACTGAAAATTGTTCAAACAACAATCATTCTCTCACTCTTTGTTACTGTTTCAAATGAGTGAAATTATTTTATCGTCATGAGGGTAGAGTTATGGTGTTTAACGCCACTTTCAACAATATTTTCAGTTATATCGTGGTGGTCAGTTTTATTGGTGGAGGAAACCGGAGTACCTGGAGAAAACCCCCGACCTGCCACAAGTCACTGACAAACCGTCATGAAGAGCTAAGCCTTTAATACAACGTAATACAGAACGTTCAAAATAATTTTAACATAAGATAAGATAAGATGTACGTAAACAACAGAGATAATTAATCAATTTAAATATTTATTATCTTAAAACTAAACCAGGGATGATCCTGGTTAGAAAATAAAATAACTAAAATCAATGTCTGACGATGAAAAACAGCTGAAACCATTTACACCCCCTTTCAAAATGGTAATTTATGCCCAATTCTGACCGTGTTCAGCATTTTTCGGAAAAAAAGTTTTCAGAGGAAAATAGCTGAAATCAGTCAAATAACTGACAAAAAATACACTGTAACAGTAACAGTAAGTTTGTGAGAAACAAACAAAAATACGTGTTTTAACAAATTAAGAAATACACAGACAAACGACATAATTATCAGACATTAACCACAACTCTTCCTCCTTCGTTCAGTAGACAAATTAAAAACGTCTGTGCATAATCACACTTCACTCGACTGCGAAAAATATATGTTATAATTTTGTAAATTTTGATTAATACTGTATTTATTACCACAAGCTACACTCATATTAGGGACCGGTCATTATTTATCTCCAGGGGGGGGGGGGGGGGGGGGGGGGGGTAGGGGGGTCATGAAAAAAAGGCAATTGATAGAGGGGGTTTTCTGGTTGATCAAGCAGGGGGGGTTCATGATTTTTTTTAAACATTCACTATAGATAAAATCTATTTGCATGTAAAATGAAAATAAATATATTCAGCCGAAAAAAATGTCTCCTTGTCATACATTTTGCCAAATATCAAACTGTCACTACAGGGGTTAACAAATCTTGGACCACCTCACTAGCCCAGGGCTAGCATACTCCCAAATATTACTAGCCCGAATCCATGAACCACTAGTCCTGGTCAATACCGTGATTTCATGAATCCGACTTGCAGACTTGAACCCTTGTACAACATGTACAATGTATATTAGTTTAACTATCTTTCTTTTCGGATCTGGTATTGCGTTTTATTTTAACTTATTTTCCACAGTTCAAGTCACTGTAAGGACAAAAAAAAATAATATGTGTGTTTATGGGCACATGTCAAAAAAATCTAATTATTTAAAAAAAAAAAAAAAAAAATGTTTTTACTATCGGCAAAACCGGAAATAATCGTTCCGGAATCCGATTCCAGTATTTCATTTTCGAAATTTCCGGTAAGCCGTCGTTTGTTGAAGCTGTTTTATGACAAGTATACGCAGTTTTCCTACCTTCTTTGCTCGCAATTTCGACAAAAAGCTAGCGGTTGAATAAATAAAACATTGCTGCTGATTAAACAACATATAATATATATGAATATAAGTAGATACGCGAATATTGACAAGTTTGTCAATATCCGATATATATTTTTACTAGCCCGTCGGGCATACAGCTGATTATTTCAGCTAGCCCAAATATGGAAATTACTAGCCCCGGGCGTCGGGCTAGAGGATTTGTTAACCCCTGCACTATATATAAATAAATATATATGTATAGAGTACATAGGAACGAGGCTTTCTGGTTCACTACATTACAGTTCCAGAGTCAACCCAGAGAGACAGATCAATGCATGAACATAGGATATGCAGTGTTCTCTCAAGGCCCATATAGCACCATGGTAACATGGTGCTATATTTTCTACCATGGTGCTATTTTGTGAAATTTTATAATAGAATGTATTAGGGCAATGGTGCTTTAATTTTCAGAAAACCAGTGCTACTTTAATTTCCATGGTACTATTTGAAAATCCTTGGGAGAACACTGATATGTTTTAGATATTCTTGACAAAAAATGTTTTTGATAGTATATTCTTTTCAAGGGAAACACCAAGATAGGCTTCCTTTCAACATCTCAAACTTGAAAAAAAAACTTGGTTTTAAAGGTAACTATTTAATTGCTGAAAACAAATCTGAAACACTTTAATAACATTTAAATTTCAATTCAGAGGAATACAAAAACTGACTAGGTAGTTATGAATTCATATGTATAATACTACATTTACATGAATTAAATAGTTCTGACTAGATTATGAAACTTGTTAAAATTAAATGCATCACAAAAGAGATTGTAGATATTTCTATTTTTGTTGATTTTTCACATTTCTTGTGAACATTTATTGTTAAATCTGCAGAATATTTCATACTTTATAAGGCATGTAAGGCTTGCAAACTATTTTCAGAAGAAAGAAGCAAGAAGGACATTTATATTTAAAACTATTTTATTTATATGTTTACTCAGTTTCAGCTGTTGTAGGAAATGCAATTCAGTTTTGAGTAAAAATAAACCTTCCTGAAACAAAACAAAGTTGTCAGGGGAGATAATTAATTGGTTTTACATGGAAAGTACCTACAAATCAAATAGATGATAAAAATCCTTCTTGTTATATTTTGTACCAAATTTTTGTATTCTATTTTGTGAAATTAGGTTCAATTAAAAAATCACAATGTGACACCCAAGTTCTTATGCAATTATTTGATCTTTATGTGGAAGTATACTTATTTACATCTTAATAGTACAGTGTAATTAATCTGCAGTAGAAATGTCATATTACTGAGGATATGATTTATATGTCTCTTTAAAAGTATTATTTTACAGCTGATTCTTTATATGCACTTGAAGGGGTTAACATGCTTATTAAATTACATATATGACTAAATATTATTTCTATATCATAATTGTGATTAATAGATTTAATTCAGTTTAAAATTTTGATTAAAATAATATTTGTTGATTGTATTTTGATTTACCTGAGTACCATGGATTCTTATACAGTTGTGATAGATGAAGGCATAGTGGAGAAAAAGTTGGGAGGTCAACATTTTTCTGACACTATTAGGAGGGGGGTCACATATGTTACACAACAGTGGAAAGGGGGGTCATTTAATGTTTTCTGGTCATTCAAAATAATTTGCCCCCCCCCCCCCCCCCCGGAGATAAATAATGACCGGTCCCTTAGCCGGGTTAGAGGAACTTGCTCCCGGACACTAAATTTGTCCCACTCATTTTTTTTTACCGTCAACGTATTTTGTAGTGGGTAACACGATTGACAGCTAAAACCAAACATTTTTCTAACTTTCATAATTTCCCCCCAAACATTACTGTAACAACTTACTGAAGACACAGTCGTGTGAATTTTAGTCATAGGGAAAAATAGTGAAAATTTAGATTACCCCAATATCTAAATTATATATATATATTATATTACCCCCAACATCTAAATTTTCACTATGCTGAAGACAAAGGAACTGAAAAAAAATATATATATATACAACATTTTGTACATGTATGTCTAGCGTACACTCACTTATCATGTTATGTTCAAGTACAAACGGAAAATGTCATACAAGATACAAGATACTTTATTTTCCAAATCAGGGCCCCTGGAGGGCATGATCCAACATTTATAATTAGCACATACACAATAAAAAAAGTAGAATATAATAATTATTTTATTACCATCAACCATGTCTGTTCACAGTAGTACCAGTTTGATTGACACACGTCGTTTCTTTTTAAATAATGTTATTCTTTTGTTGACACTTTTGTGTATTTTATTTTTATGAATGAAACATTTACATTTCATTGTCAAGGTAATTGTGTTATAATGTGTACTATATTATTGTTATTGCGTTTTTCATCGCAACCACGGAACTCCCTGTTCTGATAAGATAACGTGACAGTGTCAGTCAGTGTACACTCGGAAACCCCTTGACACGTACAATATTTTGACCGATAAAATACAAGATGGCAGGTACAAGTAACGGTAAGTCTTCATGTTTAATTATCAATATCTCGTTGAAAGGGTTGTATGTCCAATTGAATGTTAATTTTCCCCTTCGATATTTGTTTTCGTCATTCGAGAAAGGGAGGGAGTGTGTTATGTGACGGCGATTGAAAGTTAATCGTGTTGACATTTAAAATTAAACATCCATAGCATAATATTAATAGTCATAGATCTAACTTGCTTGTTGATGTATTGTTTTAGATTTTGTAAAATGAGGGATGTACTTCAATTCAAGATTATGTTAGAACATCTCCAACAAAAAATAAACTTTACTTACATTAGAAAAATTAACCCCCTCCACAAAGACATGTATTGCCATTCTAGATAATTACACCCCTCCCCCTCACACACACACAAAAGAACATGTTCCTCGATTAACCCCCCCTCCCCCCACAAAAGAGCATGTTCCTCGATTACCCCACACACACACACACACACACACACACGCACACCCACACACACTCGCACGAACATGTTCCGCCATTATACCCCCCCCCCCCCCCCCACCACAGAAGAACATGTTCCTCGATTCACCACACACACACACACACAAATACACACAGAAGAACATGTACTCCCATTAACCCCTCATAAAAAACAAGTAACCAAAAAAATACATACAACCTTTGTTTCACATCTTCGCACTTGTTTTACCCATATATTAGTATTAGTAGTTAGTCAGTCATATCGAGGTCAACTCAATGAACCCAAAAGAGAAAGAAATAGATACGAGAAGAACAAATAGAGAGCAACCAGTAACTTTGAAGAATTCAGTAAATAATTTAGTCGTGTCATCTTTCCCAGCGCCCCTCTCCTTTTATGCAAATAGAACATCGTAGTTTTGGAGGAAATAATTCATTCTGGTGGTTTACTATAGTTGTACAATAATACCCCCAAGAAAGCTATTGTAAATGCGGCCTCTAATATCACACACAGGCCGCTAATAGAGGCTAATGATACAGGCCGCTGTACTTTAATAGTTTGACCCATTTTTGGGACAAGGTTGATATCGTTTACGTAATGCATTTCTCAGACGTCACACTATTGTTCGAACAGTGGATTATTTTTAAGAATCTAGTTTATTCTTTTGTTCTTGAATATTCAGATCTGACATAATTTACGTTCAGAACTGACGAGTATGTGAACTTTTAAAATGTATTATCGCAATACAAAAACAACTAACGAACCGACCGCAAGTAATAACAAATCAGACAGACCACAGGTGAAGATTTGGGACACTTAAAAGACCTTGAAATCTCTATATATAAACGATTCTTTTCACTTGAAATGCCTTGAAATATCTAAATTTGTACAATAATATCCCCAGCAACGCTATTGTAAATGCGGCCTCTGATATCACATACAGGCCGATGTACTGAATATATGAACTTTAACCTTTTACTGTTTTAGGCTTAAAAACGTGCTAAACATATTTTGGGACTTTCGGGTATCGAACCACTGCCGGGATTTTCAAAGTCTATTTTGATTTTCAAAACTTCCATCTAACCACTCGGCTATGGTGACCACACTACTATACCCTATTATTAGTATATTTGATTCCTGATAGTAAGCTTTGTAAAAAAAAATATCAACAATTTGTTTAAAAAAGCAATATACAAGACACGATACAAGTATTTCAGATCTGGCATAATTTATGTTCAGAACTGACGAGTATGTGAACTTTTAAAATGTATTCTCGCAATACAAAAACAACTAGCGAACCGACCGCAAGTAATAACAAATCAGACAGACCACAGCTGAAGATTTGGGACATTTGAAATATCTAAATATAAACGATTATTTTCACTTGAAAGACCTTGAAATATCTAAATATATTTACGAGAATCGAAAGGACTTTGACCGATAAAAAAATTTCGTTTTATTTTTGTTAATTGTTGTCTTATGTATTTGGTTTTCTAAACATTAAAAGTGTAAAAACATATGCCATACCATATATTTTTTCAACAACACTATTATTGTACAAGTTAATAGATACATTATTATTGAAACAAAAGACTTTGCCCGTATTGGATATAACGGGTTTCTTTTTCCGCATTCGTACTCAGGTGACGGCCTTGGTAATGCGGAAAAAGAAACCCGTTATATCCAATACGCCCGTTTCTTTTGTTTCAATAGTACTGTATCCTATGCATGTATTGATTTGCTCATTTGATTATTCAATTTTCCATCGTGCTGTTTAGACGGTCCTCAGTCCCTCGCCTATTTTTACACCCCTTCTAACTTAAAAACCTGGATCCGCCCCTGGTTTGCTCCAGGTGTTACTTCTTTACATATGATCATGACGCGAATTAATACGGAAGAAAATCGACGAGAAAACGGTACATATCTGAATCACAAAGGGTTTTCATCACTCATATCCAGGTAATGCGGTGTGTATTATGAGTTTCTAATCATATAAGCGAGGAGAGCACGCTAGCCATTTGGCGTACAACACCGAGGAGGAGAGGGAGTTCTGGTGTTTAACGCCACTTTCAGCAATATTTCAGTTATAAAAATATTGCACCGAAGAAGTTTTAGGTGATATATTACACCAGAGATAAGAGTAAAGTATCAGGTGCCCAGCAACACAAAAACACAAAATTTGGCATGGACCCATGAAAAAATACGTAGCTACAGCTTGATACTAAAATTTTGAATATTTCATATGCAAAGTTATTTGCTTGGTCCCAAGATGTTTGCTGGGCTACTGAAATTATTTTAGGAACCTCAGCTGTCGACTACAACATCAATGCTATAAGTTTTGTCCTTAAGTAATGTTTGCAATTTCCCAGTAAAACTCATGTTTGTTTTGTCCAAGTAAGACGGGTCCTACAAGAGTATCTGGTCTTAGTTGTATGCATCAACCATTTGCATATCTGTATAGGGGCGGGAATCAAAATAGTTTTGTCTCCTGTCTGGAGATTTTCAAAAAACCACAATGCTTCAATTGACCCTTTTGTCCTATAAATCAAATCAAATTATTTTAATGGAAATAGCATATATACATATAGAGTCTCCTTCAGTTGCCCGTGGGTTGCGATATTTCTCCACTCCTCAAGAGAGTTAAATTTAAATTTTTAACCACAAGCCGTTAGTGGTTACAATTTTTAATTTAACTCTCTTGAGTGGAGAAATATCGTAACCCACATGGGCAACTGAAGGAGAATTTGTTTCTCCCATTATTTACCGATTTACCGATTAATTACCGATTTGACAACATGCGGGGAAAGGCACGAAACAATTTAAACCTCTGGAGGATTACAGATTTTTTCACCGCTGGTTCAGCTGGGTTAAAACGCCGTAATAATTGGGAGAAATATATATTATGATTGGCGCGATCCAAGTACATCATAACATGTACATATAATAAATAAATAATACACAATTATGTGAATGAAGTGACATATGATGTTTACAAAATGTAATGTATGCATTTTGCTTTCAAAGAAAAAATACGGGTCGAGCTCTCTTGATACTGATCATGTCGCCACACTCAGACACATTATCCCACTTCCGAGCCAAAACGCTCTAAGATGGACAGAGATTTACTGTTTCATGGGTTCAATACCTAATTCGTTTATAACCTCGTCAGTGATTGGTCGTTTAAAATATGACGTCAGACTAGTTCTATAGGGTAAATCGTCGCATTAATAGTTACTATCGACGTTTTTATGTGGTAGTGCTAGATTTCATTTATGGTCACAAAAAAAAAACACATAGCGCAAATTTACACTGTTCAACTCTTCTGCACCGAGTACAATCAAACGTTTACGAAGACAACACATGTCACAGGAAAATGTGAATACTCATTGGCTGAGCAAATTAATGAATTTGTTATATTTAATATTGATAATCATGTGCTCATTGATCATAAAATCATGCTTTTTTTTTCTCCCATTATATATAACTTCATAAAGTCATGCTAACAGTCTCTGTGTTTTCTGACAAGTCATTTGAAATTTCCACAAGGCAATCTTGCCGAACTTGTTTTGGAAATGGCTGTCATGGACAAAATATCCCTTTTCGGCAAATTATATAAAAATGCAAAAATCCGAATAAAAGCTGAAAATTCACCTGAATAGGTATGTTTTGTGTACATAACTAGACCGCTAATTAAAGCTTAATTTGTGTCTTAAGTGTAAAGATATTTACATCCATGTCATTTCTTACTACATGTTTGTGAAGACTAGCAAACCCTGCCAACTTTGGACATGAATGCATGTAGCACAACAATAAAAATGCTGTTCCTTTACTTTAAGAAGAGTTTGAAGATATCAAAGGGGTAATCCGAATCCGTATATCGAAGAAGAACAGACAACACAATGGCCAAAAGAAAAAGTACAAATGACAAACAACGATCTACAAAACATACATAATACATACTAAAAATCGAGTAACACGAATCCCACTAAAAACTGGGAGTGAATTCGGGTGCTCCGGAAGGGTAGGTAGTTTCTGCTTCACTAGTGGCACCCGTCGTGTTAATCTAGTTACAAACCCAGTAATTAGTCGTGAATGAGGAAAGGACCAGGAAGTGTTAATTTACGACAAGTGGAACTCCTGGTCATTTGTGTGTCAGAGTGTGAAGTTGATTAGTTTAATATGTTCATTTACATCGATATCCTTTCAACAAACGTTGTGAGTTCGAATCCCACTCAGGCGAGGTGTACTTGATACAACATTATGTGATAAAGTTTGTCAGTGACTTACTGCAGGTCTGTGGTTTTCTCCGGGTACTCTGGTTTTCTCCACCAAAAAAACTGACCACGAGTCATAACTGAAATATTATTGAAAGTGGCGTTAAATACCATAAACTAACCAACCAACTAGCGAGCCCTGACAACTTTTGGTATGAATACATGTAGAATAACAATAATTCGATGTTCCTTAATTTGTGTCAAAAAAGTGTAAAATTGATTAGTCAAACATGTTCATTTACATCAGTGACGTGACCCGACACCGCATGTTGTCATGTGTTAGTGCATCATCGGATAATTTAAAAGCAACAAAAAATATGAAAAAATATTTAATTTTAATAGAAGATGGCGACAAACAAATAGAAACATTTGGTTCGTGGTGATATTTTTATAAATTAAGATTGATTTGTTAAAATTATATTTATCTAATGCAATCAAATTTTATAAACTGATGTCGGTAATCTCCATACATCTATATATAATATATCGATATATTGATTGTTGCAATTCTTTGATTTCTGGGAGTAAATAAAACATTTTTTTTTAAATTCCAATGTGTTTGTTTTCTGTTTTCATATACATGTAACTATAAAATATTTATAATTTTATAGCGAGTAGAAAAGTTGTTGTTAAAGCAGTAAAAATTTTAACCGATTATGGGAAAAAATATATATTATTTTCATTGATGGTTGCATAAAATGGGAAATAATTACAGATTAATACATGGGCATTTCCATATTGGTCTGGTTATCATCCCGAGACCCCCATATTGGCCCGAGACTCAATATGGGTCGAGTGATGATAGCCAGGCCAATATGGAAATGCCCATGTAGTACATACTTCCGACATCTAGAAAAGAGAAACCCATATTGGCCCGAGACAAAGTCGAGCCCCATATGCCTCGATATGGAAATGATCTTGTAGTAATCCAATAACCGGTTATTTTCCCGGGGTGTGAAAATATGGACAGTTTACTTCCGGTCATATTGGTCATACAAAAATGTCTTTATTTGAACTAAGTATGTAATAAAGGGAAAAAATTAACCAAAGTCGCCTGTCTGATACAAGATGTTGTATCACCACACTGTGGTGATAAAGAATTGCGCGACGTTGCACGAGACGTTCTCTGTCGAACTACTTTGACATGACGTCATGCCATTGGAATGTGAGACAAAACACAGTAACCGTTGGTGAATGAACGGAAAAATAACGTGACGTCATACACAAAATGTAGTCTCCCTCAGAGTATTGTACACATTTTAATTCAACCCTTGCTATTTGTTTAAAATTCGTTTTTATTGAAATGTTAGATAAACTTATTACATACATAGTGTGTTGGTACAATACTTTATATCAGGTCTTGTCTGTTGTGTGAACAAACCGCATCACAACTCGTCGCGATGTGATACTGGTTCACACAACAGGCTCGACCTGATACAGTCTTGTACCACCACACTGCCATGGGTATGTATTGTGCCAAAAGAACGTCAACATTTTAAAATTACCCTACACTTTCTTAGAAAAAGATGACGTTAATGTTTTTGTCGTAATTATATACGAGAGCGAGAACAAAACACAATAGACTGCAAAGCGTAATATAGTCTTTTATTCAAGAAGTGACATAAAAATCCAATAAGAAACAAAACAGGATTTATTTTAAATTCTCTTTATTTGCTTTTAACACACTCCTATTAGTCAAGCCAGCAGGTATGTTTCTATTTTAATATACAATATTTTGAAGAAAGAAAATATAAGAATACTCTTTTTTTTTTAGATTTAAGCATATTTTAATATTGTCAAATATATATACAACTGGATTGAGCAGACGTTTTACAACTTATATAAAGTTTTCTCCAGCATCATATCAGTCGAAAAGCAAACCCATGATTTGACCGTTACAGCTATAACCCGAATAATCCAGTCGTTATATTACTCTTCCGCTAGTCGCTGCATTAACGCCTGGATGCATTCATTGAAAAAAATCCGTCAAACCGGAAATAGTAAATCGCTATGACTTATGGGTATTACGACATAAAATAGGAGGAGCTAAAGTGTTTGTAAATAATGTCCAATGGAGCAACCAGATGATGTAATGTTGTATGCAATACCCATATCCGGATAAATACAATCAAACATGAAATAAAACATAAATGAATAATTACTATTTTTTAAATATAAATATTAAAACATAATGATTTTTATCTCAAAGTTGGAAAGTAAATAGAAGCTTGAATTGAATTCACTCTTATAATGATTTTTTAATTTCATTTAAAATAAAGATTTAAAAAAAATGTATTTTATGATACTGATGGCTGATTAAAATTATTTGTCATGCATTAGGTGTCAGTTGTAATATACAGGATGTAACCAATATACAGGAAGAGCTCCTACTGTGAAGCCATCTATTTTGAGATGCCATTCAATGAAAATAACAACCTGACCATATTGTTACATAATAAGAATAAGAATTAGTTAAGAAATTAAAATTGACAGAAGGCAAGATTTATATAATTAATACATCAAGTCACATTTCATTTATTTAGGCTAACTTGGGTCAGTTATCAATTAAAGACAAAAATGGGTTTAAAAAAATCAGTCTAATAAGTATTTACCTAAATAACGATATTGTGATGGGTATTTCTTTATAAATTGTATTAAAAATCATTTTAATTTATGAAATAATCAACTTTCTGTTTACATATTTATTTTCAATAAAATTTCTTTATTATTTCATCCCATTTTCCTTAATTTAACTTGTGCATATCCATATTTATACAATACATTACAAAAATACATGTTAGATGTGAATTGCGACATTTTAGCAAATTTAGATTAAAACATAAAAACTTCAAAAAATGATTACACAGTGTTTTATTTTTTTAAATCTTTAAAGATTTGTGAATCTATGACAATTTAAATCATAATTATGAGAATAAAGGTGTATTTGTTTTCTAAATATGCAAAGGCACGTGCACAATCATTCTCCGTGTTTGTTTTGTCAATATTTAGAAACGGAAGTAAAGGGATTCACTAATGCGCATACGCGCTAATATCTGACATTTGATTGGTCGGCTGTACCAGCCAGCAGCCTGACGGATTTTTACCACTAAGAGCGTTCAAGCCCTCGTCCAGCGAAAGTGCCGATAGAGGGCGCAGTATTATTCAAGTTATTACAGCTAGTGATTCTAAAACCACGCAGTCAGGGGGCGATAACCGCAAAACATTCCCGTTAGGTGCCGCTTTACAAGTTCCGCAAATTTTTTCATTCGGGCCGTTGTAGGATAAACGTGAAATAAAGTATTAAATAGACAAAATTGTGATAGAAACGTGATTTCTATAAAATATATATATATTTTTTGCAATGACTGGCTATATCAGACAAGCGACCGAGGTTTATATTGGTCAAAAACGTGTTTCGAATCGTGCATTCTAGAATGTGTAAAAACACGAGATTCGGTTTGTTTACATTTTTCGGCCATTGAAAAAGCTGATACAATTCTATATTAGGACATGAAATTGATGATACAGGAGTGATATAGCATCATCAACCAATAGTAAATGCTCTCTCAACTGGAAATTCCGTCACCCTGAATGGAAATCATTCCTGAAAGAAAATTCGACGAGGCATATTTTTTAAATTTTCGCCTTGTTTTAGTGTAAAATTTGCCCATTTTGGTGAACATTTCTCCCCCAAAACACCCATGCAGTCTGTATATGTCTGCTTTTTATTAGATTGATCAATATCTTTATATTTTAACCGAAAGTTTACAAGAAAACTGCATTGTTTACATCAGATTATGCCCCTTTCCCCCCGTCTCGTCAATACACTTTGTTTAGACTTCTTTCCCGTTTGCTGTCAGTTAATCTTGTACATATCTAATGTGACGATTATTTCAAAGGCAATTAGTTTATCAAATATATTTAGGAATGCTGACTTAAGTTTTACCTGATTTTCTTCTGCAAATGAATTATGAATTTATGTGTAACAGGTATACAGTGATTGAATGAATGTGACTCTGAAAACAAAAACCAGCCAGTGTGTGTGTTATAAACAGAAAGTAGGCTAAATTTGTTATCTGTATGTAACTGCATATATGATATTTAATTGATTAAACAACTGTATTTTGCAAGACTGTGATTTTACCATAGTTGACTAGTAGTAGTAATGCCCCCAAAAAACTTAACTGTTCTGAAGCCCAAAGTGGCAGGCACCCTCGGCCCTGTGTTCATTGTCTGCAGGCAAAGCCATTTTATGCCTTGCATGTTATAAAAATTTTAACAAATTTGTGAGGTCTGATGATTCTCTAAATGAACTTTCAAAAACTGATGACTACCAGTTAACTAAATGTTTTCACAGTTTGATCAGGTGGAATATTGCAATGTAGACTCTGACAATCTTGACCGTTACTGTTTTATCCTGTTTTAGAATTTGTAGTCAGTGACTTTTTATCCAACAAAGCTTTATTGTTGCCAGATTTGTACAAAAAATTTGAAGATTTAGTTGACAAAACAGCTTTAATTAAATCACTGAAAGAACCAGAAGACAAAATTAGTGAACCCTCTCCCATTAGAGGCAATAAATTCTCCCATTTAAGTTTGGAAGATTTCAAGGAAACGGGTGATGAAACCTTTGCATGGGAAAGTTTCGAGAAGAAATTGTCAGCTTACAGTTTTCTGAAATATTTGGTACAGGAAAATGATATACATGTAGATCTCCCAGGTCTTAACACTTTTCTTTCATTTTCTGAAACTGACACTGAAAAATCTGAGTTTTGTTCAATTGAAGTTTTAGATGAGACAGCAGATTCAAAAGCCACAGTTTTGAAAACTTTGAATATTCTTCACAAAAAGTTTCAGATTGGGATAAAGCTTCAGTATCAAGTTGTTGTTGGGGACAGGAAATCTTATGACCATTTAATAAAATTAAAATCAGAATATGGAGGTTCATTAAGCTGGGTTTTGCCATATCATGGAGACTGGCACATACTTTTTTTTAATCTCATTTTCTATTAAATTAATAATTCATTGTACTTAGGATTTGTTCAACTTTCATAAAAATTTATGGACTTTTTACTCTGTTAATAGTTTATGGAAAAGAAATACACTTGAAAACTAATATGTACAGTCATCTGTCAAAAGTATTGGGAAATGTAAAAAATATCCCTATATAATCAACCAAAACCATATTTTTTTCAAAAAATTATTGTGAAATCATTTCTGGATAGATTGTAACAAATTTTACACCAAAACATTCAAATTGTCTATATTTTGTTTGTTTATTTGCTCAAATCTTTATACGAGTGGTTTTTATTTGTACATAATTTTTCCATGATTGTTAATTTTTAGGATTTATTTTTAGTTGAAATGTATAGGAAAATCAAAATCAATTTTTATTTGTTGTGTTTAAATTATGTACAAATAAAAATAACTCATAACAACATAATGAGTAAATAAACAATCAAAACATTGACAATTCTGAATGTTTTGGTGTAAAATTTGCTAAAATCTATCCAGAAATTACTTCACAATATTTTTTTGAAAAAATATGGTTTTGGTTGATTATATAGGGATTTTTTTTACATTTCCCAATACTTTTGACAGATGACTATATACATTTTCTTTAAATATTTATACATTTTTTGTTTATCTTTATATTGAATTTTATTTTCATGCCTAGAAAAAAATTACACGAGTTCTGTTCATGATTCATCAAAAGGATATAGAAATGTTTTTTCTTGAATTGCTAGAATAAAACCGGTGGACCTGTACATTTTAGTCGCCTATCCTTTCTTTTGGGGATAGGAGACCATATATAAATGTTTGTATATTCCAAAATTTGTTGTTAATTATATGCATATGCTATTAAAATAGCAGCCTGCATCGGCATTAACATTTGTGCGCAGCGTGTTTTTAAGTCATTAGGTTAGTTCTAAATTTATTTTTAGAAATACGGAAATTCGTACGGAGTTATCTTTCTTGACTGACAATTTTTCTGAATCTGAATAATTTTCGGCACTAAAAGCTGACAGAACCTCTTATTAATGAATAAAAAGGTGTACCAGAGAAACATTTCGTTAAATAAATATATAACCTAGCGCAGTGTGAAGTTTGGGAATGTCATTCTATTGCAAACTTAATATATTTGCATTTTATTTCAATGCGATGGTACGGAATTATCTTTCTTGGCTGACAATTTTTCGGCACTAAAAGCTGACACAATTTTTTATTAATGAATAAAAACGTGTACCAGAGAAACATTTCGTTAAATAAATATATAACCTAGCGCAGTGGGAAGTTTGGGAATGACACTATACTGTAAACTTAATATATTTGCATTTTATTCCAATGCGATGGCGACATTCCATCGAGATTATTATTACAATTTTGATGATTTAGAGGGTGCACCCTCTAAATCATCAAAATTGTAATAATAATCTCCCGTTTTAGCTCAAATCTAATAAACAAATCGTGGAAGTAATTATTGCTGAAAAGAAAACAATATAAGACGTTTCGATATTTTCTACGGTATAAATAAACGAGGTCTTTGTTCTACAATTTTCCATGATTTTCATGACCGACGAAAATGTCAACATTTTCAAATGAGAATCACGTGACCCGTGGTTTTACTAGCGACGCCATTAATGAGTTTGCTTTCCGACTGATATTAGATACGTAACTGTAGCTCTTATGGTCCCTGTGATGTTTTCTTTGTACAAATTGGACCTCGTCATCATTTCATTGAAAATTAACTTGTTCTCGCCATGATATAGCTGACAAATTGCTGAGTTGGTGATAAACAACAATCACGCACTCACTCACTCACCCAACTTTGAACTCCTATTACAGAAATTCTTTATACTCCGTTCAGTATGTGTTTATTGATTCTTGGAGACAATATATGTATCAATTATTTTCATTTAAAATATTTAACAAATACATTTAGAGAAAAGATAGAAATCTTGACTGGACCGGAAGGGTCACTCGTTTGTGAATTTCATAAATCGGACATTTCCTCCATCTATTTTTATTTAAGAAATAATTCATGGAAGCCATATGTATATATTGTTTTTACCACGGGTAGGCCTTTATGTCACGAAGTTTTACCCCTGAGCGTTAGCGAGGGGTAAAAAGCTGACATAAAGGCCTACCCGTGGTAAGATCAATATATACCGTACATATGGCTTCCATGAATTATTTCGATTCTAATATGTAAAAATTGGTAAAATATCGTTATAAATTGTCGATGACGTCATAAATTACAATGGGTGTAGGTATATACTATTTTTACCACGGGGTTGGACTCGAAGTGTTTGAAGAAGGTCATATTAGAATTCTCAACAGACCATTTACATAGGAATGGAGAAGTACATATTAGGTAGTATTTACAATATTTACAAATACATGTACACTCAAATGAACTAAAATTACGGTTGATTGATTGATTGATTGTTGTTTAACGTCCAGCGAGCAATTTTTCAGCTATATTCAGGACGAGAACATTTAAAAATTAAAACGCCACGGGACTCGAAACAAGGAAAGATGATGGGTAGGGACGGATAATTTTGCCAGTGCAACAGGTCTCTTATGGACCACTCATCATGAGCATATTGCTCATAATGAGCTGTTACACTGGGTTCTTTAACGTGCGGAGAGGGTGGCAATCTCTCAACACGGGAACTCGGTTTTATTTACGTCTCATCCGCAGGACGGGTTGGTTGTGAATTTTTACATCCCGCACAACCGACGGACGCCCCTTCAAGCCGAAGAAGCTCTCGGTCCCATTTCTATACCCCGGGGTTCTCGCGGGGTTGACCCCCTTTAGAGGACTAGTGCCTCTAGGGCGGAGAAACCTGGTGCCTATTCTACCTCCGGCACACCCTCCATGAGGGGGGTTCTAAAATTATGGCATTATTCAAACATTAAAATATCTTTGAAGAATTATAAAAATTCAAACCCACTTTCAGACGAAAAAATAAACTCAGAAAGCAAATATACTTGCTAAGTTGGTATACTTAAATGCAAGAAAATGATCTTTAGTTTAGATAGATATTGGTATTGATTTAAAGGGAATATAATCCCTTTATAGTGATAAATGAGTTTATAGAAAAACGCTATATTAAAAAAGCAAAAACTGATAAAAATTGGAAACCTTAGCGATAACAACAGGATATATTAAAATAAATTTGTTAACATAGATCTTGATAAAATCTTTTGAGATCCGAAAAATATTAGGTAAGCTCATAAATGTGATCACTGGATTCCAATTTAAGTAGGGCTTTATAGAAAGATACAAGGATCGAGAAGAACGGGTATTCGATGCAGAAATGATATTGATGTTGGGTATCACTTCTTTCTTCGTTGTCAAATAAATTTATTTGAAGGAATGTACTTCTTGGAAAGCATGTTTAGAAAATATAGTTTAATAAGACCAGAAAACAAAACAAAACCATTTTAATTATTGTTTAGATAATAATAAGGGGAATTATTAAGATTGATTGATTGGTGTTTAGCGCCAACTTTAGCAATATTTCAGCTATATCGGGGCGTGAACAAATTTATATACATCTAGAATGATCTTTAATAATTGAATATCAAAAGTCAAACAGGAAATTTATTCTCAGTAAATTAACCAACTGCTTAAAATGACAACGACGCGCAGAAACCGATGGAATTTAGGTTCCTTACATTAGACAGACACAAATTTGTGGAGGCGCTTAACCGGTTAATGAGAATCCATCAATTCCAAACATTATTATTGTGCGGACTGTATTTATAAAAACAACCATACGATAAAAAATAAATATAGAAATAATATTTCTTCTTTTTCAGGTTGCCAGACTTGGATAAAGTATGTTTTGGTTGTAGCTGTCCTTGTCACGTGTATTTACATCACTCTCAATCAAACTGGTAAGGAGAACATATAATTTTAGTTTTCTGTTTCCTCACAAGAAATTTGAATTGTCAATTGATGTCACGATATACACCTTTTCAAAACCGGGAACCAGTACAACAAAAATAAAACATCTGTTTGTTATCACTACGTGGTAATCTTTTAAAACGCAGAAATCTGAAATTTTGTATAAAAAAAAATAAATAAAAAATAAAATTCTCTGTAATTTAACAGTCCACATACCTTCACTATCGATGTCTTTATATATGTTTGGTTATTCATGGATAGTACAATTACAGCGACAGAGATGTTTTATTGATAAAATGCAGATTACTATGTTTTAACTTTCAAAGAAAACAAAAACTGAACAATTAGGGGGAAAATACAAGTGTCTTTGATTATATGTTATTAGACATTTTAAGCAAGAGTTGCTTCCCTTAGCATCGGTCAATTCCGTACTCGTAGATAAAGGTCTACGAGTCTTGCCGATTGTGATCAAACCAATCTCTCCAACAGAGTAAGCGGTCCGTACACTCCCTCGTATACCACTATCAACATCTCAACTTTTACAAGATCTCTGTAACACTAAGACTAAAGTCACTAAAATTAATTACTCAATAATTTAGTCCCCTAAGCCCAAAATTCAACAATTCACCTGTTTATCTTTCACTTATTATCATGGATTTCAATATTTTGGTTATAGGTAATTAGAATTCAAATTTATAACCTAAACTCCATTCATGACGAGATGTACTCGATACAACATTATGTGATAGAGTTTGTCAGTGACTTGCGATAGGTCAGTGATTTTCTCCAGATATTCCGGTTTCCTCTACCAATAAAACTGACCGCCACGATATAACTGAAATATTGTTGAAAGTGGCGTTAAACACTATAATCAAACCCATCCCCTTTAGAAACAACAAACATGATAGCGCACAAACTGTACATGAATGGTCATTGAATGGTACCTTAAAAATTAACATTTCTCATGTGAATTGGAAATACAAGATGGCCACCACTGCAGGACTTAGTTTTAACAAAGGACTCTATTGGAAGTTTAATAATAGCATTTTCTTAGAAAAAACGAGCTACAGTATTTCCGTTTGTCGTGGCGGTCAGTTTTATTGGTGGAGGAAACCGGAGGACCCGGAGAAAACCACCGACAGTGACAAACTTTATCACATAATGTTGTACACCACGCCCTGATCGAGTTTGAACTCACAACATTAGTGGTGATAGGTACTAATTGCATAGGTAGTTGTAAATCCAACTACGATACGATCACGGCCAGGACGGCCCCGTCGATATTCCGAAAAGGACGTATAATGATTAGTGAGAAAACAAATCAAACTACAAAAACTAAACAAACAAACAAACAAAATAAAAAAATAAAACAAAACAAAACAAAATAAAATAAAAAGCAAAATGCATTCATATATATGTGTTATACAAGATAACTTTCGGAACATTTAGACATAAAATCTGAATACTTACGTTCGGAAGAAGATCTAATAATATATGATAGAAATAGTTAAAACATGAGTGTTTATTCATTCCGATTCCCCTCGGGAGGGTACCAATTAAATTTGTGAAAAAATCTGACCAACCAGAAAATGTCAATAATATCAATAAAGCTATGGAGACCTATCTCTCTGCTATCTATGTAAAAATAACAACGATATTTCATCTATTGTTAATGAGCGCTATTAGTGACTGGTCATCTATTCACGCTTCGGCATTGAGTCCACGAAGTATTCAATATTATGGAATAATATAAAAGTATAATGTGTCTTCAACGTTACTACAGTTGTAAATATAGATAATTGAAAGAGGGTCGAGTGAACCTCAATTTACACTGTCTAAATATCTTTTGCCAATCTTATTTAGGGGGCGTCGTGGTCGTGATCGTATGGTAGTTGGATTTACAACTGCCTGTGCAATCAGTGCCTATCACCACTAATGTTGTGAGTTCAAACACCGCTCAGGCGAGGTGTACTTGATACAACATTATGTGATCAAGTTTGTCAGTGATTTGCGACAGGTTGGTGGTTTTCTCCGAGTACTTTGGTTTTCTCCACCAATAAAACTGACCGTCACGATAAAACTGAAATATTGTTGAAAGTGGCGTTAAACACCATAAACCAACCAAACCAAACATGGATCTTATTTCAAAATTTAGTTAATTGTATGTTGTCAACTTTAATGATAGCTTTTTTTTCTTTTTGTTGATAACTGTGTTACCCTCTTGAACCTTCAGTTCGTCCAATCCGTCCATCTGTCAGTCCGTACTAACGTATGAATCGAACGAACTAAAAAGCAAATGAACGGAAAAAATGAACTAACGAAATTAAATACATTACTGGACCAAAAAATTACAGGATACTCTAATAAACTACGGGCGTGACAGTGGTGATGGTCGGACCTTATCAGTTATCCCATTTTACTTCTGGCGACCAAAACATCTGCATCCATAGACTTATTAAAGCAATATCTTTCACAGATTTATCGGTCCTTACACTCCCACAGACCTCTGTCAAGCTTTAAATTTACAAGATTCTTGTAAAACTAAATTAACGAATTATTCAATAATCTAGTATGATAAGCTCAAATTTCAACATTTATCTATTCATCTAATACTTATTATCACGGATTTTAATAATTTTCAGATTGTTTTCACGGATTATTTCGTTTCTGTACACAGTTAAAATTTGTGATATTCTAAGCACATAGTCGGAATAGGGCAGCATCTACACAATGTTAAATTCTTCCCTTTCCGATCAATTCTGTTTTTATTGAGATATGCTTGCGCGGAGATTTGAATTAATTTGAGACGTTGCCAAAGGTCAAAGAGGGAGTGACAGGATCGATAACTCTGGTTGGTCTTATGGTGCTTAACGCCACTTTCAACAATAGTTCAGTTACATCGTGGTGGTCAGTTTTATTGGTGGAGGAAACCGGAGTACACTGAGAAAACCACCGACCTGTCACAAACTGACAAACGTTATCACATAATGTTGTATCTGCCTAAACGGGGTTCGAACTCACAACCTTAGTGGTGATATGATTGCATACCTACCTACCTATCCTCTTCGCTCCCGTCGTAGCATAAGGTCGCCACAAGATTACGCCATCCAGTTCTGTCTTTAGCCTTTGTTTCAGCTCCTCCCCATGTCATGCCAAGCTCTTTCAGTTCGGATTCAATAGTTCTGCGCCAGGTGGTCTTTGGTGTGCCTCTTGATCTCTTTCCCTGGGGTGTCCATCTAAGGGCTAACCTGGTTATATTGGATACTGGCATCCTGAGAACATGTCCTAGCCATCTGAAACGCCTCTGATTGCATAGGTAGTTATAAATCCAACTAACATACAATCACGACGCCCCCGATAATTCTGTATGGAAGATTGTTATCAAAATGACACCTTTTTATCTACGGGTCTTATTGTTTTAAACGGTTTCTCGTGACAAATAAGCTACTAGTATACACTTATAGACTGACATGAGAGTAATGCAAGTAAATTGTTCCCCGTGGCGACGTCAATGGAAATGTTTGTTCTCGAGGGGGATAATAAACTTGTTATTATCCGAATACCCAGTCAGAAGTGTTTATTATACCCTAACTGCATAAGAAAATATAATACCATAGACAGACACAGAACCTGCTTGTTATATTATTGTCGTCTGTGGCTTTCGTGATTTTAGTTTTATAGGAAAATATATCCGAGAATTTTAAATGTCCAATACGGTGTTTTCTCTAATGAATAAGACGATTAAAAATTCAGCGAAAATATATTGCGTCTCCGGTGAATAGTCTTTTGGACTATTCACCGGTGAATAGTTTATTACAGAATTTACCAGTTAATAGACTATTTATAAACATGTCTTTTAATAGGAACACTTATACTGATGTATGATAATATTTAATATGTCTTTACAAGTACTCTATATAAATAATAGAAACGTCCCGAATTAAAACTAATTTTTCTAATCCACTTCTGTAAACAGTAAAAACATAAATGCTATTTTCTCTCTTATTGTAGGATATTTTCTACATAGATACAACCCATCTTCAGTAAGTATTACCGAACCACAACCAAAATTAGCGTTAAAATCGACAAAACAGGCTCCACAAGTAAAATTGAAATCCAAACAACTTGTTCCACAAGTAAAACGGAAGTCCCAACAAAAACAGACGAAACCACCTATTGTCGTACCTGTAGTCCCTGTATTGGACAGTGACAGGAAGGAAGCGTTTCCCAACTATGAAGGCGTGCCAGAGGACGTGTACAAAACCGACTGGTGGATGTCAGCTGCATATCTAGAATGGTAAGTCATACCAGTATACTTTTAATATTTCCATATTATATTGTACATTTTAATGTCTTGTACAAAATTAGGCTTGACTATTTCTATCGTAAATGGCACTTTCTCCTTGCATAATGCCCATTGGAGACGGAGATACGGGATTAACTGAACTTGGCGACGAGTATTGTTGCAAATATTTGAAAAAAGTGTTGACTGTATGGGATATAATTAAAACTGTTATATTGTTGTGATAAGGTATTTTTTTATTTTGGTTATGGCTATTATTTTTTTTAAACTTATGTTTATAAATGAAATATTTATTGTATGTTATTACTTATATAATGTTTTGTATACGTTATTGATTGTTTTACGAAATTAAGTAAATTAATGAAGATATAATTTATTTGTAATTAATGTGTAAAGGGAGATAATTCTGGATAAATTAAATCACAAGAAAATATGCAAAGATATATTTTATTTACAGATGAAATAATCCCGGCCTTTCGTTATCAATAATTTTAACCCTAATATCAATGTGCGGTACTAACATATCGCAAGGGATGACACCCGCGCGATACCACCTCACTTCAATTCTATAATTTTCATATTTATATTTAATTCCTATCCAAATATACTATATCAATGTATAAACATGTACAAGGGCGGACACCTTATTTACCCCGCTCGCTTCAAGTCGTGTTTGTTTTTTAAATTCCTTCTAATATATTCAAAACCCTATTTGGTTCAACTCCCAAGACCTTATTCTTTTCAAAAAATATCATGACCTCCCCTCGACTACCTCTTGGGAAGGCGCAGTGGTCGTTTTTGTCAGGAATTCGCCTGAGTAGAGAACTCCATGGACCCAAAGTGAAAGTAACAGCGCCACCTATTAAAAAAAACGGAAGTTCGCCCTTGTACATGTTTATACAATGATAGTATATTTACGTGGATAGTGACAAGGCCCTGTGGTTGAATAATGGTAATTCCAAATAAATATCACAAAAAAATCTCCTTAAAGTCCCCCTATGTGTGTCAGCGATATTAATCCATAAAATCAAAATAGGACAACTCCCATGGATAGAAAACGAAAGTAGGAACCTCGTTTTCGATTCGTCGTCCGGAGTCTCTCGGGATTTTACTATGCCATATACTAAAATCAGAGTATTCTTTGATTGGTTTTAAAAAACCGCGCGAGTGAAATATTTTCGGATCTTTACGTATTACCGTTACCTAATAAGAAAGGTTCGGAGAGACTTTTATGGATTAATATCGCTGACATACTTAGCATAGGGGGGGTCTTTAAGGAGATTTTTTGAAAACAGCATCACATTGATTCTAGTATAGACATAACGGGTTATTTTAGTTCGATGGCGATCGATTTAAGGTACTGCATTCATACCTTACCTACATAAAAACTGGAGTAGACAAAACTAGTATTTATAGGTGATGAATATAATTTATAAATGTATATTTTCAATTTCTCTACATGTGTATAAAGAGAGTTATGTAGCATATATGAATCGTACAATAAACAACAAGAAGTCTGTTCTTTTTAGATAGATTTATATACTGTAGCGCAATTTATTAAAATGAAGATCCATTTCCCAGAGAATTTTTTTAATTATTTGGCTTTCCAGTGTTTGAGAAAATTCTATAAATAACTGTCATTCCAGAAACGTAGCATGCGCACTGCGTTTTTATCATGTAATTAGCTGTAATGTAACTATTTTAAATTTACCCCTTGTACCCTCAAAGACAGAAAGTTTAGATTACAACTTCTCTGGCTCACATTCAACATAAAGCAGAAGCTGATGGACATACGGTGAGGTAAGGTATTTAACCCGCCACATTGTTGTGCATGTCCGAAGGCAATACCTAGATTTCCAATGTCGTGGTCTTTTTTTATGTTCAATCCGTCGAGTTGAGAGGTGATTGTTCGATTTGTTTATATTTGTGGAATTGTTGACCATCACTGTTTAAAATTGCATTTCATTATAATACGTGTGGTATGGTTTCCATATCACAAAAAAACATTTTTATTCACTTATTGTAATTTTGCAGGGATTTAGAACAGAGACCAAGAGATTATTATTGTAAAAATATAAAGAACGTTGGTAATTGGTGGATTTGTATGGATGAAAAATATAAAATAAAGAAGCCATGTCTGGTATATTCATTCGGGTATGATAATACTACAAGTCTATAAATAATATGCTTCTGTGGAACATCACCTCAAGCTAATATTAAGGGACCGTCGTTGTCATGGGGTCATCGTGGTCGCGATCGTATTGTAGTTGGATGTACAACTACCTGTGAAATCAGTTCCGATCACCACTAAAGTTGTGAGTTCGAACCCCTTTCATGGCGAGGTCTACTCGATACAACATTATGTGATAAAGTTTGTCAGTGACTTGCAACAAGTCGGTGTTTTTCTCCAGCAATAAAACTGACCGCCACGATATAACTGAGATAGTGTTGAAAGTGCCGTTAAACACCATAAACCAAACCAATCTGTGAAACGCCACCCCAAACTAATTAATGCAAGATATTTGTGTCATCTTTTTTTAAATTGTTTGTCCGGGTCACATCTGGTAAGCTAAAAGTTTTTCATTCACATTCAAAAGCTTTATATTCCTTTATAAAAACCCGTGTGCTGTTCGATATCGAAAGATATGTATTGCAAGCTGTCGCAGATTGGTTATTTTAACTGTGACCTGTGATATGACCTGGATGTCGTAAAATAGATGGAGATTGTATTTATCTGTTCAAAAACAACTTTAAAAGATCTCAAAAACAAACCAATGATATTTTTTTCCACTTCAAAAGTTTCAAAATTGAAACAAAGCAAAAAACTTACCAGTAATTTTGATTGTCTAACCATATCAATATTACCAAGAACTGTATTTAGTTCAAGTCATGAATACACTGCTCACTTGGTGTTAAACAACAAACAATCAATCAATCATTTATCTTTAGGTGGAGGACTTTGGAGCAAATAACGTTTTTACACTCAAATTCAACATTTGTTATTGGCTAAAAATCACTACTATTAGTCAATAGACCAATTGCACATTTCCGACTTTGATTCGAAAATTAAACGTTTTACAAAAGTTATTTCCCTTTAAGGGGGACAAGAGGGTCCTATTTCATGGAAAGTTCAATGAGTATAACATATATTTTATCCCATGATCTCTTCAAAATGTTAATTTGTAACAACTTGTGAATTTTCTATTTGCTATAGAATTATCCTCTGATTTTTTACAAGGTTCAAATATCTACAAATTAGGATAAAATAATAGTCAAATTCGTCCTTCCTTCCATTGCTCTTGATGGACCGGGTACCATTCTACCCGTCGTAAGGGAAATAACTCGTATAAAACAGGCATAAAAATGACTAATTTTAGAATCAAATCGGGAATGTGCAAAAGGTGTCAAACCACTAATTCACCAATCAGAGCCTAGAACATTTTTAAGAAAAAAGTTCCTTTCACTTTGTAGTATTGTGAAAACTAATGAATGGTAGTAGTAGTATTATGTGAGTTGAATGAAATGGAATAATTAAAATTTGTAATTGAAGTTAAATATATAGGGATTATTTTGAGCCCAAATTTGATGGATTTAATTGTATTTTAATACCTATATGTAGGATTTGATGCATGACCTATAGATACTGAATTCCTGGGGATGACCGAGCTATTTTTAGAGTAGTTGTTTTCCCGTAGCCTGGCATTTCACTGCAACATTTTAAACATCCCATGATTTTTTGACAGAACTTGGAGGAATCATGTACGTTTCAGAAAATATATGGTCTTGGAAAGGTTTAACTTAAGATAAAATGGCCAGGTAGGCTTGAAAAAACACAAATTTAGTCGTAAATGATAAAGAAATTAATTAGTGGTTTCACAACAAAAGGCCAATAATGATCGGAATGTCTGCAACAGCAATGGTGTAAATGAGAATCTTGCTGTTACAGACATTTCTTTCATTATTTTGAGGGTAATATGAAATACAAATTGATATTTATTATAGATTTCATTTCGATGGTTGCTTACATGTTTCTTTTTTTCTAGAATAGCCAATGACTTTAGTTTTGACGACGATATGGCAGCACATGGATGTGAAGTACACTCCTTTGATCCAAGGTTAGAATTGTAGAGGTGTAGCTATTTAATTATTTTTAGATTAAAATTAGGCACACTTAAAAGTAGGGAGTCGGCGGCCGTACAATACACCAGTAAACACAAGACAGCCTTCTGTTGCGTAGTAAAGGGAGAATGTACTGCCACCGAGGGGTGCAGATAAGCTATCAGTAAACAAAAGGCGGTATTATGGTGCATAGGTCAGGGAGGGAAAAACGCTCACGGGTTTGTAAATATGTAAATATTAAATGAACTCTAGATCTTGACGAGTTCAGTCAAGAACTTTTTTTATCAAAGATGTCATGCCATGTTAAAAGCGCGCTTCAGACTCTGTATCAGAGCCAGGTTTAGATAAAGAGAGGCCCCAGGCTAATCCACTTGTGAGGCCCCTCCCAATACCCCACCTTCACGACTGGAGAAAGATGGAAGTGAGTTTTATCAATTTCAATAAAGGCAAAGATGATGAGGGGTGTTTAAAATTCTGCAATATTCTGAAATGGAATGGACTGTGTAAGGAAAATTACTGAAGGGTTGTTTAGAAAGTACAATACGTTATGACAGCATAAGTGTGAAAGTCCAATAACAGTGTTATAAATATTATACACCTGGGCCAGAGGCCCCCTAAAGTTTGAGGCCCTAGGCTTCAGCCTATTGAGTCTATATCCGGCACTGCTCCGTATGTATGGTGCTGGCATTATTTATTTATAATTTGAAATATTAAAATGTAGCCTGTATAATAAGGTGTCCCTAAATTGATTTACGGGCAGCCACGACCCCACGAAACTTAATTGTAAAGAGGTGACATTAATCTATGCAAAGCTTTAACATTGTAATAACAAAATATACATATTTATGGAATTGGGATTGACAGGTAATAAACGAAATAGACATATAGCGGTAGTCACGTGCCAACATGTTTATACTGATGCTATATTATACTGGAAATCATAATGCACATTACACTGTAAAAACAAGTGTTTAGAATCTAAACATAATCCTAAACACCATTTGTGTTCTCACTTGAGCACATGTTCTACCCTAAACATGTTCCAATAGTGTTTAGACTCTAAACACTTGTCTCAACCTTAGAATGTGTTTAACCTTAAACATGTTCCCAATCCTAAACACGTTTAGCATAAATATGTTTAGATCCTAAACACGTTTAGCATAAAATTTGGATTGATTTTTCTCATTAGGGGTCAAAAGAATACATTTGAAAAGAACAGAATAATGAAGTCCATATTGGACAATAGAACGTACAATCAATAATAAAGAGAGTATGGATTAAATATCCACAAGACAAAATTTCTACATAAACAAGAGAAACACAAAAAAGGAACAGATGACACTGCTGAGAACCGAAATCTTTCAGCCATTTCCAATTAAATGGCTGAACAAACAGTAACACTACTAGGAAAAACTCTCTGTCTGCTACATTATATGGAACTAAGAAGTCCTATCTGCATTCATAAACATTTAAATATAAAGTTGATTATGCTAGGAAAAAAATTAAGATTTTACAAGTTCAAATCTTTATTGTCAATGCATTGTCATTAATACAAAATAAGTTCTTTATTGAATCAAAGCACTGAATAATCACCATAACAAATTGATTTTTGCATTGCTAAAATTGGAGACAAGTGATCCTTTATTAATAATTGACATTTCCTTTACCGGTGAGCTAAAAGTAAATAAAGTACAGGGTGTGCAAAAATGTTTGGAAAACTGTAATAGTTGAATAGCACTACTACTCGGGATTCAAATATCGCAGAACTCAAATTTTTTACTGTTCACTGGTTCTAACTTTCACAGATATTGTTTGCTTTATAATAATGCTACTTGTTTGTGTGGGAAAATAGCAAACACGAAGATATGGAAAATTGGAACACAACAAGTACTAGTACTTTTACAATATACTGAAAGATATGTCTCAGATATCAGTATTTACAGATGATGCACCATTGTACTCTATATATCTTTTTTCAAACTTCATAAAGTTTGCACCTTTATGAAATGGTGCATTATCCTTAAATAGTGTTATCTGTAAAAACCCCAACAGCTGATAACACTTGGGGTATGACAAGTCATAAACATAATATGACATTAATAACAACTCGAAGGCTCTCTTAATATCCTTCCCAAGTTCAATGTTTATTCCATCCCCAATCATATATAAGTTGTTGATGGCTGAATTTTCATTTCTCAGTATCAGCAACCTTGGTGGAGTCTTTGTTCTGCTGGTCAGAACTGCATCTTTTGCCTGAAAATACATGAAAGAGACAACTGGTAATTTCCAAGATAAACTATTTTTGTTTTGGGAAAACTAAATATCATATTGTAAATTATTCACATCTTTTAATGAAAAGGTACATGTACACTAAAATTTCAAACTTGATTGAAATCAATGTAATCCAAGTTTGGTTTTAGAATGATGCTGAAATTTTAAAATTCTGACCATTCACTGAAAATGCAATCTTAAATATTTTATGGTAGAAAAGTCATCAAATTTGTGAGAATTACATATGTGAATGTTCATCCAGACTGGAGGTTTTGGTCGGTAAAGCTGGTTTATCCCTCATAACTTATATTTCAAGTGCCTGTACCAAGTCAGGATATGAACAGTCATCTTAAACAGTTTTTATGGATCTTGGATATGTGCTATGGTTGGATATTTTTGTCATCAGATTTTTTTATTCAAATTTTCAGTAAATATAAATTCGCACCTGCATTTCAGATATCAATGGAATATCTTTTTTGAGGGTTTTAAATTTTACGGCCTCACTGACTTGCAAAAGAATCTTCAACACTTCCTCACTCTCAGTTGTTTCGGTCATTTCTTCATCTGTGTCCTAAAAATATAACAAACAATCATGAATGACAAAAAAAAACCATGCAAAGGTTTTTACATGTAAAGCATCTTTGCCATATAATAATATTGTTTATACATCACCTTGTTCTAATTGCACAGGTTTTTGTAGCGCAAGTTTCATGAAGAACATACATGTACATCACATGGTTTCAAGGACATGTGTGTAAATAAAATTTCTTGTCGTCTCCTTTTCTGCAAAGTTGTTGGTTTGCGGTTATGCCATCCAGATATTTTTTAGTGAGTAGGTAGGTAGGACTTTTTTTCTTCTTCGTAAACAGGAACTGGGAACCAGTCTAAACAATGGTGTATGGAGAAAAAACTGACTACCAATTTTGACCTAGGGGTTAATTTTTTTTTAGTCGGTCGTGTAACTGCAAACCAACAATTTTTTACGGATGGCCATAGTTCATGTCAACTTAATTTTTAGATACTCATCTACTTCCACTGAAACTATAAGGAAGGGTGTGAGGTGTTCAAAAATATGGAAACAAATTGCTGAAAGTACTGTAAAAAAAATTTAATTTGTAGATGGACGGGATGAGATTCTATCAATTAAGTTGAACTACCCTTATTTATTTACTACAGTTACGTACCTCCCCTATTCTAAAAATTCCATCAAGTTTTCCCAACATCTCTGTCCAGTTTTCAGCTATGATGTCTGGGCTCATTTCTTGTTTCACCATGAAAAATTCTTTCTGGAGCTGAAAAAGAAATATACACCACATAGTAGAGCAAATAATAAAAAAAGATCGTTGCTCTACCTTTTTTCAATATCACAATGAATAAAAATTATCCAAAGCATATGGACAATATTATTCTTTCGACAAATATGCCAAAATTATTTTAAAGCTTTCTTACCCTAACCCTCTGACGCTCGACCTCAGCACTTATAAAACGTGATCATGGATGAATAATCAAATCTAAGATTAATATAAGATATTACTGAAATAAATGAATAGTAAAAATACATTTAAAACCAGCAGAAGTTTGTACCCTTGTATATAAAAAAAATATATGTACTCTCCACAATGAAACTTTTTATTGCTACTTAAAAATGCATGTCCTCCATTGTTAAAAACAAATATAAGGTAAAAAGAACTTACAAAATTTGTAACCTTCAACAAAGGATATTTTTGAACAACTGCTTTGATATTCCCATCTTCAGTTTCTTGAATAAATTTCCTTCTTGGTTTGAAGGTCGCTCTTAATGCCTTCAAGAGAAGGGCCTTATCTTGGTCTTTCTCCGGCTTTTCTAATTCTTTCTTTATAATTCCCATCGATTCCTCTTCTGCCATACTGGTATTTCCAGTTTCTTTCTCATCTGCAAGTAAATTGTATATGTTACCGTTTTCAGACAGATATTTGTAATAATGAACCACGACAGTTCACATTGATCTTAGGCAATGAAAAAAAAGACATTTTACTTCACATCAGGAGAATGAAGAGCTCCAGACACGAAGCATGATACAGCCGCACACACCTTTTGGCCCTTTTTGAAAAACAGTAGAGACCAGACTCCCACTACCAATGTTAACCTGTAAAGGACATCACTGTAAACCAACTTATTTTCTGCTGGGACTTTTATTAGATTTAATGCCTACCATATGCATATTTGTAGCTATTTAATTTGGCAGATCAGGTTTGGTAAACGACTCGTCTGATACGAATTTTACTCGCCCAATAAATTCCTGTATTAGGACGATAAAACACCTGGGTAATAATAATATCAGACAAAATTCAAACGATAGAATTTGATTAATCTATACCTGTTGTGTCGAAGAATTTTCTAGGTGCTTTCTTTCTTTTTTTGGAAGTGGACTCGGCTGAATCAGTCCCTTCGCCTTCTGATCGCTGCTTCTTCTTGTTCCATTTCCACCTGATGTGTCGCACTTTTTGTGACAAGGTTGAAGTGAAATGAGTCTGTAATAGATATTAATTACATCTTTACAAGAGCAATCTTGAATTACATTTAATAAATTCGTGTACAAGAATTGTCTTTTTATGTTTCAGATATGCCGGAAAGATGTCAAATTTCATGATCATTAATATATGATTGTCTCGTATTATATTAACGTTTCAGATGGTAGAGCGGTAAAATTCTAAATAAACCATTAGATTTCAAAAAATATTTGGTTTTAATATTTGCAACTTAAATGACTTATAGATCAACACCCTTTGCATGCCATCTTTGTGCAAAAGCATATTGTGAGTTTTGTGATGACATTACACAAGCCTAAATGCACCATGACATTTTGTTTGATAAATGAATGGTGTTTGAGTCATTGAAGGAAAAATGATATGGAAAACATATTCGACAGACTTAAAAAGAGGTTTGACAAATATCTAGTGTTTGAGTCACCAAAGTTTGACTGTATGTTGTGATCTACTTTGTACTCATTGACAATAAATCTCACCATCATAATACAATACTCACCCAAGGTTGGGTTTTGTTTACTGCAAAAAACTGTATACATGGGTATTTCACAGCCATTATTCTACCAAGTTTGTGATATTGGTCCTTGGTATTAAATTCACCGAAGGACAGCACATGGTAGGCTGTCTCTTCAATAAACTTGTCCCATTCTGGCATTATATTTCCTTTGTCCAAAAGAGCCTGAATGGCTACAGAATATTTTGGTAACTCAATGTCTCTAGACGGCAAAGGTGCTGCTGGCACACGTACATATAATTCTTTGGTATTGGGTGCACTTGGTCCTTGACCTTCTGATTCCTGCAAGATACATGTATCAAGAAAACTTATGTTAATTTAAAAGCATTCACATAAAAAAATTTGACCTGAAATTTAAACTCAATAAGCAACAGTAATATTGCTGAAAAACTTATTGTGATGTTCATTTGGTACCATTTTTGGTGAAGAAATTTATAAAGAAAGTGCATAACAAAAGAAAGTTTGGAATATCTGAAACAGTTAAATTTTATTTGCAAAAACAGCAATTAATTATTAAAACTTCATCAGTCCCAAATTTGCCAGATTTTTTTTAAAGTATTTCCCTCTTGTTTCTTCAATCTTGGATATGTTTTGACGGTTATGTACATGTATTAGACCTTTAGACAATTTCAAATTTACAATGTACACTATGTAACTAGAAATTCTTTCAGGGCCAAGATGGCTCAGTGAGTTAGGTCGTTGGATCTAACAACTCTTGCAAGCCCATCACCAATATGGCATGGGTTCATGCCCGGCTTTGTAAATTACAAAAAAGGGTGCACTCGACTCACAGGTGATAAAAGTTTACCAGTTGCTTGCCCATAGTTCTCTCCGGCTTCCTCCACCACTAAAACTGGTTGACATGATATAGCTGAAATATTGTTGAAAGTGGCGTTAAAACACCAAAAATAAAAAAATAAATCAAATAGAAATTCTTTCAATTATATAGTGCAATTATAAATTGATGAAAGAAAATCTTAGTAAAAATGTTAAAGATTAAGCAATGCAAGTAACCATACCAATTCTTGTGACGAAGCAGACCTTCCAACTTCTCTGGAACCTGAAGTTATAGCTTCTGAAGTTTCAGTCCCTTGAACTGCATCACCCAAAGGTACAGTTTTAGCAAGATGTCTGGCTTTCAAACTGTCAATTAATAGGACTAACTTTTTAGCTGGTCCTATTTTCCCAGGCAAAAGTCTCTCAACATCTGCATCACTTAATGTTCTTAAAGAAAGTCCATCCACTTCATTCTCTACAATTATTATATGAAGTTTTGAAAATTTCCTTTTACGTTCAGTTTAGCTAGATCCATTTTTGTTAACACCATACAAAGTCTACATTGTAAAGCATCACATGCATTTTTTCATTGTAGAAGTGACAAATTTGTGGCCATTTGTAACTTAGTTTATGGACTGGAACAGTTCTGGTTCTGTTAGTGCTTTTGCATTCAAACGTGTTAGTGTGCTGACAGAAATCTGTTATTTCAAGATACAAACATTCAAGAAACTTTGTATGTTCGACAACATATATCTGCTGAATTTTTACAAGGACTGGCTCTTCAGTTCTTTCCAACAATAAAACAGATCCGGTCCTGTATGTTATCCCTCTCACTTTAATAAGTTCCGTTGCCATCATCGAGGATGGAATAACAATTCCATATGTTCGCATATCTCTCTTTGCATTTATGGAGATATCCTCAATTTCAATAGTCTTCCCAAGACTAACATGATCGCCCCCATACAAATACACCTCTGAACCATGCTGACCATTAGAACTCTGCTGAAGGCACATCCATCGTTGGTGGTATACAGCAACTGATTTGTCTATGGCTTTAAAATTTTTCCATTTCCTTGCTTTGATGAATCCATGTTTAGCCTCCAGTCTTGTACACCAATGATTTCTTCCAGGACCGAAGTTAAATATCTGATCAGCAAAATGACTTAAGTAATGTAGTTTTGGTGTAAAGGGACAGTCTGGGTACAAAGATTTAAAATGGAAATTATGTTCATAAATTAGCTGGTTCAGCTTTTCCACAGTTTCTTCCGATGCAATTGGAGATATAACAAGATGGGTTATTTGAATTAACCGTACAAAATTAACCCAGTGAACATCATTTTCTGGTACAAATTGTCCAATCATAAATGGTAGAAGTGACATTAATTGTTTAATTTCAACTGCTGTCATTGGTAATACATGTTTGGTATCTAAAGATTTCTTTTCAATTATTTGCGGTCTATCATTCAGCTCTTCAGGGGAGTAATTAAAATTTTGGATCGCCACATTCAAGTCTTGAATGGTAAAAAACTTCTTTTTGTCTATGAATTCACTTAAAATTAATTGCAACTCCATTTTCACAATACCCTCTAAAAGAATGTGCATCGGATCATGCAAGATACATTTTGTTACTTCAAATTCTGGGATTTCAAGCAGTACACTCCGCCCTGTGACTCCATACTTTCTTGACCAATACCTTCTTCCTCCTTTATTTAAACCGTCCAACTGATCACACCTGTCTTTATGTTCTTGTTCGTCCCGCAAGGCAAATTGAGAGCCATGAAGACTATCTGAAAGTTGCGTATGGGTAATTTCGCAAGTACGACAAGGCTTGTCTGCCATTCCCACTCCTTCTTTAAACCCTCCTAATAATTGTGCAGCTAATGTATCTCCCAACACACAATACAATGCACCGTGTACTATTTTAGCTTCTCTACCATATCTAATAGGATGTCCAACATGCAGTTTTTTCATACCTTCAACGAAGTCGGATAACAGAACCTTATATCCAAACTTTTTCAAGTTACTAGTTTTACCAATAGCAAGAAGTTGAGTGGCTTGCAATTTAAATCGAAACTCTGGTGAAATATTCAACAGAGTCCAGTAAAAAACAGACAATTTGTGTTTTTTGCGATGAGATCCAATTGGATTGACAATTTCGAAATCATCAAAATATAGGCTAAACAAAAGGGCATCCGGATGGTTCTGAAAAAAGTCCTTTTTCATGTACATCCCATCAAAAATATCTGTCATTTTATCTGTGTTCTGAACTTCTTCATTCAAACAACTTTGAACCTCATTCAATGAAAGCAAATGCTCAAGTTGTTGCAGAAATGGAACTTTATAAGCAAATATTTCTTTTTCAACTAACTGGTACTGTCCTTTTTTCTTTACCTGCTTATTAATGGTGCCAAGCTTAACAGGCAGAGGCTCAACATACCCCATGTTTTCTTCTATAAATTTATCTTGCAAATATTCTGTCTCTAGATCATCAAATAAGGAATCACTAAAAAATTTGTTGAAGTCAACAGCATTTTGCATTTCTAAAGGTAAAGCATTTATGATTTTGTCTTTGATCATGTCTAATCTATCTGAAAACAAACTTCTTGTTGACATGACAATATCTTGAATAGCTGCCCGACTTAAATTGTGACCTGCCCTCAGTTTCAACAAATACTGGGCATCCATACTTTTCCTGTCAAAGTCATTGGATATGTATTGCGGGGCTACTTCCTGGTCTTCCATGATGTCCATGGTGTCATCCTCAACAGTACCATTTGCATTATTTAACTCTTCAGCTAGATGCTTGCGACTGCAATGCATTCTAAAACTATCATAAGTTCTGAACGAAGCTCCACATCCTTCAGATGCACAATGTACAATGAAATTTGGCTCATGGCGATGCCTTTTGAATAAGTGTTTGATCAGGTCATTCCTAGTATTGCAGAAAACAGGACACATGCCACACTGATGCATTATGTTACTTGCATGGAAGGTATTACAAAAGGTAATGTGAAAGTCTATCTAGTTGTACTTCATCTAACATGCAAACATTCCACCTGAAATAAAAAATTATTAGTGAGCGGTGACACAATATTGTGCTGGATGCATTAATGTGCTGGACCCACAGTACCATGCAAAAATATAATTTTCCTTTTCTTTCAACATATTTGACTGCAACTCATCTATTTTACTAATTTTGTTCCAGTATTATTACTGCTGTTATAAGTGACAACTGTCACCTTTGAACCGTAATGAAAGCGGGAGGTTTGGTGCCGTAAAATCTGATTCAACCCACCATTTCTTTGGAAATGCCTGTACCAAGTCAGGGTCATTGCGGTTTTCCCAATTTTACGGTTAACTCAATAACTGATTTTGTCTGATTTTTTTTACTTATGAATTTTGACTTTCCCTTTGGAAGATTGTTCTGTGTTCGGTAATTTTGTTATTACCCTTATTTATCAATACCTTTGCATGGATATATCAGTGTGTCAAAATATGAAAGGGATCGGTTCACTAAAACAAAAGTTATCATGCGGAAACCAACCTGTCTACAGACGGAAAACGACAACGACCATGCCATAATATGACCGCAAATTTTTTTGCGGCTGTATAAAAATTGTTGGTTTGCAGTTACGCGACCTAGATATTTTTAGTGGATAGTTAGGTAGTTTTTTGTTTTTTTTTCTGACGTGAACTGGGAACCAGTCAAAACAGCAGTGTATGAAGAAAAAATTGACCACCAATTTTGGCAGAAAAACCCCCAAACATTTTCCGTGCTAGGGGTAAAAAAAAAATTAGTAGGGGGAATTTTGGTGATTCAGTCGAGCAACTACAAAGCAACAATTTAAGGATGGCCTTACTGATTCAAATTGTCAACTGTTATTTCGTTTTATAGACACGTTCGTAATTTTGCAATTCTGGTCAGCAGATACGTAAACCAAGTAAGGCCATTTCAAGTTAATGTGTAGATTTTCATGTATCAAATATGAACATACTTGTACATAAACACTACCTATTTTTTTTGGTTAACTCACCAATGCTTGAATACAACAAAGCATAAAATTATTTGAAAATTAGGAAAAGAAAATATAGAAAATTAAAGTATTTACATAAATCAGGAAAATTTGATGAATATCGACTTCAGAACTGTTTACCCTTCTGGAGCATCCAGGTTCACTCCCGATTTTAAGGGGGGTCCGTGTTGCTCATCTGCTTTTTTAGTTTTTCTGTTGCATGTTCATGTATTGTTTGTTTGTTCCCATCTTTCTCGTTCCTGATGTTGCCTACATGTTTATGTCCTCGGATTGTTCCACCTTGAATGCTGCCTCAGTTTTCTCTTGCCTTTCTTCAAAATATCCCAAACAGACTTTTGTCATGTAAATGAAAATTTAAAAGCAGGAAAGACTTTTGTCCACATTATATACAAGTATTATAAAGCAATACTTGTTAGATTTAAAATACACTAATTAATTCCCCCAAAACACTAGAATGACTTTAATTAGAGCAAAACTTGGCACGAATGGGAATATATGCGAAACGTCTCAGGTCAGAGCTGAGCGAATCGACCCCCCCCCCCCCCCCCCCCCCAGTAGCTCAATGTTGTGTAAACTACCAAGACCAAAAGTCTGTGTTACCGGTTAACCTGGACATGGGCACAGTATTGTAAAAAATGTTAAAAGATTCACAATGACCAAAATCTACACTTTCAAAAAAAAGGGAGGAGGGAGTCTTATTAATATTATTTACCAGGCTGCACAAGGTGTAAATCATCTCACAAAATTCTTTATATACAGTTTAATGTTTGTCTTTATCCTGGAAGCTGGTAGGCAAATCATCACATATGCTTTCAGTTTTTCCCAGTTTTTGACTTTTTGTTTTTTTGTTTTCCTGTGTTCACAGGTATAGTCCATTTGACCAGCCTAAAACAGGACTAAAAAATTAATTAAAAATCAACAGTTCAACTTATTGATTTTTTTTCTTCACACATTTACTCATATATCATCTACCTACTCTGACAAATAATTTCAGAATTTTGACACTATTTTCCAAAAAGTTGCCCATTAGGTCTCTATGTTAAATATTTGTACCAAATGTGGATATGTGCAGAGGGAGTTAGTATGCTTGTTGTTACCAACTTCCAGTGTAAACAATAACAACAACACATGTGATTTTATTTACATTTCACTGTCATGTGATTACCTAATTTGAATGTCACCAGAACCCAAGCATGCATGAGATGTTCATTTCACCCAAAGTTTAACTTTTTACATTTTATTGGAAATTATTTTAGAAATTTAAAAGTAAAAAGTATAAATGCAAACCTTTGAATTTTAAATCTTTTTCTTTAAATTCTAAATAAAATCACTTTTGTTTTGGTGTTTTCTAAAGCCCAGTATTTGAACTCAAAGAACATGGTTATAAAGTAAGCCTATGTGTATTGACCAGATATACCATGTAAATAGCCCATGCTTTGCATGCTTTGTGTATACTTTTAGAAAAAGTTTTATGTATGTTATTTAAGCATAATAAAAAAAAACAAGTAATTAATATATATATTTTTTAAATATAATAGAAAAAATATAAAATAAAGGTAGAAAAAAACAATATTTTTTTTGTCTTTTCATAAATTAATATTTACAAATTAAAAATGATCTGCCCTTATTTAGAACTCTACCAATACTTATATAGAAAGGATGGTCATGCCTCTCAAAACTTCAGATGAAAAACAGGATTTAATACTAAAAGTGTTTGATTATTTTGAAGCCGAATCAAAATTGTCACTTGGTGAAAGTGAAATGAACATCTTTGGGTTTTGCATGTTTGGGTTCTGGTGACATATTCAAATTAGTTAATCACATGACAGTGAAATGTAAATAAAATCACATGTGTTGTTGTTATTGTTTACACTGGAAGTTGGTAACAACAAGCATACTAACTCCCTCTGCACATATCCACATTTGGTACAAATAATTAACATAGAGACCTAATGGGCAACTTTTTGGAAAATAGTGTCAAAATTCTGAAATTATTTGTCAGAGTAGGTAGATGATATATGAGTAAATGTGTGAAAAAAAAATCAATAAGTTGAACTGTTGATTTTTAATTAATTTTTTAGTCCTGTTTTAGGCTGGTCAAACGGACTATACGTTGGGACAGGACCCTATGATGCCCCCCCCCCTTTTTATTAAGATGTTGCCCCCCCCCCCCTTTTTTTTTTTTTTTTTTTTTTTTTTTTTTTTTTAACGTCGATTTTTTTCATATATACAATAAATACAATCAAACAGTAGTTTCTATCCATGCCGGGTTTCTGACATAATATTATAAGAGAGAACCCGGCATGGATAGAAACTACTGTTTGATTGTATTTATTGTATATATGTCATACAGTGTTACATAGAAAGTTGCAAAGTTGCAAAATGTTGTTTATATGAAAAAAAAATCGATATTATATAAAAAAAAAAAAAAAAAAAAAAAAAAAAGGGGTGCAACATCTTAACAAAAAAAAAGAAAAAAAAAGGGGGGCATCATAGGGTCCTGTCCACACGTACCTGTGCTGTGTTTTGAAAATTGAATGTGCATGCATGGATTTTAAGCATTAATACGCCATTTAAATATGAATATACAAACCTTCTAACGAAGAAATGACTGAAGTATTGAACGAATTGTCTAAAAATAACTTGACAAGTTCCTCTGTTGTAGTATAATCTTCTATTTGTTCAGCGATTCTTTCGACAACATCCATTTTACGCGGTTCAAATCGAAGGAAGGAATAATAGCGCCACCGTTATGACGAACGATAACTCGCGTGTTTTTATCCGATCGGAAAACAAAATAAATTAAAAAATTGTTCATTGTGGATCTCCACAGGTACATGTGGACAGGACCCAATGATGTCCCCCCCTTTTTTTTTTTTTTTTTTTTTTTTTTTTTTAACATCTATTTTTTCATATAAACAACATTTTGCAACTTCCTATGTATCACTGTATGACATATATACAATACATACAATCAAACAGTAGTTTCTATCCATGCCGAGTTTCTGATATAATATTATAAGAGAGAACCCGGCATGGATATGTCATACAATGATACATAGAAAATTGCAAAATATTGTTTATATGAAAAAAAATCGATGTTAAAAAAAAGGGGGGGGGACATCATAGGGTCCTGTCCACACGTACCTGTGGTGGATCTCTACAAAACATAATAGAATATAGATCTCTACGAAACATAATAGAATATAGACAGGACGTCCACTGATACATAACTTTTAAAAACCCAACATGACCAAATAATATAGAAAACTAAGAAAGGTAAAATTATACTAAAATATGAGAGTTGTGTTCTAAACCTAAACGTGTTTAGGATAATATCATGTTTAACTGAACTTGAAGACGCCATGTGTTCTAACCCTAAACATGTTTAGATGGGTAGCGCGTTCAACAAATAAGTGTTTAGGACTGGAACACGATCCTAAACATGTTCAGGTCTAAACATGTGCTAAAAGCGTTCTATCTCTAAACGCTGTTTTTACAGTGTATTACATAAATTAATGATTTTATTTAAACAATGTTACTGGCTATCATGCTGTCATCTGACATTCTGTAAAATTTGATATTGTTTGATTAAAACACGTATTGGCTTGGTTTCACTTTCGTTTTCGTTCAGTGTAATATAACAATTACAGTCTTTTACACATTGGTCAATATCACTGGTATTAAACTGATGTTCGTAACTTAAGTTACCTACATCCCAACATGGCGGACACGGAAAATAGTAAATTCGAATATCCTTGTTTTCTCTTTATCAGTAGCGCTTATTAGTAAGTCCAACGGTATGATTACAGGTGGGAATATTAGATACTCGAATGCATACATAAAAATGACGAAACTCTTATGAGAGCATTGAAATATTAACTTGAAAAAATTTGAAGGATGTAGTAACTCTTTGAAGTGATGTTCGTAACTTTAGAAAGATATTTAAAGGGATGTCCGTAACTGCAGATTTCCATAACTGTTAAATAATAAGAAGGTGTTTAATTGCTCGTTAAGAAACTCTTGGTTTCAATTTAAAAGCAAAATTAAGCATGCAGATAACTTAAAAGTAAAAAGAACAACAAGCAACGAAACGAAAGCATATAGAACGAGTATTAAGAAGAAAAACAATTCAGGGTCGCATACATGTACAGTATTCTACCTTTCTCACATTTTTAGGATGTTGATTTGTTTTAGCGTCACATGCGACTTATTGACAGTTGAAGACTTGTTGATCCATGAAACATCGTAATCATGTCAATGTAAACAATTATAGACTTGCTACAATAAGTCCCTTTCTAACCTATGTGTATCTTGTGCATACCCCTTTAATACGTTTGCTGCTGAAAGCAATGTATCTGTACTACATAAATATTGTCGGTAGAGATATATTACCTATAGCGACATATTTACTAAAGTATACAAGAATATAGATAAGGGACTTGTAGGAAATCTATGTGTATAATTATATTTAACATGGGTGAAGGAAATTCATGAATGGATCTTGATTTAAACTAGAACTGTGAGTGACCTCATAAAAATTCAATAAACAGTTTAGTAGGAGTTGCGCTTACAAGGTACATGCCCCCCTTTTCGTGAAAGTATAAGTTGAATTATCTCTCCTTTTGAATTTTGGACAGCAGCCATATTCCTTCATGCACATCTGCAGGTAATGTACTACAAATGTGTAAAGTTTCATAAAAATCCAATAAGCGGTTTAGGAGGAGTTGCGCTTACAAGGTACATGGACGGATGGGGTGATTCCTATATACCCCCCAAACAAAGTTTGGGGGGGGGGGGTATGGGTATAAAAACTATTGATATTAAACTAATTCGTTTATATACCGTCAAGACTGTTCAGACTAACATCCTGTCAATTTCAATGCATATTTATAAATGTTTATGTATTTGTAAAACTCAAAATGGTATGATATAAAAAAAAATGAACTTTTCGAAAACAGCTTTACCATAGATTAATCCAATTTTAATACTTACAAATTATAGATTCGTTAAAAAGTATTATAAATCTTTATTTATCTGTATTTAATACAATAGTCTAACAAATTAATAATAAATTAATCTGGTTTCATTTCAGCATTAAAGGGAAATAATTAGATGTGTCATTCTTAAAATACTTGATCTGGTGTGTCCATTTTTATTAAAATAAGCAAAAAACACAAAGGACAATTAATTTGGTAATAATTCACGGCATATTTACACATAGAACTGTTAATTTACATACAAATATACTTTGCTGGAATTTATATATGAGACCCAGAATGGCCCTAATCGAATTTAATGATGATGTCGGAGGTCGCCATCCATGAGAGGTCCTAAACACCCAAAGGTCGGAAGTCAAAACGCCCTATTGCAAGGTCGTAGTTTATGAAAGACCCTTCTAGAGCACACAGTCCAAGACCAAATAGAAATATCAATATAATACTAAACAACTACATATGTTGTATCGACTGCCGCATCGGCCTCAGCACTATTAATTATCTGGTCATTCTCGATATCCATCGCTGTAAGATTACAAAAGATTACAGGAAACGCAAAGCCACGTGTTTATTATTGCTAATTGGAAACGAGCGTTGGACAAGGTGTTCTTCTCCTGCTACCCTCATCTTTCGTTCATCTCACTCATTCATAACCCTCTCATCCTCCGCTCTGTATTTTTTCTCTCTCGTGCATTATATAATCTCTCCCACCTCTATTACCCTCTCTATCACTTCAAGGATGTTTTTCTTTGTTTTCAAATTTTATTTATTACAAAAGCGTTGTTCTTTAAATGTTTTAAATATGATTTGAGAAACACCAAACTTTAAAGTTACCAACATCATATTTGAAAGTTACGAACATCGTTCAAAAATAATTCTAAAGTTACTTACATCATTTGTATTTCTTAAAGTAGGTTTTGCGCCACATAGGAGAATTTACAGTTGATTTAAGCACATCACTACAGTTAATTGTTAAAATATCTATACATTTGAAATGACAATATTTGAAAATAAGCTAAAAACAAAGAGAAAACAATGATATTCTAATTTACCATTTTCCGTGTCCGCCTTCAAGTTAAATGGTCGGTCCCTTATGTAATCCCTTTTTATGTCCTAACAAACAGGTTTGACAATAAAATGAAAAAACAATGTGTCGATCAATGGTTTCGAAGCGTGAATATTTACAAAGGAAACTGATGCTTAGCTAATAAAAGAAATGTATTTGCTTTACATTAGGATAACAATATTTGCCATGCTTCATTAGCAATGACCTTTTGTCTACACCCGTTAGGTGATGTATATATATATGACAACCATTGGAATAACACTTCTCGTTCTTCATTTCATTGTAATACCATGAAGTTTATTTACCACGAACCTTTCAGATATGATATTAATATTTGATAATCCGCTATAATTGATAAATTGCATGATTTACCGATAGAATTCCCAGCAGTGTCTGTTGTCCTTGGATGACTCTAATTTCGTACCGTAATAGATAGACTTCAAATATTTGATGAAATATTTTTCTTGTACCTTGCTTACTACGTTACTGAGGGATGGTCGTGGTCGTGATCATATGGTGGTTGGATTTACAACTACATGTGCAATCAGTGCCCATCACCACTAAAGTTGTGAGTTCGAATCCCGCCCAGGAGTGGTGTACTCGAGACAACATTATGTTTTCTCCGGGTACTCCGGTTTCTTCCATCAATAGAACTGACCGCCACCATATAACTGAAATTTTGTTGAAAGTGGCGTTAAACAACATAACCCTAGCCCTAACCCTTTAATAAATGAATTATGTCTGTTGTCGTCGACATTTGTAAATTTGGTTCCGGTTGAGTACTTCTAAGAGAAGTTATTCGAGTAATGCATGGTTAGATCCTCGCCTTGATCGCGGGCGATCATGTGTTTGGTTCCAGACCACGATATTAAAAAGGATATGTGTTGCTTCAGATCTCCGCTAGGCATGAATCATTATGGAGTAAGAAAAAAACAATAGTTTGGCTTAGAGTCGGGATATTGTATCAGTGTTATAGCACTATTAAGACAAAACGCTGACAGCGTAGTGGCCCAGTACAAAGCAGATATCATCATCATTCATCATCTCATCAAAAGCTTCTCGCCATGATATGGCTGACGAATTGCTCACATGGCTATGAAATGGATTATTATTGTTCTAGTCGTGTGAGTCAGTCTCCAATAGAAAGAATGAGTGCAGTTGTTTAGCTGTTGTAAATGACCTTCGTATTTCTTATCGTACGAGATGTATATCACTACAGAATGTTGTAAGGTGTAGTCAGAACACGAACTCGATCTTTAGTCTTAAATCTTTAATCTGGTGCAACTTAAATTCAACAATGATGTATCCTTCATTTGAATCGTTTTACACATCAGGTGTAGTTACTCGTGTATCAATTGACTTTTCGGTCATTGTTTTTTTTCCGGAAGTGTAATTCGAAAGCAATTAAAACTGATGCGCTCGGAGCTATTCTTGATATGAACGAAAACGAAAATAAGCAGACGACGGAACTTTGTCATGTTAACTTCACAAACAAATCTTAGATATACCGAGCCATAAACAGGAAGTAGCCATTAACAATGTAGAGGTGAAATTAGCAAAACCAGATAAACAACCCTGAAACCCATTAGAAACGAAGATGGCGACCACGTTATGAGAATTCTCCGAGGTGCGCATTCATTCATTGAAATCGTCAAAGGAGAATATAAAGCATGGGCTATTTACATTGGAGTATTAAATTATGCAATGCATATAGGGTTAGGGAATTGTGAAAATCAGAATATCGTTAAAATAAAAGTTCCAACTTTCCAGGTATAATGTATATATAAATATATATATATTGCAAATTTTAATGTATCACAAAACAATTCATGTTTTGATTCTTGTGTTGTTTCTTATCATAGATGGAAGACGTACATTGTATTCCACACAAGTCCAATATGAGCCTATATTCACTGTTCATTCTCCTCCCACGATCAACATTGTAAAACCATCTTTTAGACAACAGAATCACGTGATTGTCATGATCTAAACACTCGAATAGTCTCACAGCAAATACAAAATTCTTTGACTTTATTTTCTCTCTGTTATTATTTGTTTTGTGGGGGGTGAGGGGGTGGGGGGGTCATTGAAAGCTTAATCAATATGCATTCTAGTTATTGCATATTAAATTGTCACATGCATAAAGCATGAAAATATGACTATTACTCTTTAACAACACTCAATATTAAAAAAAAAAATAAGCAATATTTACTCACCATTCAGTTTAAACATATAGTCTTCCGATTAACGGTATTGACTGTAATCTTTCAAATTATTGCTAATTCCAATTTGATTATTTCCTATTTGTAATTGTTTCATTGATTTATGTCATGTACCTCGTGTTACACTATATATGTGGAAAGGTCCTTTGTAAGTTGAAATAACTTGTGTCCGATCCAAATGTTATATAGTTAAAAATAAAAATAAGTTTAATCTACTATATATGTGTCTGAACGTTGTCAATAAAATTCTTGAAATTCTAGAATTCTTGCTAATTCCAATTAATTTCTTGTGTGTTGTGTTTCATACTTAGTTCTATACTTAGTAAGTATCCAATAACAAGCCAATAAAAAGATGATGTGAGAAAACCATATAATATTTATAAATCTCATTATTCCCTATATGAATGTCAGTCAAAATATATCCTATAATTATTGTCAATAACAATAAAACAATAAATGAAATTAAGTTGTTGGTGGGTTTTTTCGTAGCAAACGACATTTTTATTTTTTTTTAAGCATGCATTTAAAACGTGCATATTCTAGAATAACGTAGATCTATCAACTTTCATCAGTTACACTCAAAACCGAAAGATTGAAATGCAAAATAATTTTTAAAGTGTTTGGGGCAATAAAGCGAAAGGGCCTAAAAAGGATGGCTAAAATCTTCTAAGATCACCTGTACCTGAGGGAAGAGTCCCTAGCAGTCTCTATTTTAAGAAGTGTTGTGGGTTTGGAGTTTACATAAATGTTCTGAAGTTACATAACCGTAAATTGTTTACTATTGGATTTATTTGTAAATTGTTTTTTAGTCACGAAGGTTTGAATTTGCCGCGCTAATCCCTGGGCTGAAACCCCAAATCGCACAGCCTCGCTTTGAGTTTTCAGCCATGCCTTGCTAATGCACGCTACAATATTTTGCTAGCTTTGCCACCCGTCCTCCCAGTAGCATTACTAAAGGTGCGTGTTCCTACTTACTTATAGCTTTCACGGCATTATATTTACATTTATTACTTACTTATAGCTTTCACGGCATTATATTTACATTTATTACTTACTTATAGCTTTCACGGCATTATATTTACATTTATTATCATGTTTAGTTATTATGGACTTCTATGTTACTTGCTTGTTTATATCATAGGTACCCGATTTGTGAACCCCACTCCCCCTTTTTTTTATTTTTTTATTCATCACTTTTGTGGGACGTTTTCATTATAAACAGTGTTGAACAACTTCAAACATTACCAAAAACTTTCGGTTATTAGAAATGGGCTTATATCGATCTCGGATTGAGTTTTTGGTAATGTTTGAAGTTGTTCAACACTATTTATAATGAAAACGTCCCACAAAAGTGATGAATTAAAAAAAAAAAATTAAAAAGGGGGGGTCCAAAAAATCGGGTACCTATGATTTATATGATTGGAGACATGTATGTAATTGGGAGATTCGTTTGCTTGGCGATACCAAGCTTGAATAAATGTTGCCACACGATTTTGTTATTTTTAAACCAAGTAAGGTAAACAGATTCTTTTGAAGGGCCTTCGTGGTCGTGATCGTATGATAGTTGGGACTATCTATGCAATCATGATCAGTGCCTGTTACCACTAAAGTTGTGAGTTCGAATCCCGTTCAACAACAACATTATGTGATAAAGGTGTTCGTCAGTGACTTACAGTAGGACGGTGATTTTCTCCGAGTACCCCGGTTTCCTTCACTAATAAAACTTAAAACCACGATATAGCTGAAATATTGTTGAATGTGGCGTTAAACACCATAATCCTAACCCTAACACTAACGAATTCATAGCTAATGGCAATTGTGCTATATAGAATTTCAAGATATTACCTTATTCTTGCTTATATATGCTGATGACATGATATTAATGTCCAAGTCTGTTGAAGGTTTACAGAATATGTTGAACACATTATATGACTATACAATAAAGTGGGGTTTGTCCGTCAATATAAAGAAAACTAAGATTGTTGTTTTTCGTAAGGGTGGTAATATCCGACCCAACGAGACATGGGTGTATAATGGTAGTAATATAGATATTGTAGATCAATTTTGTTATCTAGGAGTGTTATTTCATTACAATTGTAAATTTTATGTTACTCAAAAGCACTGCGCTGAGCAAGGTAGGAAAGCTATGTTCAGCATGAGAAAAAATACTTCATCTTTATGTTTGAATATATTTACAATGCTTAGTCTATTTGATACATATGTATGTAGTATTTTATTGTATGGTGGAGAGATCTGGGGTATTCACAAAGCACCAATGGTAGAGAAGGTTCAGTTGGACTATTTTAAAATGTTATTAGGTGTTAAAAGATGGACAGCTAATATAAAATCCACCTGTGATGTAAATCTATTGTCAAAACTCTCCATTATTTTTAAGGAATGGAGCGTTATTGTTCTCTTTGTACTTTAGATACTATACACAGACTTTTTTTTTGTTACAAGATTAATAATTCATAAAATTAATAAAGTGCAATGGGTGGATTTTAAGTTAGAGAATGTCCTCGTATCTCTCCATTCCTTAGAAACAATGGGCCTGGGGGCCTCGGCTCCATTATTTTTAAGGAATGAAGAGTTACTTGGACATTCTCCTATACGTAATGATGTATTATGAATTGGGTAGAGTACTCTTGTGTTGTGAATGTAACTTCAGAATGCTGAAATGTTGGTTTGCTTCAGATAATTGTATTTTGAAATCATGTTATAGAGAATTTGTGTTGAATTGCAACCAAATGGACCAGTTGGGCAACATATGTAAGAAATATATTATGTATAGTCTTGGTCTGAACTACCTTTGGGAGAATCAGCGGTTATTAAATACTGACTTCTATTTTATCAATAATTCGCCAACGTCTGTTAGATCAAACGAAACAAGAACTTCATTCACTATTAGAGGCATCATCTAAGTGTATTTTGTACAAATATACTGTATCAAATATAGATTTGTAATTTTATGTACAGAAAAATATTCCGGCTATCTTCTGGAAATGTATTACAAAAATACGTCTGTCATCTCACAGTCTTTTTATTGAAACTGGACGATATGTACAGGTATTGTTAGAAATGAAAGAAAATGTATTTTATGTAACTTGAATGTACTGGAGGACGAATTCCATTTTGTTTTGCAATGTACAAAGTATAATGATATGCGTAAAAAATATATCAAGAAATATTATTGATCTAGACCATCTACTTTTAAACTGGTTCAGCTATTGTCAGTGGAAAACAGGAAAGAACTTTGTAATTTAGGAAAGTTTATCCATCTCGCATGTAAAGCTAGAAATAATTTGGTGTGATTAACATGTGTGTTTATTATAATTGTTCATTATTGACATGATAATTATCAATGGCAATATAAACAATATTCAGTAAAGAAATTAAATTTTTATTACGTTAATTTACAGATTGGCGAAAGTTTGGTCACGGCCGTAGAAATTTGAATATTTCGTAAAATCATTAAAACTCCCGGCATGGAGCAAAAAATGTTCATAAAAAGTAAACTCCTGGCATGGAGTGCAAAGTCTAGAAAAACTCCTGGCGTGGAGTGCAAAGTTCAAATAAACTCCTGGCATGGAGTGCAAAGTTCGTTCAAATAAACTCCTGGCATGGAGTGCAAAATGTTCATCAATCATTCAATCATATCATATAAAAGCACTAACTCCTGGCATGGAGTTCAAAAGTGAATTGTTCCATCCAACGAAAATTAAAATTGAATTAACCTCTTTCGAAAACTTTGAAAACGAATTATTTACAATATTTATAAAAAAAACTTTAACACACTTGAATTGACCCTGGGTACAGAGGTCAACTCGATTGTACAGTTTGCACGGAAACATCACATCTCATGGAAACAGCTACAATGACTTGTCTTCGCTGGCTAGGAAAGCACTACAGTTCCATTTCTGATCATCTACAGTCGTGCCGACATTTGTTTATATGTAATCCGAACTACCATATTGGAGCTGAAAAATAGTAACACAACAGCAGTATCTTGTTCAAATTATATACAAGGAATGGGTGGGAAGGGTTTTTAACAAAAATTTAAATCAGAAATTTATGATGACCTCACCTCATGAAGGTTTAAAAATAAAAGGCTGGGATATTTCCGGTGAAGACTTTTGTACTTGAAAAAGGGGAATAACTCTTTATTTGCGGGATGTCTTGGTTTTGTGTTCAATGAAGGATAACTCTAGCAACAAAAATGAAATTACTGCAATAATTCCATCTATTCTGTATGCGAATAGATGTGATAATTTTCTGACGTACTATTGTTATTTCTTAATATGTCACATATATACATTGTATGCTGTACAACCATGTTATTATCGCATTCAACATTGTATACTGATGAACTGTTATGTTCAAAGTTAATAAAAAGAATTTGAATTTGAAAACCCTAACACTATATTTTATGATGGACCGCTTGTAGGATAATAAGCATATTAATAATATATTTCAAGGGTCGATTCATTAATCACTGTCTCAATTGATTTATGATTGACATTTTAAAAAGCATCCAGATTGGTGAAGATTTAATTAACTTTGGGAGCTCACTTTATGTAACTTATGAGTAAAACGATGGGTGCTACTAGTGGAGCAGGAACTACATACCGTTCCGGAGCATCTGAGTTCATCCCCAGTTTTTAGTTGGGTTCATGTTGCTCAATCTTTAATTTTCAGTTTAGTGTTTTGCATATCATCGTTTTTTCTTTTTCTTTTTTGCCATTGTATTGTCTTGTTGGCCATTGTATTGTCGTTTTGGCCATTGTATTGTCGTTTTGGTCATTGTATTGTCGTTTTGGCCATTGTATTGTCGTTTTGGCCATTGTATTGTCATGTTGGCCATTGTATTGTCTTGTTGGCCATTGTATTGTCGTTTTGGCCATTGTATTGTCTTGTTGGCCATTGTATTGTCGTTTTGGCCATTGTATTGTCGTTTTGGCCATTGTATTGTCGTTTTGGCCGTTGTATTGTCGTTTTGGCCATTGTATTGTCTTGTTGGCCATTGTATTGTCATGTTGGCCATTGTATTGTCTTGTTGGCCATTGTATTGTCGTTTTGGCCATTGTATTGTCTTGTTGGCCATTGTATTGTCGTTTTGGCCATTGTATTGTCGTTTTGGCCATTGTATTGTCGTTTTGGTCATTGTATTGTCGTTTTGGTCATTGTATTGTCTTGTTGGCCATTGTATTGTCGTTTTGGCCATTGTATTGTCTTGTTGACCATTGTATTGTCTTGTTGGCCATTGTATTGTCTTGTTGGCCATTGTATTGTCGTTTTGGCCATTGTATTGTCGTTTTGGCCATTGTATTGTCGTTTTGGTCATTGTATTGTCGTTTTGGTCATTGTATTGTCTTGTTGGCCATTGTATTGTCGTTTTGGTCATTGTATTGTCTTGTTGGCCATTGTATTGTCGTTTTGGCCATTGTATTGTCGTGTTGGCCATTGTATTGTCTTGTTGGCCATTGTATTGTCTTGTTGGCCATTGTATTGTCGTTTTGGCCATTGTATTGTCGTTTTGGCCATTGTATTGTCGTTTTGGTCATTGTATTGTCGTTTTGGTCATTGTATTGTCATGTTGGCCATTGTATTGTCGTTTTGGCCATTGTATTGTCGTTTTGGTCATTGTATTGTCGTTTTGGCCATTGTATTGTCGTTTTGGTCATTGTATTGTCGTTTTGGCCATTGTATTGTCGTTTTGGTCATTGTATTGTCTTGTTGGCCATTATATTGTCGTTTTGGCCATTGTATTGTCGTTGTGGCCATTGTGTTGTCGTTTTGGTCATTGTATTGTCTTGTTGGCCATTGTATTGTCGTTTTGGCCATTGTATTGTCGTTTTGGTCATTGTATTGTCTTGTTGGCCATTGCATTGTCGTTTTGGCCATTGTATTGTCGTTTTGGTCATTGTATTGTCGTTTTGGCCATTGTATTGTCGTTTTGGTCATTGTATTGTCGTTTTGGCCATTGTATTGTCGTTTTGGTCATTGTATTGTCTTGTTGGCCATTATATTGTCGTTTTGGCCATTGTATTGTCGTTGTGGCCATTGTGTTGTCGTTTTGGTCATTGTATTGTCTTGTTGGCCATTGTATTGTCGTTTTGGCCATTGTATTGTCGTTTTACTCATTGTATTGTCTTGTTGGCCATTATATTGTCGTTTTGGCCATTGTATTGTCGTTGTGGCCATTGTGTTGTCGTTTTGGTCATTGTATTGTCTTGTTGGCCATTGTATTGTCGTTTTGGCCATTGTATTGTCGTTTTGGCCATTGTATTGTCGTTTTGGCCATTGTATTGTCGTTTTGGCCATTGCATTGTCTTGTTGGCCATTGTATTGTCGTTTTGGCCATTGTATTGTCGTTTTGGCCATTGTATTGTCGTTTTGGTCATTGTATTGTCGTTTTGGCCATTGTATTGTCGTTTTGGCCATTGTATTGTCATGTTGGCCATTGTATTGTCTTGTTGGCCATTGTATTGTCTTGTTGGCCATTGTATTGTCGTTTTGGCCATTGTATTGTCTTGTTGGCCATTGTATTGTCGTTTTGGCCATTGTATTGTCGTTTTGGTCATTGTATTGTCATGTTGGCCATTGTATTGTCGTTTTGACCATTGTATTGTCTTGTTGGCCATTGTATTGTCGTTTTGGCCATTGTATTGTCTTGTTGGCCATTGTATTGTCGTTTTGACCATTGTATTGTCTTGTTGGCCATTGTATTGTCGTTTTGGCCATTGTATTGTCGTTTTGGCCATTTGTATTGTCGTTTTGGCCATTGTATTGTCGTTTTGGCCATTGTATTGTCGTTTTGACCATTGTATTGTCTTGTTGGCCATTGTATTGTCGTTTTGGTCATTGTATTGTCGTTTTGGTCATTGTATTGTCGTTTTGGCCATTGTATTGTCGTTTTGGCCATTGTATTGTCGTTTTGGTCATTGTATTGTCTTTTTGGCCATTGTATTGTCGTTTTGGTCATTGTATTGTCTTGTTGGCCATTGTATTGTCGTTTTGGCCATTGTATTGTCGTTTTGGCCATTGTATTGTCTTGTTGGCCATTGTATTGTCTTGTGTTGGCCATTGTATTGTCATTTTGGCCATTGTATTGTCGTTTTGGCCATTGTATTGTCGTTTTGGTCATTGTATTGTCTTGTTGGCCATTGTATTGTCTTGTTGGCCATTGTATTGTCGTTTTGGTCATTGTATTGTCGTTTTGGTCATTGTATTGTCGTTTTGGCCATTGTATTGTCGTTTTGGCCATTGTATTGTCGTTTTGGTCATTGTATTGTCGTTTTGGTCATTGTATTGTCTTGTTGGCCATTGTATTGTCGTTTTGGCCATTGTATTGTCGTTTTGGCCATTGTATTGTCTTGTTGGCCATTGTATTGTCTTGTTGGCCATTGTATTGTCGTTTTGGTCATTGTATTGTCGTTTTGGTCATTGTATTGTCGTTTTGGCCATTATATTGTCGTTTTGGCCATTGTATTGTCGTTTTGGTCATTGTATTGTCGTTTTGGCCATTGTATTGTCTTGTTGGCCATTGTATTGTCATGTTGGCCATTGTATTGTCTTGTTGGCCATTGTATTGTCGTTTTGGCCATTGTATTGTCTTGTTGGTCATTGTATTGTCGTTTTGGCCATTGTATTGTCGTTTTGGCCATTGTATTGTCGTTTTGGTCATTGTATTGTCGTTTTGGTCATTGTATTGTCTTGTTGGCCATTGTATTGTCGTTTTGGCCATTGTATTGTCGTTTTGGCCATTGTATTGTCTTGTTGGCCATTGTATTGTCTTGTTGGCCATTGTATTGTCGTTTTGGTCATTGTATTGTCGTTTTGGTCATTGTATTGTCGTTTTGGCCATTATATTGTCGTTTTGGCCATTGTATTGTCGTTTTGGTCATTGTATTGTCGTTTTGGCCATTGTATTGTCTTGTTGGCCATTGTATTGTCATGTTGGCCATTGTATTGTCTTGTTGGCCATTGTATTGTCGTTTTGGCCATTGTATTGTCTTGTTGGCCATTGTATTGTCGTTTTGGCCATTATATTGTCGTTTTGGCCATTGTATTGTCGTTTTGGTCATTGTATTGTCGTTTTGGTCATTGTATTGTCGTTTTGGCCATTGTATTGTCATTTTGGTCATTGTATTGTCGTTTTGGCCATTGTATTGTCTGTCCATCTATTAACGGTTTATGATTACTCCTTTAGTATCTTCAAACTTTTCAACAATTGGACGAAAGTTAGTTCCGTTTGCAGTGAACCAGACTTAACAAAACAATGTTTGTTTTTGTCTTGACTAAACCTTCATCAAAGTTAACCAAATTGTAGATCTACTATAGAAAGTTAACGTTCGTCGGAATTAATAAGACCAAAATAAAAATATGTGTGTTTACGGTCACCCGACCGACCCTAACCTTTTTTATCGGCAATTATTCGACCCTAATTTTTGCTAGCGACCCTATCAATTTGTACACAGAATTTGAATAGCCATTGTTGTTGTTTAATCAGCAGCAATGTTTTATTTATTCAACCGCCAGCTTTTTGTCGAAATTGAGAGCAAAGAGGGTAGAAAAACTGTGTAACTCGTCATAAAACAGCTTCAACAAATGACGGCTTACCGGAAATTTCGAAAATGAAATACCGGAATCGGATTCCAGAACCGGGAACGACTATTTCCGGTTTTGCCGATAGTTAAAAAAAAAAAATTAATGTCGACCGACCGACCCTAGATTTTTCTGACATGTGACAGTAAACACACATATTCTTTTTGGCCCAAGAATGTAAGTTAGCTTTCTACGAAGTTAACAAGATTGTTGATGTGCTTTGATTTTGTTTCTCTCCAAGTTCATCTTCAATCGTCCAACTGGGAAATATTTTAGATTAAAATTAAATAAAGTCAATACGACTGCCATGATGAAAACAAAACAATAAAGATGGAAGCAAAAAAACAAATAACTATTAGCATACTAATTTTAGTTGGTAATTTATTATGTAATGAGATGAGATGAGAGGTGATTCTTAACTTTTGTTGATATTGGTGGAATTATTGACCATCACTATTCATTCAAATATTAGAGAACACTGATGGGACAATAAAAAATGGACAATCCAGAGAAACTGGTAACATAGGGTACAGAAGACGAAGACAAACAAACCAAAGATACAACACAATATGTGTTGGATACCACTGTGCGCAAACAAATACAAATAACCTAATTAAGACATGAACCTTCAAACTTTCTTTTCATAATTGATTTTTATTTCAGTATGAAGACGAAGGACTATACTCGGAATTCCTCGGTACATTTCCATGCAATTGGATTAAGTAGTTATACAGATGACAAGTTTATGCCGCGGAGGGATATGTATGTGAAAGACAATACCACGTGGACGATAATGACACTTAATTTAATCAAAATAGCCCTAGGTCATAGAGATGTAAGTACCTGCTTTAGAGGAACACCTTTAGTATTAAGTAATAAATTGTATTACCGTATTGTGTCTATTAAACATGTGTGTCTAAAAAATGTATCAGTTAAGCTTGACTTACCAGAACAGTAGAAGACCAAAAATATTCAATGATATAGTGCATAAAAGTTGTGCAAATTCAACGGAAGAATGTTTTATTTATATATTTACAGACCTCTCTCAACGTGAGTGTCCAGGGCTATCGTAATCAGACTCTGAGTCATCAACTTCCTCATGATCGGAGCACTCTTCATTCTCACTGTCAGAAAGCTCAATTTCATTCACCCCATTGTCGTCAATATTTTCTAATATTTCTTCCACTTGGTAGGTTACAAATCCGATTTTCCCTTTTTATATTACGCCAACGCCCAACTTCTATCGGTAGTCTATGATTTGAAGTCCTAAATTTAACAAGTAAGAATTTGTCCTTATCATCTAATACATCCAAATAATCTTCAAATTTTAAATCATGCTTAAATAACTTATAATTATCCCCTTTTGATGAATTTTCAATCATTGAAGTCCATGTTTGTTTAAATTGATCCACTAAATTATTTTTAACTACTAATTTCAACCATTTATCAGAAATACAATTCTGCATGTTCCAAATATATGACATACCACAATCATTCAAAATACAACGAATTCTATTTAACCAAGCACATGTAACATTTTTATTTTGAAAATCTTTTATATACAATAGTTTGTATGATAATGATGAAATTTTTGACTGATTTCCTAAAATGAGTTTTGACCAATATGAAATCATACGAACTTTAATGTCAATGTCAATTGGATATCGACCCAATTCCCCATAGACCATAAAATTTGGTGTGGATGTTTTTACATGCAAAAGAAGCTTACAAAATTTTAGATGAACTCTCTCAATAATATCGTTTTTCCCAAACCTCCAAGTTTCGCAACCATATAATAGTATAGGTTTTACTGTTTTATCGAAAATATCCAGTTGACATTGTATTGACAAATTATGAAGTCTACCTTTCTTCAATACTTCATACATAGCTTTCATACCTTTATTTGCAAGATCTTTTTTTGCTGCGTTGAATGATCCAGACTTTGAAAATGTTATACCAAGATAAGAAAAATTTGGAACAATTTCCAAGTCTCTATTGTTATAAGTAAATTTTAAATTTGCAGGTAATCTACCATTACTAAACACAAGAACTTTCGACTTTTCAGCATTTACTTTGAGTTTCCATTTTTTGCAAAAATCATTAAAAACATTTAGCTGGTTTTGCATATCTTCTTTTGATTCCGACATAATAACAGTATCGTCGGCATATAAAAGTACAAAAAGTTTTAAATATACATCTAGTTCAATTTCAAAATCCTCAGTAATAGATGTTAGACCGTTGACATTTCGATCGCTTAAAAACTCTTCCAGATCATTTAAATACATCGAGAAAAGAAAAGGGAAAGATTTTCCCCTTGTCGCACACCATTATTACAATCGAAAAAATCTGACACTGCGTTATTATATACAATTCTAGATTTTATATTCTGATACATATTATAAATAACTTTATACATCTTCCCATTTATATTATTTAAAAGTAATTTACACCATAAACCATCCCTCCATACCTTATCAAAGGCTTTTTCAAAGTCCACAAATGTAACAAATAACTTTTTCTTTTTTAATTTTAACAATTCAAAGAAGGCATATAGAACAAAAATATTATCAATTGTGGAATAACCCTTCCTGAAACCACTCTGGTTTTCATTCAAGATAGAAAATTTTTCAGAAAAAGCATTTAATCTTGTCAGCAATACTGCTGTAAATAATTTGCCAAAACAGCTCAAAATCGTGATCGGACGAAAATTTTTCGGGTCAAAATGATTTCCTTTGTTCTTGTAAATGGGCTTAACATTACCAGTTAACCAGCTCTCAGGGATAATACCTGAGTCAAATATACAATTGAACAACTTTAAATAAACGGGTAAAAAGACATCAATTGATGATTTAATATACTCATTTTTAATATACTCAATGCATCATTATGTGATAAAGTTTGTCAGTGGTTTTCTCCGGGTACTCCGGTTTCGGGCCGCCAATAAAACTGACGCCACGATATAGCTGAAATATTGTTGAAAGTGGCATTAGACACCATAACACTATAACCACTAGACGTATAAGATTAAAACAGTTATTTGATTTTTTTGATTTTTTTATTTGAAGAACAACAAAACAAAAACATCTTGGTGACATTGACTTTAATCATTCTCTTGTGCGTTTTTTTTCAGAGGCCGCTTGATGTCTTGAAAATAGATGTTGAAGGTCACGAATGGGCAGTTATAGAAAATCTTTTACAAGACAAAATGTTCCCTAAAATTAGACAGTTTATGCTGGAGTATCATTTATTTCCAGACTGGCCAGCAAAATCGGATTATCCCAAAGTATTACGAACGTATAAACAATTACATGATTTAGGATTTGCTAAATTTGAAACTGCAATGCATCCATTAACTCATATACCTAAGAAATTTAATATTCAGGCTGATGTCGCTTATGTTAATACAAAATATATCTCATCTCGGAAGAAACGAGATATTAGTCCTATATATAGAAAGAAAAGAATAAATAACAGATTAAAATATGAAACGAAGTGAAGGTAGATGCATTATTTCAGGGTATTCCATTATGTAAGAAGAAGGAAGTATGAAACATTCAATCCTGTCAAGAGAATCTCAAGTCCAGGTATTTCTATCTTGGCGGCTGTTCTTTATGTCTACACAATGACAATGAGCAATTAGAAATTCGCTAAATTGCTCAATTTATACGCAACAGAACGATATTTGTTAAAATATGAAAACAAATGATATTATAGATTTTTTTTAAACAGCTCTAAAAATCAAAATCTCTTTGTCATGAAACATTATTGTGATATGTATATTCAGCATTGATCAAAGCAAAACCTAATAGCCCTGAGGATTCAAAGTTAAAGGCTTACCCAAATAAGATTTTTTAGCCAATAATTATTGGGTCATGTTCAATTTCATCATGTGTGTGTTGCTTAAATTATTATGTCAGAATGTGATCATTGACCATTGAAATATCTGTATTTAATTTTAAAATGTTCAATCTTTATTGTTTAAGGGTAAATATGGAACGTGCAAAATAGATGATCACCTAATGCAATGTCCAATTACATTAAATAATAAGAACCTCAATGGTGTCATTTATAAGACAATCAGTACAGGGGTCGTCGTTGTCATGATCGTGTGGTAGTTGGATTTACAACTGCCTATGCAATCAGTGCCTATAACCACTAACGTTGTGAGTTCTAATCCGGCTCAGGCGAGGTGAACTCTAAAAAACATGTGAAAAACTTTTTCAGTGACTTACAACAGTTCTGTGGTTTTCTCCGGGTACGCCGTTTTCCTCCACCAATAAAACTGACCGCCACGATTTTACTGAAATATTATTGAAAGTGAGGTTAAACACCATAACCCAACAAGGGTTACATTATTATTTATTAAGTATGTGTATTTGCAAAATTATATGTAATGTTTCTCTTGCATTGTTATCCTATTTTTATTGTTTTGTTATATTATATTTCAAATGAAATCATAAATTTGCATTTTTAGCTTTTGAGGTTAAATTGACAACACTTTGCGTCCGTGGTCGGTTAACGTTATCACAAATGCAATCTTCACCTGAAAAAAAAACTACTCCGCCAAATTAAGATACACTTTGGGGTAATGCTCCTTACAAAGAGGAGATTCACAACTGAAGTTGATCCTCCGTGAGGAAGTGGCTAGTAAGGACATAAAAGGGGGGTATTAAGTAAATATTTACTTCTGAAGAACCAGTGGTAGAAATGCTGAAATACTTGTTGTGCAACATCATTTAGATTTATACAAATGTATGTCCCGCTCACAGAATGTATATGAGGGTCGTCGTGGCCGTGTTCGTATGGTAGTTGGATTTACAATTACCTATGCAATCAGTGTCTATCACCACTGATGTTGTGTGTATAAAGTTTGTCAGTGACTTGCGACAGGTCGATGATTTTCTCCGGTTTCTTCCACCAATAAACTGACCGCCACGATATTACTGAAATATTGTTGAAAGTGGCGTTAAACACCATCAAGCAAACAAATAAACAAACAGAGTGTACCCCTGAGGCTAAGGTTTCACATAGATAGGATGTAATAGGGAAATTGAAGAAAAGATATTCTTAAGAACCTAATTGAAATGCAAATTAACATGGCACTATGATATCCTATTGATACATATATTAAAACTGTTGCACAAATGAAGATTCCGTGGTCCCAGGGGTCCGAGTCTTGGGTGGGGAGACGGGGGTCCAATTATTCTTTTACATAAGCTAAAATGGGGAAAATATGATGATGTTGCTCTCAATAACCAGAAACAAAATTGTAATTAATTGTGTAATGCAGATTCAATCTTGCCTAAATGAAAGTTCAAGTGGGTTCTAGCCTTGAGGGTCCAAGATTTAAAAATACACTGTTTTCCAAAATATTTTAATCACTTTTCGTAAGAGGGGTGATAGAAATAGGGGAGGTTGTGAAATGAAAGAAAAAAAATTAGAAAACAGACAGGAAATGCAACTGTAATATTATGATATGAAGATTCAATATTTGACTGTCGAGGCTACTGTGGTCTTTTGAGTTCAAGTCATGGTAAATCAAAATTGTTAATATGTTACGACAAGAAATAAAACCAGTTGAGGGATATAGATACAAATTCATGTTAGCATTTTAGTTTTTGTTTTTAGATTTTTAATGGAATTAAATTTAAAATTGAAAGTTTTATTAAAATGTTATTACTATGTTTTAGTGTCAATATAAAATAGGTCAGTCTTGATCATACCTATAATACTCTTCAGTTCGTATTGGTGAGCGCATGCGTGGTTGCTTAATTAATGCCAGGCGACCAAAATTATTTCAGATAGTAATACCATGGATTGAATAAGTTAGTTTTCCACGAGATAGATATTTCTTTGCTTTGTACTCGACCAGCACCCTGAGCTTGGGTTTTATAGTGCTAGCTCACTGAAACAACAGTCTACGGATAAATCGGAAACATGATACCGATTCCCATCCATCCAGTCTACTATTGAGCTTTGTCTCGTGTTCTGTAATGGTGCGTGCTTAGCGAGGAAGATGAGGAAGAAGCAAATACCGATTGTGTAGTCTTGATTTAACCCGTCCGATTGTGGCCTTTGGTTCGGCCCAACTGGGTATCCAATCCACGATCTTCCGCACTGGAGGCGAATATACTTACACCACCGAGGTGGGAGATTGTTCGTGATATTCAATCGAATCTAGCAAATTATACTCAGGTGATCAACGGTTATAACACTGAAGTATTTAAGATTTTGCTGTTTGTATCCGAATATTTTCTAATGGGTGATGGTGGTTCTGATCAGGAAATATCTGAGCATTTTCCCCTTGATGGAAGCTGTACGAAAATGAATAAATCAAGTTGGTGCACATTTAGGTTTTGTAGTATCCAGTTTTTCATGAATTTAGATTGTAAGAAAAACATCTTAAGAACCATAGCAATATAATTCGATTACCTGCTTGATCGATGGTTGTTTAAAGTCATTTCAGCTATGTTCATGAGATGCTTAGTGGAGCAGCTACGCCTTGCATTTTCAAAGAACACGAGTTCACCCCTGTTTTTGTGGGGTTTGTGTGGCTTCTTAATATTTAGTTTTTTGTGTGGTGATTTGTATATCATTTGACTGTCCTTTGGTCCTTTTTTTTAGGCCTTAAGTGTCTCCCTTCGATTTACGGCTTCGGATTACTCAGTCAAACATGTGTTATGTGACCTTTAATAAGAATATTGAAATTTGGTCACATAAGACAGGTGGTTGCCAAATACATGTTTAAGTAATATGAAAATGAATGGAAATTTAAATTAATGTCACATAATACAAGTTACTGCACTAAAGAAGGTTTGACTGTGTTTGGGGTTTATGGTGTTTAACGCCACTTTCAACAATATTTCAAATATATCGTGGAGGTCAGTTTTATTGGTGGAGGAAGCCGGAGTTTCCGGAGAAAACTACCGACCTGCCGCAAGTCGCTGACTATTTGTTAAAGGTGGCGATGTAATAGTGTGTACTGTTATAGGTGGCGATGTAATAGTATGTATTATTACCTAATTGTAAATTTTTTCTTGTTTATTAAGTAACTACATATTTTAAGATATTTTTGCGTTTTTTGCTTCCCTGTGATCTATTGACGCGTCAATAGTCTTCAAGAGACTATTGCACGACAGACTATTGAACTGACCTTTGAACCGTTTTTTCATTGGATAAGAGTATAATTAGATGCATGGTTTGTCAAATCAATTTATGTTACACAACGATGAATTGACATTACGTAAAACGCAAAAGTGAATCAGACGCTTTATTTACAGACGACAACAAAAATGGCCAAACGATTTGCGTCCGTGGAGGACGAAGAGCTGGATAATATCCTAAATAACAGGGATTCCTCCAACACAAAGAACGTAATTCGCATGGCCACGAATGTTTTAAGGGAATATGTAAATGAAAATTCAATTTTAATGGAAGATTTAGAGCAATTACCAAAGCAGGACCTGTGTGAAAAGCTCAGAACATTTTATGCCTCTCTACGAAATAAAAAGGGAGAATTCTACAGTAAAAAATCCATGATTAGTATCAGGTATGGCATTCAGAGACACTTTCTAAAAGTTCGTAAGTTTGATGTGGTTAATGATACAGATTTTAAACCCGCCAACTTGATGTTTAACGCCATGTTGGTAAAATTGAAACAACTTGCCTTACTTGGCCTTGCAGTAACCGTTCATAAACCACCCATCGCTAAGGAAGACCTTGGGAAGTTGTACAATTCATTTGACTTGAATTCTCCTGTTGGACTGCAAAACAAAGTATTCATTGACTTTATGTTGTATTTTTGTAACCGGGGCAGAGAAAACCTAAGAACTCTAAAGAAGGAGGACTTTCAGTTTTTTGGAAGAAATGATGGAACGATAGTCGATACGTACAACTGAGAGATCACTTCACGAAAAACCACCGTGGAGATACTAATGATGATGAGAGTCAGGGGGGTCGATTGTACCCTGTACCGGGTCACAGACTTTGCCCAATTGCTACACTCCAGAAATACCTTGCAGTCTTGAATCCTAAAAATGAATGCTTTTGGCAAAGACCCAAGCTCGGAGTATCGGAAAATCAGACGGTCTGGTATGATAATATTGCAGTGGGACAAAACACACTAGGTGCAAAATTGAAGACTTTGTCACAGGAACTTGAACTATCAAAAATGTATACTAACCATTGCCTGAGAGCTACTACTATAACACTATTAGATGAAAATGGTTTTGAGGCAAGACACATCATGTCCATAAGTGGTCATAAATCTGAATCCAGTATTCGAAGTTATTCGAGGACTGACGATACCAAAAAGAGAAGGATGTCGAGTACGCTCAGCAACATAATTACAGAAAATACAGGTAATTAATAATTAATGAGATACGGTCATAAGCCAGAATAAAATAATTCCTAGATGTATCCATTTTTTTTAAAGTTTGGGGGATCCATCTTTTTTAAATATTTTTGTTGTAATTTTTATTACTACAAATACGGTACATTTACATGACTCAAAAACCAAACATGGGATGGAATGACTCAATGAGTATACTAGTTCATGTATCTAGGAATTCAGTTTATTTGGCTTAATATCAAATAAAACGAAGAATCTCTGAATGTACTGTGTCGCTCCTGGCACTCACTGAAGCTGATGAAACCACAAAACAACATACTACATATTTTAATGTATTTGCATAGTCATCATGTACCCTGAATTCATACACACATTTACTATATACATGTACAAAAATGTAGATTGTATCTGTTGAATCATGTTTGTAACTGTTGAACATTACAGAAACTAGTCTTTATTGGGTGTATCGGTATGGTGATCGTAATTGTGTCATTTAAATTGTACTGAAATATTCTCGTTTTAATTTTATTTTTGTCAATATTTTTTAATATGTTTATAATTACATGTTTATGGTTTTTTAGATGGTAATGTCAGCACCTCATCTGAACCAGTAGACCTTGGTACTAATGACAAGATGGATACAAATGTGACTGATCATGGAACCCACCTATGGCTATGAAAAAATCCTCCTTACCATTGCAACATGCAGGTAAATATCGACCACATGTACAATTGATAATATACTGACTCTTAAGCATCACTACAAAGTACACCCAAAACACCAATTTTATATTTTTCAAGCCACCACCAAGGGAGATAATTTGCCAAGGAATGATATTTAATTTTTCAATGACAACTGTTGATAAAGTCGGGAAATGGATGGTAGCTGGACAGTTTTTTTTTTATTCAAATGCGATTTTCAACATGTTTGTTGCAGTATTCCGGTCTTCCAATCATCTGGATTCTAGCATCACCGATGAAGAATCAATTTTTGAAACATGCATGTATGGTGCATCTAATTTTAATATGTTTAACATTGGTATATTAATACACATTAATTCCTGTATGCAATGTAAACATGATACATGTAGCAGACATTGTAGAATAAAGAACAAATGAATTCATTATCAGATCTTGGAAAATTTGACAATCTGACATTTTCCAATAGAAATCAGAACTTAGTTTTAACTTTTTATTGTAGGAATGAACATGACCAATGAGGAAAACATAGACCCACTCCTTGACATTGAGAATGCCGACTTTTTGGAACTGAGTGCCTCACAGGAAGAGATCCTTGTAAAATCTCTGGAAATAGCCTCAACAGAGACACACACAGCTGTCGGAAATACCGGACAGACATGCAATGCAACTAAGACATACACACATTCTCGCAATTTAACTGTTCCCATGAAAATAATGAACAATTTTAACAATGTTGGTGAAATTCACATTCACTATCACTGAAATCCAGTTTTGTTTTTGAAGTAGCTCAGAAGGACAGGATAAAAAAAAAGTTAAACGTTTTCAATATTCTACTTGTTTATTGTTATCTAATTCAACAAATAAATCATTTTCATCAGTTTTTCTACAATATTTGCATGAATATATTTAAGTCATGTCCACTACCTTGCTTCTGTTTAATTAGGAAATAAAACAGTTATTTAATGGGTGTGGATGCAATAGACCAAACTATTTGTCCTTCGGTGTTGGGAATGACCAAGTGTTCTATTGCATTCGGCCGTTGGCCTCATGCAATAGAACACTTGGTCATTCCCAGCACCTCAGGACAAATAGTTTGGTCTATTGCATCCACACCCATTAAATAACTGTATACTGTTAAAGGTGGCGATGTAATAGTGTGTACTATTATAGGTGGCGATGTAATAGTGTGTACTGTTAAAGGTGGCGATGTAATAGTGTGTACTGTTATAGTTGGCGATGTAATAGTGTGTACTGTTATAGGTGGCGATGTAATAGTGTGTACTGTTATAGTTGGCGATGTAATAGTGTGTACTGTTATAGGTGGCGATGTAATAGTGTGTACTGTTAAAGGTGGCGATGTAATAGTGTGTACTGTTATAGTTGGCGATGTAATAGTGTGTACTGTTATAGGTGGCGATGTAATAGTGTGTACTGTTAAAGGTGGCGATGTAATAGTGTGTACTATTATAGGTGGCGATGTAATAGTGTGTACTGTTAAAGGTGGCGATGTAATAGTGTGTACTGTTATAGTTGGCGATGTAATAGTGTGTACTGTTATAGGTGGCGATGTAATAGTGTGTACTGTTATAGTTGGCGATGTAATAGTGTGTACTGTTATAGGTGGCGATGTAATAGTGTGTACTGTTAAAGGTGGCGATGTAATAGTGTGTACTGTTATAGTTGGCGATGTAATAGTGTGTACTGTTATAGGTGGCGATGTAATAGTGTGTACTGTTAAAGGTGGCGATGTAATAGTGTGTACTGTTATAGTTGGCGATGTAATAGTGTACTGTTAAAGGTGGCGATGTAATAGTGTGTATTGTTAAAAGTGGCGATGTAATAGTGTGTACTGTTAAAGGTGGCGATGTAATAGTGTGTATTGTTAAAGGTGGCGATGTAATAGTGTGTACTGTTATAGGTGGTGATGTAATAGTGTGTACTGTTATAGGTGGCGATGTAATAGTGTGTATTGTTAAAAGTGGCGATATAATAGTGTGTACTGTTAAAGGTGGCGATGTAATAGTGTGTACTGTTAAAGATGGCGATGTAATAGTGTGTACTGTTAAAGGTGGCGATGTAATAGTGTGTACTGTTAAAGGTGGCGATGTAATAGTGTGTACTGTTAAAGGTGGCGATGTAATAGTGTGTACTGTTAAAGGTGGCGATGTAATAGTGTGTACTGTTAAAGGTGGCGATGTAATAGTGGGTACTGTTATAGGTGGCGATGTAATAGTGTACTGTTATAGGTGGTGATGTAATAGTGTGTACTGTTATAGGTGGCGATGTAATAGTGTGTACTGTTATAGGTGGCGATGTAATAGTGTGTACTGTTATAGGTGGTGATGTAATAGTGTGTACTGTTATAGGTGGCGATGTAATAGTGTGTACTGTTATAGGTGGCGATGTAATAGTGTGTACTGTTAAAGGTGGCGATGTAATAGTGTGTACTGTTAAAGGTGGCGATGTAATAGTGTGTACTGTTATAGGTGGCGATGTAATAGTGGGTACTGTTATAGGTGGCGATATAATAGTGTGTACTGTTATAGGTGGTGATGTAATAGTGTACTGTTATAGGTGGTGATGTAATAGTGTGTACTGTTATAGGTGGCGATGTAATAGTGTGTACTGTTATAGGTGGCGATGTAATAGTGTGTACTGTTAAAGGTGGCGATGTAATAGTGTGTACTGTTATAGGTGGTGATGTAATAGTGTGTACTGTTATAGGTGGCGATGTAATAGTGTGTACTGTTATAGGTGGCGATGTAATAGTGGGTACTGTTATAGGTGGCGATATAATAGTGTGTACTGTTAAAGGTGGCGATGTAATAGTGTGTACTGTTAAAGATGGCGATGTAATAGTGTGTACTGTTAAAGGTGGCGATGTAATAGTGGGTACTGTTATAGGTGGCGATGTAATAGTGTACTGTTATAGGTGGTGATGTAATAGTGTGTACTGTTATAGGTGGCGATGTAATAGTGTGTACTGTTATAGGTGGCGATGTAATAGTGTGTACTGTTATAGGTGGCGATGTAATAGTGTGTACTGTTATAGGTGGTGATGTAATAGTGTGTACTGTTATAGGTGGCGATGTAATAGTGTGTACTGTTATAGGTGGCGATGTAATAGTGTGTACTGTTATAGGTGGCGATGTAATAATGTGTACTGTTATAGGTGGCGATGTAATAGTGTGTACTGTTAAAGATGGCGATGTAATAGTGTGTACTGTTAAAGGTGGCGATGTAATAGTGTGTACTGTTAAAGATGGCGATGTAATAGTGTACTGTTATAGGTGGCGATGTAATAGTGTGTACTGTTATAGGTGGCGATGTAATAGTGTGTACTGTTAAAGATGGCGATGTAATAGTGTGTACTGTTAAAGGTGGCGATGTAATAGTGTGTACTGTTATAGGTGGCGATGTAATAGTGTGTACTGTTATAGGTGGCGATGTAATAGTGTGTACTGTTAAAGGTGGCGATGTAATAGTGTGTACTGTTATAGGTGGCGATGTAATAGTGTACTGTTATAGGTGGTGATGTAATAGTGTGTACTGTTAAAGATGGCGATGTAATAGTGTGTACTGTTAAAGATGGCGATGTAATAGTGTGTACTGTTATAGGTGGCGATGTAATAGTGTGTACTGTTATAGGTGGCGATGTAATAGTGTGTACTGTTATAGGTGGCGATGTAATAGTGTGTACTGTTAAAGATGGCGATGTAATAGTGTGTACTGTTAAAGGTGGCGATGTAATAGTGTGTACTGTTAAAGGTGGCGATGTAATAGTGTACTGTTATAGGTGGTGATGTAATAGTGTGTACTGTTATAGGTGGCGATGTAATAGTGTGTACTGTTATAGGTGGCGATGTAATAGTGTGTACTGTTATAGGTGGCGATGTAATAGTGTGTACTGTTATAGGTGGTGATGTAATAGTGTGTACTGTTATAGGTGGCGATGTAATAGTGTGTACTGTTATAGGTGGCGATGTAATAGTGTGTACTGTTATAGGTGGCGATGTAATAATGTGTACTGTTATAGGTGGCGATGTAATAGTGTGTACTGTTAAAGATGGCGATGTAATAGTGTGTACTGTTAAAGGTGGCGATGTAATAGTGTGTACTGTTAAAGATGGCGATGTAATAGTGTACTGTTATAGGTGGCGATGTAATAGTGTGTACTGTTATAGGTGGCGATGTAATAGTGTGTACTGTTAAAGATGGCGATGTAATAGTGTGTACTGTTAAAGGTGGCGATGTAATAGTGTGTACTGTTATAGGTGGCGATGTAATAGTGTGTACTGTTATAGGTGGCGATGTAATAGTGTGTACTGTTAAAGGTGGCGATGTAATAGTGTGTACTGTTATAGGTGGCGATGTAATAGTGTACTGTTATAGGTGGTGATGTAATAGTGTGTACTGTTAAAGATGGCGATGTAATAGTGTGTACTGTTAAAGATGGCGATGTAATAGTGTGTACTGTTATAGGTGGCGATGTAATAGTGTGTACTGTTATAGGTGGCGATGTAATAGTGTGTACTGTTATAGGTGGCGATGTAATAGTGTGTACTGTTAAAGATGGCGATGTAATAGTGTGTACTGTTAAAGGTGGCGATGTAATAGTGTGTACTGTTAAAGGTGGCGATGTAATAGTGTACTGTTATAGGTGGCGATGTAATAGTGTGTACTGTTATAGGTGGCGATGTAATAGTGTGTACTGTTAAAGATGGCGATGTAATAGTGTGTACTGTTAAAGGTGGCGATGTAATAGTGTGTACTGTTAAAGGTGGCGATGTAATAGTGTGTACTGTTAAAGGTGGCGATGTAATAGTGTGTACTGTTATAGGTGGCGATGTAATAGTGTACTGTTAAAGGTGGCGATGCAATAGTGTGTACTGTTAAAGGTGGCGATGTAATAGTGTGTACTGTTAAAGGTGGCGATGTAATAGTGTGTACTGTTAAAGGTGGCGATGTAATAGTGTACTGTTATAGGTGGCGATGTAATAGTGTGTACTGTTATAGGTGGCGATGTAATAGTGTGTACTGTTAAAGATGGCGATGTAATAGTGTGTACTGTTAAAGGTGGCGATGTAATAGTGTACTGTTATAGGTGGCGATGTAATAGTGTGTACTGTTATAGTTGGCGATGTAATAGTGTGTACTGTTAAAGGTGGCGATGTAATAGTGTGTACTGTTAAAGGTGGTGATGTAATAGTGTGTACTGTTAAAGGTGGCGATGTAATAGTGTGTACTGTTAAAGGTGGCGATGTAATAGTGTGTACTGTTATAGGTGGTGATGTAATAGTGTGTACTGTTATAGGTGGCGATGTAATAGTGTGTACTGTTATAGGTGGCGATGTAATAGTGTGTACTGTTAAAGGTGGCGATGTAATAGTGTGTACTGTTAAAGGTGGCGATGTAATAGTGTGTACTGTTATAGGTGGCGATGTAATAGTGTGTACTGTTATAGGTGGTGATGTAATAGTGTGTACTGTTAAAGGTGGCGATGTAATAGTGTGTACTGTTAAAGATGGCGATGTAATAGTGTGTACTGTTATAGGTGGTGATGTAATAGTGTGTACTGTTATAGGTGGCGATGTAATAGTGTGTACTGTTATAGGTGGTGATGTAATAGTGTGTACTGTTATAGGTGGCGATGTAATAGTGTGTACTGTTATAGGTGGTGATGTAATAGTGTGTACTGTTAAAGGTGGCGATGTAATAGTGTGTACTGTTATAGGTGGTGATGTAATAGTGTGTACTGTTATAGGTGGCGATGTAATAGTGTGTACTGTTATAGGTGGTGATGTAATAGTGTGTACTGTTAAAGGTGGCGATGTAATAGTGTGTACTGTTAAAGGTGGCGATGTAATAGTGTGTACTGTTAAAGGTGGCGATGTAATAGTGTGTACTGTTAAAGATGGCGATGTAATAGTGTGTACTGTTAAAGGTGGCGATGTAATAGTGTGTACTGTTATAGGTGGTGATGTAATAGTGTGTACTGTTAAAGGTGGTGATGTAATAGTGTGTACTGTTAAAGATGGCGATGTAATAGTGTGTACTGTTATAGGTGGTGATGTAATAGTGTGTACTGTTATAGGTGGCGATGTAATAGTGTGTATTATTACCTAATTGTAAATTTTTTCTTGTTTATTAAGTAACTACATATTTTAAGATATTTTTGCATTTTTTGCTCCCCTGTGATCTATTGACGCGTCAATAGTCTTCAAGAGACTATTGCACGACAGACTATTGAACTGACCTTTGAACCTTTTTTTCATTGGACAACAAATTTCAAAACTTCAAAAATTTCAAAATTTCTAAAATTTCAAAATATTTCAAAATTTCTAAAATTTTCAGAAAATTTCAAAATTCTAAAATAATTTTTTTTTAAAATTTAAGTTCAAAATTTCTAAATTTTCAAAAAATGTCAAAACTTCAAAAATTTCAAAAAATTTCAAATTAAAAAATCTTCAAAAAAATTCTAAAATTTCAGCTTTCATAAAATTTCAAAATTTTAATATTTAAATAATAATATTGAAAAACATGTAATATAAAAATTTAGGACGTTTTACTCTGTATTCCACTTGTTTATTGTTATCTAATTCAACAAATAAATCATTTTCATCAGTTTTTCTACAATATATGCATGAATATATTTAAGTCATGTTCGCTACCTTGCTTCTGTTTAATTAGGAAATAAAACAGTTATTTAATGGGTGTGGATGCAATAGACCAAACTATTTATCCTTCGGTGCTGGGAATGACCAAGTGTTCTATTGCATTCGGCCGTTGGCCTCATGCAATAGAACACTTGGTCATTCCCAGCACCTCAGGACAAATAGTTTGGTCTATTGCATCCACACCCATTAAATAACTGTATACTGTTATAGGTGGTGATGTAATAGTGTGTACTGTTAAAGGTGGCGATGTAATAGTGTGTACTGTTAAAGATGGCGATGTAATAGTGTGTACTGTTATAGGTGGTGATGTAATAGTGTGTACTGCTATAGGTGGCGATGTAATAGTGTGTACTGTTATAGGTGGTGATGTAATAGTGTGTACTGTTATAGGTGGTGATGTAATAGTGTGTACTGTTATAGGTGGCGATGTAATAATGTGTACTGTTATAGGTGGCGATGTAATAGTGTGTACTGTTAAAGATGGCGATGTAATAGTGTACTGTTAAAGGTGGCGATGTAATAGTGTGTACTGTTAAAGATGGCGATGTAATAGTGTGTACTGTTATAGGTGGTGATGTAATAGTGTGTACTGTTAAAGGTGTCGATGTAATAGTGTGTACTATTATAGGTGGCGATGTAATAGTGTGTACTGTTAAAGGTGGCGATGTAATAGTGTGTACTGTTAAAGGTGGCGATGTAATAGTGTGTACTGTTATAGGTGGCGATGTAATAGTGTGTACTGTTATAGGTGGCGATGTAATAGTGTGTACTGTTAAAGATGGCGATGCAATAGTGTGTACTGTTAAAGGTGGCGATGTAATAGTGTGTACTGTTAAAGGTGGCGATGTAATAGTGTGTACTGTTATAGGTGGCGATGTAATAGTGTGTACTGTTAAAGGTGGTGATGTAATAGTGTGTACTGTTAAAGGTGGCGATGTAATAGTGTAGTGTGTACTGTTATAGGTGGCGATGTAATAATGTGTACTGTTATAGGTGGTGATGTAATAGTGTGTACTGTTAAAGATGGCGATGTAATAGTGTGTACTGTTAAAGGTGGCGATGTAATAGTGTAGTGTGTACTGTTATAGGTGGCGATGTAATAATGTGTACTGTTATAGGTGGTGATGTAATAGTGTGTACTGTTAAAGATGGCGATGTAATAGTGTGTACTGTTATAGGTGGTGATGTAATAGTGTGTACTGTTATAGGTGGCGATGTAATAGTGTGTACTGTTATAGGTGGCGATGTAATAGTGTGTACTGTTATAGGTGGCGATGTAATAATATGTACTGTTATAGGTGGCGATGTAATAGTGTGTACTGTTAAAGGTGGCGATGTAATAGTGTGTACTGTTATAGGTGGTGATGTAATAGTGTGTACTGTTAAAGGTGGCGATGTAATAGTGTAGTGTGTACTGTTATAGGTGGCGATGTAATAATGTGTACTGTTATAGGTGGTGATGTAATAGTGTGTACTGTTAAAGATGGCGATGTAATAGTGTGTACTGTTATAGGTGGCGATGTAATAGTGTGTACTGTTAAAGGTGGCGATGTAATAGTGTGTACTGTTATAGGTGGCGATGTAATAGTGTGTACTGTTATAGGTGGTGATGTAATAGTGTGTACTGTTATAGGTGGCGATGTAATAGTGTGTACTGTTATAGGTGGCGATGTAATAGTGTGTACTGTTAAAGGTGGCGATGTAATAGTGTGTACTGTTATAGGTGGTGATGTAATAGTGTGTACTGTTAAAGGTGGCGATGTAATAGTGTAGTGTGTACTGTTATAGGTGGCGATGTAATAATGTGTACTGTTATAGGTGGTGATGTAATAGTGTGTACTGTTAAAGATGGCGATGTAATAGTGTGTACTGTTATAGGTGGTGATGTAATAGTGTGTACTGTTATAGGTGGCGATGTAATAGTGTGTACTGTTATAGGTGGCGATGTAATAGTGTGTACTGTTATAGGTGGCGATGTAATAATATGTACTGTTATAGGTGGCGATGTAATAGTGTGTACTGTTAAAGATGGCGATGTAATAATGTACTGTTAAAGGTGGCGATGTAATAGTGTGTACTGTTAAAGGTGGCGATGTAATAATGCACTGTTTAAGGTGGCGATGTAATAGTGTGTACTGTTAAAGGTGGCGATGTAATAGTGTGTACTGTTAAAGGTGGCGATGTAATAGTGTGTACTGTTAAAGGTGGCGATGTAATAGTGTGTACTGTTATAGGTGGTGATGTAATAGTGTGTACTGTTAAAGATGGCGATGTAATAGTGTGTACTGTTATAGGTGGTGATGTAATAGTGTGTACTGTTACAGGTGGCGATGTAATAGTGTGTACTGTTATAGGTGGCGATGTAATAGTGTGTACTGTTAAAGATGGCGATGTAATAGTGTACTGTTAAAGGTGGCGATGTAATAGTGTGTACTGTTAAAGGTGGCGATGTAATAGTGTGTACTGTTTAAGGTGGCGATGTAATAGTGTGTACTGTTAAAGGTGGCGATGTAATAGTGTGTACTGTTAAAGGTGGCGATGTAATAGTGTGTACTGTTAAAGGTGGTGATGTAATAGTGTGTACTGTTAAAGGTGGCGATGTAATAGTGTGTACTGTTATAGGTGGTGATGTAATAGTGTGTACTGTTAAAGATGGCGATGTAATAGTGTGTACTGTTATAGGTGGTGATGTAATAGTGTGTACTGTTATAGGTGGCGATGTAATAGTGTGTACTGTTATAGGTGGCGATGTAATAGTGTGTACTGTTATAGGTGGCGATGTAATAATGTGTACTGTTATAGGTGGCGATGTAATAGTGTGTACTGTTAAAGATGGCGATGTAATAGTGTACTGTTAAAGGTGGCGATGTAATAGTGTGTACTGTTAAAGGTGGCGATGTAATAGTGCACTGTTTAAGGTGGCGATGTAATAGTGTGTACTGTTATAGGTGGCGATGTAATAGTGTGTACTGTTAAAGATGGCGATGTAATAGTGTGTACTGTTATAGGTGGCGATGTAATAGTGTGTACTGTTAAAGGTGGCGATGTAATAGTGTGTACTGCTATAGGTGGCGATGTAATAGTGTGTACTGTTAAAGGTGGCGATGTAATAGTGTGTACTGTTAAAGGTGGCGATGTAATAGTGTGTACTGTTATAGGTGGCGATGTAATAGTGTGTACTGTTAAAGGTGGCGATGTAATAGTGTGTACTGTTATAGTTGGCGATGTAATAGTGTGTACTGTTATAGTTGGCGATGTAATAGTGTGTACTGTTATAGGTGGCGATGTAATAGTGTGTACTGTTATAGTTGGCGATGTAATAGTGTGTACTGTTATAGTTGGCGATGTAATAGTGTGTACTGTTAAAGGTGGTGATGTAATAGTGTGTACTGTTAAAGGTGGTGATGTAATAGTGTGTACTGTTATAGTTGGCGATGTAATAGTGTGTACTGTTATAGGTGGCGATGTAATAGTGTGTACTGTTATAGTTGGCGATGTAATAGTGTGTACTGTTATAGGTGGCGATGTAATAGTGTGTACTGTTATAGGTGGCGATGTAATAGTGTGTACTGTTAAAGATGGCGATGTAATAGTGTGTACTGTTAAAGATGGCGATGTAATAGTGTGTACTGTTAAAGGTGGCGATGTAATAGTGTACTGTTATAGGTGGCGATGTAATAGTGTGTACTGTTATAGGTGGCGATGTAATAGTGTGTACTGTTAAAGGTGGCGATGTAATAGTGTGTACTGTTATAGGTGGCGATGTAATAGTGTGTACTGTTATAGGTGGCGATGTAATAGTGTGTACTGTTATAGGTGGCGATGTAATAGTGTGTACTGTTAAAGATGGCGATGTAATAGTGTGTACTGTTAAAGATGGCGATGTAATAGTGTGTACTGTTATAGTTGGCGATGTAATAGTGTGTACTGTTATAGGTGGCGATGTAATAGTGTGTACTGTTATAGGTGGCGATGTAATAGCGTGTACTGTTAAAGATGGCGATGTAATAGTGTGTACTGTTAAAGGTGGCGATGTAATAGTGTGTACTGTTATAGGTGGCGATGTAATAGTGTGAACTGTTAAAGATGGCGATGTAATAGTGTGTACTGTTAAAGATGGCGATGTAATAGTGTGTACTGTTATAGGTGGTGATGTAATAGTGTGTACTGTTAAAGATGGCGATGTAATAGTGTGTACTGTTATAGGTGGCGATGTAATAGTGTGTACTGTTATAGGTGGCGATGTAATAGTGTGTACTGTTAAAGGTGGCGATGCAATAGTGTGTACTGTTATAGGTGGCGATGTAATAGTGTGTACTGTTATAGGTGGCGATGTAATAGTGTGTACTGTTATAGGTGGCGATGTAATAGTGTGTACTGTTAAAGGTGGCGATGTAATAGTGTGTACTGTTAAAGGTGGCGATGTAATAGTGTGTACTGTTATAGGTGGCGATGTAATAGTGTGTACTGTTATAGGTGGCGATGTAATAGTGTGTACTGTTAAAGGTGGCGATGTAATAGTGTGTACTGTTATAGGTGGCGATGTAATAGTGTGTACTGTTATAGGTGGCGATGTAATAGTGTGTACTGTTATAGGTGGCGATGTAATAGTGTGTACTGTTAAAGGTGGCGATGTAATAGTGGGTACTGTTAAAGGTGGCGATGTAATAGTGTGTACTGTTATAGGTGGCGATGTAATAGTGTGTACTGTTAAAGGTGGCGATGTAATAGTGTGTACTGTTATAGGTGGCGATGTAATAGTGTGTACTGTTATAGGTGGCGATGTAATAGTGTGTACTGTTATAGGTGGTGATGTAATAGTGTGTACTGTTATAGGTGGCGATGTAATAGTGTGTACTGTTATAGGTGGCGATGTAATAGTGTGTACTGTTATAGGTGGTGATGTAATAGTGTGTACTGTTATAGGTGGCGATGTAATAGTGTGTACTGTTAAAGGTGGCGATGTAATAGTGTGTACTGTTAAAGGTGGCGATGTAATAGTGTGTACTGTTATAGGTGGCGATGTAATAGTGTGTACTGTTATAGGTGGCGATGTAATAGTGTGTACTGTTAAAGGTGGCGATGTAATAGTGTGTACTGTTATAGGTGGCGATGTAATAGTGTGTACTGTTATAGGTGGCGATGTAATAGTGTGTACTGTTATAGGTGGCGATGTAATAGTGTGTACTGTTAAAGGTGGCGATGTAATAGTGGGTACTGTTAAAGGTGGCGATGTAATAGTGTACTGTTATAGGTGGCGATGTAATAGTGTGTACTGTTATAGGTGGCGATGTAATAGTGCACTGTTTAAGGTGGCGATGTAATAGTGTGTACTGTTATAGGTGGCGATGTAATAGTGTGTACTGTTATAGGTGGCGATGTAATAGTGTGTACTGTTATAGGTGGCGATGTAATAGTGTGTACTGTTAAAGGTGGCGATGTAATAGTGGGTACTGTTAAAGGTGGCGATGTATTAGTGTACTGTTATAGGTGGCGATGTAATAGTGTGTACTGTTATAGGTGGCGATGTAATAGTGTGTACTGTTATAGGTGGCGATGTAATAGTGTGTACTATTAAAGGTGGCGATGTAATAGTGTGTACTGATATAGGTGGCGATGTAATAGTGTGTACTATTAAAGATGGCGATGTAATAGTGTGTACTGTTAAAGGTGGCGATGTAATAGTGTGTACTGTTAAAGGTGGCGATGCAATAGTGTGTACTGTTATAGTTGGCGATGTAATAGTGTGTACTGTTATAGGTGGCGATGTAATAGTGTGTACTGTTAAAGGTGGCGATGTAATAGTGTGTACTGTTATAGGTGGTGATGTAATAGTATGTACTGTTATAGGTGGCGATGTAATAGTGTGTACTGTTATAGGTGGCGATGTAATAGTGTGTACTATTAAAGATGGCGATGTAATAGTGTGTACTGTTAAAGGTGGCGATGTAATAGTGTGTACTGTTATAGGTGGTGATGTAATAGTGTGTACTGTTAAAGATGGCGATGTAATAGTGTGTACTGTTATAGTTGGCGATGTAATAGTGTGTACTGTTATAGGTGGCGATGTAATAGTGTGTACTGTTAAAGGTGGCGATGTAATAGTGTGTACTGTTAAAGGTGGCGATGTAATAGTGTACTGTTATAGGTGGCGATGTAATAGTGTGTACTGTTAAAGGTGGCGATGTAATAGTGTACTGTTATAGGTGGCGATGTAATAGTGTGTACTGTTAAAGGTGGCGATGTAATAGTGTGTACTGTTATAGGTGGTGATGTAATAGTGTGTACTGTTAAAGGTGGCGATGTAATAGTGTGTACTGTTAAAGGTGGCGATGTAATAGTGCACTGTTAAAGGTGGTGATGTAATAGTGTGTACTGTTAAAGGTGGCGATGTAATAGTGTACTGTTATAGGTGGCGATGTAATAGTGTGTACTGTTATAGGTGGCGATGTAATAGTGTGTACTGTTATAGGTGGCGATGTAATAGTGTGTACTGTTAAAGGTGGCGATGTAATAGTGTGTACTGTTAAAGGTGGTGATGTAATAGTGTGTACTGTTAAAGGTGGCGATGTAATAGTGTGTACTGTTAAAGGTGGCGATGTAATAGTGTGTACTGTTAAAGGTGGCGATGTAATAGTGTGTACTGTTAAAGGTGGCGATGTAATAGTGTACTGTCATAGGTGGTGATGTAATAGTGTGTACTGTTATAGGTGGTGATGTAATAGTGTGTACTGTTATAGGTGGCGATGTAATAGTGTGTACTGTTAAAGGTGGCGATGTAATAGTGTGTACTGTTATAGGTGGCGATGTAATAGTGTGTACTGTTATAGTTGGCGATGTAATAGTGTGTACTGTTAAAGGTGGCGATGTAATAGTGTGTACTGTTAAAGGTGGTGATGTAATAGTGTGTACTGTTAAAGGTGGCGATGTAATAGTGTACTGTTATAGGTGGTGATGTAATAGTGTGTACTGTTAAAGGTGGCGATGTAATAGTGTGTACTGTTAAAGATGGCGATGTAATAGTGTGTACTGTTATAGATGGCGATGTAATAGTGTGTACTGTTAAAGGTGGCGATGTAATAGTGTGTACTGTTAAAGATGGCGATGTAATAGTGTGTACTGTTAAAGGTGACGATGTAATAGTGTGTACTGTTATAGATGGCGATGTAATAGTGTGTACTGTTAAAGGTGGCGATGTAATAGTGCACTGTTTAAGGTGGCGATGTAATAGTGTACTGTTAAAGGTGGCGATGTAATAGTGTGTACTGTTAAAGATGGCGATGTAATAGTGTGTACTGTTAAAGATGGCGATGTAATAGTGTGTACTGTTAAAGGTGGCGATGTAATAGTGTGTACTGTTAAAGGTGGCGATGTAATAGTGTGTACTGTTAAAGATGGCGATGTAATAGTGTGTACTGTTAAAGGTGACGATGTAATAGTGTGTACTGTTATAGATGGCGATGTAATAGTGTGTACTGTTAAAGGTGGCGATGTAATAGTGCACTGTTTAAGGTGGCGATGTAATAGTGTACTGTTAAAGGTGGCGATGTAATAGTGTGTACTGTTAAAGATGGCGATGTAATAGTGTGTACTGTTAAAGATGGCGATGTAATAGTGTGTACTGTTAAAGGTGGCGATGTAATAGTGTGTACTGTTAAAGGTGGCGATGTAATAGTGTGTACTGTTAAAGGTGGCGATGTAATAGTGCACTGTTTAAGGTGGCGATGTAATAGTGTGTACTGTTAAAGGCGGCGATGTAATAGTGTGTACTGTTAAAGGTGGCGATGTAATAGTGTGTACTGTTATAGGTGGCGATGTAATAGTGTGTACTGTTAAAGGTGGCGATGTAATAGTGTGTACTGTTAAAGATGGCGATGTAATAGTGTGTACTGTTAAAGGTGGCGATGTAATAGTGTGTACTGTTATAGGTGGCGATGTAATAGTGTGTACTGTTATAGGTGGCGATGTAATAGTGTGTACTGTTATAGGTGGCGATGTAATAGTGTGTACTGTTATAGTTGGCGATGTAATAGTGTGTACTGTTATAGGTGGCGATGTAATAGTGTGTACTGTTATAGGTGGCGATGTAATAGTGTGTATTATTACCTAATAGTATATTAATTACCTTTCTATTGGGAATGTTTTAGTTTTAACCATATTTCACTTTTAATTTGTCTCTCGGGCAATAAAAACGGGTCGTTCTATTTGACCCGTTCTATTGCCCGCTGTAGCTGTAGCGTTCTATTGCCCACGACCTTTTGACCCGCTTTATGATTGCTCAATTACGTCTCATGAATATTCATTAACTCGACCAAATCTTTATCAATGCGTCTAAATTCCAAATGTAATAAAACGTTCGAATGATTCAGTTATTCATTGACAGACGACAACAACAAACATGGCTGAAAGTGAAAGGTTTGTTAGTGTTGACGACGAAGATTTAGAAGCATTATTAGATAATAAGGATTCGAAGAACACAAAAACCTGCATTAAATCGGCCGTAAATATTTTGACTGCGTTTTGTGCGAGCAGGAATATTCTCTTCCGCGATCTTGAGCAAATGTCTGAAGCTGATTTGTGTAGCCAGTTGAAATCATTCTATGCCGCAGTGCGAAGTTAAAAGGGGGACCTATATTCCAAGAAATCTATGATATCTATACGGTATGGAATTCAGAAACACTTTTTGAAGATTAAAAATACTGATGTAGTGAACAATGACGCTTTCAAACAAGCCAATCTAGTATTTCAAGCTATGTTAGTGAAGCTTAAACAGGAAGGGAAGGGGACCAGTGTCCACAAACCCCCTATTGAAGTTGACGACATTGCCATTATCTATAAATCATTCAATCTAGATGTACCCAATGACCTACAAAACAAAGTATTTGTAGATTTCATGTTGTTCTACTGTAACAGAGGCCGGGAGAACTTGCGAGAATTGACGAAAACTGATTTTAGCTTACATAGAAGCGGTGACAACAAATATATAGCACTACGAGATCATTCAACAAAAAACCACCGTGGTGAGAGCAAAGATGACAACGAAAGTCAAGGTGGACGCCTGTATGTGATGCCTTCAAATCCACTGTGCCCAGTTAAATCATTTGTGAAATACTTGTCTGTGCTACATCCTGATTGTGATTATTTTTGGCAGCGTCCAAAGCCAATTGAAAAAAAAACTGTTGATATCTGGTTTGATAAGGCTCCTCTTGGAAAAAACACTTTAGGGGATAAAATGAAAAACTTGTCTAAACAGTTGAACCGTAGCAAACTATATACAAATCACAGCCTGCGAACTACCACCATAACTTTGCTCGACAATAAAAGTTTTGAGGCAAGGCACATGATGTCTATTTCCGGCCATAAGACTGAATCAAGTATCAGAAGCTACAGTAGGACTGATGACACCCAAAAGAAGAAGATCGCCAAAGCCTTAAGTGACACAATAATAGGTATGGAAAAAACTTAAAATTATAGGGCTTATGAATATAGATATTACAATGAATTCATTAGCAAAGTACATACATTTTAGAATAAATATTGAACACAGTATTTTAATGCAACACCCATGCATGTTTCGATTGTTTATATAATTGAATCTCATCATGTAGTGTTTGTTTGAAAACAGAAGTATTTTTAGGGGTCCGTGTTTCTCATTTGTTTTTAGTTTTATGTCACTCATTGTATTATATATATAGATAACCTGTAAAATATACCAAAATGTAAATGTATAAATCACTGGAAAAAATAAGTTATTCCTCTTGCTTTGCAGGACATGTCTCTGCCAGCAAAAAAGGATGCGAGATGGGACCATCAGTTGACAAACTAATTAACCCTGTCAGACGTGATACTTCACGTATTGATGATGACAGTCATGTTGAGAATACTTCAGGTACTAAAATGAACATTTAGATATGTATAAAGTACATCATTCGTGCATTTTTATTGTTAATTATATATTTCAATGATTGAACATTTACTAGAAAATTAAAAATGTGAAAGATTACACATAAGCAGCCTTCCTAAATTGAATCTATATCTGAATGAATAAATGTTTCAATATATTAGTGAAACATGTATGTTTCTAAAGACAAATACTTGTGTAAGGTACGTACAAAAAAATGTACATGTATAAGTTTTTAAAAAATTGCCTGAATACATCAAAAACAAACAAACAAACAAACAAACAAAAACAGAAATACAACAGAGATCATTGACAGAATTGTTGCACATGTACATTTCAGGGGCGGATCCAGGATTTCATATTAGGGGGGCGCACTTAAAAAAATTGCGCCGAGCGGAGGGAGGCGCTAACATTTTGGGGGTATTTCGTGTGAAAAATCACGATTTTACGCCAAAAAAATCATATTTTTTCCAATTTTAGGGGGGGGGGGCGCGCGCCGGGTGCGCCCCCCCTGAATCCGCCCCTGCATTTGTTTATCATTGTTTATAGAGTATAGAAATTAAATGTTAACGTTAGATGCAAGATTAGAACGTTTTATGTGAAACCTGAAAAAATGTCACAAAAGGTTTGCATATTCACTTGAAATTACCAAAAATAGTTTTATTTGTTGTATTTAATTTATTTTTATGTATTTTTATATATTTCAGAGCCGGTCGTGAAGCACATCAGTGGTAAAACTGATATTGAATTTGAAAATATGGATTTCCTTGAACTGACATCATCTGAGGAACTTTTATTATTTGAAGCTGTTTGTAATGTTTCTTCAGATGTGCCAATTGTGCAAAGTGAACCAACTCTTACTGTTGTTAATACAACTAGACATGTGGAACACAAAACGTCGACAGTTTTAGCAGATAAAACAAACTTCCATGTGCCAAACAATATGTATTTTCAAAATGTTAATGAACTCCATATTCATTACCATTAATGGATTTAATTCATATGAAAACTTATGATTTGTTATTGTTAACTGTTTTGAAAAATACAATTTAATTACTTTATTCTTATTTCTCTATCTCAAAACTTTGAAAGTACAAAAATGTGCATCCCAAAACTACTATTAGGTAATAAAACAGTTATTTAATGTGTAGCCAGGCAATAGACTAAATTTTTTTTTCCTCGGTACTGGGAACAGCTCAAGTGTTCTTTCTTTAATTCTCATTAATAGGAAGAATCATGTACATATTCTTAGGTATTCCACAAAAGTACAGGAATTGTATACATATACATATATATATACATATACATATACATATACATATACATATACATATATATATACATATACATATACATATACATATACATATACATATACATATACATATATATATATACATATACATATACATATACATATACATATACATATACATATATACATATACATATACATATACATATACATATATACATATACATATACATACACATATACATATACACATACACATATACATATACATATACACATACACATACACATATACATATACATACACATACACATATACATATACACATACACATACACATATACATATACACATATACATATACACATACACATACACATATACATATACACATACACATACACGTATACATATACTTATACATATGCATATACATATACATATACACATATACATATACATATACATATACATATACATATACATAGGTTTGAACATAACCGAGCACACAAAATATTTAGAGTTAAAAAGATCGATAAAGGTGCATATAATTAACTTAAATGTAAAGATAACTCATTGTTAAATAAGATATAATTAACTTAAATGTAAAGATAACTCATTGTTAAATAAGATATAAACTAATTAACTTAAATGTAAAGATAACTCGTTGTTAAATAAGATATAATTAACTTAAATGTAAAGATAACTCATTGTTAAATAAGATATAATTAACTTAAATGTAAAGATAACTCATTGTTAAATAAGATATAATTTTCTTCCGTAAATGGCCGTTTTCGGGTGAAGACGACCGAGGTAAGACGAGTTCACGTGCACTCGTCTTTACTCGTTGTGACATCCAATCAGAACGCCTTTAACAAGAAAAACAATCGTTTAAATATATACCCTAAACCGGGAATGTAACATTTATATACCCTGTCTGATAGCTGAATAACAGATATATTACGGATTTAACCATTGGGTTTTTTTTCAAATACAGACTCCCGTATTAAATATATTTGTGTCTTTTATTTTCATTTTTTCGTATTTCTAGATGTCCATTTCCGTACCTTTGACGTCATTCTTCAATGACGTCAAATATGTGTCGCGTCATATTTCTTGTATGGGGTGTCTCATGAAGGAAAATACTGTACTTTCAATAAAATATTAGTGAGAAAAGCTCAAATATCAGTAGAAAGCTACTTAGTTTATTAGTCGGTGTCACAAAAGTCAATTTTATGTGATGTGTATTTCATAACGCTCAATGATACTGATCTGATAATTTATGCAAATTAGTTACTGATCAATGGCGGGCGTCTCTAGGAGTTCGCGATAGTGAAAGTTGTTGGTTTACGGAAGAAATGTGTACTTACATGCGTTGTTGGGAAAGCCCGGGTGATCTTCCTCTCGTGATAGAAATTGTTGTGTCTTTTCGCTCGTTTCGCTGCGCTCCACTCGCGAAAAGACATAAAATTTCTATCACTCGTGGAAGATCACCCGGTCTTTCCCAAGAACGTATGTAAGAACCTATTAAACTTAAATGTAAAGATAACTCATTGTTAAATAAGATATAATTAACTTAAATGTAAAGATAACTCATTGTTAAATAAGATATAATTAACTTAAATGTAAAGATAACTCATTGTTAAATAAGATATAATTAACTTAAATGTAAAGATAACTCATTGTTAAATAAGATATAATTAACTTAAATGTAAAGATAACTCATTGTTAAATAAGATATAAACTAATTAACTTAAATGTAAAGATAACTCATTGTTAAATAAGATCAAATTAACTTAAATGTAAAGATAACTCATGGTTAAATAAGATATAATTAACTTAAATGTAAAGATAACTCATTGTTAAATAAGATATAATTAACTTAAATGTAAAGATACCTCATTGTTAAATAAGATATAACTTCTTTATATTGGAAACATCCATTTTCGATAAATATCAATTCTTTTCGATCCATCTCATGTTGATTGACAAATGTCAAATATGGCGGTATTCAGTTCGTTAATCATACCAGAAGATGTCATAGGGAAAGGGGATGGAATAAGCAAATAGTGATGCTAGAAAATGGCCGATTTTACCATTCGATTTATCTCGGGATTTTATAATAAGTAAAGAAATTCTCGTCTAGTTCTCGTATATCGAGAAACTTTTCATTGGATAATTTTTTGACGTATTTGAAGTGTCTATGCAAATTTAGAATCTATCGAAAAAAATCGGAAAATACCGAAGTATAATTGTACTACACGGAAAATATCGAAGGAAATTCGGCAATATATTTAAAGAAAATATTCTTTTTGGCATCGTCCCTTGATGCTCGCTGCTGGTTATCCAAAAGCTCTGATCCCTTTCCATATTCCAAACAATATTCCTTCCACATCAACATGACCGGTCTGCACTAGACACAAGTAGGACTTTATTCCTTTTAGCATCGACTCAAGGTGTCTCTTGCAGATTGGTAATGAATCACCTGATATATATGAACCAATAGTGATTAACACAGTTTATCTATAAGCTTATATTTAAAAAAAAAAATGAAATAAATATTTTACTATACTGTGTGTACTCCTGTAGGAGTGTGAAGCCCATCTATGATCTAAATAGATCCTCTATTTTTAATAACAATTTATATTCATAAAATAAAATAATCAAAATGCATATGTATGCTAAATAAAATTTGGATTAAGTGTTAACTATGTTAGATACAATGTATCTACGTACCATTAGTTGTTTACAAAATACGCTTATATATATAATTATTGTTTGTAAACAAACATCTGCTTTGCATATCATAAATCCTCGGATTTACCATATTCTAAGAAAATACGTGGTTTTTTTAATTAATTTATTTCATAAAAATATATAACCTATATTTTCTGTTTTTATATATAATTATTAAGGTAAAACTACCTTACAAAAGAACAAAAAGCCATTCAGAAAAATTTATCAAACTAAAAATCTTCCTGATCCTGATCCTGATCTTACCAGCAGCTCGCTGGTAACATTTGGCCCAAATTTTGACTGTATTTTACTTCACATCCAAAATTTTACAAGAAGACGTATGATGAATGTAAAATAATACAAACCTCCTTGGGAAATTATATATTTCAAACTAATACATCCATATTTTGTCACAATATATCCATAAATAAATGTTTGGCAAACTCATTTACCCAACACGATACACACTATAGCACCCCCCTATAGTTTGTAATGGCCTGAGTATATTTCCATAGCCTGATCATAACTGGTTAAATTTTGTCGTATCGAGTGCACCCTTAAAAAGACAAACCTGGTGTAGCTAGAACGGACAGTATAAAATGATGATATCAGATGTAAGTAACGAACAGATCGAATTATATTTTTTTATTTTTTACAGTTTTAATGAGCATTTTATATTTAATAGATGAAATATATTGGTAAGCAATGCATTTATTAAGTACATATACAATATATTGGGATTATCTTCCCATTTTTCATTCATTTGTAAACATTATGTTACAGGTATATTTTGTTGGTTTTTTTTAGAAAAGTTTGTCAGTGACTTGCGACAGGTCGGTGGTTTTCTCTAGGTACTCCGGTTTCCTCCACCAATAAATATAATATAATAGCTGAAATATTGTTGAAAGTGGCGTTAAAGAGAATAAACCCTAAGCTTGACCCTCCAGTGGCAGCCGAAGGTCGTTGTCCAGGTTGGTCCATCCATTCTTCATTTCTATTGTTTAGATATATATACAATGAATTGTTGTACTTGTTTTCGTCCTCAATGATCTCAAGTTCCCTGGGCGTTAAACACCAGTTGATCAATAAATGTATATTATTCTTGATAAAATCTACAATTAAAGATCGCAACAATTATAAATAAAATTCAATATTCTTATTGAAATTTCAATGTATGTCAAATGTTTATATATAAAAATCCAGATCAATTCAATTCAATTAATATGTTATTTACCGTGTAATATAATTTTGAAATAGCATGTAATTAAAGATCACACACACAAAAAAAAATCTGGTATGCTCATTAAACTCAATCAGGTAACACTATTCAATGTTTCTATAAAAAAAAAATCCAGGTTACGAAAGCCTACAATATAAATATAATTTGTTTAGTTTTACTTCATAGAGCTTTAAGATCTCATCCGTGTCATTTTTAACTTGTAAATTGTTCAGTCAAACGTTTAAAAATACATGTATTGCCCTAGAATTAAATGTACCATACAGGAGGAAATCGATAATTGTATTATTAGCTTTAGTTTAAACATATTTTATTTGCCAATTAAACAGACAAAATGGATTAGACACAAGTTAAACAAACTTATGAAGTCTTCTCCAAATTACAATATGTTACAATAAAGAAGTACATAAAAGGCATGCATTACTATATGTAGCACTAATAACGAATCAATGATAAATATTCACAAACAGAAAGAAAAAGAAAATTAAGATGGATTCATATGATGTGCATGTTCACCCAATTCAATTCCAGTTATACAATAAGGAATCTTTTTGAACATTTAATATAATCAAAAACATATTTAAATATAATACAATTTTGTTCACAAGTTAAATTATCACTGCCACATGTCAGAAATTCAATATCTAGAGTGTAGCAAGTTGTAACCCTGTTGATTACCTATCAATATAGTTCTGGCTTGTATGTATATAGGACAATCCAAAAAGAAATGTTTTAAATTTTCAAGGGCTGCACCACATCGACAAGATGGGTCAGATACGATTCCAACTCGAAATAAATCAAAATTCAAAAACGAAGCTGAATTTCTTAGCTGAGTTAAAATAATATTTAATTTTCGAGGGCCACTGAAAAAATGCTTAGGGACAGAATGATTTTCAGTTTCGTCGATTTTCTTTAATTCAGATTTGAATTTTGATAAAGTATCAACGTTTCGAATATTGTTATTTAAACTATTCCACATTTTTATTGTGGAGGGGATAAAGGAATCACTAGTCGAAGACAGTCTACAGAAAGGTAAAATAATATCATTCCCATTTCTCAACGGATATACTGACGTACTTGTATGGTGGGGAGAATCAATGTATAAAGATAATTAGGGGTATTTTTATTAACTATATTATAAAAAAGTTGAAGTTTCCTTCTCTTCCGTCTCGCAGATAATAATTCCCAACCTGTCTCTCTATATAAAATTTCAGTTTTGGTAAAAATAGGTAAGCCTGTAACAATTCTGGCAGCTTCCAGTTGAAGTTGTTCCAGTTTTTGTGAATTTCCAATCCCACAGTTATCCCATAGTTCACATGCATATTCAAAAAGTGGTCTAATGTACACAAGATATAGTTTATCTAAATTAGTGCGACTAAGACGGTATTTCAATTTACGTAGAATGTTCAAATGTTTAGATACACTACTTTTAATATTATCAACATGGTTATTCCACTTAGCATCATTGCTAAATGTAACACCTAAGTGTTTATGAGAGGTGGTAATGGGCACTGATTTTCCATTAAAAGAGAAATCAAGATTCTCTGGAACGCTACGATTAGAGAAAGTCATGATTTCTGTTTTGTCAGGATTAAATGACATAAGCCATTTTTTGGACCATATATCCATTTCATTCAAATCATGAGCAATAACATTTTTCAACTGCATTGTGTCCTGATTTGAATAACCAAACGAAGTGTCATCTGCAAATAGTCTGCTCAGTGATATAAGTTTGTCAACAATATCATTTATATAGATAATAAATAAGAGAGGACCAAGGACAGAACCTTGTGGAACACCGGCAGATATTTCACAATATGCTGAAGATTTATTTTTAATAACAACTTTTTGTCGTCTGGCTTTTAAATAACTTTTAAACCAATTAATTAAATTTCCAGTTATCCCATATGCTTTCATTTTATGTAAAAAACCTCGGTGCCAAACTTTATCAAATGCCTTAGAAAAGTCACAAAATACAAAACAATTTGCTTCCTTCTTCTCCAATGAATTTAAAATGCTATTATAAATTTCTAATAACTGATGTACTGTTGAATGCTTAGGAAGAAAACCGGATTGATATTCATATATAAGTTTATTTTGGTGGAGATTGTTATAAACATGTTTGTATATAACTCTCTCCATTATTTTCCCAACACAACTTATAAGCGATATAGGTCTGTAATTGGACGGCAATGAAGAATCCCCCTTTTTAAATACTGCAATAACATGAGCTAGTTTCCAGTTCGTCGGATATTTACTTTCGTGGAGTGATTTATTAAATATTATTTGTAAAGGCAATGCTATACTATTTGGACATAGTTTTAACATTTTATGGCTGATGACATCCGGCCCCGATGCCTTATTTGGATGTAGAAGTTGTATTATGTCAGAAATTTCTTGGATACTTACATTAATATCAGTTATATTATTATTTGTTTTCAGTTCGATATCGGGGAGGGGCGCATTTGCTTCATCCAATTTGGATATAAAACCAAAGTACTTGTTTAATAAATCACATTTTTCCTCGTCATCATAGGCGAACTCTTCTAAATTTTTATCATTAATTATGTTTTGAAGAGGGGGGAGATTACCAGATCCTTTATTTGACTTAAAGCATTTTCATAATTTTCCAATAAGTTTTATTATTTGATGCATTTTCAAGAATAATGTTATCTAAGTTGATTTCAAAATTTTCTTTTGCCATCTTTTTAAAATTATTTACCCTGTTTCTCTGTTTTTTTATATATTTACAAATATCCGAGTTTCTATGATATTTTAACATTACTTTACGAAGTCGGTCCCTGATACGTATTTCTTTCCGGATTTCACTGGTGAACCACGGTTTGTCATTATATCTAACAATAACTGTCTTGGTTGGAATACACTCCCTTGCCAATTCGAGAAATGTTTTGGTAAATTGATTACACATGTCATCTACATCATCAAATTGGCAGAGGAGGGTTATCCAGTCAACTATTTCTAGTTTTTCAATAAATTGTTGTTTATCAACTTTGTCATATAACCAGACTTCCCGTTTGAATGAAACAGAAACACTCTTTGGACATTGTAAAAAAGCCACAGAGGCATCGTGATCACTAATTTCTGATGGTATTTTTAAAACATCAGAATATATATAATTCATAGTATCACTAATAATAATAGGATCAAGTAAAGTATTACTATGAGCTGTAATTCTTGTGGGTTTACTGATAATATTTATTAAGTTAAACAACATCATAGTTTCTATTAATTTATTATTATTAGCTATAAATAAGTCGGAATTCAAATCACCCAAAATCACAATATTATCGTTTACCTGGTAACCCATCCCTATTGCATGATTTAATCGTGTCCAGTATTCATTGTCCGTCCATTCAGGTCGATAAGTGTTACACAAAAGGAAGGTTTGACCTCTAGCTCGCACTTTTACCCAGATAGTTTCGTCAGTGTCGTTTTCTAAGTCAGTTACACGTTCAACAAATATATCATCTTTAAAATAAATGAGAAGTCCACCGCCTGAGTTATTACGATCCTTTCTGATGAAGATTTTTGAAAAGAAATCAAGTGATAAATCATCGTTATTTATATTCACATCTAAATGGGATTCTGTGACGCAAAGTATATCATATTCATCTGCGAAATTTTGGAGAAAGTGTAATTTGTTTCTAACACTTCTAATGTTTATATTGCATATGGAAATATATTTGTTTACATTATTATTGGTAATGTTCACCGGTGGATTCGAATTATACGTACCAGGACCAGGATGTGTTTCTACATCACCTATAATTAGGATAAATTGTAATATATATAACAGGAAAACTATATTAATTTCCGGAATCGTACTCTGCAGAAGAAACAGGGATAAGACAAGTGCTGAACACTGTAAGTTAATTAATATAATTTGTTGATATGATTCTGCCCAACAATTTACCAGTCCATACAGACACCTTTTCTTAGTATTAAACAGTCCAATGGCCGCCCTGTAATCCTCTATACTATTACCCATTTGGATTTAGCATTTCAGGGATAAAATCAGTACGACCATTGCTACATTTCAATATTGTTTGAACACTCACATCTATGAATCCACTTAAAAAATTAGAACATATATACATATTATAACACAAAAAACAAATTAAATACATGTTAAAGTACTCACAATGGTATGAATGAGACCAAATTTGCATGTGGAGAAATTTTTTCACAGATGTCAAATGGGATCTTTATTTACGACCCATGATTAATAGACAGACAATAAAAAAAAATTAGTGTACGTCATTTGTAAAAAAAAATTGACAAAAATAAATATTTGAAATCAATTTGATAATTTTTTAATTCGTTGTACATAATATTTTTTTTGTAAATAAATCATTGCAGCAATTAGAACCGAGATGTCTGTACTCCAAAATATATTTATTTTTTCTATAATTATATGGTATCCCGAGTAGACTAAAATATATATTATACTATTTAGAAAAATATTGAGATAAATATCCCACACAAAGGAAAAGAAAAACAAACACAACAATAATTTCATATAATAAGTCACTCAACAAACAAAAATATCTTTTATCAAATGTACAATATAGGTTAAGGATTATGTGCTCCATTCATTTTACAAGGTTAAACAAAAAATATCAAACAAATCGTATAAATTCACTGGCTTTGCTGCAGCTGAGATCAGATTTAAATTTGCATGGTACCACTATAGGCTTATGTAAGTGATTCAAGACTTTATTCTTTACATGAGAGTCTTCTTAAAAAGTTATTGAAAAAAAAAACAACAACCAAAAACAGAAAAAAAACAAAACATTTTTTTTCTACGGCAAGTCGAACAAACCCTCACACTTTGTACAATCATTAGACATGCGTACTTCAATACTTTCATTACAAAAGACTATTTATATTTTGAAGCAGTTAATCATAAGGCATGGAAATTGTTTACAAAAATACTGTAACTGAGAAAGGGCATTCAAAATAAATATAAAAAAGGCAGTAACAATAATTGATATTAATCGACCAACACAATACTATATCAATAATACAATAATAAGATCCGGGAGGGTTATTAAGATCAATAAGAAAATAAGATCCGGGAGGGTTATTAAGATCAATAAGAAAATAAACTGCAGAACATCAAATGTAGTTTATGTGGTCCACTGTAAAAAATGGAAGCACATAGTTTATGTGGGTGAAACAGAAACAATGTTAAAGGATCGGATACAAAATCATCTTTCTGATATCAGAACATTTAAAAAATATGACAAGCCGGTTTCAATACATTTTAATTCAAAAGACCATTCAATCGACGATTTCAGATATGCAGGAATAGAAATTTCAAGAAAAAATAACACAATATATAGACAGACCCGTGAATCACTGTTTATTAAAATGTGTAACACTCAACAAGAGGGTATAAACAGAAGAAAATAATTAGTCTAACAGGTCTTAGATTACACAAAGTTTGATCTTGAGCTTTGTGTATTTTATTTATTCATAATGTTCAGGATCATTTTTATTAATTTTTTACAACGTCATAATAACACGATCAGATGTTATGACGTCTTGTTGTTTTTTTGTATCTCTAAGTAGTTTATGTTTTGCAACTGACGAAGACGGTTGTGCCGTCGAAAATTTTTGCAACACTGTGTTTAAATGTATAAAAATAATACAATGGGTATTATTTAAATATATAAGCACTTTAATCTTAATAAATGTTGCGGATTCCCTAATGGAACCTTGAAAAGTACAATTTTGAGAAGCTCCCTGTTATTTTACAAACCAATGATACATTTTCTGGGAAGATTTGATTGGACATAGCATAATATTGTAAAGGGGCATATGAAGGTATGACAACATGTTGACAATTTTAACAGAATGCAAATATGTAACATTAAAATAATTGCCATATATAATAAGTTATATGTAACTATATCATTAATGAATTATATTTTTTTATTTTTTACAGTTTTAATGAGCATTTTATATTTAATAGATGAAATATATTGGTAAGCAATGCATTTATTAAGTACATATACAATATATTGGGATTATCTTCCCATTTTTCATTCATTTGTAAACATTATGTTACAGGTATATTTTGTTGGTTTTTTTAGAAAAGTTTGTCAGTGACTTGCGACAGGTCGGTGGTTTTCTCTAGGTACTCCGGTTTCCTCCACCAATAAATATAATATAATAGCTGAAATATTGTTGAAAGTGGCGTTAAAGAGAATAAACCCTAACCTTGACCCTCCAGTGGCAGCCGAAGGTCGTTGTCCAGGTTGGTACATCCATTCTTCATTTCTATTGTTTAGATATATATACAATGAATTGTTGTACTTGTTTTCGTTCTCAATGATCTCAAGTTCCCTGGGCGTTAAACACCAGTTGATCAATAAATGTATATTATTCTTGATAAAATCTACAATTAAAGTATATAAATTAATATGTTATCTACAATGTTATTTGAAATACATTGTACATGTACCAAATAATTAAAGATCGCAACAATTATAAATAAAATTCAATATTCTTATTGAAATTTCAATGTATGTCAAATGTTTATATATAAAAATCCAGATCAATTCAATTCAATTAATATGTTATTTACCGTGTAATATAATTTTGAAATAGCATGTAATTAAAGATCACACACACAAAAAAAAATCTGGGATGCTCATTAAACTCAATCATGTAACACTATTCAATGTTTCTATAAAAAAAAAATCCAGGTTACGAAAGCCTACAATATAAATATAATTTGTTTAGATTTACTTCATAGAGCTTTAAAATCTCATCCGTGTCATTTTTAATTTGTAAATTGTTCAGTCAAGCGTTTAAAAATACATGTATTGCCCTAGAATTAAATGTACCATACAGGAGGAAATCGATAATTGTATTATTAGCTACATGTACATGTATGTGAAACAAAGTGACAGATGGCACAAACGAGAAGGATGTATATATATTTATAAGTATGTAATCTCTTTGTTTACGTAAAATAAAAGTATGGAAGAACTAGTGTGGAAAGAGAAGTTATCCGACATGGATCGTCATCAGGTAGGTCGTTTGTTTTTGTACATGAATAAACTTTAACAATTGTATATCAATTGTCATCTATGTTACAAAATTCGAGACATTTTCAAATTTGTGAACCGGCTACTAGTATTTTCTTCCCTCTATTTTAGTAGGGGCTTCGGTTCCCGAGTGGTTACATTTGCTTACTGAAGAACAGAAGGGTCTAATTCATGATTAATTGAAATTTGTAAACCAGCTATATTCTTCCCTCTATTTCAGTCGGGGTTTCGGTTAAGTTTGTTAACTGACTAGCAGATGAAGCCTAACATTCTTACGGGATTTTGAGATTTAGCAATTAAAACTTCGGGAACACGGGATTAAATTTAAATATATCGTGATTCGGGAAACGACACTTTATTTCAACTGGAATTCGGGAGGTATTTTTATGGGGATGAATTTTCAGATGAATTAAGTAAAACGATGAATATTATTACTGCTAAAAATAAGGATACTTATAAGTCAATGGGTAGATCTTTCACATGGGTGAACACATGTTTTTTTAAATCTTTATGCAAAGTACAAGAAAATGCTACGTTCACAATATTTACACAAACATCCGTTTAGCAACTGATGTGTTGACCTGAAATCAGTGTCGACTAGATGGTGATAATTTTTACTTTCCGCGAACTCCTCGCTGACCCGTATTCATGATGGCTAAATGTTTGGTTAGATTAAACTTATTTTATTGTTAACTATATGATGACATTTGGATCGGACACAAGTTACAAAGGTACTCTCCACATATTATATACCAGCAAGTAATAATGTATTTATAAGGAATAATTCTCCTTTTTCAGAATTCTTTTATAAAAATCAACCTTTAACAGTTACACATGAATAAGATTATCTTGGAAATATTATTGATAATAAAGGAAATTTTAAGAGGTCTATTCAAGAATTGTCAAAAAAAAAGGCTAAAAGTACTCTTTGTTCTAACAAATATATGTCAAATTTTGTTAATGTTCCAGCTGATCTGTCATGTAAATTATTTGATACTTTAATTAGACCTATTTTGCTTTATAATAGTGAAGTCTGGTTTATGGAAAATTATTTATCAATTTATAAATCTGTTAATAGATCTAGGTCACATGATACCATCTGTGAAACATTATCATTAGTGGACAAATTTTGTTTCGAAAAGATTCATTACAGATATTGTAAAACCATTTTAGATATTAGAAAAACTGCTTGTAATTTGGCAGTAAAGACTGAGCTGGGACGATTCCCTTTAGATTCTTTTATAAAGACACAAGTTATGATGTAGTACTTACACATTCATTCTGATAAAATAAATCCTCTGATAAAAGAGGCATTCACTCTAAATAAATCTATGCATGATAATGGCATATTCACATGGTACACCTTTGCAAAAGATATATTTTGCCGAATTTGAAATAGATAAAAGTGATTTTGAAGCTTTCAGTAGGCCATTTAAAATTGCTAAATTCTCTATTAAAAAAATATTTAAAAAATCTGTTTATGAACGTTATGAAAAACAATTAACAGAAAAACTTTCTTTGAATAATGACTCTTCAAAATAGGGGGGTGCAATTCCAGATCTAATTTTTATTAGATTATATATCATGACGTTATTGAATTGCTGGTAGTTGACGTGACCAGAAAAGTTGTTGCGTGGGATGGTTTGATTACTGCATCATATCATTTAGCTATTCATGCTATTACTGTTATTTATTACATACTTAGTCCAAATAAAGGCATTTTTGTTTGATCAATATGACCGGAAGTAAACTGTCCATATTTTCACACTCCGGGAAAATAACCGGTTATTGGATTACTACAAGATCATTTCCATATCGAGGCCCATATTGCCCGGGCCAATATGGGCCTCGACTTCGTCTCAGGCCAATATGGGTGTCTCTTTTCTAGATGTCGGAAGTATGTAATAAATAGTTTAATACATGGGCATTTCCATATTGACCTGGTTATCATACCGAGACCCCCATATTGGGTTATCATCCCTCGACCAATATTGGCCCTCGACTCCGTCTCGGGCCAATATGGGGGTCTCGGGATGATAACCAGGCCAATATGGAAATGACCATGTATTAATCTGTATGTAATGTCCATTGGGTTGACCAGAAACGTTGTTACGTGCGGTGGTTTGATCATTACATCATATCGTTTAACTAAATACGTCAAAATATTGTTACAGTACAGTCCATATATTGTTGTGTTATGTCATTTCGTTATTTCTTCCACGAAGTTTTATTTTTCTCTTTTGTTTTTATGTTCGGTTCATTCTTCATTACATTTAATCAGAACATCTTGGAGTGCAAAGTTCATTACGAGATGTTCAATAAACCACGTGAGGTCAAAACTTTATTATGATGAGGATAAATTTTACCGTCTTTTGTATTTGTATGCACCGTATAATGATTAAATTGTATCCAGGAAAATGATTTTAATGATTATTAAAATTATATACTGGAAGATACTTACAATGTCTATAAAACTTATGATAAAGACAGGCTACAGCAGTTGTAGTTGATGAAGAAAATGAAATCGAGTTACTTTCCGATTGAGAGATTTCAAGTTCAGATTATATTCATAAACAATACATTTTGTCAACATTCAATAATCTTAAATCTATAGTATTTAATTTGCCAGAGTTAATCCTTTTCTCTGGCGTCACACCATTGTTCGGGCGAAAGATTATTTTTCAAGAATCCATTTGTTTTCCTCTTTCTTTTTTCTCTTTTGCCTATATCTTGAACTTTATTTCACAATTTACTATTTTAGCCTAAAAAGGTATTATTAATAGTTTGGTACTTGTGGGTATATCGTATCGAACAACTTTACGGGTCGAGTTTAATCTTAGACCAAATTTTTCTGCCTCTAAGGGTATATATATTTCAGAAATAATTCATGGAAACCATAGTTTGTTGGAGATTCTAACATTTGTAACATTAGTTTCGTAAAAAGTTTATGCCGAGCGATAGCGAGTGATTTAAATACAACGAAAATGATCTTTACATGATTTTAGGGGGGAAGGTAATGGTGTTTAACACCACTTTCAATAATATTTCAGTTAAATCGTGGTGGACAGTTATTTTGATTTTAGTCCTTTTGGTCTTATCTTTAAGTAGTCCCTTTTAAAGAAAAAAGTTCCTTTCACTTTGTTGTATTGTTACAAATACTGAATGGAATGGAATAATTAAATTGATAATTGAAGTTAAATGTATAAGGATTATTTTGAGCTCAAATTTGATTGATTTAGTTGTATTTTAATATGGATATGGAGGATTTGATGCATGACCTATAAATAGGGAATTTCTGGGGGATGACAGAGCTATTTTTAGAGTAGGTATTTTCCATAGCCTGGCATTTCACTGCAAGACTTTAAACATGGCCTGATATTTTGACAGAACGTAGAGGAATCATGGACGTTTCAGAAAATGTATGGTCTTTGAAAGGTTAAACTTAAGATAAAATGGCCAGGTAGGCTCGAAAAAACACAAATTTAGTAGAAAACCTTAAAGAAATTAATTATAGGCTTCACACCTACATGAAAGCCAGTAATTGTTTTATTATTATTATTTGTGACATCGTGCGTTTGAAACAATACATTATCCGTTTTAAAAATCTCTTTGATATTCTAACATCTGTTATATAAGAAGCACAGATGTAATGTATTATAGTATTTACTACCGGTCAGAATCTACCAGTATTGATTATCTGCCCTTGTTTTGATGTATGAGTTGTCAGGGGCGTGGTTATGTATTAATTCAAGTGTAGGCACAGTTTGTGTCAGTGAGTATGGAGGAATCCAAGAGGTGGACGACACCCATCCCGAGAAGCAGATGTAAGTTAACAGAACTATATATAGATCTTGCATTGTTGAGTTAAGAACAGTATTTAACTAATTGTTTCATGTCATGTAAGAAAACGCAATCCAAACTCAATTTATATACATTTTGTGTAATGTGTTATTATATATATATATATCTATAGCATATTTATTTATTCATGAAAAAACAAATTGTGGTCATTAAAAATAATAATCCAGTTTTCAGTAACGGCGTTCATCTTGGATGGAAAGCGTGTCTCCTGAAAATGAATTTGAAAGGGGACCACGTAAGGACCATCCCAGTCATCTTTGGTTTAAATAAAGTTTGTCAGTGACTTGCAACAGATCTGTGATTTTCTCCGGGCACTCCGGTTACCTCCACCAATAAAACTTGCTGCCACGATATAGCTAAAATATTGTTGAAAGTGGCGTTAAAATACCATACTCCGAACCCCATGTATTTGAAATTAAACTTTATACTACATTTGTATTACTATTTCATGCTAATAACATTTATGGTATTTTGCTACTTGTAGTTTCAAATACCTGCTGGACTTTCCACGTCTAATTTAAGTTTCGTAACTTCCGTCTTACCACCATACCACGGTGGTCACACTGGCATACCCCATAATTAATATACATGAGTCTTGACAGTAAACTATGTTTTTTTAAATAGCAACAACTTATTTATATAAGTAATTTGTCATTTTTACAAAGCATGATATAGGTATTTTAATTCTGGTATATGTTTTTACTAATGTAGGCCAGAAAGTCACAGGACAAAAAGTCACGGACAAAAAGTCACAGGACAAAAAGTCACAGACAAAAAGTCACAGCTGACATTTTTCGACAAATAGGACAAAAAGTCACAATTTGTAATTTGAAACAAAAAACTATTTTAGCCTAATTATTTAGAGTAAAATTCCAACTTTATTGGACAAAAAGTCACATTTTTAAATATTTGTCATTTTTATTGGTGTACAAATTAGATAAAAAAATTAAATATATAGAAATCATTTTTTTTTTTAATGAAAATTAATTAACACAAATCACTTTTCATATCTTTCGCATAACTTGGGTCAAATATCAATTAAAAAGACAAAAACTATTAAAAATCGGTCTTCTAAGTATTATCGTAAATAATGATATTGTGCTTGATATTTCTTAATGTATTGTAACATTTTATTGTTATAACATTTTTGAACCCAAGACATTAATTGTGACTTTTTGTCCTGGAGGTTTTTCCAAATCAAAAAATATTAATATTTATTGTGACTTTTTGTCCTATTAAAATTGTGACTTTATGTCCCGTGACTTTTTGTTCCTGTGACTTTCCGTCCGTTTACCGTTTTTACAGAACTGTGGAGTGCGTGAACTTTGAAAATATACTGTGTCGCAAAAGAAACATCGTTTTTTCAAAGTTTGCAACAACAAAAAATCATTGTAAATACAAAATTGGGGGGTTTTTTTTGTGTGAAACAGGTAAATCTTCTATATAATGAACCCTAATTATATATTTTAAAACATTTTACGGTTGACAGTGCACTTTAAATTAGACGACGATAATGGGTCTTGAGAAGGTCGTGGGGCGCGTTTAAAGAACGGAATGAAAAACATGAAAAACTCCTGCAAATACTACTGAGCAAGGGGTTAGTGCATTACGCTATTGAAAGTCAGACGAATACCAGGACTAAGACTTAAAAAACGAGAACAATCTCTTCGGAGATTGAATGCTGCCTAGGAAACGGCTTCAACTCATTGCACGGACAGATAACTGTAATGTACGCACTATCCAACTTCTACTACGGGAACGCTATGCCACCACAAACAGTACCAATGACAGAGCGCATAATGGCAGTCCTATAGTTACACTGTCACGTAATGCTAGGTACATCCTTCGACATCATATAAATAATTGATTCACTAGAGCAGAGCGCATAATGGTAGCCCTATAGTTACACTGTCACGTAATGCTAGGTACATCCTTCGACATCATATGAATAATTGATTCACTAGAGCAGAGCGTATAACGGTAGTCCTATAGTTACACTGTCACGTCATGCTAGGTACATCCTTCGACATCATATGAATAATTGATTCACTAGAGCAGAGCGCATAATGGTAGCCCTATAGTTACAATGTCACGTAATGCTAGGTACATCCTTCGACATCATATGAATAATTGATTCACTAGAGCAGAGCGTATAACGGTAGTCCTATAGTTACACTGTCACGTCATGCTAGATACATCCTTCGACATCATATGAATAATTGATTCACTAGAGCAGAGCGTATAACGGTAGTCCTATAGTTACACTGTCACGTCATGCTAGGTACATCCTTCGACATCATATGAATAATTGATTCACTAGAGCAGAGCGTATAACGGTAGTCCTATAGTTACACTGTCACGTCATGCTAGGTACATCCTTCGACATCATATGAATAATTGATTCACTAGAGCAGAGCGTATAACGGTAGTCCTATAGTTACACTGTCACGTCATGCTAGATACATCCTTCGACATCATATGAATAATTGATTCACTAGAGCAGAGCGTATAACGGTAGTCCTATAGTTACACTGTCACGTCATGCTAGGTACACTCTTCGACATCATATGAATAATTGATTCACTAGAGCAGAGCGTATAACGGTAGTCCTATAGTTACACTGTCACCTCATGCTAGATACATCCTTCGACATCATATGAATAATTGATTCACTAGAGCAGAGCGTATAACGGTAGTCCTATAGTTACACTGCACGTCGGTAGTCCTATAGTTACACTGTCACGTCATGCTAGGTACATCCTTCGACATCATATGAATAATTGATTCACTAGAGCAGAGCGTATAACGGTAGTCCTATAGTTACACTGTCACGTCATGCTAGGTACATTCTTTGACATCATATGAATAATTGATTCACTAGAGTAGAGCGTATAACGGTAGTCCTATAGTTACACTGTCACGTCATGCTAGATACATCCTTCGACATCATATGAATAATTGATTCACTAGAGCAGAGCGTATAACGGTAGTCCTATAGTTACACTGTCACGTCATGCTAGGTACATCCTTCGACATCATATGAATAATTGATTCACTAGAGCAGAGCGTATAACGGTAGTCCTATAGTTACACTGTCACGTCATGCTAGGTACATCCTTCGACATCATATGGTTAATTGATTCACTAGAGCAGAGCGTATAACGGTAGTCCTATAGTTACACTGTCACGTCATGCTAGGTACATCCTTCGACATCATATGAATAATTGATTCACTAGAGCAGAGCGTATAACGGTAGTCCTATAGTTACACTGTCACGTCATGCTAGGTACATCCTTCGACATCATATGAATAATTGATTCACTAGAGCCATGTAAACAGCACGATAAACAATTGTTAGCCAACAGAGAACAATGGGGTGATGACAATGTCCGACGTCGGTTGATCGCCAACAACGTTAGGCCTGTTTTTTTTATTCTCAAATTTGTTTATGGTTGAAAACAATCTGAAACACGTTTAAATCATGAACCATAAACATGTTTAAGATAGATAAAAAAAAAAAACGCAATGGTTGAAGAACAATATTTAAGAGAACTTTCTAGTTCATTGATTATTTTTTAACAAAGTAATATCAATTCTTCATTAACAAATAAAACAATTCAACTCTTAAACACACAAAAAAAAATGTATTCTTTATAAACAAATACAATAATGCAGAATGTCAATAAACAACTTGGAAATGGGTCTATAATACACAGATGTTCCTATTACAAACATATACTGGTAATTAACAAGGTGCAAACATATTCAAACGTGCTTACAATCCAGGTTAAGATGTTCTTTAATCATTTAACCGCATGGTTAAAACCACACAGCAAAAAAACCCTCAACCGTATAAAAAAGTTTAAAACCAGGTTAATGGTTCAGAATTTAAAAAAAACAGGCCTTAGATATCGTCGTCCGGCTAGAAAACCCATCATTACTATTCGTCAAAGTCAATAACATCTACAATTGACTTTGCAACGTGATAACTGCCATCAACAGTGGAGGAATATCATCTTCTCAAATGAAAGTCGATATTGCAGTTCCAACACAGATGACAGAACAAGGGTCTGGCGAAGGCGTCGTGAACGCATAATGCTAAACCGCAAAAGAAACGTCGCATAAATTAAGGTATTGCGACAATATATATAATATCGCAATTCAAATAATAACTAACAAACCGACCGCTTGTAATTATGAATCGAACAGACCATAGGTGAACATTCGCGACACTTGAAGACACTTGAAATATTTAATAAATTTACGAGAATCGAAAGGGTGTCTTCCACTACAAAGATATCGTTTTAATTTTGTTAATAGTTACCTAATATAGATTTTGTATACATTAAAAATGTACAGATATCAAATAAAAACTCGTTTGTAGATGGAAATGTATTACAGAATACATTCTAGAATGTAGAATTTTAAAAATAATTTACTCGTTCCTTACTGGTCTCGTTAATTATTTTTAAGAATCTACAGTTGGAGTGAATTCTCAATAAGATTTTTTTCCGTACTAACACATAAAATATTTCAAGGATAGTTATTACATACATTGTATATGTATTTTTTTATACATCTGTTGCAAGTACATCTTGTCGATATCTTCCTGGTTTTTATTTTTTGCTGTATTTTTAATAATTAAAATACAGTGAAACCTGTCTAAGCCAATCCCTGAGTAAACCGAAAACCTGTCTAAACCAAACCCTGAGTAAACCGAAAACCTGTCTAAACCAAACCCTGAGTAAACCGAAAACCTGTCTAAACCAAACCCTGAGTAAACCGAAAACCTGTCTAAGCCAAACCCTGAGTAAACCGAAAACCTGTCTAAGCCAAACCCTGAGTAAACCAAAAACCTGTCTAAACCAAACCCTGAGTAAACCGAAAACCTGTCTAAACCAAACCCTGAGTAAACCGAAAACCTGTCTAAGCCAAATCCTGAGTAAACCGAAAACCTGTCTAAGTCAAACCCTGAGTAAACCGAAAACCTGTCTAATCCAAACCCTGAGTAAACAGAAAACCTGTCTATGCCAAACCCTGAGTAAACAGAAAACCTGTCTAAGCCAGACAGACTTTACAGTCCCTATGTAATTTGAACCTGTGTAAACCAAATACCTGTCTAAACTGAACAAATTTGTCATTCCCACTGTGGTTAAGGTTAAGACATGTTTTACTGTATAATCATCAATAAAATAAGATGGTTTGGTTTATGGTGTTTAACGTCACTTTCAACAATATTTCAGTTATATCGTGGTGGTCAGTGTTTATTAGTGGAGGATACCGGAGGACCCGGAGAAAACCACCGACCTGTCGCAAGTCACTGACAAACTTAATGTTGTATCGAACAGGGTTTGAACTCACAACTTTAGTGGTGATAGCCACTGATTGCACAGGTATTTGTAAATCCAACTATCATAAAATCACGACCACGACTGCCCCCATGAAATAAGAAAAAGTTTACAAAGTTCGCATGTATTTAAAATTACATGCAATGTTTAGAAGTTTAAAATAACCATGACAGCTGTGATATATATTTTACATTTATAGATAACTTGTTTACGTGATTGTATGAATGTTATTGCAAGACTATAGTCCGCTTGACTTCTATAAATCTTCAGGAAAAAAATCTTAAAAATCCAGTTTTCAAATCAACATTTTTTTTTCTAGATGTATATTAATATATGATATATATACGAACTCTGACAATTAATTTAAAAAAATGATCCATTATTAAAAAAAGTTACCCATTAGGTCTCTATGTTAATTATATTTTCTGAAGTGTAAAAATCTGCATGGAGTGAGCAGTGTAACAGCCCAACCACCAAACAAAATAACAGACATGTGACATAGGACATTTAAATATTAAAAGGCTACTCTCATTAACTGACCATTAAGGTGATGGTCAATTGTTATTGATGTCCTTTAATATTTAAATGTACTATGTCACGTGGTACAGTATGTTATTTGTACTCACTCCTACCAGAGTGGCCCGGGTGGCTCAATGAGTTAGGTCGTTGGATCTAACTACTCATACAAGCCTATCACCAATACGGTGTGGGTTCGCGCCCGGCTTTGTAAATTACAAAAAGGGTGCACTTGACTCACAGCCGTAAGTGATAAAGTTTACCAGTTGCTTGCCCATGATCAGTGGTTCTCTCCGGGTACTCCGGCTTCCTCCACCACTAAAACTGGTCGCCATGATATAGCTGAAATATTGTTGAAAGTGGCGTTAAAACACCAAAAATCAAATCAAAATCACTCCAACCAGAATATAGATAATAATAATATTTATTGCTAAGAAAATATTTGATATAATCATTACATGGAGAAATTTTGAATTAACTGACCCTATTATTATACTGTCCATGTTTCTGTTGTTAATATTTGTGATAGTGTATGCGAATGGATTGTTACAATAAGGAAGATAAAGTTTGTAACAAGAATAACACGACGGGTGCTACTATTGATGCAGGAACTGCATACCCTTTCGGAGTACCTGAGTTCACCTACGGGTTTTAGTGGGGTTCGGATGGGTCAAATATAAGTTTTCTGTGTAGTGCTTTGCAGATCATTTTTTGTCTGTTTGTTCTTTTTCTTTGGCTATTGTATTTAATAAACGTTTTGTCCGAAAATGTAATACGATTTAATATGATTATGGCTAAATTATCTCGTACGATATTTCCCATTGGTGTTAAGAAAAGTTTGAAGATACCAAAGTGGCAATCATAATCAGGGGCGGATCCAGGATTTCCAGTTAGGGGGCACACTTAAAAACATTGCGCCGACCGGAGGGAGGCGCGAAACTTTTTGGGGTATTTCGTATGAAAAATCACCATTTTACGCCAAAAAATCATATTTTTTCCAATTTTAGGGGGGGGGGGGGAGCGCCGGGTGCGCCCCCTGGATCCTCCCCTGATAATTCGTAAATCGAAGAAAGACAGACAACACAATGGCCAAAAGAACAGGACAAAAGAACAAACAACGACCTACATCACATAAAACAACAAACAACAATCTACTTACACATAGAATTAAAGAGCAAACAACACGAACCCCTCCAAAAACCGGGGGTGAACTCAGGTGCTCCGGAAGGGTAAGCAGTTCCTGCTCCATTAGTGGTACCCGTTGTCAATGTCTACTATTTTGGAATCGCATCGGTGGTGTAATTGTTAGCGTGCTCGCCTCGAATATGGTAGATTGTGGGTTCGAATACCGGTCGGGTCAAACTAAAGACTATAAAATTAGCGTCTGTTGCTTCTCCGCTTAGAATGCAGTATTAAGGAGAAAGAGCAAAGACTGGTTGGTTCAGAATCATGATAATGTGTCCAACTGGGGCGACATGTCTATCCGCGGACTGTTGTTTGAGTGAGCTAGCACTATAAAAAAAAACTACGAGTGTTGGTCTAGCACAAAGCGGATCCAATCATCATCTCATTGAAAATTAACTTGTTCTCGCCATTATAATTGCTGAAAAAGTTGACGTTAAACAATAGTCACTCACTCACTCTACTGATTTTGCAAAATAACCTGTGAACAAATACCTCTATTTTATGAGAATAACCTCGTAATTTATCCTCCTTATAAATGACATGAGACTTTCTATCAATGCACTAAACATACATGGTATTTAAAAACGATATATGTCTTAATTATTTTTCAACACTAGCTAGGAGGGGTCGATCACATTTCTAATGTCATTTTGAAACTCTCAAGGAAGAGAAGAAAAAATAGTTTTCCTTTTAATGAATGTTTTTATATTGATTCAAATGATCTCTATGGTGTGTCAGTATAATCATCAATGTAAACAATAACAAAATGGCAAAATAATTATATTTTCCCATATGAAAATACGAATTTATTCCACTGAATAAACATTGAGCAAAGGGAGACAATCGGAATACATACTTTGGATGGTTTATTAGAGTTAATATCCTCAATTTAAGATAAAACGCATCGATGATATAATGGTTAGCATGGACAATCGTGGCTAAAATGTCCTGATTGGGTCAAGCCAAAGATTCTAACATTGGTATTTGTTATTTCTCAACTTTGCACCCAGCATTAAGAAGTAAAAGCAGACTGGTTTGCTCGGAATTAGGATAATGTGTCTGAGTGGAGAGACATGTCTATCGCAAACTATTGTTTCAGTGAGCCAACACTATAAAAATACAACTAAACGCGTTAGTCTGGTAGCTGGCCAAAATAGATTTGGCGCATTGTAGCTACAACAAAAAAGCATACATGCCAACCCTACCGATTTACGCGGTAGTCTACCGAATTTTAAAGTCTTCTACCGCCTACCGATTTTAGATGTTTTCCTACCGATTTAAAAAAAAAGAAAAATGTAAAAAAAATTATCGTGAATTGTTCATATGTTGATTATTCTTGTAGATTTCTACGACGTATAAATGAGTACACATCCAAATTATTTAGGTCCTTTCCGTAATCGTTTCCCTCTTAATTTGTACCAGAAACTTCCATTGGTCAATTCTTTATCATTAACCCAATCAGAAACGGTATTTAAAATAAAGTTTTGAAGCACTACATTTTGAACTTAATATTCCTAAACATCAACAGATCAATGTCTGAATGAATATGTCAATTTTTTCATGGTTTTTTTATACTATATTTAAAGATTTAACTGAATAGATTTTATATCCAAAATGCAACAGAATGCACCATTTTACGTCCTGAAAAAAAATTGTTTGGGGGGGGGGTGGGGACGGGCTAACCCACCCAGACCCTCCCCCCTACCGCTTTTAGTCTCTCGAGGGTTGGCATGTATGAAAAAGATTAAATATTTCGTCCCTGCCGAACTCCCTATACGCTTGCAGTGGCAGTCAAAAGTCGTTGACCCATCTATTCCCTCATTTCTATATAGCTTAATGGTAGACTCTTATAATACTGTTGACACATATAAACAGAATGTCGTTAGATATTTTATCGTAATTCATTAATAAAGTAAATTGTGTTTAAAACGGATAATTGCTGTTTTGTATCCAGTTCTGCTCGTGTAAATAATATCAGCCATTACCGGAAGTTTCAATAAATGAATTCGTTCTTTTAGCTAGATGATTTGAAAATAAATCGCCTCTGTCATTTAAATATGAGGTCGAATCTTAAGATACACTAATGCAACATTTTAAAATCTATTTATAGGAAAAGGAGAATGACAATCTTCTATCCACTTCCGGAAAGAACAGCTGTCTAAGATGGATGTCATTGTTAGCTGGTGGATTCGCCCACGCCATGTTGGCTTCCAATCTTATATTTTACGTGTACATCAACGAGATCAAAGATATCTTTAATTACAATCAAACAGAAGGTAAAAGGTGTATCATCATAATCACATCTTCATTTAGGGGCCGTCATGGTCGTGATCGTATGGTAGTTGGATTTACAACTACTTGTGCAATCAGTGCCTATCACCACTAACGTTGTGAGATCGAATCCTGTTCGTGGCGAGGTGTACGCGATACAACATTATGTGATAAAGTTTGTCAATGACTTGCGACAGGTCGGTGGTTTTCTGTGGGTACTCCTGTTTCCTCCACCAATAAAACTGACCGCCACGATATAACAGAAATATTGTTAAAAGTGGCGTTAAACACCATAACCTTAACCCCAAATACATCTCCATTTGAGACAGACTTGATAGTGTAATGGCTATTTATAAGTGTGACCGCGCCTCAAGTTCGATCGTTGATTTTCGATTCCGCTGTTGGTATACAATTGGTATGTGTTGCTTTCCCGCTAACCACACAACATTAAGAGTCCTCATTGCCTCAGAATCAAGATAATGTGTCCTAGAAAAAAGAAATGTACGCAAGTGGACTGTACAGTTATTTTAGTGTGTTAAAAATTATAAAAGTTCTACTGGGTGAAGATTCTCAGAACTCAAACTCACAGAGCTGAACAGTATACCCCGGATGGCAGATAATGAAGCCCTCTCTATGGGGGCTGTCAAGTTATAATACGGTTATCCTGGCAATGGACCATATTGGGTGTTGTGTTTGGCGAGTGCCACGCAGCCTTCACGTTAAAGACCTCATTTGTAAATTTCGAAAACGAGTTGGTACATTGTAGCCACTACAAAAAGACTAATATGTTGTCCCTACCGAACTGTCCTTATGTCGGTAGTGGCAGTCAGAAGTCGTTGACCCATCTATTCCCTCATTTCTATATAGTTTTTATATATTATTGAACTTGTTCTCTCCTAAATATAGCTGACATTCTGCTCGCTGAACTTAAGGAAAAGCTAATCAATCAATCAATAAAAATCCAGCTATACGTATTGGTCTAGCAAAAAGCATGCATCATGACCATTTCATCTCAAAATAAACCTGTACTTGCTATAATGTGGCTGACAATTACTCATTTCATTCGAATATCACATCTTACAGGTCAATACCGGAAGTGATGAGGTGTACTCTATTTAGCTGCAATAATGTAGCTCCTGTGACAAACGTGTGTCTCGGCAGAGCTACAACGCGGTCCCATTCGTCACAATGGAGCAAAAACAAATTTGCAGTTGGAATATAAAAACTCACTATTTACGCTTCAAACATTTCATTATAACTATTACTGATGATCCCAGTCCTTGTTAAATCGGTTTGGCTGAGAAATATATGCTTTTCAAAGGTAGCAACAACCTTGTTCAAATTTATCGATCGTTCGCCATAACCGAAAACTACGGAAGGCGGAGCTTTTCTAAATATGGTATTTCTTACTACACGTAGTAAACGGCTGATGTAAACATTCACGCCTCAAATCGCCAAATATGGTATCGACATCCAAATAGTGAGGCCGGAAATGACGAAATTCAAAATGTTCAGAGAGAAAGTAAACATGGATTTTTATTTTGTGGGAATTACATTCTAAAATACTGGTAGGTGATAAAAACTTGTTATAATAATGGACAAAAGGAAAGGTTATGTCATATTATTGATAAATGCAGGCGTCAGAAACTCTGTAAGCGAGCGCAAAAAATCTCGGCGGCTGCTCCATTACGTGTAATGGCATCCCGTTATAACCCTTGCGAGTAAGCGAGCATTTAGGGTTTTATTATTAGAACTATACTCTATTATGTAATAAAGTTTGTCATTTACAATCGGTAGGTCTACAGTAGTCTCCTGGTTCCTGCTTCTCTGGTTTCCTCCACAAATAAAATTGACCACCATCATCACTATAATTCTTTGGTTAAATGCTGCTTTGGAATGGTCATTACAGTATTTGGATATCTATTCTAAACCTCGTTTGGTGTTCAGCATCACTTGAAACACCATTTCCATGATGGCGTCAGTTTTATTGGTGGAGTGATCCGGTGAAGCCAGAAAAAATGCCATCCTAGCTTATAACCATAGCAGAATTTGCATATCGTTACGTCAGTTTGATCGGACTAAGTTTGAAGTACTTATTGCCCTTTTGAACTTCGATCATATCATGAAAAAGTATATATGGGGGAGAGATATTTATTTTTGTGTTAATAATAATAACCTTTAATTTTGTAATTATTTTCTCCAACAGTTGAAATTTGTGCCTCCATGTTAAATGCTGGAATAGGACTAGGATTTTTACCGAATTTGATTGGTAGAAAATTAAAGTCGGCATGGGTTTTGTTGTTTGGAATGTTGTTGAGCACCACTGGAACCCTACTTCTATGGAGTTCTTCAAGAATTATATCATTCTACGAGGATAAGAGTTGGTTAATGGCTGTTTACTTCTTAATCAGTGGTATGTATATATAAATAACTATAATACTAAGAATGTATACTACTTTGATTGCAAATATTTTTGAAGACGGATTTTGTTGAAATAAATAAATGGATAATGTGTTTCTATTTCGGTTATATGGGATTTCTATATTTAGTTTCAAATGTTTTATTTAGAATAAAACTGGTTTGTTAAGAAGTATTTAGGTCTGTTTGATTTGGAAGGAAAGTTTTTGGCGGTAATACGGGCGGGTTGTCACTGAGCTATCAATTGCTATTAGACGAATACATGTAACTGTTATTAACTTCAAGTATTGTTACGTTCTACTTGTATATTACAAGGCGATTTTGTATGTACAGTTGTATTGCATACATATTGATGTTTTTGTTTGATGTATTTAGTTAATAAAGGTTGTTTGCAAGAAAATATGAGGTTACTGAGAACCAAAAAACCTAATCCAAATCTTGTCTCTTATTTATCCCTTTATGTTAGATTAGAAATTATTTAAATTCGGACGATTTCAAGATGGAGAATTTAACAGCCATTAACATCTTGCTATGTCGCAGTTCTGTTTCAAAATACAACGGCGTTTAAGGGTGTAGGCCTGGGGTATGGGAAACAACTCTTTTCATTGTCTTCTCAAATATATGGTCATCTGTGCGTTTGAAAATCCCCCATCAATTCCAAGCTGCTTGGCAACACAGATTGTTTACATTAGATATGGGCAGTTTTTAAAAAAAATTACTCCTTTTCCTTTTACCTTCCCATAGCTGTGCTCATTGTCTTTTTATAAATATCTTATTGCTGCTAATAAAAGTGTGTTATTAAGTCTCCCAAACAACGTTTGGAGACTTATTGTTTTTGCTCCGTTTCTTATTATTATTATTATTATTATTATTCTTGTTCTTGTTCTTGTTATTCTCCTTTCTTTCCGTGCACCATGAACTTGTCCACAGCAGATCTCAGTAACTACAGGACAGAATTTCATGAAACTTGGTGGAGTTATAGATATATGTTTCTAGTTGATCCTAAAGTTTTTAGATTTGTGGTAAAGGGGTCAAAACCATATTTTTGGGGGTTCAAAGGGGGTGGGGGTTACTATAGAATCCTATGGGAAACTTGAAATTTCGTACATTAATGTTGATAACTTCTAACTGGATAATGATAGAGACATAAATTTTGACATAGTGATAGGTCACCATTAGAGGAGCAATTCTGCGCTTTCAAAATTTTCAAGATGTCTGCCATTTTCAAAATGGCTGCCAAAACACGGCATAAAAATGGGGGGTAAAAATTCAACATTGTCCGATATCATCGAAATTTGATACGTGGGTAGATAGTGTCAGTGGCCGCTTTGGGAGACTTCATAATCGTTAAATTATAATCATATCTTGTTATTATAGGCTTGTGCTCACAAATTATCATTGAAATATCATTTTACAGAAAAAATTGCCATCGAAACACAGGCACTCGTTTCATTCAAAAAATATATGCCCCCTCCTCTTTTTGAATGAAACAAATGCCTGTGCATCGAAATATGTTGTTAAAAATGTCTGGAGTGTAACACATTTTGTGTGACAAACTTTTTCCCCAATGAGTTTCAAGGGTTTGTCAAATAAAAAACATCAAATATATACACCAGAATCTTAAATATTATGAAACTATAGTACAATTGCTTTTCACTCACAAATTTTAGATCTTTTTCAGTTTACAGGTGAACTGTCAAATTCTCACATGTATGAATTCCCTCAAAATAGCATATATTCATATAATATGATTGTTGACAGTTTGAGAAAGATTCATATTTCAGAAAATAGAGAAAAAATAACTGTGCAAAGATTGATATACCAAGGTGTAAATTAATTTTATGGTAGTTAAAAAAATGGAAAGCTACGTTTGGGTGGAAAAAAATTGTAATATCTTAACCTCTCTTCCCTCACCCCACTCAAAAAATCTTTACCTAAGACAACTAAAGAATAACCACAATCAAATGAATACAACTGGAGCACAGAATTTGAAGGAATTTAACAATACAGCTGGGTGGCTGTCTGTTTTTTTTTGTAATGAATTAATTAAGTTGAGTCAACCTCAAACCACCCTCCCTCTCCCCAACCGAACGGAAAATTAAAAAAAAACTAATTGCAGTAATTTGGTAATTTGGACATCCACTATGACAAATATAAGAATTTAAAAATATTTTAATGGTAACTAGTTTTTTTTATCTCACAAATAAAGAAACAGCAAAGGATGAGTGTGTAATAGCTTTCCTCGACAATTTCATTTTTTCTGGGTGCCATCCAAGAACAACATAATTTTAAATTTCTTTAAAATCCGAAGGTAAAAGTTTGTGAAATTTGGTGCATTGATGGCTGTATGTATATTCTTTACTGTGACATTTTTTTGTGGAAATTAATCGATAGGATTTTTTTTAATCAGATGTTTGATACCAGGGTGGTATCTCAGGGCATCTCCCCTTTTTCCAATTTCAACTGCTTTGCACATGATTATCTCCAAACAAGATGTTCATATATGCTAGATATTTCATAATTATTCAACAATAACACTCTCAAGTGTATTAAAGCTAAAATATTTATCCGTGATAGAGTGGTGTATGGTTGGTTGGTTTATGGTGTTTGACGCCACTTTCAACAATATATCAGTTATATCGTGGGGATGAGTTTTATTGGTGGAGGAAACCGGAGTACCTGGTGTAAACCACCGACCTGTCGCAAATCACTGACAAACTTTACAACATAACTGGGTTCCATCTTTAGTGGTGATAGGCACTGATTGCACAGGTAGTTGTAAATCCAACTACCATACGATCATTGCCACTACAGACCCTGAGTTGTGTTTGAAAATAGATAGTGTATAAATGTCGGACACAATATCGCCATTTTACTGGTTTACACGTATTTGATTGTATTTTTTTTAAATAATAATATTCAGTTATTTAATGGTTGCCGGTGCAATAAACTGGAATATTTGCCCTGAGGTTCTGGGAATGACCAAAGGTTATATTCCACGAGGCCAACAGCCGAGTACAATAGAACCTTTGGTCATTCCCAGGACCAAAGGACAAATGTTCCAGTCTATTGCACCTGAAACCATTAAATAACAGATTTATTACCTAATACCTTACTAAGAAAGTGTTTTTCTTTATGTCAGCAAAACATTACCAAGTCCTAATTATTTATATTTATACATCTCCTTGGCCTTCAATAAATATACATGTAGCATCCTGACACTTTTCCACACAATCAATGATCCATTGATTCAAATGACTTAAACTAGCATCAACCATATATATAATTCATTATTGTAGAGCTAAACCTGCTGATCATTTCATTAATTGAAAGTTTTTTCTCTATTTTCTTCTGTTTTCATGTTATAAGTCAAAAACTGCGAAAATGATCATTTTTACCTTTAAAGAGCAATAACTCCTATTGGTCCTATTTGATTGGCCAATCGGCAAAACTGAAAGCCAATCAGAAATCGTGTTCAAAGGTCAACTCGGGTCGGTGGTATAGGCCCCACGTGCAAAATATTGAACAGTGCACTAGATCGACAGGCCCATTTTAATAGCGGAAAATATATAATACTGAAATTTGACTCGATAAAACAGAAAAATACACTTTATTTATATAATAATGTTGTGTTAGCAATGGCTATGCCGATATAGTGGTCAGGGTTGAAGACATAGTGCACGACCCGAAAGGGAATGCACTATGTCTTCAACCCTGACCACTATATGGCATAGTCATTGCTAACACAACTTTATTATTATTATTATGCTGACTGTTATATGTAGACAAAATATATTGAGAAATATTACAATAAAGGAGGTCCTAATATTGGTGACTAATATATTGCATCAGATAGTCTTGAAAGTGTGAGAACATTCTGTTTCATTTAAGGCTTTAAAAATATAAAGATTTTTGAAGTTTGAAATTTAATTAACAAGTATTAAAAAACGTTTAGACGACTATGATAGATTGACAGATTGGATCCGCACCCTTGCACGTGGACTAGCTATATATAGCTTGACAGACAGCTGAAAACCCAACCTTCCCCGCGTGAAACTGGCATAGTAGATGTACTATTTTCGCATAGTATATCAACGCTATATAATTCTTTGTAATATATGCTAAAATATCGTATGAACTTATATTACTGAAGAAATTTACAGAAAGCATAATAATAGGTAATAATAAAAAATATAATTTGATATTCAATAAAATAAAATGAAGATGATTACATTGATTGAAAGAAAAAAATGTTTTTGATTGAATTTAATTTTTTAAAGTTTTATCACTGAAACGACGCCATGAAATGTTTCTCCCATAATGCATCTCGTTCTATTTTTCAGGTCTTGGTGGATCAGTAGCATACATCATGTCTCTTAGATTTAACTCCGGCCATTTTTCTGGAGAAAAGAGAGGTCGAATTATAGCACTGATGTTTATTTTCATTGACATAGGCATGATGAGTTTTACCCTTGTATATTACAAAGCTTTCACGGGGTCGATGCGCTTCGATAAACTCATGATAGTGGTTACATGCTTCAATGCTTTCGTGTACCTATTTTGCATGATATTTCTGAGAAGTTCCACATCTGATATTAGTGAGATTACTGTCGAAAAAGAGGAACTTCAGTCTGAAAATTTCACATATCAGCCCATTGATGCAGATAATTTAAAGGAACAGTCCTTTTGGGAACTTTTGTTATCCATGGATTATCAACTGCTTGCCATCTTGTGTTCGTCAACATTTGCAGTTTCTTTTTTGCTTACCAACAATCTGACGGTGTTGACACGAGAGGAGGGGTTGAGTTCGTTTGATTTAATAATTACCCTACTGTACCCCTCATTAGTGATAATTGCTGCCTTACTATTCAGTTTAATATCGGATAAAGCCAAGCACCGTCTTTCTCGAATTTCTTTTATTAACATTGGAGGATTGTGTTTGTGTATCAGTTCGATATTAAATGCTTTCATTTCAACGAATAGGGCGGTTGTCGTAACTGCAGTCGTGTTTGGTGCCGCGGGAACAGGAATTGTTTACACAATAGGACCGACCACCATGAGTGAAATGTTCCATATTGATAATTTTATGCGTAATTGGGGATTGGTAATGTTGATGAGAGCCATTTTGATAATTATTCTTCATGTTATTTTTGGCTCACTTTACGACATGGAACTTAAGACGGCAGACGCCATATTTTGCAAAGGATTGCACTGCACAAGGTATGGCTATGTCGTTACAGGTGGAGTAGCTCTCGTAGCGATTGGACTCGGAATCTGTCTAATTGTCCGTAGAAATAGAAAAATCAGAGAATTAATCAAATGCTTCGACAAACATGAATAGTTTATACCAATCTGATTAAAATGACTTCTCTCACTTATTACTCCTCTTTACTGGTATGTCGCGGCGAGTGTAGATCTGAAGAAATCTCATTACGGGTCACATGCGAGTTAGCATTATGGTGTTTCACGCCACTTTCAACAATATTTCTGCTATCTCGTGGCGGTCAGTTTTATTGGTGGAGGAAATCGGAGTACCTGGAGAAAACCACCGACCTGTCGCAAGTCACTGACAAACTTTATCACAATGTTGTATTAAGCACACCTCGTCTAATCCGTATTGGAACCCAAAACGTTAGTTGGGTCACCTGCGAGTGAGCCTATGTCATGAATATTCAATGATATGATAAATACGGGTTCTGACCTTTTACAACCAATAGGATTGATCGTAGCAAAAAAAAAACAGTTTAATTTGATAGCATCACCTTTTCATAGTCACCTAAGCATTATTTTTATTGGACATTAACATAGCGTCACTCGTAATGTGGTTTCCTCAGATCTTCCACGTCACAACATATCAGTAAAGGGAAGTAAGTAACAGATGTTAATAAGATTAATACATGTAACATACTGTTTTGTTTGTCAATAACGATCGTATTTCGGTCAATGTTAAAATCACTGAGTTATGATTTTTTTTTCGATCCTGTTTCTCTGAAATGGCACCAACCATTTTTGCATCTTTGGTGGGGGCTGGAATTTAAAAATATATACTGTCTTTGGGGGGGGGGGGGGTCCTTTAAATGTACCTTCTTTTTTTCCTATAATATGACCTTAGTTAATCTAAAAAAAAGATTTCTCGTCAACTCGGACGGGAATACAAAATTATTTTCGAACAAGAAATCCCAGCCCACTATCTTCCTCCGTTAAAAATAAATGGTTGGTTCCTACACAATAATACACGTAATTTATGAATGGAAGTCAAAATGTTTTGTTTATGCTCATAAAGTAAATACATGTATTATCACCCAATTTCTAAATTTTCTTTTTTTAACCCCAAAAAAATGGATTTTTGTCTTATTGTAATGTTTTTATACTGTTTACTAGAATAATCACAAAGATCCCTACTACTTACAATTACCTATGCAATCAGTGCCTATCACCACTGATGTTGTGAGTTCGAATCTCGATCAGGGCGAAGTGTACAACATTAGTTGATAAAGTTTGTCAATGACTTGCAACATGTCGGTGGTTTTCTCTGGGTACTCCGGTTTCCTCCACCAATAAAACAGACCACCACGATATAACTGAAATATTGTTGAAAGTGGCGTTAAACACCATCAAAGAAACATCAAAAACCTTTCCTCTATTTACCAAATTTTAGACTGTTCAATCTAACACCGCACTGTTTATCCTTCATAAAGAGAATGGACTAAACATTTGCCTAAGTTACATGTAATATTTTAGTGTTAATTCACTTTTTTCAAATTACATGTAGTATTTGTCGAATTGTTTGTATTATTTTGCTGTGGTCATTGACGAATTACATACATGTATTATTTTGTTGTGGTCATTGACGAATTACATACATGTATTATTTTTCCATTGTTAAATTACATTTATTATTTTTCTGTTGTTAAATCACATGCATTATTTTGCTATAATAGTCAAAGTACATGTATATTTTTTGCAACTTTCGAACTATAAGTATTATTTTACTAATGGTGGAATTGTATGTATTATTTCTCTATTGTCGAATTACATGTATATTTCACTACATGTATTGTCAAAATAATGTATTATTTTGTATTGTTCAATTACTTGTAATGATTAGCTATCATCTAATATGGTGTTTATTGTTGAAAGCGGCGTTAAACACCATAAACAAACCATCGTCGAATACCCGTGTAATTTTTGCCAAATTGTCAAATTTCATGTGATATGTTGCAATTGTGGATTTATATATAATAATTTATTATTGTCTAATTGTATGTATCAATTTTCTAATAAAAAATTTCATCGCAAACAAAATTTGATATTTCACAAAATCCGAAAGAATTATTTCACTTTAATGAACATTTATCGTTGGACTAATGACTGGTTGGTGTTTAACAATACATGTATTTCAGTTATATCCTGTCGTTCAGTTTTATTGGTGGAGGAAACACGATCTACCGAAAGTACATAATGTACACAAGTTATCAAGCAAAGTTTAATCGTACACACCTTTGCACGATCCAAAATCAATCCCACCAGTTATAGTGGTGATAGGCATTGATATCCGGGGTTGATGTAGAGAGTGAGTGATTGTTGTTTAACGCCAAATGAGCAATTTTCAGTTTTCTTATGTCGAGAACAAATTACATTCCAATGAGATGGCGCGGATATCCGCTTTGTACTTGACTAACACACTTAGTTGGATTTTTATAGTGCTTGCACAGTGAAATAACAGTCCGTTGGTAGACTTATCGCTCCACTCGGGTACATTAACTTGATTCCGTGCCAATCAGTCTTTGCTCTTACTGCTTAATACGACGTGCTTATCGGATAAGCAGCAAAAACCAACAGACTTTGATTTGACCTGATATTAGTTGGAACCCACATCTAACGCACCAGGGACGAGCATGCTGACCATAACGCCACCGATGTTGTTCGATAACCTTTGAACATCGCAGAATAATAAGATACATTTTATATGATAAAGACGAAACACATTGTTGGGTTCGTCTTTACCTCCAGTTTATGTAGGAGGGCTCACTGTCTCATTTAATGTTATTTGTGTTTGTTTGGGGATAGTTGCGTCCAGCACATACTTACGATATGAGCAACATGACGGAAGTCACATAAGACGCAGGAACTGCTTGCTCTTCGCAGGAAACTGGGTCCACCCCCAGTTTTTACTAGTGTCAGTGTTGCTCATCGTTTTAGTTTTCTATGTTGTGCTTTTTTTTTGTCTTCGGCCTGTGTCTTATATGTCCAGTGTTGCCGGTTTCTCTGGATTGTTCATTCTTGATTGCCTGTTCGGTGTTCTCTAACATTTATTGTTTTGTGTTTCTTTCTAATAAAACTGTAGATACATTAACCCTTGTCAGATAAGCTCTAAATCAAAAGATTGGAAAACGTCAAATTTAAGTCTTTGGTAGCAAGCAAACCAACGGATCTAAACAAGATAGTCAAAATCTGATTCAACCCACCATTTCTTTAGAAATGCCTGTACCAAGTCAGGGTCATTACGGTTTTCACAGTTTTCCGGTTGTTGACTGATTTTGTTTGTTTATATAATTATGAGTTTTGACTTTCCCTTTGTAAGATTGCTCGGAGTTCGGTAATTTTGTTATTACCCTTATATAAGGTTACATATTCCTGAGGGAGATCTAGACGAACCTAAGATGTCACGACTTAGGATTTGCTTCATTAGGAAGTGTATCCTGTATCGTTGTTAATGTATAATTCCTTGCACGTAAGACAGCCTGCAACAGCTTCTAAAGAATCACAGATTGCAAGGGGTTGCCGTTTTGTGAAACAGTCACCAATTTTATTACAGATTTATTTATTGTCAACGCTGAAGAGTAAATATTTTAGAAAAATAAGAACACACCATATAAGCTTAATTAATAATAATAATAATAATAATTAATTAATTCATATAATTTTATTTTGCAAGTACAAAAATGTACCTATCACAGTTTAAAGTACATTGTATTTAAATTCCGAATTTCTATTTACGGCTTCTAATTACCCTCTTTGGCACCTTTAAACATTTCTCATTTTTGCTTTTCCAGAAATGTACTATAATTATCTAAAGACAAGACACCCCCTTCTTAGAGTATCGTGTACATTTGATTTTGATATTCTATCGAGGGTCTCGTCATTATAAAACTCGTATGACTTTACTGTTTACAAGACCATACAACAATTCAACTTTTCTCTACTTTTTCAACATGATTCTATTGTAGCATTTATTAAAATCTGCGATGTATGTATGGATTAAAACAGTGTAGACAAATTAATTGTATTGAAAATTGAATTTGAGGGAATACAAAACATTCTTTTACCATCAGAAGATATGTGTATGTGTGTGTGTTTTTTTTTTTTTTTTTTTTTTAGTTTAACGCCATTTATACAACATTTCAATTATATCGCGGCGGCCAGTCTGACTGGGATTTGCGTAACGCGGGTTACACGGTGTGCACAACCTGATTGGGGTTATTTCTTTATGAACCGAACAAAAATATATATAGACAATAACAGTGCATTGACTTGACATAAAATCGATATACGGATGAGGCTTAGAATCGGGGGAAATGCGAGGGTTTCCCGAGCATTTTCCACCGATTCGTGCCGAATACGTATATCGAATTTTATGTCAAGTCAATGCACTGTTATTGTCTTTATACTACAATCATTCGTGACATTAATGGATATTCAAATATTCAAATTATTTAAAAAGTGAGTTACCCCCAAGAGGCCCCAACTGATTTTGGTCAAGTAGGCGTGGCCTAAATGTTATAAACGGTCAGTGACCGTTTATCACTTGTAAATATACTGTCAACGCATTTTGACTGCTCAAATAGAACTGTTGCGGTATAAAAATGAATACCACTACCATTGTATATAAACACAGAGTATGAGAAATTTTAATTCATAAATGCCTTTTCATGATGTTGTGATTTTATACGACAATACACTATATGTATGGTTTGTTTACATTCACAACGGAAATAGCCTTCAAAGGTAAAACAAAAAGTAGTCCCGTCAATCAGGTCAAGTAGGCGTGGCCTAAATGTTATAAACAGTCAGTGACCGTTTATCACTTGTAAATATACTGTCAACGCATTTCGACTGCTCAAATAGAACGATTGCAGTATAAAAACAATTAACTTGACAATTTGCACATTTCCAACAAGATTTTAAAGTTATGCCATTATAAAGAAATTATACTCAAAAAGTTTGTCCTTAGCGTTGCTCTTGCTAGAACGGGTACCATTTTTACCGTCGTAAAGGGAAATAACTCGTCTAAAGATGTTTAAAATCGTATCATTTTAGAATCAAATCGGAAATGTGCACAATGTCTATTAACACAAAGGGTATATGTAACTTGGGATTAAATTTGTGGAAAATTTGGAGATATAATGGTTAAAGAGATAAGACATGTCATGTATACATACATAATTTATTAAGTAATAAAATGGCGTCTTTGCAATCCGTAGTTCTATTATTGTGTTATATTTATTTTTATCAAAATGGTAAGTTAATTAAATTAATGTAGAATCATTTTATTTCTTTTTGGCGTGAAATTTCACTCCCCGGATTTAAATGAGGAAAACGATAAAACAATAGTTCACTTTAACTTGTATATTAATCAAATGAAAAACAAAAAATATCACACAGCCAGAACGGTTCTAATATCACACAGCCAGAACAGTTCTAATATCACACAGCCAGAACAGTTCCAATATCACACAGCCAGAACAGTTCTAATATCACACAGCCAGAACAGTTCCAATATCACACAGCCAGAACAGTTCCAATATCACACAGTCAGAACAGTTCCAAAATCACACAGCCAGAACAGTTCCAATATCACACAGCCAGAACAGTTCTAATATCACACAGCCAGAACAGTTTTAATATCACACAGCCAGAACAGTTCTAATATCACACAGCCAGAACAGTTCCAATATCACACAGCCAGAACAGTTCCAATATCACACAGCCAGAACAGTTCTAATATCACACAGCCAGAACATTTCTAATATCACACAGCCAGAACAGTTCTAATATCACACAGCCAGAACAGTTCCAATATCACACAGCCATAACAGTTCCAATATCACACAGCCAGAACAGTTCCAATATCACACAGCCAGAACAGTTCCTATATCAAATCGAACATCATAGAAACAGAGATAACGCCGTTACACCTAAAACACGTATCCATGACAACTCTCTTACCTGGATTGGTACAAACACTTCAAGAACAATTTCCGAGGTAAAACTAATTTTATGGGCCAACATTTCCGTACGAAATCACCACTTGACACTGACGATGTATTCCAGTTATTAAAGCATGAGAATAAATGTAACTGCATAATTGCTTTAAAAGGTGATCAATGCACTCTTAACTGACTTTGTAGGCAAATTAACATCTGCGACTAGCACTGGTGGTTCTTTGTCGGCGACAACTGGAGGTAATGGCGGTAGTCAATCATCATGGAATGATCACTACACCGTTAAAGGAGCGTCTGCATTTGGAGGAAGCTTTGGAAATTTTGGATCTGGTGGTGGTTCCGGATCAGCGTCGGGATCTGGAACGTTATCAGGAGCAGGGTCGTCACTGTCGTCTATTGCTGATTCTGCATCGTCTTCATTAACAGGAGGTTCCAGTGGAGCGAGGGTGGGTGGATTTGAAAAAGGTTCAATGGCTGCTCTAAGCAGTGCGAGTTGATCAAGTGGCTCTGGTACTGGGTCATTTGGTGCAGGGTTCGGATCTGGTAGTAGCAGTAGTTCAACAAGATCAAGGATCATTTGGTTCTGGAACAGGAGGTAGTAGTGGAAGTGGAACAGTGTCATTTGGCTCAGGATTTGGTTAAGGGAGTGGCAGTGGCAGTGGAACAGGATCTTTTGGTTCAGGGAGTAATAGTGGAAGTGGAACAGGATCATTTGGTTCAGGAGGTGGCAGTGGAAGTGGAGCGGGATCATTTAGCTCAAGATTTGGTTTGGGCGGTGGAAGTGGAACGGGATCATTTGGCTCAAGATTTGGTTCAGGCAGTGGAAGTGGAACGGGATCATTTGGCTCAGGATTTGGATCAGGGGGTGGCAGTGGAAGTGGAACGGGATCATTTGGCTCAGGATTTGGTTCAGGCGGTGGAAGTGGAACGGGATCATTTGGCTCAGGATTTGGATCAGGGGTGGCAGTGGAAGTGGAACGGGATCATTTGGCTCAGAATTTGGTTCAGGCGGTGGAAGTGGAACGGGATCATTTGGCTCATGATTTCGTTCAGGCGGTGGAAGTGGAACGGGATCATTTGGCTCAGGATTTGGTTCAGGCGGCGAAAGTGGAAGTGGAACGGGATCATTTGGTTCAGGTAGTGGCAGTGGAAGTGGAATGGGATCATTTGGTTCTGGAACAGGAGGTAGTGGTGGAAGTGGAACGGGATCTTTTGGTTCCGGATTTGGTTCAAGGGGTGGCAGTGGAAGTGGAACGGGATCGTTTTGGTCAGGATTTGGTTCAGGAGGTGGTAGTGGAAGTGGGATGGGATCATTTGGTTCGGCAACTGGGACAGGTGGTAGTAGTGGAAGTGGAACGGGATCGTTCGGTTCAGGATTTGGTTCAGGTGCTGGCAGTGGAAGTGGCAATGACTCTGAATTTGGAAGTAGTGGAGGTAGCAGCGGTGGTGGAATGGGATCAGTTGGACCAGGAAGTGGTAGCGGGAGTGGAAATGGTTCACTTGATACAGGTAGTGGATCATTTACCTCAGGAGGAGGTGATGGCAAAGCAGGTCAATATTTTAGGACAGGAAGTTCTAAAGAATCAGCAAGCCAGTTAGATAGTGCTTTGAGGTCAACAGGTGGATCTGTTGGTACTGCACTGAAAGAAGTTTTGCAAGGTGGTTCAACTACCAGTTCTTCAGCTGGTTCTTTTAATGGATTTGGGGGTAAATATATGCATAAGAACTTATTTTGAATAATCAAAATGTGCAATATATCATATATGTAGATATTAAGAAAGAAGTCACAGGCGAACTTTCATTCTTAAAATTTTCTTTGCCCACTGAGGTGTTGTTGCAATTTATCGGGAAATACCCTATATCAAAAATCAGCAAAATCTACAATTCCTCCATTTTTCTAAGATCAGTGTGTTCCAATCATCTCGTAGACATACTGTTCATTTTTATTTTTTCTATTACAGTTTACGAGATTTTCGCCGGTTCACTCAAACCACGAATCATAGTGTAAAACGAAAGGCATAAATAACAAGAGAAGAATTATTTTGTAAATATCAAAACCACGAATTCAAATGATTTATACCTTCTTGACCTACACTAACAGTGTGGAACAAATGAGAATGACAGAAGATGAGTGAATTTTCCCTTTGTGAACTTTCCATTTATGTGAAGCACTAGTATAGCACTCGAGTTCGTCCTTTGTGTCTTAGCGTGGTTACTGTCGCTCAATCTTTAGCTTTTTGCATAGTGTTTTGCATACCATTCTCAGTCTTTTTGTCCCTTTTCCTTTGAACTTTATATTGTCTGTCCTTTAATCTACTGCTTCTGATTACCTCTTTAATACATCTATCTTCTAACTTTTTCCCACTAAAGTAATTGCTCGCTATTTTCTATCTGATTCTTTTATCTGCGAGTCTTAAATTTGCATGACCAATTAAATTGATAACCATGTGCACATTGACAGAAAAATGCAATGTTAATCCCATTTTGCCATGTTAATTGTTATTCCAGTTTTTATCTTTTGTACAGGAGGTACTATGGTAAATAATCAGGGAGGATTTAATTCCAGCACAGGGTCATACCAGCCAGATAAAGGTCACCAAGCTACATCCGGGACATATGAATATACTGGTTTTAAACTGGAACATATCAAAGGTTACAGTAAGTATCATTTGCTAGGTTGCATGCGGGAACTGCTAACTCTTCTGTTCGTGTGTTTGTGTTGCTCAAATCTTTGGTTTTGTGTGTAGTGTTTTGGCTTGGTTTGGTTTATGGTGCTTAACGTCACTTTCAACAATTTACCAGTTATATCGTGGTCGTCAGTTTTATTGGAGAAAGCCACCGACCTGTCGCAAGTCACTGACATATTGTATCACATAATATTGTATCGAGTACACCTCGCCATAAACGGGATTCGAACTGACAACTTTTGTGGTGATAGGCACTGATTGCGCAGGTAGTTGTAAATCTAACTACCATATGATCACGTGTGTTGTAGTTCATTGTTTATCTTTTCTTTTTTCTATTTTTTTTCTTTTTTGCCATTATGTTGTCTGTCCTTCGAATTGCGAATTCTGTAATTAGCCCTTTGATATATTCAAGCTTTCCTAACAGTCAATATTTTTTGTCCAGATAGCTGATTGAAATTTGGAACCACCGAAACAAATTATTCGTACAAAAGATTACTATTTTTGTCGTTATACTACAGGTTTTATAAAAACAAAAATATTCCAATAATGTTTAGGCCGAGTAAAATTTATGAAATGATAACCAAGAAAAATAACACTAAATTGTAACTTCCAAGAATGTTATTCCGATTCTATAGGGAGACCCCCATAATTACGAAACGAGCGAATGCTTCATTACTTTCCTCATACAGTGTTACTTAAGTATTGCCTCTAAAGTCACTGGTATTTTCAAACCTTATGAAATTTAATTTAAAGAAGTTGAGAAAAGTTCAAATGCACATAGAATGCACGAAATACGTGTTAAGCTATGAACTTTACCCTACAATGATTAGAATACCGGAAGCTGCCGTAAGAAAGATCAATAAAAAACAAAATTAGAATGCAAATGACGATACTTTCCATTTTGAATGATAACTGACTATAAATAGCGAAATATTTTTGTTTTCAATATTATGTTCCAGGATCGAGTTATACAAATCAAAATCAAATCAAAAAGTTTTATTCAAAGTCGGTACATTTTATAACAGTACAACATAAGCTCTCAAGAGCTTTTCAAACCGACATGCATAATAAAATTACATAAATTAAATACAGCACAATAAAACATGTCATGTAATGCAAAATTAATACACATCCAGATGATATCTATGCATACATTTCTGTGTTTTGACTTCTGGACCCCTACAGCCAGTGCGCATGTGGCAAGTGCCTCTCTGTGCACTTATTGTCATAGGACCAGAAGCTAAAACACAAAATAGATGCCGACATTTATAGCACCCATTACACATAGAAGTACATTCATGCAAATTATAAGCAGTCTATAATGAAGCAAATAAGCAAATTAACTCAAAACACATATAAAATATTCATGTACTTTTAAAACATATTCCAAAACTTATTTTAAAAGTATTCCAAAAACATTCTAAAAACATTTTAAAAATATTCATGCAGAAATAGCCAAGCACTAAAATAAAGCACAAGTTAAACTGAAAAGCATACAAAGTAAAATATTCATGTACTTCCAAAACATATTCTGAAACATATCTTAAAAATATTCCAAAAATATTTCAAAAATATTCTAAAAATATTTTTAAAATATTCATGTAGAAATAGCCAATCACTAAAATAAAAATAAAATAAAAATAAAGCACAAGTCAAACTAAAAAGCATACAAAAGCAAGAAGGCAGCAGTAAGGCAAATTTCATGCAATGTCTATTCTAGAAAAAATTAATACTAGCAGCAAGCATTGCAGCGGCACGAGTTTCCATTCCATGAGTTTATTAAATTTTTGAATTGATTAAAAGATGTTTGTGTTCTAAAATGGTTTGGCAACTCGTTCCACAGTTTAGCAGCAGCATATCGAAAGGATTTTAGACCATACCTTGTTGTTCGTACTGAAGGAATTTCTGTAATGTTGTCGTACTTAAAACAATATTTAGTATCTTTAATTTTGATTAAGTCATGTAAATATGAAGGACTTTCTTGATGTAAAATTGTATAAACCTCAATGGCCATAGTTCTCAGTCTTCTCACTTTTAATGTTGGAAGCTTAGATACTATTAACAAGTTTTCATATGTACTATTATAATCATTATAAATAAATCTTAGTGCTCGCTCCTGAATTTTTTCTATTTTATTTGTATTGGCTTCACTACAAAAGTGCCATGAAAGTGGACAGAAGTTAAAGTTAGACAATATGAATGAATGATATATGGTTAATTTACTCAACTTATTTAAATATTTACCTAGCCTTTTTAACACATTTAACTGCCTAGATGCTTTTTTACAAATGTTTGAAATATGAGAATTAAATTTAAGTTCAAAATCAATTGTAACCCCTAGTAATTTTACTTCTTTTTCGCATTTAATTTTATTTTCTGCTAATTCAAGAACAATATTTTTATCCATTGATTTTTTGCAAATAGCTAGGGCCTGAAATTTATCAGGATGTGCCTTCATCTGGTTACATGAAAACCATTCTATTAATGCCAAACTGTCTTTTTCTAAATGTTCAACTACTTTATCAATATTATCATCTGCATGTGCGAGAGTGTTGTCGTCTGCATAGTTATAATGTGTGCTGCTTGTGGTAAAATGAAAAATGTCGTTTAAAAAGATATTGAATAGTAAAGGTTCTAGAATTGACCCTTGTGGTACGCCTTTGTAGATGTCTTGCCAGTTACTTAGTGTGGTACCAACTTTGACGCATTGTTTCCTGTTAGTAAGGTAGTTTTCAATTAACTGTAATGCAGATTTTGACATGCCATATGCTTCAAGTTTGAGTAATAATAATTTGTGTGGTAGGCAATCAAAGGCCTTGGACAGGTCCATTAGTACTGCTGCAATGTATTTATTTTGGTCTAGTGCCTGTTTCCAATCTTCTATAATTTTTTAGTAGTGTAGTATTGCAACCGTAGCCTGATCTGAAAGCTGACAGAAATGGATGGAAGTGATTGTTAAAATATTCTGTTAACTGTTCGTAAATGGCCCGTTCAAAGAATTGTGAAATAACAGGTAGTATGCTTACCGGTCTATAGTTGCTTTTGTCTAGACTTAAAATTATTTAGGAGGGAGTGTGCGAAAGCAGCCACGTTAAGTGCACAACATATCATCTTGTTGAATAACGTGGCTTTCTTGTGTCTTGTGTGCCTAATGTTGCCAGTTTTTCTGGATTGTCCATTCTTGATTGCCCTTTCGGTTTTCTCTAACGTTTGTTTACAGTTTCTCTGGATTGTCCATTCTTGATCGCCCCTTCGGTTTTCTCTAACGTTTATTTACAGTTTCTCTGGATTGTCCATTCTTGATTGCCCCTTCGATTTTCTCTAACGTTTATTTACAGTTTCTCTGGATTGTCCATTCTTGATTGCCCCTTCGGTTTTCTCTAACGTTTATTTACTAGAAGGTTGCATATGAAGTCAAACACAACATGCCAGATTATAGCATACTGTATGCGAATGCTAAACGGTTCAATGTCATCTTGATTCCTTACAGGGAAAGATGGCGGTATGAATAATGGGGACGGTTGTTGTTGTGACAGTTGCGGCGGATGTGAGTATAAATGTTTATACATACATGTTGACGTTTATCTTTTTACAAGGTGTAAATAAACAATGTTTAATTAATTAAACCTTAAACTAAAACATATTCGCAATGACCTTTTATTGGCGGGCGGGGAATGTTTTTCACATTCTTTGTTTTGCTATTATTCTCAAATTTAATAATTTACAAGAGTTATTTCCCATTGCAAGCAACACATTCTTGGCCAGTGCAAGAGCAATTGCTAGCAAAAATCCAAATAGTTTTCCCATAATCTGTTAACATTTAGTACTTTGTAAACGGGATATTATTATTTTTAGCGTGATATAAACAAAATACATAGCGCAATATGGTACTAGATATTAGTTTCTTGACAAATGACAACATGCTTATACGACATCTTTCATTCAGCCAAAAACATGGGTTGGCAGAACCCAGGTGAAGGAAATCTAAAAGGATGGGCCGGTAGTAACGGGAATTCTGGGGCCAATTCTCATGGTTGGCAATATGAAAATGGCGAAAGTGGAGGTGTAGGTGGCGCTATAAAAGACGCGGCAAAAGCAGCTGTGGAGACGGCGGAAAAGACTGCTCTAGCGGCAGGTAGGTCTCATTCGTGTTACATGCTATACCTAATATAGAAACTCTTCTATTATCAATAAGTAAAGTAGACAAGAAGATCATGAGTGGCTTGTAGTCAGTTACTTCTACAGCTAACGTTTTGTAATAGATTGAATTAATTTGGAGAAATTTGAATTTAACAATAATGTCTACTTCGTGCATATTGGTTTACGTAGATTTAGTATTGTATATTTTGGCATTTTTTATTTTCAAATAATATAAGGGGGTAATTGTTTGCATATAAATTTATGTAATCGGCAGATTAACGAATCAAAACCGACTTTCTTTTCTCTTTTCTTTTATAATTTGGCTGAACAGTAAGGAACGTGTCTTCAGGATTTTCCGCATAGTCTAAACATGTAAATCTAAGTTATATACACCATTTTTCAGTATGTTTCAGAAATATCGAATATCACAGCATATTTTACAGCAAAAGCAATGGCTAATTGTTTCAACCCTTTGTCGTACGTGATGGCATGCCAGTTTGTGGCTGATCCCAGGATTATTCTTACTGTACAACATACTGACAAAGCTACTGCCATGACGTCCAAGGTCACTGGTGCGCTGCACCGCTTATCTACTTCACTAAGCTTCCATCACGATCTAAGTATACAACATTTATTGTCTATGTTAATACCTAATTCGATGTCAATATGTTCGAATCGAATAATTTTATTTTATCGGTATAAATGTTCTTAGCTTCATTATACCAGGCATCAAGGTCATTTTCGTACTCGTAATCCAAATTATCCAATCAGAATAAAGTATTGATGACGCGACCATATAAGGGATGTAGTTAGATGTTACTGTGTCACCAAGGAAAAAATACAACAATCATCTAATTATAATTTACCTGGGACTAATGCAGACTCTTATTTCCATGGAAAACGTATATCTTTTTGCATGTAAAGAAATTAGTATTGTTTCACCTCTGACCTCTAAGACTAATATAGAAAATTACATTATTAGATAACATTGGTATTTCTATTTGGCATACTGATATTGTGGAATTTTGACTGGTACCATGAATGAATTATCGTATTTAGATACAGTCAAGCCTCGTTTTGTCCAAGTCGACATGACTCATGATTGAACTTCAAATAACGAGTTATCCGTCAAAATTTACACTAAAAGCTAATAAGATGGAATTAGTTTGTTTTTCTTCGAGCATCCATGGTAACAACTTATCCTGGTTCGACGGAACGAGGTTCAACTGAACATTTTTTTATTTTCATTTTTTTAGCTATAACTGTGATAAATGCCCTACAAAGCCAGCACCTGGAGGATGTGGTTGTCCAAGTCTAACCGTCACGAAATTTGTAGAATAATTAGCATCTAATGGCCCTGTCACGGTGTGTATTGAACTTTATTGCTACATTTTATATTAGAATAAGATAGATAACTCTCTACATATATCATTTCTAAGATAAAAGTTTAAGAATTCTTGCCTCTTGCTCTTGTATGTAACCGGAAGTATTGAGAATTAAAATGTAATAAGTACATCAATACATTACAAGTATTAAACAACAAACGATGATTTATTGATTTATTGTTTTAACAGTCAATCACATGGTCTTGTCAACTGGCTATCGGCGTATGTTACTTGCCATGCACAGTAACATACGTGGAGAGTCGACAAGGCCCTGCAGGGGCGGATCCAGGGGGCGCCCCCACTAAAATCGGAAAACATATGATTTTTTGGCGTAAAATCGTGATTTTTCACACAAAATACCCCTACAATTTCCAAGCCTTGCTATGGGGTTTGTCAGTAGGACGGATGTGTTGCTATGGGGTTTGTCTGTAGGACGGATGTGTTGCTATGGGGTTTGTCTGTAGGACGGATGTGTTGCTATGGGGTTTGTCTGTAGGACGGATGTGTTGCTATGGGGTTTGTCTGTAGGACGGATGTTTTCATTTCCACAAAAAGGGAGATAATAGATTTTCAACGTCATATGTTGTGGGTTTTTATTATGCTCAATGAGTTGAGAAAAGAGGATGTTGTTTTATTTTATTGATATTGATCAAATTGTTGATCATTACAAATTAAGCTTTCTTTTCACAAGGTCGGAACATGTTGGCGGGCACCCCGCAACCAGTGTCAACACATAGCAAAATGTTGCTCATTAGTAACTGTTATAATTAGTGTTTTTACATGCAAGGGTAATGTCATTTTCCAAATAAGAAACACTCGTTTACTTTCGGAGGTGTTGTACCCTGAAACAGACACACTTGGTAATATTTCTATATCCTGCCTCCACTTTTATGGTTCTCCAACTTAAACTTATATTAAGCTATTTCTTTTTACAGGTTAATGATTTTGCTGGAGGTTGTCATGATTGTAACTTGACCCACTACGCTGGTGATGCTGTAGATTTGAAAAAGGATATGATACGAACAAGTGAATTCTGGGTAGAATGTCAAAAAATGGGAGGCTGGTTTTTTTACGAAGGAGACAGTTTACATTGCGATTTCAGAGCAAAGAAAGGCATTATATAGTATTTACAAAAACAAAACATGTGTGTATGGTATTTCTCTCTTACACATCGCCACATATTAAACATTGACACTGAGATTATATAAGGTTAAAATACAATAATCTTATAAAAAAAAAATCCAATTCGTTGAAAAGAAAGCTTAAACAGTGATGGTTAACAATTCCACCAATATCGACAAAACGAATATTTATCTCTCAGCTTAAGTCATTGAATATAAAAAAATATCACAACATACAAATACATTTTTGTACATTGACGTTGAAATTCCGGGTCCTAGCCTGTGACAAGCACGAAAATGTGGCTGTGTTTAACCGGTGAATGGGTTTATTAAAAAAAACACAAGATTTGTTTGAAGATAAGCCTAACAACATTGACATGGATTCGCACACCGAATACCTAAATCAGGTGTGAAGGTTTCCACACACCTAACCATGGAGGTGTGTTTCACTACCCGTTTGTTGTAATTGTCCTGCTCCTCTAACACGCCTGGCAATTATAACAAATAACCTACAATATGGCTAACAATAAAGGAAACCATGGTAATCATGAACTATCTCTGTTGCAAACTGTGAGCTTATAAACAGCGAAAGAACAATTTAAGTCAATGGAAATTTAGACTGATATGAGAGAGACACAAACAACATTATGAATTTAAGTTTCTCATAAAATTTTCAGAAATTATCTTTTAGCTCCAGAACTTCAAAGTCTTTGGTAAACTATTGGAAACTTAATGAACGAAAATGGCTTGAAACATCGTTTTCTGGATAAAATATTTATAATCATTGAAATATTTTGGTATGTACAATCAATTATAACATAAGAGGTGAAAAGCGAGGATTGTGGTGTTTAACGCCAGTTTCAACATTATTTAGCTATATCGTGAAGGCCAGTTTTATTGGTAGAGGAAACCGGAGTACCAGGAGAAAACCACTAACCTGCTGCAAGTCACTGACAAACTTTATCACATAATGTTGTATCGAGTACACCTCGCTGAGCGGGATTCGAACTCACAACGTTAGTGGTGATAGGCACTGATTGCATTGTTTATTTTGTTGTTGTAAATCCAACTACCATACAGTCACGACCATGACGGCCCCTGAGGTGAAGAGGAGAATTGTTTTAACGTAGTGTCATTCACGTTTGTGATAGTGTTTGGTCTGTTTGAGAAGAGAATCTGTGCAGTCTTTTGATTGTTTGTTTATATTTGTATTGTCGTTTGAGGTCCAATTATCAGAAGGTTGGAATCCAGTTAACCGGTTTAACCCCGCCATATTTTTGTGTCTGTCCTAATCGATGTCCTGGATTTCTAGTTCTACTAATAAAACCCTAAATGCTCGCTTACTCGCAAGGGTTATAAAGGGATGCCATTACACGTAATGGAGCAGCCGCCAAGATTTTTTGCGCTCGCTTACAGAGTTTCTGACGCCTGCATTTATCAATAAGACATAACCTTTCCTTTTGTCCATTATTATAACAAGTTTTTATCACCTACCATTATTTTAGAATGTAATTCCCACAAAATAAAAATCCATGTTTACCTTCACTCTGAACATTATTAATTTGGTCATTTCCGGCCTCACTATTTGGATGTCGATACCATATTTGGCGATTAAGGCGTGAATGTTTACATCAGCCGTTTACTACGTGTAGTAAGAAATACCATATTTAGAAAAGCTCCGCCTTCCGTAGTTTCCGGTTATGACAAGCGATCGATAAATTTGAACAAGGTTGTTGCTACCTTTGAAAAGCATATATTTATCAGCCAAACCGATTTAACAAGGACTGGGATCATCAGTAATAGTTATAATGAAATGTTTGAAGCGTAAATAGTGAGTTTTTATGTTTCAACAGCAACTTTTTTTTTGCTCCATTGTGACGAATGGGACAGCGTTGTAGCTCTGCCGAGACACAAGTTTGTTACAGGAGCTACATTATTGCAGCTATGGATTTCCAACTCCACGTCTCGTGGTCATTCTTGTGTTCACTTGTTTGAGGTGGGAGGTGGTTTGAATGTTTTTGTTGATATTAGTGGAATTGTTGATCAGCACTGCTTAATAAAAAACGCAGATATCCAATTTGGTGCGCACGATGCGTTTCTGGAATATAAATATAAACATAAATATCTAATTTAGTGCGCACGACGCTTTTCTGAAATATAAATAAAAACGTAGATGTAAATTAGTACGTGTAGTTGTACACGACGTACTTCTGGAATGACCTTCATCTGGTATGCTCAAAGTCAAGAGGTCAGAAATTGAAGACAGATGATTTAAACTTTCTTTTAATAAGGATGGCATACAGAACTCTGACGAGATCATTTCAATGGAGTGTAATTTAGGACTGGAGAAGTAATTTACGGAGATCTTGTGACAAAACCGTTTATCTAAGACAGATTATTTAATTTTCACCCACAAAGCATTACATCAATGACTACAAATTAAGTCTGATACCATCCTTTCTTTAATATCAATAAAGAAATCTTCATTTTGTCAAGAATCATTCAATTTCTAGATTTAATTTAGCAAGCACCTGTCACGCATGACTGACATTGTCTTGGAATGCCTAATGAACGAAAAGAGACAAACGTAGATTTTAATTTCTTCTCTGTGGAAATAAGACCTAGAATACAGAATGATAGCATTAAAGAATGTTCTTCGTTACGAATACAAAACATATGTAGTGAAATTAAATTAATTTCAGAAATGCAAAAAATATATTTATAATCCGACTGTGATTTTATCATCTTACTGACTTTATATGTTTAGTGAAATTAAATTAATTTTAGAAATGTTTTTTTTTTTCTTATTTAAAATCCGACTGTGATTTGATAATTTTACTAGCCTAACTTGTTTAGGAAAATTGAATTAAACGCAGTACTATAAGCAAATGAAATTAGAAAATGCAATTATATGAGAGTTAGTAAAAGTATATTTTGTGTACTTATATTGTTATCTCTATTTTTATTTTATTTTTTTATTTATTTTTTTCTTTGAACCGCATCAGTGGTGTAATGGTTAGCACACTCGCCTCGAGTGCGGTAGATCGCGGGTTCGAGCCCTGGTCGAGAACTTGAAAATTAGCTTGTTCTCGCCGTGATATAGCTGAAAAATTTCTGAGTTGGCATTAAACAACAATCACTAACTCACTCTTTTGGTTTTGAATTAACAAAAGGGATAAATAGATGTATGTAACAAACATAAAAATTTCCATAATTTTCATTTGGTAAAGATATCTTTTTTATCGTGTCTTGATTAGGTAAACTACACAGTGCCTTTTAATGGAAGGTTAAAGGGCATAAATGCTTAAAAATCTTTTTATAATTTTTATTGCATATATGAAAACAGCTGGCAAGATAGAGAATATCTGAAAGCCCTTCCTGGTACAAACCAATCATTATTATCCTTTATATCAACTGACAAAGAAAAACTAATGTATATTTGCACTGCCTAAAATTCACTACTTTATGATTTTTAATGCAACTTTTAAAGTTTTGGAAAAATGTATATAGTGTATATAGAAACGATCTGTATGTCTTCTCAAATAGACGTCCTGGTCGATATTGGTATAATTGTTGACCATCACTGTTAAAACTGTTTCTTTTTCACAAGTTCTGTATTTGTTGACTTTGTCCGAAAACATGTGTTCATTCGTATATGAAATTTTATTTTTTCAAACAATTACATAACATTCGGGATTTTTATTTTCATTCATTTATTTTTTTTTATTGGTGGGGGAGGGGGCTTATTGTACTTTCGATCTATTGACCATTATTTCATCATTAAAGTACGTGATATACAGATGATAGCACACTGCTATGCAAGGAGTGCTTAGCTGAACCAATCGATGTGTCTAATATCACAATCACGTGATCTACAATTTTCTTTCTTAAGATTTGTGATTTCCTTTTCGTGGTGAATTGAAAATGAAGTTTTCGTTGATCAGTTTTACAATAATTTCTTTATTTTTACTATCTGATTGTTCGGAGTTTAAATATAGTGTCATTTTAAGCACGGAGAAAGAGCTATTATTAGAATGGAACATGGATTATGCCCCAAAAAGCGTTGATTTTCGTGTAAAAGGAAAATTAAAGAGAAACGAATGGCTGGCATTTGGATTTTCTGATTATGGACAGACTGAGAATGCAGATTTAGTGCTCTACTGGAATGACGACCTTGGTGAGACATATTTCAAGGTAAAATTAATATTTCTCGTCTTTATCATGCTTTTTGAGGTAAAATATTTTATTTGTAGAAAATGTATTGTATCTATATTAATATGTCCGTCTTTATAATGGATTTTTAGATAAAACATTTTATTGCAGAAAAGTATTTATCTAAATATTTTGCATCTCCATAATGGGTATTAATATTCTTAAATTTAATTAATGTAATAAATTGAAATGTTGAAATATTGAGTAGTTTACCATATATTATTTTCAAAGAAAAAGTACGTGAAATTCATCGAATTTGCCTCTGTGTAGCATTTTAATATTTAGATTTCCACATATAAAATATTTCAATATGTAAAAAAAAGAGTTCTGCATACCGGTGCCTATTACCACTTAGGTTGCGAGTTCGATTCCCGTCTGTATTGAGGTGGATTAGGGTTATGGGCTATGGTATTTAACGGCACTTTCAACAATATTTCAGTTATATCAAGCAGGACAGTTTTATTGATGAAGCAAACCGGAGGACCCGGAGAAAACCACCGATCTGCCGCAAGTCACTGACAAACTTTATCACATAATGGTGTATCGAGTACACCTCGCCTATTCGAGACTTAGAGACAGAGACCTGTCTATTCAGGAATCAAGAATTAATATAGTTTTCAATTGCTGCTTTGCTGATAATCTGCTTCAATGCCACAAGTCACTGACAAACATTATCTCATAATGGTGTCAGGGGATGGGGTTGAATGTATATCATAATGTCTGATGTCGGATCATATACATGGAAGTCATGCATTTTGTAACGCCTGAAGGTTTTATTTTTTCTATAAAATTATTTGTCATCAAATGCTCTTTAATGTCAGCTAAACCTCGATGTATGCTTCGTCAAAAACCATATTGTCAAACTCTCGATTGCACTTCGCCATTTGCGGGATCGAACTCACAGCTTATAGCTTTGATATACATAAATGTACTATGATTGATTGCACAGAAAAATGTAAACTTAACCACCATGCATATGATAATGGCCACGATTGCTCATCTTTTTAGTTTTTTGTGGTGTCTTTACGTTCTGAGTTCCGTGTTGTGATGTCCGTTGCGATTTCTGCATGAAAACGATGTTCGGTTCGTCTTTGCCTCCAGTTGTTTGTGGAAGGATGCATGTCTTAGTTGCGTTGTTTGTGTTTGTTTACATATAATGGTATCCAACACATATTGTGTTGTGTTTTGTCTTTCTACGTCTTGTGTACCATATGTTGCCAGTTTCTGTGGATTGTTCTCTTTTGATTGCCCCTTCGGTATTTTCTAATGTTTAATTAATAACGATTTATTTTATTAAACAAGGATGCACACACCGACAGAACAGGAAAGGTACACGATGATAGAGAGCAAAATTACATCTTGACACGTGACACTAGATATCAAGATGATTGGTTCGTGATTGAGTTCGTCAGAAGATTTGACACTTGTGATGAAGACGATTACAAACTTGATGTGAGTAAGCATTTACAAATAAACAGGAACTGATTACCCTTCCGGAGCACCTGAGTTCACCCCCGGATTTTAGTGGGGTTCGTGTTACCCGATCTTTAGTTTTATGTGTATGTTTTGTAGAACGTTGTTTGTCTTTTTGTACCTTTACCTTTGGCCATTGAGTTGTCTGTTCTTCTTCGATTTACGGATTCTAATTACCCCTTTGGTATCTTCAAACTCTTCAACAAGTTCAAGAATATGACAGAAGTTGCACATGTCGATTGGAAAAGAATAAAACTATTTACAGGTTTCAGAATAAAAACATAGATATGTAATTTAACGCGCACGACGCGTTTCTGGAATAATCTTCATCAGGTATGCTCAACGTCGAAAGATTGGAAAGCCAAATAATTAAAATCTTTTTGGGAGTAAGTAAACCAAAGGGTCTAAACGGGATACCCAAAATAGTCTAAGGTGACCTATGCCTGAGAGGGGAGATAATTAGAAATTAGTCTTAGATAGAGGAGTACGTCAACACCATTGATTGTTTATATCGAATGACACAAAACTATATTCTGTGTGTCGAATGGTTTGTCCTGCAGAGTTGGGAATTATCTATCTAATGTATATGTTATTATATAATTGTCCCCACCCCGTATCAACTAGTATAACCTAAATAACTCCTTGTGAAGAATTAGGGGGTGGTTGGTGTTTAACGTCACTTTCAACAATATTTCAATTATATCGTAGCGGTCAGTTTTATTGGTGGGGGAAACCGGAGACAATCGCTAACCTTCCGCAAGGCACTAACAAACCTGTGAGGAATGGTACCACATGGTTTAAAGAAATAATAAAAACCTTGATCTTTAAGTACTTATGAATTTTCGGACCTACAAGTTAGAAACCGTTTTAATGAAATGTAGACATTTAGAATTTCTAATAACTTATATCAAAATCAAGTTACATTTACCTGTTTATATTAACATGAAACGACGGTATCATTTTATCAAACACGTTTATATTTTCGCCGGGGGGAGGGGGGATTGAATGGGTTTGGGTTCTCGATTTCCAAACTAATACCTTTAACGGGTTGTTATTTTCGCGAATACGAAAAATATTCTGATTCCCAATGTTGCTGAAAAAAATATTCTGATTTTGGTGGAGGAAAAAAAAATAATCTGATTCAGAGTTTTTGTCATGTAATCTAATGTTAAATTCTGGGAAAAAAAATTGCGCTTAGCGCGACACAAAAAATAAATATTCTAACTCTTGTGTTGTCCGAAAAAAAAATTCTGAACGAAACAAAAACCATAAACCCTCCCTTCAAGTTAAATGGTCGGTCCCTAATGTAATTTTACATTTGCGCAGGTAAATAAGAGTTTTGGTTTTGGAACTTCACCTGTAGTTTTTTTTAACTACGGAAATACGAGTTTACATCTAAAACCCCATAAGAACTCCAGCTTCATATGTAATTATAAATCAAATCCGCCTTTTCACTTGGAAATATAAGTTTTATTATGAAAAAGAAATTTTAAATCGAGATTGGTAACAATTCCACCAACGTCAGCAAAATGAACACCCACTTCGCACCTCAAATCATTGAACGCAAAAATAAAAGAACATGGCATAATATGTTGGAAATCCAGATCCTGACTTTGAACTGGCACACAAATGTGGACTAGAAACACACAGAAACTTGCCAGATAATCCAGGATGATCACAGACGAAGTTGATTTATCACAGTTTTTGTTGCATGGTCATTTTCTCTTGAGTCGTACGTTCCACGTGACAAACCCTAATTGTATCTTATTCAAGGAATATTTTCAATTTTTGAACAGGTTATACGATATAACCTGGTTTGGGGCACTTTACGCTTAATAAACCGCATTACGCTTTATGAGAAGGGTAAGCTGTTCCAAGCAAGGTTATACAAGTATAACCTGTTCAAAAATTGAAAATATTCCTTATAATTTAATTTTTGCGACAAAATTTAATGATTCCTCGATTTTAATTTCGGTTATTTCATGGAACTATTTAATTTCGTCGTTTGCCAATGAATATGTTGGTGACGTCGCGATATCGACCCAGGTTATCATGTATAACCAATGTTGCTTCAGGCAATCAGATCAGTTTTCACATCGAATTAAATTATTTATTGTTATTATGTAGAATGGTACCACACATGTGATATTTTTATCCGGATTTGGATTTCCTAAAAATATTGATACATCATCTTATGAAGTAGGCTTACAAAGAGTTCAAATTCTTAAACCAGACATTCCTGACGTCACGATGCCTGATGACGTAATAACTATTGATGTTACCAATCCGCAGGTAAGTCAAAAATATTTCAATACAAAAAAAAAGTATTTTGTAACATGACAAACTACTGAAGCTAGAGCCGCATCGATGGCGTAATGGTTAGCGTGTTCTCCTCGAGTGCGGTAGATCGTGGGTTCGAGCCTCGGTAGGGTCGAACCAGACTTTAAAATTGGTATTTGTTGTTTCTCCACTAAGCACGCAGCATTAAAGAGAAAGAGCAAAGACTAGTTGGCTCGGAATCAGAATAATGTGCCCAAGTGGAGCGACATGTCTACCCGCGGACTGTTGTTTCAGTGAACGAGCACAATAAAAATCCAACTCAGAGTATTGGTCTAGTACAAAGCGAACCTCATCATCTCATTGAAAATTAATTTGTTCTCGCCATGATATTGCTGAAAAATTGCTGAATTGGCGTTAAACAACAATCACTCACTCACCCACTCACTGAAGCCAGTATTTTCATCTGATTAAAATAAGATCTCTCACTTGCTCTCCTTTACTGATATGTCTCGACCATGGAGATCTGAAGAGACGCCATTACTGGTCACATGTGAGTAACCATCCACTGAAAACGACGATTACAGACATTGAAAGTGTTACTGAACTGCTTTCCAAGCTACGATCAATCCGATTGGTCGAATAAGGTCATAACAGTATTTATCATATTCATTATATATTCATGACAGAAAGGTCAATCGCATGTAACCCGTAATGGCGTTTCCTCATATTTCCCACGCCCCGACACATCAGTATAGGAAAGTCAATGAGATTGTTTTTTCATTTGATTTCAATTATTGACGCTCTCGACGTTTTGGTACTGATCCTATTCAAAATGTTCAAGCCTGAGGAGAAGCTATATTTTATAAATGATGCTCAAGATCTTACTAAGCAAGTAAATAATATTGTTTATATAATGTTTCATGCTTGTTTTAGATACATTCTGAAGGTGTATGTAAAGATTGTTGTGTTTATTTTACATCTTGCATTTTATTCATAAAATTAAGTTTTTGCTTTGTTATCTTATATTAGGAACGTACGTCCCCTCTTTCGAGGTATTCCAGTGCCCCAATAATTTGTTTTATAACATGTTAATTTGTACAACACAATAATGTAATGTGCCCTTTTTTGTTATTATTTACAGATCACAGTGCCATCTACAGATACAACATACTGGTGGCACGTGACTAAGCTACCAGATTTTAACAGGAAACATCACATCATCAAAGTAAGACAAGTTATATTAAATCAAAAATTATTCGTCTGCGTTTTGCTCACACGTGGAAAAACCTGCATGACCACCTCATTTTCCAAAGAGGGGATGTTTGGGCCTATAAAGCTAGTTTTACCTCCGCCACTTTTGAAGTTCCTGCATGTACCAGGCCAGGAAAGAGAGCGGTCATGTATATGTGGGTTTGGGGTGTAAATTTTGCATCTCTTCCTACGATTCTTCGATTGGATTTTTAAACTGTTCCAACAGTACGGTATTTTTCATTTCACTAAACCTAATAGTCAACAATTAAAGCATTTCATGCTTGGAAGAACAGTATTGCAAGCGGTGTTCATTGCGACATAAATTTCATTTGAATTTTCTTAGAGCTTCACGTACATTCACATCATTTCTTACGATCTGACATTTTCTATGACTTACTTATCTTCACACCTTTTGATGTGATAATCTGTTCATAAATAATTAGCAAAATGTATTTCTTTAGTAGACATATATATTATATTGCCCGTTACCATTATGTACAGCGCCGTTTCAAAAGTATTCGCGAAAACAAGATGTCGGACGTCAACGAATTTGAGTTATTGCTCTTTGCACCATTAAAATACACAAGGTAAAAATGAAAAACTCACCTTAATATTTTGTGAGGTAACCCTTCGACCGTATAACTGCAAGAATCCTACGTGGAATAGAGGTATATAAGTTCTGAATGTAATCCACAGTAAAGTTCATCCAAATATACTGAATGGGGGTAAACAGTTCTTGAGGAGTATTTATGTTTCCTGCTGCATTTTGTAGCGATCTCTTGTTGCGAAGCCACACATTTTCAATAATATTTAAGTCCGGAGACTGAGCTGGCAATGTCATGCCATGAATGTCATTGTCTTGTTTGAATTCTTCAATTATGCGGACCCAATGGACAGGGACATTGTCATCTTGGAAACGATAAAGTTTATCGGCAAAATGACGGGCTAAAACGGGCCGAAGATGATTATCAAGGATGTCACGATATTTGACAGCATTTATATTACCATCAACCTTACATAAAGTTCCCATTCCATGTAATGCACCCCCAGATCATAACAGACACCTTCCTCTGATATGGCAGACACATGCACTCGCGGCGGTAAGTCTCATTTGAAGATCTCCACACGTACACACGGTTATTTTGTCCAATAACTATCTGCGATTCATCACTGAATATTACTTGATTCTAGTGTAGATTAAAAGTCCATCTCCGTCGTTCCAGACACCAAGAAAGTCGTTTCTTTTTGTTGACCTCTCTGACCACCATTTTCTTACGAACAACACGTCTAAATATTTGGTTTTTTTGTGTAAATAACGCTGTATAGTCTTTGGGTGGACACGAACAACCCCTCCTTCATTGTACTCATTGGTAATTTCTCATAAAACCTTGTCACGATTCTTTTTTTTACCGTCCTCAATAATCTAACCTTACCGCGTCGTGTCACTTTCCTTGGTCGTCCAACTCTGTGGATGTTTTCAACACTACCTGTGCTGTTGTACTTTTTCCAAATTGAACGAATTGTAGATTCAGGTATATGCAACAATTTCACGATCTCACAATTTCTATGCCCTTCCCGTTTCAAATCCACAACCAGTTGTTTCCGATCCTCACTCAGTTCCTTTGACTTGCGACCCATCTTGAAAACACGTCTGTTTATTTGTAAACGCGTAGCAGACGACCTTAAAATTACGTCACATATTTGGGGAAAGTTCAAAAGGGTAACTCAAGACAGCTTAAAACTATGTAGTTCTTTTCATTACAACGAAAAACATTGGTGACAATTTCAACTCGCACTACCGATCGAAGCCATTTTCTTATTTTGGCGAATACGTATGAGGCAGCACTGTAGTTCATCCGATATTGCGAACAATTCGACATTAGAGAGCTGATAGTCACGTTTATTTTGATGCAGTGTTATTTATAATTTTCTTTCAAACATGAATAAATTGATAAATAAGATTTTCATCAATATAGGAAATAACTATTTATAAGGTACTGTGTACAGGTAAATGTCTCCTGAAAAGTTAAGGCGACCTATCCATTTGCCGAGTTGTGCATTTGGGTCAGTCCGCATAAACAATGAACGCCTCTGTCAGATTGGTATGTACTTCTCAGTGGAGAAACTGGCATAATTCTGATGATTGGAATTAGTCCCCTGCAGCAGTGATGACCTAATTAAACAAAAATGACATTTTCTAATAGTTGTCGTATGATTTCTTTTACAAATTATAGTATGAAGGGGTCATTCAAAAAGGTCATGAGCATCTTGTTCATCACATGGAAGTATTTCATTGTGAAGCTGGAAAGAATGTGATAATCCCGGCATACAATGGGCCTGGTATGGCGGAAGGAAAACCACCCGGGTTATCTGTCTGTCGAAGAGTAATTGGTGCATGGGCAATGGGTGCAACAGTAAGTATATATTTCTATATATGGTTATTGCAGGATATTCCCTAGTTTTTCACCGTTGCTATCGCAATCGATCCCGTATTTGTCGAATTAGACATGTTTGCACACATAGAACTAGCTTAGCCCCGCCACTTTGATCGAAATGCTTGAACCAAGCCAGGAAAGTGAAACGACATGTTATTGTGTTTTGCAGTTATCGATTTTGCCTCTTTCTGCCATTTTTCTATCGTAGCTGTTCCGACACTGAGCACACAAAACGCAGGACGAAGACAAAAACAAAAACAAAGCAAAAAACACACACAACACGACACAGAAAAGTAAAGCGATGAGAAACAAGTGACATATTTGATGTCCGCTTTAAACAGGTTTGCAGGTTAGTCAGTGTTTGATTTGGACAGGTTTCACTATTCACTACGTTTTCTTTTGGCCATTGTGTTGTCTGTTCTTCGATTTACGGATTCTGATTACCCCTTTGGTATATTCAAACTCTTCTTAACTGACTAGTTCTACTGATTGTGTTTCAATTAACATATTACTATTTTTAGTCAGTGACTCTACCAATAGAAGCAGGAACACCACTAGGAGGAGAGGATTGGTCACGATATGTATTACTGGAGGTACACTACAACAACCCTCAACTACAGCAAGGTAAGCATCCACACTGTCGTCTGATTGTTTTACTGTTGTTAATAGGTATTGATTGAATAATACCGAAAGAGCAATCAAAAATGGGCAATCCAGAGAAACTGGCAACATAGAGTACACAAGACAAAGAAAGAACACAACACAATATTAGCTGGATACCATTATACGCAAACAAACACATATAACGTAAATAAGACATGAACCCTCCTACAAACAACTGGAGGTAAAGACGAACCAAACAAACACAAATAACGTAAATAAGACATGAGCCCTCCTACAAACAACTGGAGGTAAAGACGAACTGAACATAGTTTTTATGTGGAAATCGTAACGGACGTCGCAACGCGGAACTTAGAGCGTAAAGGAATATGCAAATGAAACCTCTGTACTGTACTAATATGTGTTGTGTAACTATACGACAAAGGACCAGGAAATACTTATGAAAAGTGTAACATATCCGTAGTCATTTGTGACACAGATATTCCGTAAAGGTTAACGAAATTATGGTGATGACCGTCAAACGTTCAACTGAACCAATAGAAACCCTTGGTTCAGTATCTTCCTTGTTATCAGCAACCCTCTATTAAGGAAATCCTGATATTATCCACAATCTCTGGAATAACGGATCAACATTTATATAATACAAATGTAGTTACTTATGCATAGGGCATTATCGTGATTTAAAATCCACCTGTGATGTAAATCTATTGTCAAAACTCTCCATTATTTTTAAGGAATGGAGAGTTATTGTTCTCTTTGTACTTTAGATACTATACACAGACTTTTGTTTGTTACAAGATTAATAATTAATCAAATTAAAAAAGTACAATGGGTGGATTTTAAGTTGGAGAATGTCCTCGTATCTCTCCATTCCTTAAAAACAATGAGCCTCGGCACCTTCGGGGCCTCGGCTCCATTATTTTTAAGGAATGGAGAGTTACTTGGACATTCTCCTATACTTATAGACTGCCCAAGGAAGAGTAGTATTGACTGAAACATTGATAATGTCTTAGCCTGGTGGATTTCTTTAACGCTGATTAATGAATGACACATGACCATGTCTACACCAATGAAAACTTCGGATTTAGAACTGGTATGAAATAAAATAACATAATAACTGTTTGTGAACATAATGCTAAATAAAAGTACGGAGAGTGGTTGACCTAATTAATTTGGTAATTCCTTAATAATGATATCTACGTTTTTATTACTATTACTGGGTCGATACCTCTGTTGGTGGACTATTAGTCCCCGAGGGTATCATCCGCCCAGTAATCAATGTTTCGGCACTCACATGATTTATTTGATACATATGCTTTTGAAATTTACAGCTCCTGGATATTGTAATTATGATTAAAACTCAGATTCTCCTCCCTCAGGCATATATGACCTTATCTGATTTTGGTGATCCTGTTTAGATCCTTTGATTTACTTGCTCCCAAAACCTTTTAAGTTATTTGGCTTTCCAACCTTTGGACTTTGAGTGTACCTGATGAAGGTTATTCCAGAAACGGGTCATGTGCACTAAATTAGATATCTACGTTTTTATTAATAAATAGATTGATGTTTTACAAACTTTTCCTGTCAACTGAAATTGATGAAGTAATTATATGGATTAATACTGTTTGTTTCAGGTATTGTAGATTCGTCTGGTATCCGTTTGTATGTAACCCAAAAACTGAGGAAGTACGATTCAGCCATTATGGAACTTGGACTTGAATATACCAACAAAATGGCGATTCCCCCGAGACAAAGCTTGTTTTCATTAAAAGGATATTGCATTCCAAAATGCACTGAAGTGGTAAGAAACGCTATTCGTAAATGGTGGTAAATAACACAAAATGGCCAAGGCAGGAAAGTGAGTGCTCGTGTATTTCTATGTCAGTCATATCGATTTTGCCTCTTTCTACATTTTTTATTGGATTTTGAAAATGTTCAGACAATTTGGCAATTTTTGTTTTTCATTTTATTCAAAATTAACAAACTGTTATATGCAAATAGAGGAGAACCATTAATGAGTAGTTAGGATAAAAGTTAAGCTAAGTAAACAATAATGGGAAAAACAGTCGAACAGACATTTTCCGTTAACGTTCGGAATAGTGTTTCACATCAGATCATTTTTGTCGGATATGAAACGTCCAAATGAAATTATCTCAATAAAAATGAATAAAAACGGAAAAATCTAGTTATTGATACAGATAAATTAAAAATAATTTACTTTGTTTTCTTTTACTCCAGGGTTTACCGACAGATGGAATCAACATTTTTGCCTCACAGCTGCACACCCATTTAACCGGAAAACGTGTATTTACAAAACATGTGCGGAACGGATATGAATTACCGGAATTAAACAGGGACAATCACTATAGTCCTCATTTTCAGGAAATAAGAACATTACCGGTACCAGTAAATATTTTACCGGTAAGTGTATGTTATATAAAAATGAAAATATCTATTTCAATGCAAATGACGAGTTTCTGTAATAACTAGTGGTGCAGGAACTGCGTACCTTCCCGGAGCATCTGTGTTGACCCCTGGTTTTTAGGGAGTTCGTGTTTGTCGTATCCTCTGTTTTATTTTGGCTATTGTATTGCCTCTCCTTCGATTTATGCCTTCTTATTACCTTTTAGATATCTTTATTCTTTATTTTGAAAAATAACTTATTTTTGTTGACTTAATCTTAAACTTAAACAAATGCAAAACTATTTTGTCATGTTATGGAACTTTACCTTTGGTCGTTTTTTATGATGCAATTATTGGAGCAGGAACTGCTTATCCTTCAGGGGCACTACGATTTTTTGTGGGGTTCGTTTTGTGTAGTGTTTCGTAGATCGTTGTTTGTCATTTTGTCCTTTTTATTTAGGCCATTGCATTGTCTGTCTTTCTTATATCTACGGCTTCTGCGTACCCCTTTAGTTCTTAATACATCATGGCTTTTGTAGGGAGACAGTCTGATAACAACATGTGAAGACAGCACAACTGACAGAGAAAATATAACGTTTGTAAGTATTAGTTTTTCTATTTTTATATCTCAAATTCACAACATATTTTTGAAAACTGAAGAAATTAATTAAGGGTTAGAGAAAACCAAAAGGGGCAACAATGGACAATCCATAGACCCTAGCAACAAGAGACAATTCAGAGACCCTAGCTACAATGGACAATCCAGAGACCTTAGCAACAAGGGACAATCCAGAGACCCTAGCAACAATGGACAATCCAGAGACCCTAGCTATAATGGACAATCCAGAGACCCTAGCAACAAGGAACAATCCAGAGACCCTAGCAACAATGGACAATCCAGAGACCCTAGCTACAATGGACAATCCAGAGACCCTAGCAACGAGGGACAATCCAGAGACCATAGCAACAAGGGACAATCCACAGACCCTAGCTACAATGGACAATGCAGAGACCCTAGTAACAAGTGACAATCCAGAGACCCTAGCAACAATGGACAATCCAGACACCCTAGCAACAAGGGACAATCCAGAGACCCTAGCTACAATGGACAATCCAGACACCCTAGCAACAAGAGACAATCCAGAGACCCTAGCTACAATGGACAATCCAGACACCCTAGCAACAAGGAACAATCCAGAGATCCTAGCAACAATGGGCACAAAAAATATAGAAGGAATACAAGCAAAACAAGAAACACAACACAGAAAGCTCAAAAGATGACCAACACGAACACCACAAAAACACAATACAGAAAGCTCAAAAGATGACTAACACGAACACCACAAAAACACAACACAGAAAGCTCAAAAGATGCCAACACGAACACCACAAAAACACAATACAGAAAGCTCAAAAGACCAACACGAACACCACAAAAACACAACACAGAAAGCTCAAAAGATGACCAACACGAACACCACAAAAAACACAACACATAAAGCTCAAAAGATGACCAACACGAACACCACAAAAACACAACACAGAAAGCTCAAAAGATGACCAACACGAACACCACAAAAACACAACACAGAAAGCTCAAAAGATGACCAACACGAACACCACAAAAACACAACATAGAAGGCTCAAAAGATGACCAACACAAACACCACAAAAACACAACACAGAAAACTCAAAAGATGACCAACACAAACACCACAAAAACACAACACAGAAGACTCAAAAGATGACCAACACGAACACCACAAAAACACAATACAGAAAGCTCAAAAGATGACTAACACGAACACCAAAAAAACACAACACAGAAAGCTCAAAAGATGACCAACACGAACACCACAAAAACACAACACAGAAGGCTCAAAAGATGACTAACACGAACACCACAAAAACACCACACAGAAGGCTCAAAAGATGACCAACACGAACACCACAAAATCAGGCAGTGACCCCAGCTGCTTGTGAAGAGTAGGACAAAAAAATGCATTTTAGTAAATATCAAAACTGATTTATGCAGTATCTTTTATTCATATTATGTGTTATTTTATCGTTATACTTCTACTTTTCATTAAAACTAATGGTCCCCCCCCCCCCCCGCCCTCAGTCATAGGTGACTTTAATTGTCTTCTGTCATATCACAATAAAAAAAATTATAATGAAACAATCTGACAAAATGTTGAGTTGTATTCAAATACCAACTGAAATCTACACAGGATACCAGGGGCTATATAAAGGGATTATGGCTATATGAAGGAATTGGAACTCTTTTGAGGGATTGGAATGGACGATATGAAGGGATTGAGATGGACTGTATGAAGGGATAGAGGTAATATGAAGGGGTTGAGACCGTATTGATGGATTGTGGCTATATGAAGGAATTGAGACTCTATTAATGGATGGGGACGGCCGATATGAAGGGATTGCGTTAGAGTTATATGAAGGGATTGAGATTATATTGTTAATTTTTTTTATAGCATTAATGTATTTTGTTTTAGGGTGGATTTTCTATTCGAGAGGAAATGTGTCTTAATTATGTTCATTATTACCCAGCTGTAGATTTGGAAGTTTGTAAAAGTTCTGTGGATTCTGATGCACTTCCAACATTTTTTAAGTTTATGAACAGGTAATATTATACAATTTTAAGATTACTTTTGATAAGATTGACACGATGATTTATCAACTCAGAAGAAGTAATAATTACCGAGGCCAACGGACTAGTTGATTATCACATCTTTGGTTGATAAATATTGTGTCAAACGATATCAAAAGTCAACAATTTTTTTTATTTAATGACTTGAGCTCTATAGCAATGCATACTTCCGAAACGTTCATGTTAAAGGAGTTGCGATTGGTTCATGCACTGTCCAATCAAAGCATTCGATTTAAAGCGGAGGTCATAAGGAAGTGTCTATCTTCGTGCAAGATTGCGCGGTGATAATTATGTTTGATAAAAAAGAGCGATGTATGGTTTTGACCAATTAAGAAAGCAGATTATTTTTGTAATTTAATAAACACATATATTGTAATCCAATCGAAAGAATAAAGGTACAGGAACATTTGTCTAAACCGAACATTGAATAATCTAAAATCTTGTATAAACCGAAGTAGAAATGATAATGCTATAATGTAGGAAATATCTGTTAATTTAATATGAAACAGGCACAACCTGTTTAAGAGCGAAGTCTATATCAAACATTTGGCTGTCGTAAAAGAGAGGCATGAGAGGCGAATGGCAGGCCTCCTAAAATTGAATAACTAGAAGAAATGTTTCCATAGTACACATATGCCTCCGCCTAACAGGAAGTTGATGCCTAAAAGGGGGGTAAAAAACTATGTGGGATGAAAGGTTTCTGAATGGGCCTAAGGGGTTATTGAATGTGCCTATGCATGTATGTTGCAATGCCTGAAAATCGTTTTCTGAGGTTTTTACCATTCAGACTTTTTCGAGTTTCTCATAGCATGAAGTGTCAAAACATGATGGGGCGACCATTTGTTTTTGAAAGGGGGGCTTGAAATATTTTGACCCAGAATTAGTTGACTCTTTTGTCGACTATAAAAATTCTGATATCAAAGTCATTTGCTCAGATTTACATATTTGTTGTCACAATGTGAGTGTGCAAGATAAAGGGTAAGAACAGGTCCAGCAGATATCAAGTAGGTCCACTGAATGTATTTTTGCAGGACCTAGAATCGACCTAATGTCAACAAAATCGTTATTCTATATAGTTAAGGGTTTTGGGCTTATCAAAAGGGGAATGACGGTCAAACGAAAATGCAATCATTTTAAATGCAATCAAGGTTTTTCAAGCAATATCGCTTGCCATAAAAAGAAAAAACTTACTGGGCTGCTGTCAGAATCATTTCATGTTTTTGAATCGCGGATAGCAAAGATGTAACAGATTCCCTAGCCGAAGACGAAGGCGAGCTGCTCTTTCTATTTGACACCAGCTCACACAAAGTATTCAGAGAGGAGAATCATCCTTTCAGGAGAAATGCATGGACTTTCATGAAATTCATCCCAGGGTTGCATACGACCTGGCACATGTGTGTATTTCATAATCAGTACACACTAACAAATGACGTACTACACATAGCGCTTTGTGTGGATATTATAAGTTTTCTTTTAGAATTTTCATTTGAGTTTATTTGAATTTTTTTAGAATATAAACAATAAGAGATTTCAGGATTTCTCATTAAAATAAATTTTATTGCGATTTTAAATACTATTTTGTTCAATATTTTTACACTTCCGGTGAACAAATATTTGGCTATGAATACAATAGTCACGTGACTAAAATTCGTATAGCCTATAGTTAAAAGGGCATCGCCCTTTAATATGTATATGTCTATTCCAGACGCAATATTTCGCTCCGGGGAGGTTCGATATAGACAGGTTACACTGTAGTCAGTCCCAATTTCTGCATTATTTATTCCAACCTTGGTAACCAATGTTAAGGAGAGGATCTCAGAGTATTCATAAATAACCAATGAACAATTGTTTTAGTGGTGTATTATCACTAAAACAATTGTCCGACAGCGGAGCATTCTAGCTAACGTGTTTGGAGTGTCCCACGCTCCATCCATGAAGGACATGATAGCAATTCACTACTGTATACGACCACACATTCCGCAATGAAACATGCAAAGCAAACACAGAATACCAAAGGCATAACATACTTCGAATACAGTGATGCAGTGTAATACAAACACAAAGCTAATAATACAACAAATGTCAGGACAACACGAGCCTCTGCAAAAATCGGACGTGATATCAGCATAATCGGGTTTGCATCTTCTGTCCAATTATTATGACCCGTTCTAAAAATCCTAATGCACCATGCCAGTTCAGGACATGTATGTACTCAAGTAGATATCGAAAACATGCCTACATTTCAGTTGTGATATTGAAATAATTAATTTGTCAACCAGTTAATGATCACAATAATAGCGTTTATGACATAAAATGGGAACCGTTTCAAAATCCAATAGAAAATCAGAGAAAGCGTCAAAACCGATACCTCTAACACACACATACATGACCATTCACTTTCCTGACAGGCACGTCAGTCGCGGGATTCTGGATTAAGCTAGTTGTTTGGGTCCACCTCCCCCCTCTAAGAGAAATGATGCGACCCTGCAAGTGCTTTCCACATGCGAGTGAAATGCCAACACTCGTATATAACCGGGCGAACATAGTTATTATAAATAACGCTATAATCTTGAACATATCATCTTCGTGACACAAAATATAATTTCTTAGTATACATTCATATTTGTTAGATATTCAATAATACAAAATGTTTAGATACATATTTGTTTCTTTATTTTAAGACGTTTCCATGACAACACTTCACCATACAAAAGTGTGGCAGATAACTACAGGGCAGTTAAATGGAATCAACATGCCAGCAATTTGTTAGGTGTGTTCTACGACATAGCTCCATTATCGATGCAATGCAATAAATCAGATGGCTCACGATTTCCGGTAGGTTACTAAGTCGTGTTTTACTCGTCGCAACTTCGGCTGATTCCGTACCTTCATCATACCTCGTCCGTATTACGATAGCTCCCATTGGAACTATTTTCGGAAATCTTCAATGAAGGACGTATTAAAATAATTTCACTTTCGAATATTCGTCCAATGATAATATATTTTCATTCGTCGCAATGTCGGCTGATTCCGTACCTTCATCAAAGACCAATATTTTTCAAAACAAACTCATCTATTGTCGCCATTTTAGAACTTATTCGCGGTGCGCAATGTTTGATTGAAGTGATACGGTCTTCCGGCGAAGAAATGTGACGCGTAGACGCATATCAAACACCGTATTACAGCCGAGGTATTGAGAGAGAGAAGCGGACTCACCCGAGGTTTACCGATTGAGTAGTGTTTATGAAAAAAGTTTCTGTATGCTCTTCGAATATTACTCTCTCCACTGAAATACATATGCCGATCAGAGCTGAAACGACAAGTTGTTTTTGAAGCACTTGATCAAACTACAGGACACATAAATGTCTCAAAGATCAGGTTAAATCTGAGGTGTTTCTTAACATATAACGTTTGCATCGAATATCGTGGGTCAATAAGCAATGTTAAGTAATTTCAAAGTGTTTGGGAGTGATAGAATATACCAAAGGTCGTTAACGGGATACCCACAAATTGGCTAAGGCTAACTATAACTGAGGGGGAGAACCTTAGTTCTAATTAGTTAGGAAACGAAAGTTGAAGCAGTGATGGGCAACAGTTCCACCAATATCAACAAACCCAAAAATCACATCTGACCTCAAACCATAGAACAAAGAGGTCAAACATTATACCGCGACATTGGTAATCCAGGTCCTGGCCAGTGACATTCGCATCATATGGCGGAGTTAAACCAGCTAATAGGATTCCAATTTAATTAGTTCGCCAACAGTAATACAGATATAAATAAATATTAAAAAATCCTGCACAGATTCGTTTCCACTTGAGAAGATCAGACGCTAACACGATAATGCATGACAACCTCAACATGTACAGTACAATAGAAGGGTCAACGAATGTTCGTAGTTCACTGACTACTAGAATATTACTCTTATGACAAAATCTTTTTGCATCTAATTGTTCAAACCATGGAAAGAATGTATGATTTTGCTGAAACCAGAATTATTATTTATTTCTCTAAGAAAAAAATCCTGGCCCCAGATCCAGCCCCACCCCCTTTCCACCATTGATGGTATATTTTTAAGCTAAATATATTTTACCTTTTTAACTTTTACCATCCTCATAGGAAAATGCGTGATCACTTACTCGAACAAATGCAACCTTCGGGTCGGAAGAAGGTATTATACCGTGAATGTATGAGTTAGCCAATTCTTTTTTGCCCCTTCGGTTATCTCTAGCGTTTATTGAAGCATATTGTCACTCATAAGCATTATTTATTATTTAGCCAGACACTTTCTTTCATCTGTAAGATAATAAGTGTCCGATAATTACAGATCAGCAAATCTTAAAGAGAGGTGCAATACAAAATAAGTATTTGCTATCTGTAACAAACTGATTCTCTTTCAATATATAATATATAAGAAGAGTTTGAAGATACCAAAGGGGTAATCAGAATCTGTAAATCAAAGGACAGACAACACAATGGACAGAAGAAAAAGGAAAATCAATAATCTACAAAATACTACACAGAAAACCTAAACGCAAAAAAAGATAAAGATATGGGGAACCATTATATCTTCCCAATTATTTCCCATGTTCGTTTGTATGTTTGAACTCAGTCAGGTCAAGACTTGACATTTGTTGCTTCTCCGTTAAGCTTGCAGCATTAAGGAGCAACATGTTTACCCAAGGACTGTTGTTTCAGAGAACTGGTGGTATAAAAATCCCAAATGCGTCTTGGTCTAGTGCAAATGGGACACAATCATCATGTCATCGAAATGTAACTTCTTCTCTCCATAATATAGTGAAAAATTGCTAATTAATGACGTTAAACAACAATTACTCACATTGTGGTTATTTTTGTTTTCCATTTGATCATAAGTGGTAAACACTTGCATAACCGCATCAATTCTTTACTAGGGGTGGTTTGGGCCCGTTAAACCTAGCTTAACCCCCCGACACTTTTTTAATTGAAATCGCTTACCGAGCCATGAAAGTGAATGGCCATGAATGTGTCTGTGTGTGTTAGAAATATCGACTTGTTTCTATATTTTTTCTATTGGAACTTGGAACTGTTCCGAAAGAGTGATTTTTTTTTTAAATTAATTTCATTTCATCTCTCACTCTTAATCTTTTGTTCAATATACAGGGACACTGGAATGGTATGGTAATTCCTAAGATTATTAAAGAAGTCAGTAGAGGTGAAAGCAGATGCTAATGATTGTTTATACACAGTGATGTATATTGAACATGACATATTATCTATGATCTATAGCTGTGGAAGATAAACGTAAATCCTAAAAAAAAGATAAATTTCTTCAAGGGTAGTTCTGTATCTTTACCACATACAATAATGTAACAGAAATAAAAGTTATTGTAATCTGTGTGAAACTAGTTAGTTATCATCCAAAAATATATAAATCGTACATACTTATGTATTGTAATGGTTTATTGAGAAATAAAGAAAGATATACATAAATATCAAAAAGGTTTTTTTTCTTCTCTGTATGAGAAGTGTGAATATACCAAAGTGGTAATCAGAAGCCGTAAATTGAAGGATAGACAATATAATGAACAAAAGAAAAAAGACAAAAGGATAAATAATATTTTACAACACACTGCATTTTTTTGGACAAAATATTATGAAACAAGTCAGGAGAGTTGAAAATAGGTGCTAATGAATTTTATATACAGTAAGTAATGTATTAAACATGACGTATGAATTATAGCTATGGAAGGTAAACAAATGATATCTTAAAAAGAAGAACCCCTTTAAGAGTAATTCTGCATCTTTACCATACATAATAATTTAACAGAAATTAACAGTATTATGATCTGTGTGAAGCTAGTTAGTTATTATACTAAAATAAAACATCGTACTCAAATATCAAAAAAAGTGTTTTATTCTCTGTATGATAAGTGTGAAGATACCAAGTGTAAAGTATAATTAGAAGCTGTCAATCAATGAAGAACAGAAAATACAACGTACAAAAGGATGAAGACAAAAAATAATAATCTACAAAATACTACACAGAAAATTAAAGATCGAGCAACACGAACCCCACTTGAAAAACAGGGGTAATCTTGAGTTTTAATAAACAAAAACAGGGGTAATCTTGAGTTTTAATAAACAAAAACAGGGGTAATCTTGAGTTTTTATAAACAAAAACAGGGGTAATCTTGAGTTTTTATAAACAAAAACAGGGGTAATCTTGAGTATTTATAAACAAAAACAGGGGTAATCTTGAGTTTTTATAAAAAAAAACAGGGGTAATCTTGAGTTTTTATAAACAAAAACAGGGGTAATCTTGAGTTTTTATAAACAAAAACAGGGGTAATCTTGAGTTTTTATAAACAAAAACAGGGGTAATCTTGAGTTTTTATAAACAAAAACAGGGGTAATCTTGAGTTTTCATAAACAAAAACAGGGGTAATCTTGAGTTTTTATAAACAAAAACAGGGGTAATCTTGAGTTTTTATAAACAAAAACAGGGGTAATCTTGAGTTTTTATAAACAAAAACAGGGGTAATCTTGAGTTTTTTTTTAAAAAAAACAGGGGTGATCTTGAGTTTTTATTAAAAAAAACGGGTAATCTTGAGTTTTTTTAAAAAAAAACAGGGGTAATCTTGAGTTTTTATAAACAAAAACAGGGGTAATCTTGAGTTTTTATAAACAAAAACAGGGGTGATCTTGAGTTTTTTTAAAAAAAAACAGGGGTGATCTTGAGTTTTTATTAAAAAAAACGGGTAATCTTGAGTTTTTATAAAAAAAACAGGGGTAATCTTGAGTTTTTATGAACAAAAACAGGGGTAATCTTGAGTTTTTATAAACAAAAACAGGGGTAATCTTGAGTTTTTATAAACAAAAACAGGGGTAATCTTGAGTTTTTATAAACAAAAACAGGGGTAATCTTGAGTTTTTATAAACAAAAACAGGGGTAATCTTGAGTTTTTATAAACAAAAACAGGGGTAATCTTGAGTTTTTATAAACAAAAACAGGGGTAATCTTGAGTTTTTATAAACAAAAACAGGGGTAATCTTGAGTTTTTATAAACAAAAACAGGGGTAATCTTGAGTTTTTTTTTTAAAAAAAACAGGGGTGATCTTGAGTTTTTATTAAAAAAAACGGGTAATCTTGAGTTTTTTTAAAAAAAAACAGGGGTAATCTTGAGTTTTTATAAACAAAAACAGGGGTAATCTTGAGTTTTTATAAACAAAAACAGGGGTGATCTTGAGTTTTTTTTAAAAAAACAGGGGTGATCTTGAGTTTTTATTAAAAAAAACGGGTAATCTTGAGTTTTTATAAAAAAAACAGGGGTAATCTTGAGTTTTTATGAACAAAAACAGGGGTAATCTTGAGTTTTTATAAACAAAAACAGGGGTAATCTTGAGTTTTTTTAAAAAAAAACAGGGGTGATCTTGAGTTTTTATTAAAAAAAACGGGTAATCTTGAGTTTTTATAAAAAAAAACAGGGGTAATCTTGAGTTTTTATAAACAAAAACAGGGGTAATCTTGAGTTTTTATAAACAAAAACAGGGGTAATCTTGAGTTTTTATAAACAAAAACAGGGGTAATCTTGAGTTTTTATAAACAAAAACAGGGGTAATCTTGAGTTTTAATAAACAAAAACAGGGGTAATCTTGAGTTTTTATAAACAAAAACAGGGGTAATCTTGAGTTTTTATAAACAAAAACAGGGGTAATCTTGAGTTTTTATAAACAAAAACAGGGGTAATCTTGAGTTTTTATAAACAAAAACAGGGGTAATCTTGAGTTTTTATAAACAAAAACAGGGGTAATCTTGAGTTTTTTAAAAAAAAAACAGGGGTGATCTTGAGTTTTTATTAAAAAAAACGGGTAATCTTGAGTTTTTATAAAAAAACCCGGCAATCTTGAGTTTTTATATATAAAAACAGGGGTGATCTTGAGTTTTTATTAAAAAAAACGGGTAATCTTGAGTTTTTATTAAAAAAAACGGGTAATCTTGAGTTTTTATATATAAAAAAACAGGGGTAATCTTGAGTTTTCATTAAAAAAAAGCAGGGGTAATCTTGAGTTTTTATAAAAAAAAACAGGGGTAATCATGAGTTTTTATAAACAAAAAAACAGAGGTAATCTTGAGTTTTAATAAAAAAAAAAAAAAACAGGGGTAATCTTGAGTTTTTTTTTAAAAAAACAGGGGTAATCTTGAGTTTTTATAAAAAAAGACAGGGGTAATCTTGAGTTTTTATAAAAAAAAAGGGGGGAATCTTGAGTTTTTATAAAAAAAAAAAAGGGGGGAATCTTGAGTTTTTATAAAAAAAAAAAACCAGAGGTAATTTTGAGTTTTTATGTAAACAAAAACATGAGTAATCTTGAGTTTTCATTAAAAAAAACAGGGGTAATCTTGAGTTTTTAGTAATGTTCGTGTTGCTCAATCTTTAGCTTTCTATGTAGTACTTTGTAGATCATTGTCCTTGTTGACGGCTTTTGGGTACGACGTAGCTATCTTCAAACTTTCCTTGGAAACATACGTGTGTTCGGTATCATTAGAATTTCGCTATGTCCAACAGGATTTAGAAATATGAAATATTAAAAACTGAAATGACCCGAGATTAAATTCCTTCTAACAAAAAATTCGCTATGTCACCGTTTGTTATAGCAAAGTTTTACTATTGTGACAGGACAAATATTGTTATTGAATATTTACAATATATTTACACAAGATTGGGCTGTTGTGTTCCGAAAGAGTGATCTTTTTTTCTAAATTAATTTCATTTGATCTCTCACTCATAATCTTTTGTTCAATATACAGGGACACTGGAATGGTATGGTAATTCCTAAGATTATTAAAGAAGTCAGTAGAGGTGAAAGCAGATGCTAATGATTGTTTATACACAGTGATATATATTGAACATGACATATTATGTATGATCTATAGCTGTGGAAGATAAACGTAAATGCTAAAAAAAAAAAATACATTTCTTCAAGGGTAGTTCTGTATCTTTACCACATACAATAATGTAACAGAAATAAAAGTTATTGTAATCTGTGTGAAACTAGTTAGTTATCATCCAAAAATATATAAATCGTACATACTTATGTATTGTAATGGTTTATTGAGAAATAAAGAAAGATATACATAAATATCAAAAAGGGTTTTTTTCTTTTCTGTATGAGAAGTGTGAATATACCAAAGTGGTAATCAGAAGCCGTAAATTGAAGGATAGACAATATAATGAACAAACGAAAAAAGACAAAAGGACAAATAATATTCTACAACACACTGCATTTTTTTGGACAAAATATTATGAAACAAGTCGGGAGAGTTGAAAATAGGTGCTAATGAATTTTATATACAGTAAGTAATGTATTAAACATGACGTATGAATTATAGCTATGGAAGGTAAACAAATGATATCTTAAAAAGAACAACCCCCTTTAAGAGTAATTCTGCATCTTTACCATACATAATAATTTAACAGAAATTAACAGTATTATGATCTGTGTGAAGCTAGTTAGTTATTATACTAAAATAAAACATCGTACTCAAATATCAAAAAAAGTGTTTTATTCTTTGTATGATAAGTGTGAAGATACCAAGTGTAAAGTGTAATTAGAAGCTGTCAATCAATGAAGAACAGAAAATACAACGTACAAAAGGATGAAGACAAAAAATAATAATCTACAAAATACTACACAGAAAATTAAAGATCGAGCAACACGAACCCCACTAGAAAAACAGGGGTAATCTTGAGTTTTTATAAACAAAAACAGGGGTAATCTTGAGTTTTTATAAACAAAAACAGGGGTAATCTTGAGTTTTTATAAACAAAAACAGGGGTAATCTTGAGTTTTTATAAACAAAAACAGGGGTAATCTTGAGTTTTTATAAACAAAAACAGGGGTAATCTTGAGTTTTTATAAACAAAAACAGGGGTAATCTTGAGTTTTTATAAACAAAAACAGGGGTAATCTTGAGTTTTTATAAACAAAAACAGGGGTAATCTTGAGTTTTTATAAACAAAAACAGGGGTAATCTTGAGTTTTTATAAACAAAAACAGGGGTAATCTTGAGTTTTTATAAACAAAAACAGGGGTAATCTTGAGTTTTTATGAACAAAAACAGGGGTAATCTTGAGTTTTTATGAACAAAAACAGGGGTAATCTTGAGTTTTTATATACAAAAACAGGGGTAATCTTGAGTTTTTATGAACAAAAACAGGGGTAATCTTGAGTTTTTATAAACAAAAACAGGGGTAATCTTGAGTTTTTATAAACAAAACGGGTAATCTTGAGTTTTTATAAACAAAACAGGGGTAATCTTGAGTTTTTATAAACAAAAACAGGGGTAATCTTGAGTTTTTATAAACAAAACAGGGGTAATCTTGAGTTTTTATAAACAAAACAGGGGTAATCTTGAGTTTTTATAAACAAAAACAGGGGTAATCTTGAGTTTTTATAAACAAAACAGGGGTAATCTTGAGTTTTTTTAAACAAAACAGGGGTAATCTTGAGTTTTTATAAACAAAACAGGGGTAATCTTGAGTTTTTATAAACAAAAACAGGGGTGATCTTGAGTTTTTATAAACAAAAACAGGGGTGATCTTGAGTTTTTATAAACAAAAACAGAGGTGATCTTGAGTTTTTATAAACAAAAACAGGGGTGATCTTGAGTTTTTATAAACAAAAACAGGGGTAATCCTGAGTTTTTATAAAAGAAAGAAAAACAGGGGTAATCTTGAGTTTTTTTAAACAAAACAGGGGTAATCTTGAGTTTTTATAAACAAAACAGGGGTAATCTTGAGTTTTTATAAACAAAAACAGGGGTAATCTTGAATTTTTATAAACAAAACAGGGGTAATCTTGAGTTTTTATAAACAAAACAGAGGTAATCTTGAGTTTTTATAAACAAAAACAGGGGTAATCTTGAGTTTTTATGAACAAAAACAGGGGTAATCTTGAGTTTTTATAAACAAAAACAGGGGTATTCTTGAGTTTTTATAAACAAAACGGGTAATCTTGAGTTTTTATAAACAAAACAGGGGTAATCTTGAGTTTTTATAAGCAAAAACAGGGGTAATCTTGAGTTTTTATAAACAAAACAGGGGTAATCTTGAGTTTTTATAAACAAAACAGGGGTAATCTTGAGTTTTTATAAACAAAACAGGGGTAATCTTGAGTTCTTATAAACAAAAACAGGGGTAATCTTGAGTTTTTATAAACAAAAACAGGGGTGATCTTGAGTTTTTATAAACAAAAACAGGGGTGATCTTGAGTTTTTATAAACAAAAACAGGGGTGATCTTGAGTTTTTATAAACAAAAACAGGGGTGATCTTGAGTTTTTATAAACAAAAACAGGGGTGATCTTGAGTTTTAATAAACAAAAACAGGGGTAATCTTGAGTTTTTATAAAAGAAAGAAAAACGGGTAATCTTGAGTTTTTATAAACAAAAACAGGGGTAATCTTGAGTTTTTATAAACAAAAACAGGGGTAATCTTGAGTTTTTATAAACAAAAACAGGGGTAATCTTGAGTTTTTATAAAAGAAAAAAAAACAGGGGTAATCTTGAGTTTTTATAAACAAAAACAGGGGTAATCTTGAGTTTTTATAAAAGAAAAAAAAACAGGGGTAATCTTGAGTTTTTATAAAAGAAAAAAAAACAGGGGTAATCTTGAGTTTTTATAAACAAAAACAGGGGTGATCTTGAGTTTTTATAAAAGAAAAAAAACAGGGGTGATCTTGAATTTTTATAAAAGAAAAAAAAACAGGGGTGACCTTGAGTTTTTATAAAAGAAAAAAAAACAGGGGTGATCTTCAGTTTTTATAAAAGAAAAAAAAAACAGGGGTGATCTTGAGTTTTTATAAAAGGAAAAAAAACAGGGGTGATCTTGAGTTTTTATAAAAGAAAAAAAAAACAGGGGTAATCTTGAGTTTTTATAAAAGAAAAAAAAACAGGGGTGATCTTGAGTTTTTATGAAAGAAAAAAAAACAGGGGTAATCTTGAGTTTTTATAAAAGAAAAAAAAACAGGGGTAATCTTGAGTTTTTATAAAAGAAAAAAAAACAGGGGTGATTTTGAGTTTTTATAAAAGAAAAAAAAACAGGGGTGATCTTGAGTTTTTATAAAAGAAAAAAAAAACAGGGGTGATCTTGAGTTTTTATAAAAGAAAAAAAAACAGGGGTGATCTTGAGTTTTTATAAAAGAAAAAAAAAACAGGGGTAATCTTGAGTTTTTATAAAAGAAAAAAAAACAGGGGTGATCTTGAGTTTTTATAAAAGAAAAAAAAACAGGGATAATCTTGACTTTTTATAAAAGAAAAAAAAACAGGGGTAATCTTGAGTTTTTATAAAAGAAAAAAAAACAGGGGTAATCTTGAGTTTTTATAAAAGAAAAAAAAACAGGGGTAATCTTGAGTTTTTATAAAAGAAAAAAAAACAGGGGTGATCTTGAGTTTTTATAAAAGAAAAAAAACAGGGGTGATCTTGAGTTTTTATAAAAGAAAAAAAAACAGGGGTGATCTTGAGTTTTTATAAAAGGAAAAAAAACAGGGGTGATCTTGAGTTTTTATAAAAGAAAAAAAAACAGGGGTGATCTTGAGTTTTTATAAAAGAAAAAAAAACAGGGGTGATCTTGAGTTTTTATAAAAGAAAAAAAAACAGGGGTGATCTTGAGTTTTTATAAAAGAAAAAAAAAACAGGGGTGATCTTGAGTTTTTATAAAAGAAAAAAAAACAGGGGTGATCTTGAGTTTTTATAAAAGAAAAAAAAACAGGGGTGATCTTGAGTTTTTATAAAAGAAAAAAAAACAGGGGTGATCTTGAGTTTTTATAAAAGAAAAAAAAACAGGGGTCATCTTGAGTTTTTATAAAAGAAAAAAAAACAGGGGTGATCTTGAGTTTTTATAAAAGAAAAAAAAACAGGGGTGATCTTGAGTTTTTATAAAAGAAAAAAAAACAGGGGTGATCTTGAGTTTTTATAAAAGAAAAAAAAACAGGGGTGATCTTGAGTTTTTATAAAAGAAAAAAAAACAGGGGTGATCTTGAGTTTTTATAAACAAAAACAGGGGTAATCTTGAGTTTTTATAAAAGAAAAAAAAACAGGGGTGATCTTGAGCTTTAATAAAAGAAAAAAAACAGGGGTGATCTTGAGTTTTTATAAACAAAAACAGGGGTAATCTCGAGTTTTTATAAACAAAAACAGGGGTAATCTTGAGTTTTTATTAAAAAAAAAAGGGTAATCTTGAGTTTTTATATATAAAAAAACAGGGGTAATCTTGAGTTTTCATTAAAAAAAGCAGGGATAATCTTGAGTTTTTATAAAAAAAAAAAAACCAGGGGTAATCTTGAGTTTTTATAAAAAAAAAAACCGGGGTAATCTTGAGTTTTTATAAATAAAAAAAAAACGGGTAATCTTGAGTTTTTATATAAAAAAAAAACGGGTAATCTTGAGTTTTTATAAAAAAAAAACGGGTAATCTTGAGTTTTTATAAAAAAAAAAAAACAGGGGTAATTTTGAGTTTTTATGTGAAAAAAAACATGGGTAATCTTGAGTTTTCATTAAAAAAAGTAGATCATTGTCCTTGTTGACGGCTTTTGGGTACGACGTAGGTATCTTCAAACTTTCCTTAGAAACATACGTGTGTTCGGTATCATTAGAATTTCGCTATGTCCAACTGGATTTAGAAATATGAAATATTAAAAACTGAAATGACCCGAGATTAAATTCCTTCTAACCAAAAATTCGCTATGTCACCGTTTGTTATAGCAAAGTTTTACTATTGTGACAGGACAAATACTGTTATTGAATATTTACAATATATTTACACAAGATTGGGCTGTTGTGTTTCTTTTTTTTTTTCTATTTTGTCTTAGGATTGTCCCTCCGGTTTTCTCTAACGAATATTTTTCATAGTGATTATAACAAATTGGTCAGTAAAAATGATTTGAATTAAGCAATTATTTTTTGGTGATTGCGTGATTGATTGTTGTATAACGTCAACTCAGCAAATTTTCAGCTATATCATGGCGAGAACAAGTTAATGTTCAATGAGATGATGATGAATATGTTTTGCTGTTTTCAGAACGTGTACATGACTATCATTGATGTTAAATAACGTACTAGTATTCCAATAGTGAAAATAATATTTGATATCTTGTGTACTCACAGCCCATACAACTAGTTTAACACTGCCATTTTTCATTCAAGTACCTGGGGGCCGTCCTGGTCGTGATTGCATAGTAGTTGGATTTACAACTACCTATGTAACCAGTGTCTAACACTACTAAAGTCGTGAGTTCGAATCCCGCTCAGGCGAGATGTACTCAGCATTATGTGATAAAGTTTGTTAGTGATTAACGTCATGTCGGTGGTTTTCTCTGGGAAACTAAACCTAAACAATTGAAGTACCTGTACCAAGCCAGGAAAGTCTACGGCCATGTATATGAGTGCTGGGGGTATCATTTTAATCTCTGTTTCTACGATTTTTCTATTAGATATTGGAACTATTTTGCCAGTAAGGTATTTTTTGTTGGTCAGTCCAATCATACATAATGGTGGATATCTACGGATTACTAAGCACAGTTTGAATTCCATGACAACTATATCCCGTTCTTTTTTTAAGATATTCTAGTAGAGTGCAGCGAGTGATTGTTGTTTAATGCCAAACGGGCATTTTGTTTCCAACTATATCATGGCGAGAACATGCTACATTCGATGTGATGATGATATCGATGTCCTCTTTGTACTAAACCAACATGATTAATTTGATCTTTATTGTTCTAGCTCACTGACAGAACAGTCCCTGGGTACACATATCGTTCTACTCGGACACATTATCCGGATTCCGAGCAAATCAGTATTTGTTCTTACTCCTTCCTGTACCGTGCTTAACAGAGAAGCCACACATACCAAATTAATAGTGGCTGGTTTGACCAGATCGGGTCTTGAAGCCACGATCTACTACACCCGTGGGGAGCACGCGAACCATTAAGGCATGGTTTTTATTTCATGGAAAATCCATGAAATTAAAAGCGATATATTTGTTAATATTCTGTTCTTCTGGAAATATTACAGTAGATATGCAACGTAACAAAATAATCCAAAATAAGAAAATTTGTACTTTATAATCTTAGTAGGAAATTTAAATCTCATTGTATAACATTAATTTAAACGTTTCGGCAAACTGGTAGATAATAACATGTTAATAGTAAAATTAAAGTGTATCTCTAAAAGGATCTCTGCGTGAATGAAACGTATGACTACGCCTAGCTTGTTTATGCCTACGTCCGGAATCCTGCCGGTGAGGTTTTGCATCTCCAAATGATTGGTGGAAGTCTTCATGGCAATGTCGTCCGGCATCGTGCCGGTGATGTCTTGTATCTCCAGACGTTTGATGAAAGTCATCATGGTGATGTCGTCCGGCATCGTGCCGATGAGGTCTTGCATCGCCATACGATTGATGGAAGTTATCATGGCGATGTCCTCCGATATCATTAAACGGATGAAAATCGTGCATTATATCTTCAAGATTCGTATGTCCGCAACTATGAATCTCTTTTTCAAATGCAAGAAAGTCTCCAAACATGGCTTCTATATTGTCATCTAGAAAATGTTCATGACAATGCGAATTGTGCATTGCTGTATGGAACGGATCATGTATATGAAGGGACGGTCCGAAATCTTTTTCAAATGACTTAAATGGTTCACTGAAGAAAGAAAAGAAATCGTCGAAAAAGTATTCTGGAATAAACCTGTTGTGTTCACCGTCGTTTTTCTCAAATTGTTTGTTTCTTTCATACTTTCCTCGATCATGTCTTGATCGCTTCCGGTCTCCATGATTTTCGTAGAACGAATGTTGGTTAGGATATTCTTGGTATGATTGTTGATGTTTTTCATGATGATGATGATGATGATGGCGTTGCTGTCTACTTGTGTTGATGTGGTCAAATGTTTGACGTAGTTCTCTTTCGTGTATTTTACGATTTTCTTCAGATTTTAGATATTCAAAGGCAGCATTTATAGTTTTGAATTTTTCCTCTGCACCGGGATGATTATTTTTATCCGGGTGGTACTTTTTTGCCAAAGACCGGTAAGCCTTTTTGATCTCTTCTTCTGATGCACTAGGCATAAGACCAAGAACTGCAAACTGGTTTCGTCCCATTTTTTTTCACCTGTAAAAATATGTGACATTATGTTTTAAAATTGCATACTATTCCTCAATCTGCGAAAATTGGTATTCACGAATTTCAATGATTTCACAGAATATGAAACAATCTTATTATATAATCAATGCTCATGATTGGAATATTAATCTGTTACTTTACATGATAATCTATCAGATTGTTTTAGAAATTGATTTCACTCCTATAAATGATTGATTGATTGATTGATTGATTGATTGATTGATTGATTGATTGATTGATTGATTCGATTGATTGATTGATTGATTGATTGATTGGCGTTTAACGCAAATTTTAGCAGTATTTGCATCTATGTCATGGCGTTCCTATAAATTGAGTGTTTATTTGTTTGTTTATAGTGTTTAATACCACTTTCAATAATATTTCAGTTATATTATGACGTCAGTTTTATTGGAGTCCGGAGTACCCTGAGAAAACCACCGACCTGTCACAAGTCACTGACGAACTTTATCACTATAGAAAACCACCGACCTGTCACAAGTCACTGACGAACTTTATCACTATAGAAAACCGCCGACCTGTCACAAGTCACTGACGAACTTTATCACTATAGAAAACCACCGACCTGTCACAAGTCACTGACGAACTTTATCACTATAGAAAACCGCCGACCTTTCACAAGTCACTGACGAACTTTATCACTATAAATGGAGTGTATTACTTCTACACAACATCATGTGTAATAACAATGCGACTTCATTTTATAACGGACGGATCGTTTGTGTAATGGCTTACTTTGTCGCCTCGTTTGCCGTATATCGTGTGTTCGATCCCCAATAGGACACAATCAAAGACTATAAAATTGGTATTTTTTGCTTCTCCGTTAACACACTATGTAAACGGTGTTGTCCTCTATGAAATGTACCGTCGCATGAGTTTTCCCCCGTTTTAGTGGGGTTCGTGTTGCACTGAATCTTTAGTTTTTTTATGTAGTGTTTTGTAGATTTTGCTTGTGCCGTTGTTATTTATATTTAGACCATTGTATTGTCTGTCCTTCGACTTACGACTTTTGATTACCCCTTTTGGTATCTCCAAACTTTATTTCATTTCCTGTTATGTATGACATAACCTTGCTATAACTTTGTGCCTGTCTTAAAGGATAGTGCCCATCACCTTCAATCGTAACTATTCGGCCATTCTCGCTACCCTGCAAATAACCTCGTATGCATTAGGCGTATAAATCGCACTACTTTTCACATGTCAGTTACATGAAAGTTTGATAAAGTTATATTTTAAACAATTTTCTATATTTCAATTAAAGTTTTAATTAGTTTTGCATGATGAAATTTTACTTAGTATGTCTTCCATATTGGATTTTGGTGGACTATATTTTTGTGCGGTTTAACTTAACTTAACTTCCGCCAAACAATTTAAGAAGAATTTCTACTATGTACGTACGAGGTTATTTGCAGGGTAGCGAGAATGGCCGAGTAGTTACGATTGCATCACCTTCGGTTGTTGTCTTTTTGTGGTTTTGAGCTTGATCTTTTTTCCAGCACTGTGGTTAGCGTTGTGGTTTGTTTTGTAATTTCTGTTACGCTTCTTTTTTTAATATCCCTGTGACGGTAACACACACACACGCATATGTATACATGATCATCATCATCATCATCGTAAAAATCAAATTTGAGCTACATAAGAAGTACTCTTAGAAGTAATTTTACAGAAGAAGAATGGTACACATGTATGTAAACGGAATTCAAGTTAATCACAAGATCAGTATTGTTTTAAACAAACGGACGGACGGACATGATGCACAACAGACAAAGACATACATTTGTTTTCGTACAAAGATTTGAGAAGCGTAAATTCATTCCACATCTAACCTCAAATATAAGGTATTATCTTCGTTGTGTGTGCACGTGACATGGCACGTGTGTGCACGTGAGATCAATCAATCAAGTGGCAATTAACTTCATTTCTTTACACTAAGTGACAGAATGTACATCAAAAGAATATTAATTAAACATATAACGCACAAAGTGCTAGAAAAATAAACACGTTTCTTACCGTGTATATTATTTTGCTTTGTTGTCGACTGCTTTCAAGTAGACATATTCAATTATATAAACTCCTTGATATTTTGTCTTACTTACTTTTATTATTACAATTGACGTTTTCTCACCTGTTCTAAGATTTTCACCTTTAGCGTAAATCCGGATCAATAAACCATATTTTTGCGACACATTACATTCATCATTATTAATAAATTAACGTTATAAATTAGCTGTAACACATATTACACAAAAATTACTGCGAAGATAAGATAAAAATGTCCAATCTTAAAAAAACAAGTCAAATCTAATTATTTAAGATTTATAATCTATTTTTAGCACAATGTCTTATATTGTAGAAGAATGCGTGTAGCTTATGTTATCAGCTGATCAAGGTAATATAGGTAAATTATCTAGTCACGTCAGGTATAAATATCATTTGGCACTTGTGCCAGCATAACTGAGGCGCTAGAGGAAGGGGTTGTATAGATACTGAACAAATATTAAAGGTTATTGTACAGTACATGTTAGCTGCAATAATGTAGCTCCTGCGACAAACTTGTGTCTCGGCAGAGCTACAACGCGGTCCCATTCGTCACAATGGAGCAAAAAAAAAGTTGCAGTTGAAACATAAAAACTCACTATTTACGCTTCAAACATTTCATTATAACAATTACTGATGATCCCAGTCCTTGTTAAATCGGTTTGGCTGAGAAATGTATGCTTTTCAAAGTTAGCAACAACCTTGTTCAAATTTATCGATCGTTTTCCATAACCGGAAACTACGGAAGGCGGAGCTTTTCTAAATATGGTATTTCTTATTACAAGCTGATGTAAACATTCCAATCGTAACTACTCGGCCATTCTCGCTACCCTGTTATTTGCAGGGTAGCGAGAATGGCCGAGTAGTTACGATTGGTAAACATTCACGCCTAAATCGCCAAAGATGGTATGGACATCCAAATAGTGAGGCCGGAAATGACGAAATTCAAAATTTTCAAAGAGGAGATTTTTATTTTGTGGGAATTACATTCTAAAATACTGGTAGGTGATAAAAACTTGTTATAATAATGAACAAAAGGAAAGGTTATGTCTTATTATTGATAAATGCAGGCGTCAGAAGCTCTGTAAGCGAGCGCAAAAAATCTCGGCGGCTGCTCCATTACGTGTAATGGCATCCCGTTATAACCCTTGCGAGTAAGCGAGCATTTAGGGTTTTATTATTAGAACTAAGTATGTGTTAGTATTGTATAAACGTATGCAAGGAGAAGTATAATGTTTTTTTTTTAATTCGACGGTGTCCGTCTCATTTTCGTGGTTGTTGTACCACACAATTGAGAAAGTCCTATCTATTTACCAGTAGTTCATACGGGGGTCCATATTTACAAAACACTGGCGTTGGGTTGAACAGGAAAAGGGCGGACAATTAATAGCAACGTACCGGAGAGTAGGGTGAGAATGTTTTAGGAGTGAACCGGAAAGTTGGGGGAGGGCAAATTTTCAAACCTGTCAAGCAAAAAGACGCACATTGGTTTCAAAGAATAACATTATTATACCCTTCCTTAAGCTTAACTGGACAATTTTATTTTGCTTCATTGCTCAAAATTCAGCTTTTTCTTAAATTTTTGCCACAAAAGAGGGGTCAAAAACATAATTTTACCACAACCCCCTTTTCATAGTGCGAGCGCCTCCTACGCCCCTGCAAAATAGTAAACGGGTAAATCACAATAAATAGTATAAAACCAACAGATACAAATGTACGTAAAGGCGATATTTAAATCACGGGTTTTCGAGTTAAACAGTAAAACATTCGAACACGAAGCGTGAGATTTTTTAACCATTTAACTCGGAAAACCGTGGTATAAATGATTTGTAACATGAAGCAATTCGATATCACATCTAGGTCGTTGATTATTGCATGGCTCTCTGAGAGTAATAATTATTAAACCTACCGCCCTGATATAAAGTGTGCAATATCTCGTATCTGCGTGTATTATTTCATAGTTCTTAGCTGTTGCTTACGTTCTGGTATATCATTAAAATACCAAAGGAAAAGAATGCATTCATGTTACAACTTCAGTATGTAATTTGTACATTGCAATTTATATCACACCATCTAGACCCTCGCCAGAAATTATATGTGTTCTATTATATATAAACTGTATATATACATCAAATGGTAGGTGATTATGATGTTCACATGTCATTATGATAGAAGTCCTCCTACGATCTTTACATTTGATAATCAATCTTCCATAATATACTCATGCAGTTCTTCCTGTTAAAAAAAACCCACAAATTAACAAGTACGACCAAAGCCGTTCTTACTGTTAAAAAACATAAATTAACGAATACGACCAAAGTATTTCTTAAAAACATAAATTAACAAGTACGACCAAAGTAGTTCTTACTGTTGAAAACATAAATTAACAAGTACGACTGAAGCAGTTCTTACTGTTGAAAACATAAATTAACAAGTACGACCAAAGCAGTTCTTACTGTTGAAAACATAAATTAACAAGTACGACCAAAGCAGTTCTTACTGTTGAAAACATAAATTAACAAGCACGACCAAAGCAGTTCTTACTGTTGAAAACATAAATTAACAAGTACGACCAAAGCAGTTCTTACTGTTGAAAACATAAATTAACAAGTACGACCAAAGCAGTTCTTACTGCTGAAAACATAAATTAACAAGTACGACCAAAGCAGTTCTTACTGTTGAAAACATAAATTAACAAGTACGACTGAAGCAGTTCTTACTGTTGAAAACATAAATTAACAAGTACGACCAAAGCAGTTCTTACAGTTGAAAAAAAAACACAATTAACTGCCAAAGCTTTTCTTCCTGTTAAATTACACAAATTAACAAAAATGACCAAAGCAGTTCTTACTGTTGAAAAACACAAATTAACATATACGACCAAGACGGCACAAATCAACCAAGCATGCCGGATAAATACGTCTACATGCAGTTCTTCCTGTTGAAAAACGCAAATTAGAAAATTCGACCATGGAAACATTTTTTACTGTGAAAAAAAAAATAATTCACAAATAAACACGTACAACCAAAACAGTTCTTACTGTTGAAAAACACAAATAAAGAAGTACGACCAAAAGTTCAGCAACATGAGCAAGCACGGTGGTAAAATATTTTGCTTCTGGACATTACCAAGATCTGGGTTCTTGCTTGGAACGGGCACAAACATGTGATGGGGTTAAAACGTTTAATGGGACCCCCCCCCCCCCTTGTGGATAATTGGATCTCTAACGGCAATATAATACGAACATTGTTTAATACACAAACTTCTAGTTCGTATTTATTTCTATATCTGATGGAATCGAGTCTTATGTTTTCCAGGCACTCATTAAAACATTATATCAAATATTTATGATAGAACCACCATTTCTTAGCACAGTTTTTATGAGGTCATGCTATATATTTTGATATCACCTGTTTGTTGACTTTAGAAAATTAATCATAGAAACATATACACAATATGTATTAAGTTTTTCCCCGAAGATTATGAATCTTTAATACATGTAAACAGATAAAATTTGAACAACTTATGTTAATTTAACGATTCAAGACACAGCCTACAGCAATACATTTAAAATGTCATTGTTCAAAAGATGTTAAAAGTTTTATTTCTAATTTGTGAAATAAACAGAAAATATTATTTCCATATTATACTCTTTTATTGTGATTTTTTTCAAGTAGAATGTAACCAGATTATGAGGTCATCAGTATATAAAATGATGCTCTCGTCTTTTTTCAAATCCTTTTATACACAACGAAAATGATTATTACACGACTATTGATAAATATTGCATCAATATTGCCCTTTACAGAATTTTGAGGCCACTCGGAATATTTAAATTTCTTCACGTATAATGTTTACAAAAATGTTAAAGATATGCAAATTAGATAAAACTGTAGTATTGAATTCCTTTCCGCACGGACGACTTCGGCAGTTAGTATAAAACGAAAATGTTAGGTGTACTCGATTAATGCGACGTTCGTTACAAGTTGTAATAAGATAAAAACTTCGTGCTTTGGATGTTATAGTCCCCCGCCCACCCACCAATAGAACTTCAAATACTCGTATATATTTTAAATTTCTTTTGAGGGGTATAGAAATGGCAGACTGAATGAATTTGTTATGTTGTTGATATAGAATAGAATAGAATAGAATATATTGTATTGCCTAATCATAGGGCCCACATGAGGCATCATTAACAATACAAACATTCATGATTGATAAATGAGACATACACACAAAAGAAAAAGGACATAGTTTAAGGTTTTTATATTTCTAAAAATATAAATATAATTATTATTATTTAATGGATCATGTTCTGGTTTGTCCCCTATATCTCAGATCCAGTGTGAAACTTTACATATGTTGCATATTTCTTAATGTTTATATATGTTTATATATGTTTATAATAAATGCTATGCAATCTTGTAACGAACGCACAACCCTACACTGTGTTTAGTCTTATTTATATTACATTATTTTAGTTAAGAAAAAAATTATTTTCGGAGTGAAACGAGGCAGAAAATAACGTGCAATATTATATTCTACTTGGGAAAAGATAAATATATTGTCCCTTACAGAATGTTGCGTCCACTTTTTGTGCAACTTTATATTCTATTTGGGAAAATATTCACCCATATCGTGCAATAACTCTAGAGTACGAAAATTAATATATTAAAATAGAATGTTTATTTACCTGAATAAGTTTCTTGGTGTATTGAAGGCTTATTCCATTATGTTTACGTATGACTTTATGAGCGGAAGCAGCACAGCTGATAGTGTTGCTCTCCTGATGATGACTGGTTCACCTATATTCTTAATTGGTATAAAGAGGTACCAGATTCATACGCTATTATCCATCCGTTCTTGATATTTACATATCTTTTGTTTACGCACTAAATTAACACCCGATGCTATTGTTAGCGTGTTTTCATTGTGTAATAAACTTGTTTATATTATCTGGTCGTAGAGACTACTTAATTAAGAGTGTTACATTTATGTAATAACGAGAGGCTCAGTGGGCTGAGTCTGTGGCGATCACCTGTCATTCTGTCGTGAGTCCCTTCCATAGGTGCTTACTACAAAATTTCAATTAATTTGGCCGAATGGTTTTTAAAAAGACTTTTTTAATTAGCCAATTACAAACAAGAACTGCTTATGTCGGCCATGGAAATGTTGTAAACAGGCTAAGCGGGTGCAGAGACGATTTTTTAGAAATTGACCAACCAGAAAAAAGAATTGCCTATATCGGCCATATTTGCTAAGGATAGGAACGACATGAGCAATCGTTATAGATGATCTTCCAGAGATGCTTCTTACCACGTTTCGGTTGATTTGGTTTAGCGGTTTCAGAGAAGAAGATTTTTTAGAAATCGACCAACCAGAAGCAAGAATTGCCTATGGCGACCATGTTTGTTAACGGATCGGGACGAAATGAGCAATTTTATAGAGAACCTTCCATAGATTATTCCTACCAAGTAACGTAGATATCTAAATTTGTGCTTGAACTCGATGAGTTTCTGGAATAACCTTCATCAGGTAAGATTGGAAAGCCAGATCATTCAGAAAATTTTAGTAACACGAATTGAGAAGAACCTAAACTGGATCGCCAACATCGGATAAGGTCACATATGCCTGAGGGAGGGAAATCTCAGTTTTAATAATAATTACATTAATTAGGAACTGTAAATTTCAAAACGAAATGTATCTAATAAACCATATTAGTGCCAATATAATTTGTATCTTTTTGTTGTTTGTCCATTGTGCTATTTTTTTTTCTATATTTGTCTTATGGTCAGAATGCATTTATGTATAGGAGAATGTCCAAGTAACTCTCCATTCCTTAAAAATAATCCACCCATTGTACTTTATTAATTTTATTAATTATTAATCTTGTAACAAAAAAAAGTCTGTGTATAGTATCTAAAGTACAAAGTATTAAATTGTTTGCCTCGTGTGGGACCTTACAAGTACAAAGAGAACGATAACTCTCCATTCCTTATAAATAATGGAGAGTTTTGACAATAGATTTACTTCACAGGTGGATTTTAAGTATAGTATATACATGTAGTCATGGCGTGTACTGGTTAGCGTTCTCGCGTCGAGTGCGATAGATCGTGGATTCGAACCCCGATCGGGTCAAACCAAAGACTATAAAATTGGTATTTGTTGCTTCTCTGCTAAGCACGCAGCACTAAGGAGAAAGAGCAAAGACTGGTTGGCTCGGAATCAGGATAATGTGTCCGAGTGGGGCAACATGTCTATCCGCGGACTGTTGTTTCAGTGAGCTAGCTCTGTAAAAATCCAGCTCAGCGTGTTGGTTTAGTACAAAGCGGACCCATCATCATTTTCATTGAAAATTAATTGTTCTCGCCATGGTATAGGTGAAAAATTGAAGGTTTTCTTTAAACAACAATTACTCACTTACTGTATGACATTTGTAAAAGAAGTGGGCAAGACAAATTTGAATATACCAACGGGTAATCAGAAACTGTAAATAAAAGAAAGACAGACAATACAACGGCCAAAAGGACAATGATCAACGAAATACTACACAGAAAACTAAAGATCGAGCAACACGAACTTCACTAAAACCCGGGGGTGAACTCATGTGATCCGGAAGGATAAGCAGTTCCTGTTTCACTAGTGGCATCCGTCGAGCTACCCGTTGTAAATAAAGAATTGGGTAGATAACATTATCCCTTGTGTTTTAATGCAAGGAGTAGAATTAAAGTGACAGTGTCTACGATTTTGTCAGATTTTATAGATCGGAATTTTTCTCCCAAACTTGAACAGATGTGATTAAAAATTCATCTAAAACAGCCAAAAACACGATAAGTGGCTTTCACGAAATATTTCGGGGAAAACGTGTTCGCAAGCAATTTGTGTCTGGGCTACTCTAATTCAAGTCAATCAAGATAACTCCGCCTCTGTATGATGAACTGCGCACGCGCGGAATCGGTTTGTTGATGAAAATGTCTTTTGTCGGAAAATCTAACCGTGGAAAAAAACCGACTTTGACCGAAAATGGCTAATAATTTGAGTTTTGATTGATAAATTGTGTTCTTATAGATAAATATGTGTAATTTATCATTAAACATTTATGCATTATACATTTTAGTCTAAAGATAGATCATCCATGTCTTTGTTTTGATAAATATGTGTCAATGCGTTCTGTGTTATCATATTGGATCATGAATAATTAATGAGCTTGGCCAGCAGACGATCAGAAGTAATTTGCTTTATTACATCTAATTAAACATATTTCTGTTTATCTGAGATGGTTATTTGGTCATTTTATTGATTTATCTATCTTATTTTCAAGTTGTCAAACTTAAAAAAAATATGAAAAATCGTAGACACTCTCACTTTAAGATGTATGTGTGTCTACCGAATTTAAAAAGATCTGAGAAACGCTTGAGATATGGAAATATATTAATTTCTTAAAAAATAAAATAGCTGACAAATAATAAAATATGACTGCATAGAGTGAATGGGGGTTTAGGCTAAGTAAAAAAATATTCAAATTTGTAAATATTTTCGAAAAATAAAATCTTGAAAAATAATATGATTTAATGGGGTGTGATTTTTTGCTTACAGCTGTGTATAAATCCATTTCAATTATACAAACTAAGGTTCAGCTGTAATATTGAGTGCCTGAAACATCATCATATCTCTACAGTGTAGTCGTATGGTAGTTGGATTTACAACTACATGCATATGTGCAATCAGTGCCTATTACCACTAACGTTGTGAGTTCGAATCACGCTCAAACGAAGTGTACTCGATACAACATTATGTGATAAAGTTTGTCAATGACTTATGACATGTCGGTGGTTTTCTCTTTGCACTCTAGATTCCTCCACCAATAAAACTGACAGCTACCATATAGCTGAAATATTGTTGAAAGCGGCACTTAACATCATAACCCCCATCTTTACAGTACAGTATAGTTTAGTCATTGTCGCCTGGTAAACGTTTATATATTTTTTGGTCTATTTTATATATTGTGAGTGCTTGATTGTTGTTTAACACCACATGCTTAATGTTTAAACTTTCGCTTCATAATGTTTGTAGCAATATTTGTCTCCATAAAGAAACTACATGTATGTGTTAATACATATCTAATAGGTCTATATTTCTAGTTGAAAACAATATTTAACACTTTCGATGTCATAGGATGAATATGTAGTCCATATCTATTTATTCTAACGTAGAAATATATAATACATAATTATTGCTATGACAACGACGAAAATAATATACGTTTTTGAAAATCCAGCAGGGTTTGGTTCAAACCCTAAAGGTCTTGTTTTCAGAGACATTAGTGTTCTTTGCCATTGGGTCAAGATGGCCTCTCGTGCTCCACTCCATTTCCCAGGGCCAGTCAGACGATACTGATATGGTGTGCAAGGTCCAAAGAAACACAAAAATGCTATCTTAGGATCAGTCATAAACATGTTTTCTGAAAAGTAAAAAAAAACGACATTCAAACAATAATGTAAAGAAATTTAATTACATTTACATTTGAGTCCGTGTATTGACTTAACAGAACAACTGTTGCTAGCATGTATTATGAACGGACCATATTCTCACTTGGACTTATCAAAAGAAAAAAACCCGGCTCATTCGACTGTTAGTCCACAGAGTGTATTCCCACCCCTATAATCAGTTAACACGATGCTGACATGAAATTGATTACATTTTTTAAATGGTTGCATTTTGGTTATTCAAGTTATGGTTTTCAACCTGTTTAGAGGGGGTGTTGAATACTCCTGATTAAAAATGTACCTACACCTTTATAGTGGCAGTCAAAAGTCGTTGGCCCGGTTGACTCATCCCTTCCCTCATTTCTATATAGTTTTGTTTTTTTAAATATCATTAAAACTTGTTCTCCTCCTGAATATGATTGAAGTGTTGCTCGCTGGACGTTAAGTTATAATCAATCAATCAGTGTATCGAAATAATGTTTCAGGTTGGTTGGTTGGTTTATGATATTCAACGCCACTTTCAATAGTATTTCAGCTATATCGTGGCGGTTAGCTTTATTGGTGGAGGAAACCGGAGAAGACCTCCGACCTGTCGCAAGTCACTGACAAACTTTATCACGTAATGTTGTTTCAAGTACACCTCGTCTGTGCTGGATTCGAACTCACAACGCTAGTGGCGATAGGCACTGATTGCATAGGTAGTTTTAAATCCAACTATTACACAATCACGGCCACTACGGCCCCTATTGTTGTTTAGATACTTGGGGTTCTAGAATTACTTACTGATGTCTGGCAGACATTTATTTAGTGTAGCTAATTCATCCATGTATTCTTTTAGAATTACTTACCGATGTCTGGCAGACATTTATTTAGTGTAGCTAATTCAACCATGTATTCTTTTAGAATTACTTACTCGTGTCTGGCAGACATTTATTTAGTGTAGCTAATTCACCCATGTATTCTTTTAGAATTACTTACTGATGTCTGGCAGACATTTATTGAGTGTAGCTAATTCATCCATGTATTCTTTTAGAATTACTTACTGATGTCTGGCAGACATTTATTTAGTGTAGCTAATTCATCCATGTATTCTTTTAGAATTACTTACCGATGTCTGGCAGACATTTATTTAGTGTAGCTAATTCATCCATGTATTCTTTTAGAATTACTTACTGATGTCTGGCAGACATTTACTTAGTGTAGCTAATTCATCCATGTATTCTTTTAGAATTACTTACTGATGTCTGGCAGACATTTATTGAGTGTAGCTAATTCATCCATGTATTCTTTTAGAATTACTTACTGATGTCTGGCAGACATTTATTTAGTGTAGCTAATTCATCCATGTATTCTTTTAGAATTACTTACTGATGTCTGGCAGACTTTTATTTAGTGTAGCTTATTCACCCATGTATTCTTTTAGAATTACTTACTGATGTCTGGCAGACATTTATTTAGTGTAGCTAATTCATCCATGTATTCTTTTAGAATTACTTACTGATGTCTGGCAGATATTTATTTAGTGTAGCTAATTCATCCATGTATTCTTTTAGAATTACTTACTGATGTCTGGCAGACATTTATTTAGTGTAGCTAATTCATCCATGTATTCTTTTAGAATTACTTACTGATGTCTGCGCAGACATTTATTTAGTGTAGCTAATTCATCTATGTATTCTTTTAGAATTACTTCCTGATGTCTGGCAGACATTTATTTATTCACCCATGTATTCTTTTAGAATTACTTACTGATGTCTGGCAGACATTTATTTAGTGTAGCTAATTCATCCATGTATTCTTTTAGAATTACTTACCGATGTCTGGCAGACATTTATTTAGTGTAGCTAATTCAACCATGTATTCTTTTAGAATTACTTACTCGTGTCTGGCAGACATTTATTTAGTGTAGCTAATTCACCCATGTATTCTTTTAGAATTACTTACTGATGTCTGGCAGACATTTATTGAGTGTAGCTAATTCATCCATGTATTCTTTTAGAATTACTTACTGATGTCTGGCAGACATTTATTTAGTGTAGCTAATTCATCCATGTATTCTTTTAGAATTACTTACCGATGTCTGGCAGACATTTATTTAGTGTAGCTAATTCATCCATGTATTCTTTTAGAATTACTTACTGATGTCTGGCAGACATTTACTTAGTGTAGCTAATTCATCCATGTATTCTTTTAGAATTACTTACTGATGTCTGGCAGACATTTATTTAGTGTAGCTAATTCATCCATGTATTCTTTTAGAATTACTTACTGATGTCTGGCAGACTTTTATTTAGTGTAGCTTATTCACCCATGTATTCTTTTAGAATTACTTACTGATGTCTGGCAGACATTTATTTAGTGTAGCTAATTCATCCATGTATTCTTTTAGAATTACTTACTGATGTCTGGCAGACATTTATTTAGTGTAGCTAATTCATCCATGTATTCTTTTAGAATTACTTACTGATGTCTGGCAGACATTTATTTAGTGTAGCTAATTCATCCATGTATTCTTTTAGAATTACTTACTGATGTCTGCGCAGACATTTATTTAGTGTAGCTAATTCATCTATGTATTCTTTTAGAATTACTTCCTGATGTCTGGCAGACATTTATTTATTCACCCATGTATTCTTTTAGAATTACTTACTGATGTCTGGCAGACATTTATTTAGTGTAGCTAATTCATCCATGTATTCTTTTAGAATTACTTACTGATGTATGCGCAGACATTTATTTAGTGTAGCTAATTCATCCATGTATTCTTTTAGAATTACTTCCTGATGTCTGGCAGACATTTATTTAGTGTAGCTAATTCATCCATGTATTCTTTTAGAATTACTTACCGATGTCTGGCAGACATTTATTTAGTGTAGCTAATTCATCCATGTATTCTTTTAGAATTACTTACTGATGTCTGGCAGACATTTATTTAGTGTAGCTAATTCATCCATGTATTCTTTTAGAATTACTTACTGATGTCTGGCAGACTTTTATTTAGTGTAGCTATTTCACCCATGTATTCTTTTAGAATTACTTACTGGTGTCTGGCAGACATTTATTTAGTGTAGCTAATTCATCCATGTATTCTTTTAGAATTACTTACTGATGTCTGCGCAGACATTTATTTAGTGTAGCTAATTCATCCATGTATTCTTTTAGAATTACTTCCTGATGTCTGGCAGACATTTATTTAGTGTAGCTAATTCATCCATGTATTCTTTTAGAATTACTTACCGATGTCTGGCAGACATTTATTTAGTGTAGCTAATTCATCCATGTATTCTTTTAGAATTACTTACCGATGTCTGGCAGACATTTACTTAGTGTAGCTAATTCATCCATGTATTCTTTTAGAATTACTTACTGATGTCTGGCAGACATTTATTTAGTGTAGCTAATTCATCCATGTATTCTTTTATAATTACTTACTGATGTCTGGCAGACATTTATTTAGTGTAGCTAATTCATCCATGTATTCTTTTAGAATTACTTACTGATGTCTGGCAGACATTTATTTAGTGTAGCTAATTCATCCATGTATTCTTTTAGAATTACTTACTCGTGTCTGGCAGACATTTATTTAGTGTAGCTAATTCATCCATGTATTCTTTTAGAATTACTTACTGATGTCTGGCAGACATTTATTTAGTGTAGCTAATTCATCCATGTATTCTTTTAGAATTACTTCCTGATGTCTGGCAGACATTTATTTAGTGTAGCTAATTCATCCATGTATTCTTTTAGAATTACTTACCGATGTCTGGCAGACATTTATTTAGTGTAGCTAATTCATCCATGTATTCTTTTAGAATTACTTACCGATGTCTGGCAGACATTTATTTAGTGTAGCTAATTCATCCATGTATTCTTTTAGAATTACTTACTGATGTCTGGCAGACTTTTATTTAGTGTAGCTAATTCACCCATGTATTCTTTTAGAATTACTTACTGGTGTCTGGCAGACATTTATTTAGTGTAGCTAATTCATCCATGTATTCTTTTAGAATTACTTACTGATGTCTGCGCAGACATTTATTTAGTGTAGCTAATTCATCCATGTATTCTTTTAGAACTACTTACCGATGTCTGGCAGACATTTATTTAGTGTAGCTAATTCATCCATGTATTCTTTTAGAATTACTTACCGATGTCTGGCAGACATTTACTTAGTGTAGCTAATTCATCCATGTATTCTTTTAGAATTACTTACTGGTGTCTGGCAGACATTTATTTAGTGTAGCTATTTCATCCATGTATTCTTTTAGAATTACTTACTGGTGTCTGGCAGACATTTATTTAGTGTAGCTAATTCACCATGTATTCTTTTATAATTACTTACTGATGTCTGGCAGACATTTATTTAGTGTAGCTAATTCATCCATGTATTCTTTTATAATTACTTACTGATGTCTGGCAGACATTTATTTAGTGTAGCTAATTCATCCATGTATTCTTTTAGAATTACTTACTGATGTCTGGCAGACATTTATTTAGTGTAGCTAATTCATCCATGTATTCTTTTAGAATTACTTAGGATGTCTGGCAGACATTTATTTAGTCTAGCTAATTCATCCATGTATTCTTTTAGAATTACTTACCGATGTCTGGCAGACATTTATTTAGTGTAGCTAATTCATCCATGTATTCTTTTAGAATTACTTACTGATGTCTGGCAGACATTTACTTAGTGTAGCTAATTCATCCATGTATTCTTTTAGAATTACTTACTGATGTCTGGCAGACATTTATTTAGTGTAGCTAATTCATCCATGTATTCTTTTAGAATTACTTACTGATGTCTGGCAGACATTTATTTAGTGTAGCTAATTCATCCATGTATTCTAACCATTCCACTTGTATCGTATGTCTCAAGGTTGTACGATATCTTTTTCTCATTGCGTCGGCTTTACCATGTATATCTTTCCACATTTCAACTTTGGATGGAAGAGTAACGTATCCCTTTAATATTAAAAAAACTGTTCTAACGACTCCCTCTAATAATTATATAATAGTTACTTATGTATAGGCATTATCTTGATTTATAAAATGCCCAAGGGACAGTGGTGTTGACTGAAATATTGATAATGCCTGAGCCACAGTCGAGGGCATTATCAGTGTTGAAGTCAAATTTCGTTGCAAGTAGCCTTTGATTGGGATTGGTCAGATTTTGATGTAGTATGAGATGTTATTCCTCAAGGTTGGAGTAAGTATGAGCGGAAGTTTCATCCGAGTTGGAGATGAGGATAATATATAGATAACGTTAGTCAGAGCTTAAGTAAGTGTGTTTATCGTCCGAGTTGGAGTTGCAGGATTTTATACAGTAATATGCTGTCAATTTTGTTATTCATTTCTAAATGCCAAAAAAAGTATTTGTAATGTAAATAAGCCAACATATATAGCATTAACATACCTTAAATACACTCGTTGCTAAACGACTCTGCATCTCACTTATGGGCATGATTGCACCCAAAGGTTGCACACAGCCTATTATGCTCAGTGTTTGTTTCTTCAAATTTGGCGGGAAAATATATTTGTACAAATTCACTCTATTTTGTTCCACTTTCAAGACAGATTCATCCAGGAAAGGAAATCCAAACACATATCCCGTTGCAAACATAACTATATCAATATCATCTTCAACTGTTCCATCGTCAAAAATGACTCCATGTTCTGTAAAATGTTTGATGTTAGACTTAACCTTAAGTGTACCACTTGCGAGTCTATTCGGAAGTTCGTCGTTAACCATTGGATGCTGAGCCAAGATACCATGTTTTGGTTGTAACCCATATGCAGCATGGTCGAATCTTTTATTTAACATTGATTTTGCAAAGGTTTCCACTATAGGCTTCCCTATTCGTTTCATTATTCCGAATGTCACACGACGACTGTGAACCATGTCTATAGGCATACCTCTGTCGGATATTCGATTGAAAACCCAACTTCCGGATCTCGTGCTCAGGAACGTCTGCAAAATCATTGATGTTTCAGTTAGAATATTACATTTGATCAAGTAAAATTTAATTTAATGTGCCCGACGCATTTCTGGAATAACCTTCATCAGGTACATGTCTAAAGGTATACCTTTCTGATAAATTGGATTGTAAACCCAACTTCCGGTCTCGTGCTGAGGAATGTCTGAAAAAAGCATTGACTTTCAGTTAGAATATTACATTTGATCAAATGGAAATGTAGATTTCTAATTTAATGCGCATGGCGCGTTACTGAAATAACCTTCATCAGATACCTGTCTAAAGGCGTACATCAGTGTAAGATATTCGATTGTAGACCCAACTTCTGGGTTTCGTGCTGATGAAAATCTACAATAAACATTGACGTTTTAGAAAATATGTAGATATCTCATTTAATGCGCACGACGCGTTTCTAAAATAATCTTCACCAAGTACTTGTCTCAAGAAATATCTGATCTCATTCAGATATTCAATTGTAAACCCAACATCCAGATCTCGTGCTGAGAATGTCTACGTTTCAGTTAGAATATTACATTTGATCAAATGTAAGTGTAGACATATAATTCAATGCGCACGACGCGTTTCTGAAATATTTTCCACAACGTACGGTCAAAATAAAACATTTTGATAATTACCTGTGCTGTTACTCGACTTAGCTCAACAGCTGCGTCTCCGCCGGAATTTCCAATACCGATGACAACCACCCTCTTCCCTTCATAGCCAGCAGTGTGTCTGTAGGCATGACTATGTAAAATTTTCCCTTTAAAATCCTTAATTCCAGGAAATTCTGGCATATTCTTGTCGGCATGGTGACCGGTACAGATCATGACTGCATCGTAAATAAGATCTTGTTCTTCGTCTGTTTCACAATTTTTTACTTTGATCTTCCATTGTCCATTTGTATCGAAGTCGTCTTCCTGTTTGACACTTATCACCTGAAACAATTACATCTTTGTAGCGCAAAATACATGTCAAAGCGTTTAAGTAAAGGGGGTAAGCAAATAAGGACAACAATACAATGCTCAAAAGAAAAACCATGAACGGACAGACATTGATCTACATATCACTACATAGAAAACTAAAAATTGCGCAACACGAGCCTCACTAAGCACCGGGGATGACCCCATGTGTTCCGGAGAGATCAGCAGCTCCTGCTCCACTAGTGACACACATCGAGTTACTTTAATATGATACGAACATCATCTGATATGGAAATCGTATTGGACACCAGTATAGTTGATATACAAATAATTTACTAAAATATGAACAATTTTAAGGAAACATAGTGAGTTTGTAATTGTTGATCTTCTTCCTAGGGTTTTACTTTAATTTATTTACCGGTTCCTATCTTTGTTTGTATCTATGTGTTGACTTTGGTTTGCTCTACTCTTAGGGCTATTAGTATTTATCGTCATTTCATCATGGTTTCAGCAATGTTATGACTACCAGACAAATTGGGGAGGAAAATCACGGCCGGCATGACAAGGGAAACCTGCACTCTTAAGATGGGTATCCGATTGGAACTCACGATTTCCGCATAAAAACCATGTTCGGTTCGTCTTTACCTCCAGTTTGTAGGATGGACTCATGTCTTATTTACCTTATTTGTGTTAGTTGGTGTACAGCGGCGTTCAACACATATTGTGTTGTGTTTTTGTTGTTGTTTTTTGTTTTGTTTGTCTTCGTCTTTTGTACCCAATGTTGACAATTTCTCTGGATTATCCATTCTTGATTGCCCCTTTGGTTTTCTCTCACGTTTATCACGACACAGAGGTGCACGATTTGTGTTTAGAAGTCAACAACCTTAACCACACTCGTCTACATCTCGGTTAAGAAAGAAGCCAAGTTATATGCTTCTTCTTTTTTCTCAGTCGCAGAAGGGTCTTTATGGGTACCAGACAACTCGGCCCGCGGACAACTCGGACCGAGACAAGTCGGCCCGTAAGTGAGGACAAGTCGGCCCATAAGCGAGGACTAGTCGGCCCGTATGTTAAGACAACTCGGACCATCAATAATTATTGTTGTCTTACTTATTTTTTTAATAAAATTGATGGAAATCATAAAGATACAGTCTGACATCTGTCAACAGTATTGGGAAATGTAAAAAAAAATCCCTATATAATCAACCAAAACCATATTTTGTTCAAAAAATTATTGTGAAGTCATTTCTGGATAGATTTTTACAAATTTATACCAAAACATTCGGAATGGTCTATATTTTGATTGATTATTTACTCATTATGTTGTTATGAGTGATTTTTATTTGTACATAATTTTTGTGTTTCCTGTCTGTGTATAATTGAACAATAGTGGCCATCTGGTCGTTGCTATTTGTCAACAAATATATCCCATTAGTAGGTGTGTATTAAATTGGTAATAAAACATTCATGAGTTAATTATAATGACAATAACTAATGTTTCAACTGATGATCTGTTCGATGGAACCTTCCAACAAAAAATCCTAGATGTGGATAAAATGATTTTCAAAACAAAAATAAAATTAGAAAATGAATGAACCGAATTTTAAATAAATAATTAAAAATATCTTAAAAATATCTTAATACTTCAGCAACTAAAAATAATTTGACAGGCATGTATTTAAAAGAAATTATGTAGCCGCGAAAATACAATGTATAAAAAATTGAACTTTGAATTAATGGACAACAAAACCAAATTTTGACAAAATCCTGTTAACAGTTTTTTTTTTTTTATTTATCAGTGGTGATAGGCACTGAATGCATAAATAGTTATAAATCCAACTGCCATACGATCACCACCACGACAGTCCCTTTGAACTTTACAAAAACCCGTAGGATATCATTATTACCTCGTGTTTAAATCGAATATGTTTCCTCAACCCGAACTTCTCCGCATACAAATTAAAATATCTCTGTACATATGTATTATGCATAAAGATTGGGTATTCTTGGGGTATCGGGAAATCACTGTAACACATCATCTCTTTACTCGTGTTGATTATTGTGGACCTCATAACACATGCCTGACCTTCAGATACATCATTTGTATATCGCCATAGACCTCCTACAAACATAAATCTTTATGTGAGTGAGTGAGTGATTGCTGTTTAACGCCAACTCAGTAATTTTTTAGCTATATCATGACGAGAACAAGTTAATTTCCAATGAGATGATGAAGGTGGTGTCCACTTTGATCTAGACCAACAGGCTTAGTTCGATTTTTATAGTGTTAGCTCACTGAAACAAGTCTGCGGATAGGCACACAAATCTGTGATAAGTTGTGACTTGACAATATATTGCATAACGCATGTGCCACTAGTGGAGCGGGGACTGATTACCCTTCCTGGGCACCTTAGTACAAATCCTGGTGTTTAGTGAGGTTCGTGTTGCTTCATATTTAGTTTTCTGCATACTGTTTTGTAGATCATTGTTTGTCGTTTTTATCTCGCCATAGGCCTCCTACAAACAGGACAAATCTTTGATAAGTTGTGCTTTGAAAATATATCCTATATTGCTATAACACGACAGGTGCCGCAGGTGGAGCAGGAACTGATTACCCTTCCTGAGCACATTACCATAAATCCTGGTGTTTAGTGGGGTTCGTGTTGTTCGATCTTTAGTTTTCTGTGTAATGTTTTGTAGATTATTGTTTTTCGTCTTTAACTTTTGTTTTATTTTGGCCATTATATATTGTCTATAGCTTTTTCCGATTTACGTCCGATTACCTCTTTCGTATATTCAAGTTTTTCTTATTGTAGGAACAGTTCTGAAATCCATATTTTGTTTTATTTCAAACGCTACGACAGTACTACTACTAGCAAGATATAGAAGTAAACTGACAGTCTTGGAGGTAAATTTACAAACAAAGGGAGACAACTCATTGTAAAAATAAATACGAACCAATATTATCTGTACGCTCATAGCATGTTGGCTCTAACCCTTCATCTAAGCAGCATTTGATAGCAGTAATGCCACTAGCTCCAGATCCTATAATAGCTACTTTCATTCTTCTGTCATCTGAAGTTGGAAATTAAATATCACAAATATGATATGAAAAGCACCGAAAGTCAGAAGAGAAGTTCCACATGCCTTCACATACATTTCTACTTTCGCTGGACAGCTGGACTTTTATCAAAAATGGAACTTGTGTTTTAAAGTAAAATAAAAATACCTGTGTATAAATTTAGCTCCTAATAAATGTATGATGCACTTCAATGTGATTTACAACTGGGTCACTAGACTTTGAGCATATGAGGTCAATAATGAGGATGTTAAAAATTGTTTTTCATCACTGATAATCACTGTACAAACTGACACGGCAAAAAATGTTTGGACTCGTGCATATCTAATTCCCGAACGGAACCGGACTGGAAGAAGGCAAGAAGAAGGTAAGAATTTTGTTTATTTATTTGTTTTTTGCATGAACTTAGGAGAAATAAATGCTTTATTAACCATTTCCTGCTGTCAGATGAAACATTTTGGCTATGTCATCGTATATTAATTGAGAAATAAGCGACAATGTGCCGCAAAATGAAGATCAGCTTGACCCCAACCCCAAATTTCGCCCAGTTTCTCTTTGAATTGCTCACATTGAATGGATCGAAATGTATTGAAGGAACGATTGATAAATAAAGATGACAAGAATCGTCACTTTGTGCTTTTAATTATTGATATAAGTAAGTACGGGGCGAAAGAAATGGGTCATGTCAAAATGGCAGGACCCGGTTTCGTGAATGATGTTACAGCATGATGACCCGGTTTTGTTCCAAAAAATATTTACGAACAAACAGGAACCAAATCCTTTATTTTCTCTGGAATAAAATTGAAATTATGGCTTTTGTAACCATAATGTCCACAAGATGGATTCAGTTCAAGGTATTTAACTTTCAACATTAGTGAGCCGTGGTGTTCCGTCGAGTGTTTTATTACTTCTTCAAATAGGACGAAGGTTGTTTTGCAGTAATAACAATGGTACGGATGATTTTCTCTAGAATGTTTTATTAAGTCATCGAATTGTGGAAATGTTGTATCACAGTATAAACAATGGTGGTTGTGGATTTCTGTTTCTTTGGTTCCTGTTTGTTCGTAAATTTTTTTGGAACAAAACCAGGTCATCATGCTGTAACATCATTCCCGAATTGGGTCCTGTCATTTTGACATGACCCATTTCTTTCGCCCCGTGCTTACTTATATCAATAATTAAAAGCACAAAGTGACGATTCTTGTCATCTTTATTTATCAATCGTTCCTTAAATACATTTCGTTCCATTCAATGTGAGCAATTCAAAGAGAAACTGGGCGAAATTCGGGGTTGGGGTCAAACTGATCGTCATTTTGCGGCACATTATCGCTTATTTCTCAATTAATATACGATGACATAGCCAAAATGTTTCATCTGACAGCAGGAAATGGTTAATAAAGCATTTATTTCTCCCAAGTTCATGCAAAAAACAAATAAATAAACAGAATTCTTACCTTCTTCTTCCAGTCCGGTTCCGTTCCGGAATAAGATATGCACGAGTCCAAACATTTTTTGCCGGGTCAGTTTGTACACAGTGATAATGGCTGAAAATAGTCAATCAAACTATTAATCATGATCGTGATCAAAATATTATCTATTAGAACTACGATAATAAGATTTGCTATAACAACAAGTTTAAATTTTATTTTACAAAAATATCCACTCGAGATAGCGTTCGAGAGCTTTAAAATTTGAGTATGACGAGAGGGGAAATGTTCTATGTTGACAGGAGATGATCTATATTTCTCCAGTTTACAATTTAATTAATGTATTTCAGCTTTATTAAGAACGAGAACAAGTTCTAATAAAAAATAAAAAAATAAATTAACTTGTATAGGGCCTACTCTTTTCCGAAATCTACAAGAGAGGTCTTTAGATAGCGTACATGGGGTGTATTACTCTTCAAATCACGTTTACCCACTATGGTCCACGGTCAGGCTTTACGTATTATAACCTGAACCCCCCCCCCCCCCCCCCCCAATCGAAAGGCTCCCCCTATCAGCCACCTGGAGACGCACTGGGCTGCTGTTTGGGTTTAACCCCCGAGAACCTTCAGTACCCAGTACAAGTTATTTGAATAATTAGGTTGAAAAGTTAAGTGTAAATGTTGATGTTAAATTGCATGCATTACAAATTAACTGATTACTTTTCTTTACACAAATTACAGTATGTTCAACAGTATTTCAGTTATATGGTGGCGGTCCGTTTTAATGGTGAAGAAAATCGGATTACCCGGAGAATACCACCGACCTGTCACAATTCATTGACAAACTTTATCACATAATGTTGTATCGAGTACACCTAGCATGAGTGGTTAGGGATAGGGTTATGGTGATTAACGTCACTTTCAACAATATATCAGATATATCGTGGCGGTAAGATTTATTGATGAAGGAGACCAGAATACCCAGAAAAAACCGCCGACCTGTCGCAAATCATTGACAAACTTTATCACATAATGTTGTATCGAGTACAACTCGCCTGAGTGGAATTCGAACTCACAACGGTAGTAGTGATAAATTTTGCATAAGTAGTTGTAAATCCAACTACCATACGATCACGATCACGACGGCCCCTTACAGTATTATTAACTTCCTTTATAGAAACTTTGTAGGAAGAAATACTCCATTATCAGCCAAGCGTAAGGAGAACAACATTAACATTATACAACGGTGAAAGGCAAAGAAACCTATTGGCAAACACTTCTTCGTTATTTATTGTTTAATGGTACCAGAAAGAGCTCTATTTGATATCATTGCCTTTTTCTGTATACTCGTCTCGAAATAGAGAGTTCAAAAATGAAATGGTATGCTCTTTAGGAGCAAATGCTCAGCTCGGAACAAATGCAAAAGAACATGCGTTATGTCATTGACGACTTGATTGGAACATATTGCACATTATATACTGCCACTAGAGGAGGAGGAAATACAACCCTTCCGGAGCACTCAAATTCCTCGTTTTTATAAAGTATGGTTCGTTTTGCTCAATCTTTAGTTGTTCTGTGTTGTGTTGACCAATGTTTTTCCTTTTGACCTTTTTATTCTGGCCATAGTTAATGCATTGTGTGTCCTTCTTTGAAATACGGTTTCTGATTACCCCTTTGGTATGTTCAAACTTTTCTTACGGTTATCTGAGAAACCAAGACAGTGAACTACTTTATATAATTACTGAAATATTTTTGAAAGTGGCGCTAAACACCATAACTCTCACCCTAACCCTTATATAACTGCTTACCCCTTTTCAACTTCAAATACAGGACTCCCAATGTTGCCTAACAGCAGACCATAATCAGCAAGTTTGTTTTGAGTGGTTGTAGGCTATCCGTTGCAAAGTGATCGCCGAAAGGTAATGCAAAGAAAATTGTTTCCTAAATCCTAACGTAATCAAATAAAATTGTCTTTCATATCCATTAAGTAAGCACTTGTAAGCTTAAAATAGTAATGGTTTTCTTAATTTGTGATAAAATCGTAGATATCAAATCTAAATTTAGTACAAACGATTCTTTTCTGGAATAACCTTCATCAGGTATGCTCAAAGTCAAATGATTACAAAACTAAATTAGCTAAAATGTATATTTTCTGTATTTGGGTACAAGAAAACCAAAGGGCTTAAACAGAACAGCCAAAATCGGCTAATGTCACCTATGACCGAGGGAGGAGAACCTTGCTTAATCTTAATAATAATTTTATTCAGGAACTGAAATATATGTCCAGGTGTTGTAATATGCCTAAATGTCTTATTTGTGTGGTTTATGTCTGGCTCCTATATCTCGAACTTGCAAAACACACGAAGGTTCAAGAGTCAAACTGCGCAGAAAGTGAAGAGAAAATGGCACTGTTTTTACTTTTCAATGTTTTTTTCACTCAACAATATGGCTGGGCCCAGGATCGGGTAGAATTCTTCTTAAGTGATACCAGAGACATGCACATGCTTTTAATTCTTCAGGTGTTAGTTTAGTGCATTTCTTGTGTACATGGATTTTGAAATACTCCCTCTTGCCTGGAAATACGAAAATTAAATCATAAAAAGTTATGATAACTGAACTAGGAAAAAGATGCCAGGAAATGGCAAGAATCCAGGATTTTGCGTCTTTCAGGGTTTCTGGGACCTTAGGGGCCGATTTTGTTTTTGCCTCATTTAAAAAAGAGTCTAGTTACGCGGCCATGTTAACACAATTGACATGTGTTCTGACATTTGACTTACTATATATAATAACATTAGCATGCATGTTTGTTTTCACCATGTTTTTTTTTATGTATGTCTTAACTTTGTTTTTGTTTATATCACCAATGTCGGTTTTAAAACCTCACAATCTTGAGCTTGTGTTAAATTATGTAATATTTTTTTGTACCGACTATAACTAAAGCTTTGAACTTGAACTACATTGAAATCCTAGACATCTCGGTACCTGGAAATTTCGGTACTGATGACTTGGACCTCTCGGTACTCGGTACTGGACATTTCGGTACTGACCTGGACATCTCGGTACTGGACAGTTCGGGACTTGGATGAGACAATATTCGGTACTGACCACAATTGTTTGGTACTTATTAATTGTCAATATTTTTGTACTGGTAGTTCTTTAATTAGCTGCGGAACCGTAGCCCTTTATCGGGTCCTTTTAATTATTTTTTTTGCGGACCTATATGGTAGGTCCGCAAAAAAAAAAGAAAAAAAAAGGACCATAAAGGGCTACGGTTCCGCAGCTATTCTTTAATATATGACCCAAAAGTGCATCGATATGTGTTTTTGATAATCCCAGTGTAGATCGTTCCCGGAGATCGTTGTTTTTGTATATTGATTTTTATTTATATTTTCATTATTTTGACCTCCATTTATTATTTACAAAAGTAATTATGCTAATTATGAAATTCAGCGTGTTTGTTAAGAAAGCCCCGGTACTTTCATTTCATTAAAACGGACTGATTTATTGCTTTTCCCCACAAAAATTCTTCATATTTTGTAGTGGCGTTACTAATTATGCTATGTGTGTTCGTGTGAGTAACTGAGGAAATTGACAGTGCTTTCAATATACAACATTTCTTGATTTTCTGTTTATAATTTGGGGGGTTAAATAATATACAAAAGCGATACAATTAGATAAAAAGGTCTTACCAGTGTTGCATAATCTGTGCTGCCACTGTGAACACTGGTCACATTGTAAAGCCTCCTGTCTGGGACGGACATTGCTGCCACAATCTATACACGGATACTCGTTTATTTTGCAGTTTGAATCTCAAATTAGGGTAACCCTCCATTATATATCGGCTTGGCAAATAGTTCTCAAATAAAATTCAGCATGTATCGTCTTTTGAAGTCAAACAAAAGATTAAAGCATTGAATTGCCTCTTTGATGTCCATTTAATTAAAGATGATCAAAAAAAAAAAAACACACATAAAAATATGTGTAAACAACGTCTACATGTAAAAAAAAAATTAAAAAAGTTTTTAAATACAATCAAATTATTTTTATTATTCAGTACCGAAATTTCCAGTACCAAACAATATTCCTTCCACATCAACATGGCCGGTCTGCACTAAACACAAGTAGGACTTTATTCCTTTTAGCATCGACTCAAGGTATCTTTTGCAGATTGGTGATGAATCACCTGATATACATGTATATGTTCACTCTCATCCCCCTCCCCCTCCCCCCCCCCCCCCCCCTCATATATATGTGAGTAAGTGTATGTACGTTTATGTGCATATATCTCTTTTCCTGTCCGAGTGTGCCTGCACCACAATTATTGATATTTCACCGCGAATATTTAGGTTGATATATGGTTGTAGTGTATCAATCATAATTGTTATTTGTATTGTTGTTGTGTATCAATCATAATTGTTATTTGTATATGCCCTCCTGGGGCCCTGATTTGGTTAATAAACTTATTTCTATTTCTATTTCTATACCCTACATTGTAGTGTTTTTATGTTCCGACTTTAAATAAAACTGTTGACCATTTAATTATGTACCGGCGTTAATGAGACAACGTACGCCGGTGTGGTAGAACTAAGTACAGCCCTGTGCGATTTCATACAACAACTGTAAACAAGTTTGTAAACATGACGGATAAAGTTGCCGGTACAAAACTCCACTATGGCGATATTATTGTTATTTTTGGATACTTTGCATTTGTCCTGTTTGTGGGACTCTGGGTAAGTATCACATGCAAAGTTTAAGATAATATTCATTCAATTATTGGAAGGAAAATTCTGGAGATTTTTTTTTTCGCACGTGGTACACGTACATGTATTAATAAACAAGTTCACACAGTCTCAATCTCCGTTTGTTAAAAGTGGATTGAAATTAAAGTTTCGTAGTAAAGACTAATGTAGGGAATTTTTTCGTAAGGCCAATTTCCAATTTTTTAATTTCTCATATCATTAGCTACCGAACCGGAGCTCGAAAGCCTCGATCCTATTATTGAGCTGTGATTTTTTTCCATGGAAACCTAAAAGCTCCGTTTCCGTGGCAGATAACCACGACATGAACTTATTTCATATTTGGCTTTTAACTTAACTCAAGGATTTCTACTATTTAAATCCTTGCTTAACAAGGTGGAGCCCGTCGTCTGTACTCCATCGTCTGTCAACTTTTTACATTGAGCACCATTATGCCAATATGAAACAAACTTGGCAGAAATGGTCCTTGAGAGGTTATCATTCTAAATTATATCAGATTAGTCCAACTCCATCCAAAATGGCCACCGTTACTAAAACTAGAAAAATTTTCAATGGGCCAGTGCAGTCTTATTTGGAATTGACAGAAACAGCTCAAATTTTAACCATGGGCGAATTTAAAAAATAAAAAAAAGTTATATCTTACATCTTTAATTTTTTTTTTGCTGCTTATGGAAATAAAGCATATTTAAGCAAAAAATCAATTAGCAATCTCCCGTTTAACTACTCTGCCAATTTGAACCAAATTGATGGTGTAATTGTTAACGTGCTCGCCTAGAGTGCAGTAGATCATGGATTCGAGTCCTGATCAGGTCAAACCAAGCACTATGAAATTAGTATGTGTTGCTTTTCCTCTAAGCACACAGCATTAAGGAGAAAGGGCAAAGACGGGTTCACTCGAAATCAGGTTCAAGTGGGGCGACACGTCTATCCGCAGACTGTTGTTTCAATGAGCTAGCACTATAAAAATCCAACTCGGCTTGTTGGTCTAGTACAAAGTGGACCTCATCATCATCTCATTGAAAATTAACTTGTTATCGTCATGATATGGCTGAACAAATTGCTGAGTTGGCGTTAAAATCATTCACTCATTCACCAATTTGAACCAAATTTAACAGGAATAAACCTTGAGTGTTCCTTCATAAAGTTCATTATAAAATATATCTTATGGTTCCGAGTTCCTTCCAAGATGAGTGGCCATTGTGGTTGTTATCGTATGGTAGTTGGATTTACAACTACCTATGCAATCAGTGCCTATCACCAATGAAGGTGTGAGTTCGAATCCCGCTCAGGCGATGTGTATTCGATACAGCATTATGTGATAAAGTTTGTCAGTGACATGCGACAGGTTGGTGGTTTTCTCCGGATACTCCTGTTTCCTCCACCAATAAAACTGACCGCCACGATATAACTGAAATATTGTTGAAAGTGGTGTTGAACACCATAGCACTAACACTAACACTACTCTCCCTTGTGCAACGAAAAAAGTGTACTTATAGTAAGTTATACATGAAGAGGGTGTCCTCTGGTGAGAAGGACAATTTGGTAGTACTGTATTAGAACTATCTCAGTGCATCTGTACTCTGGCTGATGATAGGTGTGGCCTTCAGTGAGAATGGCTCTTGTAAGAGGGGGACTACTGCATTCTTTGCCTCAATTTTTTTCACCTACTTGCCCGAAAGCCAAAATTAGATGAAAAAAAAAATTATTCAAACAAATTCTTTCATAATTTTCACTTGTCCGAATCCAGTTTTACTTTGTCCCTGGCTTCTGGCAAGTGGGTTAGTGCGAAAACTGCCACTGTCGTACAAAATAAAAGTCATGACTTTAATTAGACTACTGGTACTTAGTTGATGACCTATTAATCTGAAATATTTTTGTGTTGAAAGTGTTACAAAAGGTTTAAATAACCATGCCAGGTAAATTAACATGTTTAGCACTATGAGTATGTCAGAGCATGTTGATTCCCGTGTGGATTTGACACACCTTGTTTTTGACTTAATTTATGCCTGTAATTACCTGTATAACTAGAATTTAATGGTGAATTGATATTATTTAAACAATCAAATGTCATAGTTTATTAAAAATAAATTTTAATATTACTTTAATTGATATAACTTAAAAAGGAAATTTCAACCTACAAAAAACTATAATGATAAAAACATTGCCAACTTATTTCAATATCTTGTTTGTAAACAAACTTTGAAAAAAAAATTGTATTTATTAAAATAGATTTTAATATTATGTGGAATAGACAATTTCGACCAACACAAAACTTTGTGATAAAATGACATTGCCAGCTGATTTTAATATTTTGTTTCTAAACAAACTTTAAATAAATTTCACATTTTTAAAATAAATTTTAATATTATGTGAAAAGGCAATTTCGTCCAACACAAAACTTTTTTGATAAGATGACATTACCAGCTGATTTTAATATTTTGAACAAATTATTATGTAAATAAAAACAAATTTTTCACCAGGTAGTTTGTGTAAATAAACAACTTTTAAGTTTGTAAGAAGATTAACACATAAAACTGATAAGTGGACAGGTGTGTTTGTCAAGTCAATTGTTTGTATGCCAATATCAACAGTACTGATGGCCAGGGCCCGGGTGGTTCAATGAGTTAGGTAGTTCGATTACCTAACAACTCATACAAGCCTATCACCAATACGGGGTGGGTTCGCACCCGGCTTTGTAAATTACAAAAAAAGATGAACTTGACTCACAGCCACAAGTGATAAAGTTTACCAGTTGCTTACCCATGGTCGGTGGTTCTCTAGGGGTACTCCGGCTTCTTCCACCACTAATACTGGTCGTCAAAATCAAAGACGGCCTACTATAGTCTGTACTATATACAGTACTATACCTCCTCTTATGAGAAGAACTGTGCACATCGGTGGTATAATGGTTTGTGTGCTCGCCTCGAGTGCGGTAGATCGTTGGTTCGAATCTCGATCAGATCAAACCAAAGACTATAAAAATCCAACTAATCGGTAAAGCATGTTGGTCTAGTACAAAGCGAACCTCATAATCATCTCATTGAAAATAAACTTGTTCTCTCCATGATATAGCCGAAAATTGCTACATTGGCGTTAAACAACCACCACTCACTCACTCCTTTTATAAGACCTCTCTTATCAGGCCAGATTTCAGATGCACTGAGATAGTAAAATACTATTAAATTGTCTCCCTCAAGAGGTCACACCTCTTATAAGACCACTCTGACTAAAGGCCACCCCTCTTGTAAGACCAATCTGATCAAAGGCCACCCCTCTTGTAAGACCAATCTGATCAAAGGCCACCCCTCTTATCAGACCAGATATCAGATGCACTGAGATAATTAAATACTACTAAATTGCCCCCCCCCCCCCCCCTCCCCTCAGGAGAGGCCACCCAGCCTCTCTTAAGTGGACATTTTCGTTGCAGAAGGCATGGTGGCCGACATACTAAGATAGCCTGTACATAGTAGATATGAGAAAACAATTTTTTTTTAAATTGAAAATGGCTAAGAAATACCTTTATGGCATGACATTTTTAGTTATAATTTTAAAGTATCGAGTGAAGATATAAACATTAAAACTATTACACTAGCTAGTTATGTTTACTATATTTTGTATATGACAAAGGTTAAATTAACTACTTCAAATTTGTACATTGAACATGTAGCTTGATAAACTTCTTTTTTTTTTTTATCTATTTTAAGTTTTAAGCCATCTGTTAGTTGTATGATATCACCTATCTTTGACCTGATGGTATTTTCCCACTTTTGTTCCTGATCTTAATTCTTAATTTATAAGATAATTATTGAACTTTTGAACTTTGTATTTATTGAAGGTAACCTGACATGACCCCATACATGATGCTGTTTTCTTAATATCTGGAAGAGGTTTGCATTAAATAAAACAAAATGACCCCATACAGGATGTTTGTTTTCTTTAAGTAATATGAAAGACAAATATCATGGAATTTTTGGATTAAATATTTTCACTTAATATGTCACTTAATTTTAGCTAAAATCAACTGCATAACATTAAAAATCCGCTCAAAAGCAGATTTTAAGAGCAAATCGCAAAATATTTGACGCAGATAATTCTGTTTTCCAGTACAGTAATGCAAATGATATGCACGTGACACGAGATTTGAACTCTTTCGGGGAGATTATCGCTCATGCGCAATGTTCAGTTGATGAAAAATTATATATATATATTCCGTGTGTACCACATATGAATAATTGCAAAAAAAATTTGGTTCACACGACATGAAACAGAGATTCCTCAATAATCATTGTCAGGAATGTGTACGTGCTTACCTCAGCATCCATGATTGTTTATCTTTTCTTCACAAGGTCATGATCGGCAATCATCGGACGAAAACTTTTCTTCACAAGGTTATGATCGGCAATCATCGGAACAAAACAACCGAAAGCTGATCAGTCTCCACAATAATGGCAAGGACGATAAACATGCACACGGATTTGCAGATTTCTAATTGTTGGGAACATATTTCAATTTGAAACATGCATGAATAGCTTAGTAAAGGTACCGCCGTATTTCAAATTGAATTTTCAGTGGAAAATGTTCTTCACCCAAAACTGGTGTAATATCACTTTAATATCTGGAAGAGGCCTGTATTTAGAAAAAAATTGTAGCATGAAGCCTTCGTTTCTTTTGATCTTTTTGTGGTTTATACCCAGAATGTAAGCAACAGCTAAGAACTCTGAAATAAAACATGCAGATACAAAATATTGTACACTTTAAATCTGGGCTGTATATTTAGTTCACCTGGCCAAAGGCCATGTGAGCTTTTGCCATCCCTTGTCGTCCGTCGTCGTACGTCGTAAACTTTCACATTCAAATCTTCTCCTCTGAAACCCCTGAACCAAATTACACCAAACCTGGCAGGGATGGTCCTTGGGTGGGTCCCTTTCAAAATTGTGTCCGACATTCAAGATGGCTGTTGTTACTTAAAATAGAAATTTCTTCAATTGTTCATTGCTGCTTTAGTATAAATCAAAATGAGCTCAAATTTTAACTGCAGCTACATGGCAATGAGTAGCTTAACATATTTTCTGGGTTTTTCTGTGAAATTTTTCTTTCAGCCGATTTATACCGATTATGCAAATTAGGCATATTTTGATAAAAGATAACATTTAAATCTTTTCCTCTGAAACCGCTGAACCAAATTACACCAAACCTGGCAGGGATGGTCGTTGGGTGGGTCCCTTTCAAAATTTTGTCCGACAGCCCCGTCCTCCATTCAAGATGGCTGCTGTTACTAAAAATAAAAATTTCTTCAATTGTCAATTGCTGCTTTAGTATAAACCAAAATGAGCTCAAATTTTAACTGCAGCTACATGACAAGGAGTAGTTTAACATATATTGCAGGTTTTTCTGTGAAATTTTTCTTTCAGCCAATTTATACCGATTATGCAAATTAGGCATATTTTGATGAAAGATCACATTTAAATCTTCTCCTCTGAAACCGCTGAACCAAATTAAACCAAGCCTGGCAGGGATGGTCATTGGGTGGGTCCCTTTCAAAATTGTGTCCGACAGCCCCGCCCTTCATTCAAAATGGCTGCTGTTACTAAAAATAGAACTTTCTTTAGTTGTTGATTTCTGCTTATTACAAATCAAAATGAACTCAAATTTTAACTGCAGCTACATGTACATGCCAATGAGTAGTTTAGCATATATTCTGGGTTTTTCTGTGAGATTTTTTCAGCCAGTTTATTCCGTTTAGTAATATTATGAGATAAAAATCACATCAAAATCTTTTGCTCAGAAATTTGAGCTGAAATGATCTTTGGGTGGCCCACTTTCAAAGTTATGTGTAACACCCCCATTTTCTATCAACTTTAGATGTCAAATTGAAAACCAGGTGAGCGATTACAGGCTCCTGGGAGCCTCTAGTTTTATTTTTATTGCTCTCAGAGAGCCGTGCAATGATCAATGACCTAGATATGATATTGCATGACTTCATGTTGCAAATCATTTATACCACAGATTTCAGATTTCCGAGCTAAACTTCTATACAATCTCACGCATCACGTTTAACTGAGAGAGCAGAGATATAAATATTTTGTCTCTTGTCTCTAATAAAACATTAAATTGTCAATCCCTGAAAGTTTGCTTTCCTTGGTTATTTGCATAGTTATAATTCCTTTTCCTGATTACCCAAAGGGGACTGAATGGCACTTTAACTTCTGAAGTGTATTTACGTCCTGTTACTCAGTAAATAAGATTTCCAGACACCTACGGTCACCATGGTTATTAAGGGAAATGCATTGCAAATACATGTATTTACATTTGGTTCAAATGACAAAAATCTTTAATGGTATGGAAATTGTAAATTTTTACATACATGTATATGTATTATCTCCCCTGCATTTTAAATCATGAGATGTAATTAATGATACATTCATGAAAGAGATTAGATTACAAGCTCTAGCTTTAGCTTGGAAAATTAGAAATAATGAGAATTGGAATGATGAGCTACTGTTGTCCCCATCTTAGAAGGCCACTCTCACCAAATTTCACCCCTCTTACCAGGCCAGATTTCAGTCGCATGAAGGCAGTAAAATACTACTAAGAGAGATCACCCCTCTTATAAGGCCACTTTCCCAATGCAGAAGGGATGGCTTTATTAGAGGAGGATCACTGTATTTATTTTAGGTAACTGTATCAAAGGCATAACATTTTAGTTCAAATAAGCAGGGAAAATTTAACTAGTGATAACTATGAAAAAGATCATATGGTAGTTGGATTTACAACTACCTACGCAATTAGTGCCTATCACCACTAATGTTATGAGTTTGAACCCCTCTCATGGCGAGGTGTACTTGATAAAACATTATGTGATAAAGTTTGTCAGTGACTTGCGACAGGTCGGTGGGTTTCTCCAGGTACTCCTGTTTCATCCACCAATAAAACTGACCTCCATGATATAACTGAAATATTGTTGAAAGAGGCATTAAAGACGTAACATCCGATCAGCCTGATCGGGAGACTTGCGCATTGAAATGTCATTATTTATAGTAAAGTGGGCTGGGAGTTACTGATAAACAACAGCTGATAATGGTATACATTTATAGGCACAATGACATGGATGAGGACTCTTGCGTGAATATATAAACACAACATCAAACACATAAAATTAGATTTCTAAATTTTCATACTTGAAAAGTTACGTCTTTAAGCACCATAAACCCTATTATGAATAGATGATATTTTTATTTACAAAACTGACTTGTCCCTGTTCGAAATTTGAACGTGGTTTAGAATTTTGAACGGTAGTTCTTTGACCTTTCTCTAATTTAGATTACAAATGTAGAGACGAAGATTTAAAATTTAAAGAAAAACTTGGAGTGAGTTAGATAAATTCGAAGGTCAACGTGGATCTTGTGATTGTTGATATGTCCTATAATTCATTCACCTCATATTATCTGTCAACAAGTCCACCGAATTTATTATCAACAAAATGAACAAGTACCTCTCACATCAAACCACGATCATAACTAAAATATTGTTGAGCACAATAAACCATCGAATCGTTGAACACAAAAAGAGCACAACATTATGTAGATGGAGATCCAGGTCCTTGTCTGAGACAGTCTCTAAAATATGACAGGGTTTAGCTGGTTTATGTACGTGTGAATCAAGCCCTGTCCGTCATGATAATTGGATCTCCAACAGTAATGTACCCATTTTGACAGTGGTTTTAGTCTGGGTACTACGATTTCTTCCACCAATAAAACTGACTGCCATGATATAACTGAAGTATTGTTGAAAGTGGCATTTAACACCATAATCCACCATCCCACTTTGAAATAAATTCACATGACAACTAAATTTCATCCCATTGACATGTATAATGTTTGTTTTTATAATTCAGTTTGATCAGTGCTGTTGAATTTCTTTTGAAATTAATTTTCTAACCTTCTACATGCTTGTGCATTTTGAAATATTTAGTCTCAATCAGAGACATGCAAACAGAAGATTAGGAAGTTACGAAAATTGTTGTGAATTGTCAGTATGAAAATAAAATAATTTGTCAAAAAATCCACTCCCTGGTTAAAAAAAATAGTTAAAAAAGTACAGTTGTGACCGAATTATATTTTCAAGGTTAAATTGGTCTTGTAGTGACATTACCTGTCTTTTATTTATACTTGCAGGACCTATGAGAGGGGGTTCAGCTGGTACATCGGTCCAGGGTCTGGACAGCCAAGAATGGATCTGTGAATCTCTAATGGGCCCCATATCCTTAGCCATAGACGTTTTATTATCCCCTCGCCAACGAAGATGCGAAGGGATATAGTAACGCTACTGTCCGTCCGTCCTTCCGTAACATCCTAGTGAACACTCTAGAATCAACATCCTTCAATGGATTTTGACCAAACTTGGTACATACTTAGTCCTTAAGAGAATCTGGAACCCTATTGATTTTCAAGGTCAAAGGTCAAGGTCACCGGGTCAAATTTTTACCGTGTGACATTATTGTGAACACTAGAATCAACATCATTCAATGGATTTTCACCAAACTTGGTACATACTTAGTCCTTAGGAGAGTCTGGAACCCTATTGATTTTCAAGGTCAAAGGTCAAGGGGTCAAATTTTTAGGCGAGGGGATACGCCACGCTTTGCGTTGCCCTTGTTTTGATTTTTTTTTTCAAAAATTTTGTCTAAAGGGCCTCATATCCTTAGCTATAGACGTTTTATTTTGATTTTTTTCTATTTTTTTTGTTCCCATTGTTACTGCAAACGAAAAAATATTTGTGATTGACCTAAAATATATGACAAATGCTTAGTGTATTATGGAACAAAATAGAGACTTTTTTCTTATTTATTTAACAATTTCAACAGTGTGTGAAACTAAATTTTGTGTATCATAGACCAATCTCTATATTACATAGACCTCACTGTACATTATATACAAAATTTTGAAAATTTGACTCGGATCTCTGATTTTAAGTAGACATTGTCTAAAGGTCTACTGCTAATTTTGCACACTGTTTCAATACAATATTATTAAATGATCCACATGGAATTCACTTTTCACAATATAACACCATGTGTTACCAAATACAACAGATTGATCTTAAAAGATTGTTTTAATTGTATGATTTTTGTCCAGTTCAGTTCGTTATAAGCTGTCCTCCTCTAATTATTGGTTACAGTCAAACCTGTATTAAGAGGTCACCTTTGAGACAAAGAAAAAGTGGTCTTATAAGACAAGTGACCTCTTAAAAGAGGTTCAATTGATATGAAATTTTCTATGTCAGGACAAGAAAGAGGTGACCTTTTAATACAGGTGACTACTTACTGGAGGTGACTGCATAGGCAGTTTTATTGGTGGAGGAAACAAGAGTACCCGGAGAAAACCACCAACCTCCTGCAAGCTACTGACATTTTATCACATAATGTTGTATGGAGTACACCTTGCAATGAGCGTGATTCGTATTTACATTAGTGGTGATAGGTACTGATTGCATATAGGTAGTTGTAAATCCAACTACCATGCGATCACGACGGCTTGGAGATGCTGGACAATGTTAGAAGAAGAGTTTGAAGATACCAAAAGGGTAATCAGAATCTGTAAATCAAAGAAGAACAGACAACACAATGATCTAAAGAAAAAGTACAAAAAGACAAACAACGATCTACAAAACATTACACATAAAACGAAAGATCAAGTAACATGAATCCCACTAAGAACCGGGGAGGAACTCACCACGGTCAGTTCGTTATTGAGTTAACATATATAGTCACACTATGCATTGTAGACAATTAATCATACATTGTGAAACTCTCATATAGTGTTGTTAAGGTTTCCATACACCTACCCATGGCCAGCGGTTTCACTGTTTCTATTTGTTATATAAACTTCAGGCCATCCTCTCACAATAAGTCTGGTAGTCGTGATATACCTGACAAATAAATACCAATACCCCACTATGAAAGAATGTTGTACATGTAGACATGTCGCTCAACTCAGAAAAAAATACTATTAGGATGATGTGTTGTATGTAAATTTCTGTAGCTAATACAAGACTTTCTACGGTATTAGGATGATGTGGTATAATGACACACTTAAATATCGTATAGGGGCCACCTTGGCTGTGATCGCATGGTAGTTGGATTTACAACTACCTATGCAATCAGTGCCTATCACCACTGATGGTGTGAGTTCGAATCTTGATCAGTGCAAGGTGTACAACATTATGTGATAAAGTGTGTCAGTGACTTGCGACAGGTCAGGGGTTTTCTCTGGGTCCTCCGGTTTCCTCCACCAATAAAACTGGCCACCACGATATAACTGAAATATTGTTGAAAGTGACGTTAAACACCATCTGATGATGATGATATATCTTATACCCCTCAACTGATATACAGTCAAACCTGTCTTATGTGACCTTCCAAGGAAACTTTGAAATAAGGTCACATAAGACAGGTGGTTGCTATATACAGGTTAAAATAATATGTAATGTACTTTAATAGGAAATTAAAATTCAGGTCATATAATAAAAGTAATTGCATAATAGATTTGGGTTTATGGTGTTTAATGACACTTTCAACAATATTTCAGTTATATCGTGGTGGTAATTGCTTAATAGAGGTGGTCACTAAAGCAGGTTTTACTATACATGTACATGTAACTACAGGTTTTTATCAAGATTTTTCTAATGATTATGATATATTTTTTTATTTCAGTCATCAAGGAAGAACAGAGGCAGTGCAGGTGGCTATTTCTTGGCAGGAAGAAACATGAATTTTATACTGGTAACTATAAATACCAATCTAATTAAAATGAGATCTTGAATTGCCTACCCTCTTATCATATGTCCCACTTAAAGGTTATAAGCACAAGCCTTTAAGAGGTCATGTTCAAATGACTTGACTCCGGAATAACCATCATCAGATATGCTCAAGGCTTAAATAACATAGAGTAAGTCTGGATAACTTTATTAATGATGGATCAAAATTTTCGTATATATCATATATTAATGTATATGTAGAAAAGAAATGTTGGTTTCAAAACTGGATTTTTAAGATTTTTACTGGAGATTTATAGAAGTCAAATGGACTAAAGTAACAAAATGGTAGATATCAACTAAAGTTGATTTGGCTTAAGTTTAATCACTAAATATTTTAAAACCACAAAAAGTTATTGGAATTTTTATTTAGTATTTTATCTTACATGTAGTTCAATTTTAATGTTAAAGTTGTAAAGCTGTTAATATGTATTTTATCTATTTTATTGTGTAGGTAGGGGCCTCATTGTTTGCCAGTAACATTGGAAGTGTCTATTTTATTCTGTAGGTAGGGGCATCATTGTTTGCCAGTAACATTGGAAGTGTCTATTTTATTATGTAGGTAGGGGCATCATTGTTTGCCAGTAACATTGGAAGTGTCTATTTTATTATGTAGGTAGGGGCCTCATTGTTTGCCAGTAACATTGGAAGTGTCTATTTTATTGTGTAGGTAGGGGCATCATTGTTTGCCAGTAACATTGGAAGTGTCTATTTTATTATGTAGGTAGGGGCATCATTGTTTGCCAGTAACATTGGAAGTGTCTATTTTATTGTGTAGGTAGGGGCATCATTGTTTGCCAGTAACATTGGAAGTGTCTATTTTATTGTGTAGGTAGGGGCATCATTGTTTGCCAGTAACATTGGAAGTGTCTATTTTATTGTGTAGGTAGGGGCCTCATTGTTTGCCAGTAACATTAGAAGTGTCTATTTTATTGTGTAGGTAGGGGCATCATTGTTTGCCAGTAACATTGGAAGTGTCTATTTTATTGTGTAGGTAGGGGCATCATTGTTTGCCAGTAACATTAGAAGTGTCTATTTTATTGTGTAGGTAGAGGCATCATTGTTTGCCAGTAACATTGGAAGTGTCTATTTTATTGTGTAGGTAGGGGCATCATTGTTTGCCAGTAACATTAGAAGTGTCTATTTTATTGTGTAGGTAGAGGCATCATTGTTTGCCAGTAACATTGGAAGTGTCTATTTTATTGTGTAGGTAGAGGCATCATTGTTTGCCAGTAACATTGGAAGTGTCTATTTTATTATGTAGGTAGGGGCCTCATTGTTTGCCAGTAACATTAGAAGTGTCTATTTTATTATGTAGGTAGGGGCATCATTGTTTGCCAGTAACATTGGAAGTGTCTATTTTATTGTGTAGGTAGGGGCATCATTGTTTGCCAGTAACATTGGAAGTGTCTATTTTATTGTGTAGGTAGAGGCATCATTGTTTGCCAGTAACATTGGAAGTGTCTATTTTATTGTGTAGGTAGGGGCATCATTGTTTGCCAGTAACATTAGAAGTGTCTATTTTATTGTGTAGGTAGGGGCATCATTGTTTGCCAGTAACATTGGAAGTGTCTATTTTATTCTGTAGGTAGGGGCCTCATTGTTTGCCAGTAACATTGGAAGTGTCTATTTTATTGTGTAGGTAGGGGCCTCATTGTTTGCCAGTAACATTGGAAGTGTCTATTTTATTGTGTAGGTAGGGGCATCATTGTTTGCCAGTAACATTGGAAGTGTCTATTTTATTCTGTAGGTAGGGGCATCATTGTTTGCCAGTAACATTGGAAGTGTCTATTTTATTGTGTAGGTAGGGACATCATTGTTTGCCAGTAACATTAGAAGTGTCTATTTTATTGTGTAGGTAGGGGCATCATTGTTTGCCAGTAACATTGGAAGTGTCTATTTTATTATGTAGGTAGGGGCATCATTGTTTGCCAGTAACATTGGAAGTGTCTATTTTATTGTGTAGGTAGGGGCATCATTGTTTGCCAGTAACATTGGAAGTGTCTATTTTATTGTGTAGGTAGGGGCATCATTGTTTGCCAGTAACATTGGAAGTGTCTATTTTATTGTGTAGGTAGGGGCATCATTGTTTGCCAGTAACATTAGAAGTGTCTATTTTATTGTGTAGGTAGGGGCATCATTGTTTGCCAGTAACATTAGAAGTGTCTATTTTATTGTGTAGGTAGGGGCATCATTGTTTGCCAGTAACATTAGAAGTGTCTATTTTATTGTGTAGGTAGGGGCATCATTGTTTGCCAGTAACATTAGAAGTGTCTATTTTATTGTGTAGGTAGGGGCATCATTGTTTGCCAGTAACATTGGAAGTGTCTATTTTCTTGTGTAGGTAGGGGCATCATTGTTTGCCAGTAACGTTGGAAGTGTCTATTTTATTATGTAGGTAGGGGCATCATTGTTTGCCAGTAACATTAGAAGTGTCTATTTTATTATGTAGGTAGGGGCATCATTGTTTGCCAGTAACATTGGAAGTGTCTATTTTCTTGTGTAGGTAGGGGCATCATTGTTTGCCAGTAACGTTGGAAGTGTCTATTTTATTATGTAGGTAGGGGCATCATTGTTTGCCAGTAACATTGGAAGTGTCTATTTTATTGTGTAGGTAGGGGCATCATTGTTTGCCAGTAACATTGGAAGTGTCTATTTTATTGTGTAGGTAGGGGCATCATTGTTTGCCAGTAACATTAGAAGTGTCTATTTTATTATGTAGGTAGGGGCATCATTGTTTGCCAGTAACATTAGAAGTGTCTATTTTATTGTGTAGGTAGGGGCATCATTGTTTGCCAGTAACATTGGAAGTGTCTATTTTATTGTGTAGGTAGAGGCATCATTGTTTGCCAGTAACATTGGAAGTATCTATTTTATTGTGTAGGTAGGGGCCTCATTGTTTGCCAGTAACATTAGAAGTGTCTATTTTATTATGTAGGTAGGGGCCTCATTGTTTGCCAGTAACATTAGAAGTGTCTATTTTATTGTGTAGGTAGGGGCATCATTGTTTGCCAGTAACATTGGAAGTGTCTATTTTATTGTGTAGGTAGGGGCATCATTGTTTGCCAGTAACATTGGAAGTGTCTATTTTATTGTGTAGGTAGGGGCATCATTGTTTGCCAGTAACATTGGAAGTGTCTATTTTATTATGTAGGTAGGGGCATCATTGTTTGCCAGTAACATTGGAAGTGTCTATTTTATTATGTAGGTAGGGGCATCATTGTTTGCCAGTAACATTGGAAGTGTCTATTTTATTATGTAGGTAGGGGCATCATTGTTTGCCAGTAACATTGGAAGTGTCTATTTTATTGTGTAGGTAGGGGCCTCATTGTTTGCCAGTAACATTGGAAGTGTCTATTTTATTGTGTAGGTAGGGGCATCATTGTTTGCCAGTAACATTAGAAGTGTCTATTTTATTGTGTAGGTAGGGGCATCATTGTTTGCCAGTAACATTAGAAGTGTCTATTTTATTGTGTAGGTAGGGGCATCATTGTTTGCCAGTAACATTAGAAGTGTCTATTTTATTGTGTAGGTAGGGGCATCATTGTTTGCCAGTAACATTGGAAGTGTCTATTTTATTGTGTAGGTAGGGGCCTCATTGTTTGCCAGTAACATTGGAAGTGTCTATTTTATTGTGTAGGTAGGGGCATCATTGTTTGCCAGTAACATTGGAAGTGTCTATTTTATTATGTAGGTAGGGGCATCATTGTTTGCCAGTAACATTGGAAGTGTCTATTTTATTATGTAGGTAGGGGCATCATTGTTTGCCAGTAACATTGGAAGTGTCTATTTTATTATGTAGGTAGGGGCATCATTGTTTGCCAGTAACATTGGAAGTGTCTATTTTATTGTGTAGGTAGGGGCATCATTGTTTGCCAGTAACATTGGAAGTGTCTATTTTATTGTGTAGGTAGGGGCATCATTGTTTGCCAGTAACATTGGAAGTGTCTATTTTATTGTGTAGGTAGGGGCATCATTGTTTGCCAGTAACATTAGAAGTGTCTATTTTATTGTGTAGGTAGGGGCATCATTGTTTGCCAGTAACATTGGAAGTGTCTATTTTATTGTGTAGGTAGGGGCATCATTGTTTGCCAGTAACATTGGAAGTGTCTATTTTATTGTGTAGGTAGGGGCATCATTGTTTGCCAGTAACATTGGAAGTGTCTATTTTATTATGTAGGTAGGGGCATCATTGTTTGCCAGTAACATTGGAAGTGTCTATTTTATTGTGTAGGTAGGGGCATCATTGTTTGCCAGTAACATTGGAAGTGTCTATTTTATTGTGTAGGTAGGGGCATCATTGTTTGCCAGTAACATTGGAAGTGTCTATTTTATTATGTAGGTAGGGGCATCATTGTTTGCCAGTAACATTGGAAGTGTCTATTTTATTGTGTAGGTAGGGGCATCATTGTTTGCCAGTAACATTGGAAGTGTCTATTTTATTGTGTAGGTAGGAGCATCATTGTTTGCCAGTAACATTGGAAGTGTCTATTTTATTATGTAGGTAGGGGCATCATTGTTTGCCAGTAACATTGGAAGTGTCTATTTTATTATGTAGGTAGGGGCATCATTGTTTGCCAGTAACATTAGAAGTGTCTATTTTATTGTGTAGGTAGGGGCATCATTGTTTGCCAGTAACATTGGAAGTGTCTATTTTATTGTGTAGGTAGGGGCATCATTGTTTGCCAGTAACATTGGAAGTGTCTATTTTATTGTGTAGGTAGAGGCATCATTGTTTGCCAGTAACATTGGAAGTGTCTATTTTATTATGTAGGTAGGGGCATCATTGTTTGCCAGTAACATTGGAAGTGTCTATTTTATTGTGTAGGTAGGGGCATCATTGTTTGCCAGTAACATTGGAAGTGTCTATTTTATTGTGTAGGTAGGGGCATCATTGTTTGCCAGTAACATTGGAAGTGTCTATTTTATTGTGTAGGTAGGGGCCTCATTGTTTGCCAGTAACATTGGAAGTATTCATTTTGTTGGACTAGCAGGATCTGGTGCTGCCTCTGGTATTTCTGTAGGACTCTATGAAATTAATGTAAGTATTTGGAACTATAAGTTGAATTAAATTTGTTATATATATAAATAACATCTTCATGGGTATCGTTGCACAATCTTCTAGACTTCTATTAATTTATTTTGTATGTGCTGCATCGTCATGTCTCCACGATCCGTTACTCATTAAGTCCTCTGATTGGTAGATTCCCTTAGACTTTATATATATATATATATATAATTACGAATTTAGTTTGTTACACATATTTTCATTGGTTCTTCAGCCCTGAATGTCAGCATATATTCGGAAAACAGACGGGGTATATATTTCAGTCCCCAAAAACGATTAAAACATGGACGTCAAAATATGTGTCGCGTCATATTTCATGTATAGGGTGTCTCATGAAGGAAAATACAGTACTAAATTTCTAAATCAATGCAGTTTCATATGTAGTAAATTTTATAAACTTTATAAATATAACATTAATATATCACATAACAAAACAAAGGGTTTGCGAAACAGTTTCAATAATTTAAATATTAACAACATGTAAATAAAACCTTGGTGTGGCCCCATGACGTCGAAAGTTTTCAAGGCTCAACGTTTTGTTTATTTGTTATGGTACAGCCGTGGAACATAGGAGTTTGCTGAATCGATCAGGTATTTGTGACGGAATTAATCGTTGTAATATTTTTTTGTTCATGCAGCCGTTTTGAGTATTGAAAACAGCATTTAATTTGTTAAAAATACATTTATTATTCCGTATTATACCATTGATTCAGTGAAGCCTAATGTTTTGTCGTCCATGATTTAATCGTTTTTGGGGACTGAAATATATCCCCCGTCTGTTTTCCGAATATATGCTGACATTCAGGGTTGAAGAACCAATGAAAATATGTGTCACAAACTAAATTCGTAATATATATTTATATATATATATACGATCCATTTCAAATACTAACCAACACCGTAATCTAGTGTGCTAAGGTTTAAAGTTTATTGTTTGTTCAAATTGTTTTTTTGGCTATATTTAACCACTTTTATTCGAATCTTTGAAAGCAAAAAATAATAATTTGCCTGTCTACAATGTACCTACCCACTTCAAAAATTCTAAGTGAGGTTACAAGGAAACTAGTGTTACTAGCATCATTTAATGCACAGATTGGGGGAAAAAATATATGTATTTGAAAAAAATGTGGATAGATATAAGATATGACTATGAATACATTATGTATATATTATATAATTGAACTGCCTTTGTCAAGACAAAATGTAAACAAAATAAAATAAAAGAATATCTTATCTAAATATATTCAGCACCATGTGTATAATAAAAACGTAGATATGAAATGTAGTGCGCACGACACGTTTCTGGAATAACCTTCATCAGGTACGTTCAAAATCAAAAGATTGCAAAGCCAGATAAACTTACTTTCAAAACAGAGCAGGAAAAAACACTTTGTAACAATAATAGCTTCAATAATTACAAAGAGGTGTAAATTATTATAGGTCTGTTTGGCTATTTAGTTCATTTGCAGCTAAAGTTTTTAAATCTTTTTTCCAGACGAATTCTTCTACCCTCATATACATTTCATTACCAAATTTTTTTTTCAATACATATAAATGGTTTGGTTTTATGGTGTTTAATGCCACTTCAACAATATTTCAGTTATATCTTGGCGGTCAGTTTTATTGGTGGAGGAAACCAATAAACACAATACGATTTTAGTTGAAAATAAAAATTTAATGGAAAATCGGAAGGAAAATGGTATCATATGACAGCACCTGTTGATTTTTTTGGCTCTATGCATCATTTATTTATTTATTTATTTTTTTCGTTTTCAGGCTATGTATATTCTGATAATTTTGGGATTTCTGTTTCTTCCTGTGTACGTCTCATCTGGGGTGAGTTTTAAACATATGAAAATACAAGTAGATTAAGAATACCAGGATAGCAAAACTTCAAATGAATATAGCATTACGGACATATAGCATTCGAAGACAGGTTTTTTTACTCATGCTCAAAAAACCTCCTATTGAAATGTCATATCCAAATGAATACAATGTTATGATTGGACAATTATGGATTACGAGTGTGAAACTCGTACTCTAAAGTTTTATGACCTTGAAACCAGGACTGCCTCTATAGTGTTATGGTAACCATGTTAACCTCAAGTACAGGGGGTCAATCGTTCAATCCACAGACAGTTCAATCTGAAGACTGTTGAATTGATTTTTACTGCTTATTAAAATTTTATTGCATTCAGTATAAAGGAGTTAAGGGTAAAAATTGAATAGCTTAGAATCAGAATAATGTGTCACAGTGAAGGGACATTCCATGATTGAGTCTATTTTTAATTCTTTTAGTTTATTGGTTTTATTTAGATATTTTTGTTTAGGAATTCAAAAGTTTAATGTAGGAAAAGTTGTATGTCTTTTTTTCAGGTCGTGAAATGAATTTGCAGGATTGAGTTTTATTTTATTTTGACCAACAATAAAGATATCATAATATATAATGGAAAAATTATTACTTTTTTGCATGAGCAAACTTTTACCATGTGCGTGTTTTCTGTTACAAATCTCATTCTAATGCAATTTGTTTGTATCGCCGGATTTGATTGGTTACTATTCTACGTAATATTCTCAATCTAAAAGTCGTAACTAAGAGGTTCAGCTGTTCAAAAGGATCCACCATCTTGAAAACGTGAAATCCTACAAATATACATGCCACATTTACAACAACACACAAAAATAATTAAAATCCTTGCAAACTTATTTTAGCTTAAAATTTATCAAAATTGAAGCGTACACGAAACCAAAAAACGTCTGATCTTTACGTTTTAAACTGGAAGTCATCATATGATGTCATAGTGTTTATGTGCCAAAGTCGTCAACAACTCTTTGCGGAATTTTAATTTGTGTGATTTTTAGACCCAGGGATATGCTAGAATACATTTTTATGTTCAGTATTGCATTAGAATGGAGATAACTGTATTGTATTTAAAAATTTCATGGCATCAATTGTGGATTTAATGGTCACAAATATCCATTTACTGACTCCTCTCGTGTCGCCAGTACACTCTGCTTGCGACCATCAAATCTCCAATTGATGCCGTGAATTATTCAAATACAATACAGCTATCTCCTAACTGGATATAATTATGGAATCAAGTCGGAAATGTGCAAATGGTCTATTGTCGTATCGATTTAAAAAAAATTATGAAATTCCTGTGTAGGAAATAGGGTATGCAGACAGTAACTGTGTACTATATATAAACTTTATTTTTCTAATTATAGGTATTTACAATGCCAGAATACATGAAGTTGAGATTTGGTGGAAAAAGAATTCAGATTTATCTGGCCATTTTGTCTCTCTTTGTGTACATTTTCACCAAGATTTCAGTAGGTGTCATTTCAAGAACTTTTAAAGTGACAAAATTAAAAGAATAGGTATAGATCTACTTACTTGACTGTCCTTTATTAAGGCTTAGGTTTATGGTGTTTAATGCCACTTTCAACAATATTTCAGTTATATCTTGGTAGTTCCTTTATTAAGGGTTAGGGTTATGGTGTTTAATGCCACTTTCAACAATATTTCAGTTATATCTTGGCAGTTCCTTTATTAAGGCTTAGGTTTATGGTGTTTAATGCCACTTTCAACAATATTTCAGTTATATCTTGGTAGTTCCTTTATTAAGGGTTAGGGTTATGGTGTTTAATGCCACTTTCAACAATATTTCAGTTATATCTTGGCAGTTCCTTTATTAAGGCTTAGGTTTATGGTGTTTAATGCCACTTTCAACAATATTTCAGTTATATCTTGGCATTTCCTTTATTAAGGCTTAGGTTTATGGTGTTTAATGCCACTTTCAACAATATTTCAGTTATATCATGGCTGTCAGTTTTATTGGCAGAGTTCCCATAGAAAACCATTGGTTTGTGCAATTCATTTCCATATAAATCGCATCGGTGGTGTAATGATTAGAGTGCTTGCCTTGAAAATGGTAGATCATAGGGTTTAGCCCGTACCAGATCAAGCCAAGACCTATGAAATTGGTGTTTTTCTGATTCTCTGCTGAGCACTCGGCATTAAGGAGTAAGAGCTAAATATTTTTTTATTTCAGAATCAGGATAATGGGTTTGAGTTGATTCGGGAACGACATGTCTACCTAATCAAACTTGTTGGTCTAGTACAAAGTAGACATCATCATCATCTAATAAAAATGTAACTAGTTCTCTCCATGATATTCTTGAGAAATAGCTCACGTGACATTAAACAACAATCACTCACTTAAGGGGGTACCATACACTACAGGGAGATAACTCTTTAAAATCAGTTGAACGTTTTGATCATATGATGTTTGTATGCAGATTTCAAGCATCTCGGTGATCAAAACCACAGAGAGAAAAGCTGCTATGTGGCTAGTGAATTTATAGCTCTGAGTCTGTTGGTTGGAATTTGTTAAAATTTTGATATTTATTACAGTGGATATATTCAAACACACTGCCAAAAAAATAAGAAAATTAAACGATCGGATCAAGTTTTACCTGAAGTGTGTGGTACCACCTTAAAAGCATCGTTTATATATAACAAACAACTCATGATGCACACAGTGATACCTGACAAAACTGGAGGTATGAGTGATAAAGACCCTTCTGCGACTGAGAAAAAAAGAAGCATATAACTTGGCTTCTTTCTTAACCGAGAAGTAGACAAGTGTGGTTAAGGTTGTTGACTTCTGAACACAACTCTTGCATCCTCTGTCGTGATAAACGTGAGAGAAAACCGAAGGGGCAATCAAGAATGGATAATCCAGAGAAATTGTCAACATTACCACCTTAATTAGATCCACATCATTTTATGTTAAATCTATGTATAAGATTGTACAATGAGAAAGTTGAGTTTTTTCTTGATGACTTTTTTGTATCTGTTTTCAGGCTGATTTGTATGCTGGTGCAATATTCATAGAACAGTCATTACAGTGGGATATGTATGCCTCTATCACATTATTGTTGACTATAGCTGCCATCTTCACTGTTGCAGGTAATTAGCCTTCAAAGGTCCAGTAGTAGGACTGTCAGATTTGTTGTCTGTACTCTCAATTTTTTTTTATATTATTTTGGATATTGCTATGGTACTTCTAAGGAAACTTAAATTTGTAACTTCCAATTTTCGTGGATTGCTCAGTAGGACTATCAGATTTTTGTCTGTATGTTTGTTCTTTCAATTTTTGTTGGAATTTTGATATTTCTATGGTACAGTACTGTGAAGGAACTTAAATTTGTAGATTCAATTTCATAGATTTTTCATAAAGTTCATTTCCTTGTGTGCATAAATTCATAAGTTCCCAGTTTCTCATTTATATTTCAAAATTTATTAGTACTGTTTTTGTAAATGGAAAGAAAACATACTTCATTGGATTCTTAAATTCGTGGATTTGCTGACCTACAAAATCAATGAAAATTTGTTTTTGAAAAAGTGCAACAGTATTTTGTGGTAAATATTGGATAAATATAACCAAAAATATAGATCAGTAGTTGGAAAACTAAAAAATGAAATTGTACCATTTTTGAAGAGAAATAGCATGGTTTATTCAAAATCTTGGTGAAATTTGGAGCTTCATTTTGTTGATGGGCCATGTTATTTGACTTGTCTGCCCATTGAAGCATGGTATCAATTTAATATTGGATGGACTATTTTATAAATTATGCAGTTTTCTTTTCCCAATATAGCATCATAATTTTATTCTAAAAACCTGTTTTTTTTTGTTTTCACTGAAATTGAATCCAAACAACTTTTTAAGCATTTTGAATTCAGCAACGTATTTCAATTAGAATTAGTGCCATATTTGGATGTACATTGTATAATCAAAAAATAGAAACAAAGGTATCTAATTTAGTGTGCACAGCACGTCTCTGAAATAACCTTCATCAAGTATGCTCAAGGTCAAAAGATTGGAAAATCTAGAATAACCTTCATCAAGTACGCTCCAAGTCAAAAGATTGGAAAGTCTAGAATAACCTTCATCAAGTACGCTCAAGGTCAAAAGATTGGAAAGTCTAGAATAACCTTCATCAAGTACGCTCAAAGTCAAAAGATTGGAAAGTCTAGAATAACCTTCATCAAGTACGCTCAAATTTAAAAGATTGGAAAGTCTAGAATAACCTTCATCAAGTATGCTCAAAGTCAAAAGATTGGAAAGTCTAGAATAACCTTCATCAAGTACGCTCAAAGTCAAAAGATTGGAAAGTCTAGAATAACCTTCATCAAGTACGCTCAAAGTCAAAAGATTGGAAAGCCTGGAATAACCTTCATCAAGTACGCTCAGTCAAAAGATTGGAATAACCTTCATCAAGTATGTGCAAAGTCAAAAGATTGGAATAACCTTCATCAAGTATGCTCAAGGTCAAAAGATTGGAATAACCTTCATCAAGTATGCTCAAAGTCAAAAGATTGAAATAACCTTCATCAAGTATGCTCAAGGTCAAAAGATTGGAATAACCTTCATCAAGTATGCTCAAGGTCAAAAGATTGGAATAACCTTCATCAAGTACGCTCAAGGTCAAAAGATTGGAATAACCTTCATCAAGTACGCTCAAGGTCAAAAGATTGGAATAACCTTCATCAAGTACGCTCAAGGTCAAAAGATTGGAATAACCTTCATCAAGTACGCTCAAGGTCAAAAGATTGGAATAACCTTCATCAAGTATGCTCAAAGTCAAAAGATTGGAATAACCTTCATCAAGTATGCTCAAGGTCAAAAGATTGGAATAACCTTCATCAAGTATGCTCAAAGTCAAAAGATTGAAATAACCTTCATCAAGTATGCTCAAGGTCAAAAGATTGGAATAACCTTCATCAAGTATGCTCAAGGTCAAAAGATTGGAATAACCTTCATCAAGTACGCTCAAGGTCAAAAGATTGGAATAACCTTCATCAAGTACGCTCAAGGTCAAAAGATTGGAATAACCTTCATCAAGTACGCTCAAGGTCAAAAGATTGGAAAGCCAAATTATTTATAAGTCTTTGGGAGCAATAAAGCCAAAGGACCTAAATAGGATAGCCAAAAATGGTATAAATTTGCCCCCAAATATGCAAATGTGTTGTTCATGAATTGCATGCTATATTATTGACGATTCTCTTCTTTGTAGGTGGCCTAACTGCCGTTATTTGGACAGATTTTGTACAGACAATCCTTATGATCCTTGGAGCTTTTGTTTTAATGGTGATTGGTAAAAATTTATATTTATTTGAAGTTAAAAAAAAATTGATAACCTGGACATACCATGATAGGGAATAAGTACTCGAATGTGAGAGAAGAAGATTGTCATGTCTCAAACAAAAAAACATTGTAGTAATGACAAGCAGGAAGTAAATATCATCAAGAGAATATCAAAAGTTTTAGAAAACATCCTAGATGCAAAAACCGAATTGACTTTTTTAAATTAAATTTACAATGTGATCTATGAAATCAAATTGTTTCAACTATAATATCTTATTATAATTTATTTTTTATTTTCTACTTTCACATTACACATATAAGACATTACAGCTATATTTAGTCGTTACCTATTAGCATTACAAAACATTGTCATACAGTGTACATTCAAATACATTGTTTGCTTGTGTAGTAAGTTGGTTAATGAAATACAATAATAGTTATTTTAATTAATATGTCTTCTTTAGCTATAATTATTCTTCTGGTTGTGCCGAGTACACCTGACCATGAGTGGGAGGCTCTTAAGAATTGATTGGTGTTTAACGCTAACTTTAGAAGTATTTCAGCTATATCATGACGTAAACAAATTTTGTTAATTTTAAATTTCTCAATGACAAGACCCCTTAGATGTAAGACATTTTTGTGTATAAAACAATCGGGTTCTATGTACTAGATCTGTCTTGATATAATTTTACAATTTGATATAGGAACACAGAATGACATATATAATGTACCCTTGACTGGTTTATTAAAGGTACAATTTCATTGTGATATCACACTGCCAAAGTTAAATTAGTGAATGAGTGAGTGATTGTTGTTTAACGCCAAATGATTTTTTTTTTTAGCCATATCATGGCGAGAACAAGTTACATTCAATGAAATGATGATGATGTCCACTTTGTTCTAGATCAGCATGCTGAGTTGGATTTTTATAGTGCTAGCTCACTGAAGCAACAGTCCATGGGTAGACATGTCGCTGCACTCAAACACATTATTCTGATTCCAAGCCAACCAGTCTTTGCTCTTACTCCTTAATGCTGCGTGCTTAGTGGAGAAGCAACAAATACCAATTTTATAGTCTTTGGTTTGACCCGACCAGAGCTCAAACCCACGATCTACTGCACTCGAGGCGAGCATGCTAACCATTACATCACCGATGCGGTTGTTGAATTAGTGTATCTGTCCCTTAATTTACAAGAATAACGGGACATAATTCATAAGACTACAAACTCTACCTGTCTTTTCATTCATTCATTTTCCAGCATTTATTAAAGTTGGGGGACTATCTGGCCTTGTAGAGAAGTATCCTAATGCTATAGCTAATGAGACTATACCAAACACTACCTGTGGCTACCCTAGAAAAGATTATATGAATCTGTGGAGAGACAGCAAGGCAGACATCCCTTGGCCTGGTGTTATCGGCTTGTCAATCAACTCAATATGGTATTGGTGCTCTGATCAGGTATGTATTTTTATGTTCTTCCATAATTATATTAACTGATCGTCTTTTTTACTTTTTTTCAACAGCTATTGTTATCTTAATTGTTATCGTAATTACAATTAAACATTATGATCAGAAGAATGAAATTTACTGACAAACCGTTTTCAACTTCAATCACTCGCCGATGGCTATAAATAGCCTAATCACACGATCATCCTTTGTTTACCTTGATCTGTTACCACGCTTTAAACGAATGTTAAAGAAATATTTCCCGGGATCCAGTACTAGTACTTCATAATTCAATAATTTTCAAAAACACGATTATTTATTTATAAAAGTGAAAGATTAAAATGGTATTTTCTATAGTAAGCAATTTTAAATATTTTATATGAATAAGAAATAAACCCCAAAAAACCAAAACAACAATAATAAATCATCACGTGTACAACTTACCTGTAAAACATAAATGGCGGTCTTACACAATAACGCTAATCGTGACTTCATTTAATATGAAAAATCTATTATTATGAACTAGTAACAGGTAGGGACTTTGTAAACATGTACTTTTGGGAGTGGGGGTTTAGGAAACATAGATGTTGTCAGTAGATCATGCAAATATCGGCTAGAGCTAAGTCGGGACTGTTTGTTTATTTATTATATAACTTCCGGTTTGATAGTAATCTTCTAATAGTCGTTATATGTAGGATTTTCACCCAAAGAACACGGTCGTTAATCGCGTTAGACAGGGGGTCGTTATATAAAGGTCAAATGCACGGGAAAAACGCTGGGAGGAATAAATAAGGTCGGATAACAAAGGAAGTCGTTATACGGAGGGGGTCGCTAAGACAAGTTTTACTGTATACTCGTACGAACATAAAATATTTCTTCATTAAGTAAAGATAAAGACATACTGGTAAGGGATGAGTTCCACAACAACCAGTTTTGATATTAAAAAAAGTATAAGTCTTTTCACAGTATTGATTAGAAAACCAATCATACATGAAAATACTGCAAATTGAAAAAGCAGAAGAAAATGAAAATTAATTCAAATCAGCATATTTACGTAAAATGTGTAAATAAACCGGTGGAACTAGTAAATACAGGTGTGGAAATTTTGACAATTGAAAACCCACGAAAATAATTAACATAAATTGTAGTGGTGCACCGATCATCGGAAACATCGACTAATCAGTCGGACATCATCATACGATCCGATGATCGATTCTTAAACCTTGTGGTCGATTCTGATTCTATAGTGTCTAAAATATATATGCTTAACTTTGGTTGTTGTTGTTGTTTTTTTTTTGTCTCCATACTCACAAAAATATTGCAGTTTTATCCCAGCTGGTTTTTTTTGCCCTCATACTGACAGTTTTGTCCAAGCGTACTTTTGATACTCCGTCAATACACATATTTGGACTAGTCTATTATTTATCTACTTCCCGGAATAGTCCATTTTATATCAGGTATTACACATATGGAAAACGATCTTTTGTTTTGTTCTAAGTTAATGTTTACAAATGGAAAAATTGTAGTTTGTAAATATATTATTTGATTTTATTCAAATCTTTACTTTTGTCAAACACATATTTGGACTAATCTATTATTTATCTATCTATATCAGGTGTTACACATATGGAAAACGATCTTTTGTTTTGTTCTAAGTTAATGTTTACTAATGGAAAAAATATAGTTTATAAATTTATGATACAATTTTATTTATATCTTTACTTTTGTCAATCATACTCTTGAAATAAAGACTATTTGATTAATTATAGTCAGTAAATACATTTAGCAGGCAATTGTCACTGATGATCAATCATCGGTCGATGTTGATATAACGATCATCGATCTTGAAAATGTTACCGATTCCCATCACTAATAAATTGGTAGATGAAAAAAAAATATAGAAGAAGTACTAAAAACAAAATAAGTCTTAAATCATGCTGAAATATGGAAGTATTCTATTATTAAAGATATGTCACCTGTAGATGCTTTATTCAATTACAGTATAGGTCCAATCTTATAAGGACCTTTACTTCAAAAGCCACCCGTCTTGTCAGGCTAGATTTTGGAGACTGAAATAGTAAAATACAACTAAATTTTCCCCATCAAAGGGAGGCCACCCCTCATACAAGACCACTTTTTCATTGCAGAAGGAGGTGGCATGATAAGAGGAGGACTACTATAGTGTATTTCGGTCGTTTTCTTTATAATTGTACATCCTTTTCCAGGTTATTGTACAGAGAGCTTTAGCGGCCAAGAATTTTGATCATGCCAAGGCAAGCACTATTTTTTGTGGATATCTAAAGATTTTACCTTTGTTTCTACTAATCTTCCCCGGAATGATTGCAAGAATTTTATATCCAGGTAAGGAAATCAAATGTTATTAGTAATCAAGTAGTCAATAAAATCAGGGCAATTGCAAATCAAGTAGGTGATAAAATCGGTGTAATTTGTAATCAAGAAGTTGATAAAATCAGTATTATTAGTAATCTGGTAGTTGATAAAATCAGTGTTATTAGTAATCTGGCAATTTATAAAATCAGTGTATTTTGTATGCATGTAGTCAGTAAAATTTGTGTAATCAGTAATCAAGTAGCTGATAAAATCAGGGTAATTGTAATCAAGTAGTCACCAATAAAATCAGAATAATCAATTATGATTATATAATCGAAAAGTCGATTAAATAAGTGCAGATAACATGTTTATCATACAATGCATGTTGTATTCCAGGAAAAAAAACACTGAATGGTTTGAAACCACTTTTTTCATCCATGCACGCTATTAATATGCTAGAATTTAAACAAAATTTGTCATATAAAATATTAAGGTTTGGTTTGGTTTATGGTATTTAATGCCACTTTCAACAATATTTCAGTTATATCATGACGGTCAGTTTCACTGACAAACTTTATCACATAAAACATAATTATATCGAGTACACTTTCGCCATGAACTGGGTTCAAACTCGCACAACGTTAGTGTCAAATCTGTAGATAAAGGCCACTCAAGGGAACCAGAAAATTGTGCCCTTTATAAAATACATGTTAAAATTATATGCACTGTTCATTAATAGGGGAAATGAGAGTCTCCTTTAAGGCAGGTTTGGCTCTATTATAATTAAACTGTTAAGTGTGATACTGGTTTTTTTGTAACATGATATATTTGTGTGTTATTGTAGATACTGTCGGCTGTGCTACACCAGAGACATGTATGGAAGTTTGTGGAAGTAGGTCAGGATGTAGTAACATCGCTTATCCTTCTCTTGTTATAGATTTAATGCCTCCAGGTAAAGTGTATGAAAGATTATATACTCCATGCAGTGCAAATGGGCATGCTAGGCAGTTGCCCGGGGGACCCACGAGCAGAGGGGCCCCATGCTAATCTATGAATGTTGTGTATGGCATGTTTTTTAATGTTTAGATGCTGATTTTTGTTGGAAGTACCAATACAATAAATATATGTTTAATTTTATCGAACATTTGCATTTTTATTCCTGTGAGTGGTTGTTTAGGTAGGAGTTCCAGTGCACTGCTTTGACAGGGAGGGGGGGGGGGGGGGGAGCCTATTATGCTGTTAAGACGGCCCTGACTCTATGTTAAAAAGTTGAAAAAAGAGTCAGAGAATATATTGTACCCTTATTGAAATCGGATATCTCACTTGCTTTCCTGTACTGATATATCACAGTGTGAGAGATCCGAGGAAAGGCCACAATGGATCACATGCGAGTGACCCTATAAACCATCCAATGAGGGGGAGAATTTAGTAGTATTTTACTACATTGTATATCAATGCATTTAAAACCTGACCAAGTGGCCTAATAAGATGGGTGGCCTCTCTTCAGGGGAATAATCTTGTAGTATTTTACTATCTCAAAACTTCTAAATCTGGCCTTATAAGAGGGGGACTACTCTACTTGGGTTTCTTCCCCCCACAATAAAAAATGTCCACATATATCCTAATTACTGTTGAAAGTGGCATTAAACACCAATAACACTAATCTGTAAAACATAGACCACAACCTTGTACGTTTTTTTTTGTTTTTTTGCAAAGTGGACAGTGAAGTGATTATCTTGGGTATACACCTACTTTAGCTCACTCAATATAAAATTCCATCTCCATCAATGCATTCAGTGCTTTGATTTTTGCAGGGGCTAGAGGTTTGATGTTGGCAGTGATGTTAGCTGCTCTGATGTCATCATTAACTTCCATATTTAACAGCAGTTGTACAATATTTGCTATGGACATCTGGTGTCATATTAGAAAGAAAGCCTCGGAGATGGAAATCATGATTATCGGCAGGTAAGATAATTTTGCTATTGGCAAAATGTAGAAATATTATCTACCTTTTCTTATATTTGTAAGAGTTGTCTTGCTTTGGTAAATATTTTGATATAATAATTTCAATTCATGGGAAATTATGTTGATATTCATTTTTTATGGAAAGAAAGATTTTTTGTCCAGGGAATCTTCACCAGTACCTAGTGAAATAAAATGTATGTGTAACTTTATTCCTATCAGAATAATTGTTCTGCATTCTTGTTACTGCTTGAACCCAAACAATGCATGAATAACCAGGTAAACCTCTTGTTATTTAATCTGTTATCTGTATTTTACTTTCAGAATTTTTGTACTGGTTCTTGTTGTTATCAGTATAATCTGGATCCCTGTTTTAAGAGCTCTGTATTTTACTCTTCAGAATTTTTGTACTGGTTCATGTTGTTATCAGTATAATCTGGATCCCTGTTTTAAGAGCTCTGTATTTTACTTTTCTGAATTTTTGTACTGGTTCTTGTGGTTATCAGCATAGTCTGGATCCCTGTTTTAAAAGCTCTATTTTACTTTCAGAATTTTTGTACTCGTTCTTGTGGTTATCAGTATAGTCTGGATCCCTGTTTTAAGAGCTCTGTATTTTACTTTTCAGAATTTTTGTACTGGTTCATGTTGTTATCAGTATAATCTGGATCCCTGTTTTAAGAGCTCTATATTTTACTTTCAGAATTTTTGTACTGGTTTGTGTTGTTATCAGTATAGTCTGGATCCCTGTTTTAAAGAGCTCTGTATTTTACTTTTCAGAATTTTTGTACTGGTTCTTGTTGTTTTCAGTATAATCTGGATCCCTGTTTTAAGAGCTCTATATTTTACTTTCAGAATTTTTGTACTGGTTCATGTTGTTATCAGTATAATCTGGATCCCTGTTTTAAGAGCTCGGTATTTTACTTTTCAAAATTTTTGTACTGGTTCTTGTTGTTATCAGTATAATCTGGATCCCTGTTTTAAGAGCTCTGTATTTTACTTTTCAGAATTTTTATACTGGTTCATGTTGTTATCAGTATAATCTGGATCCCTGTTTTAAGAGCTCTATATTTTACTTTCAGAATTTTTGTACTGGTTTTTGTTGTTATCAGTATAATCTGAATCCCTGTTCTAAGAGCTCTGTATTTTACTTTTCAGAATTTTTGTACTGGTTCTTGTTATCAGTATAATCTGGATCCCTGTTTTAAAAGCTCTGTATTTTACTTTCAGAATTTGTGTACTGGTTCTTGTTGTTATCAGTATAGTCTGGATCCCTGTTTTAAGAGCTCTGTATTTTACTTTTCAGAATTTTTGTACTGGTTCATGTTGTTATCAGTATAATCTGGATCCCTGTTTAAAGAGCTCTATTTTACTTTCAGAATTTTTGTACTGGTTCTTGTTGTTATCAGTATAATCTGGATCCCTGTTTAAAGAGTTCTGTATTTTATTTTCAGAATTTTTGTACTGGTTCTTGTTGTTATCAGTATAATCTGGATCCCTGTTTTAAGAGCCTCAGAAGGGAGTGAACTCTTTGTCTACATACAGGAAGTTTCTAGTTTTATGCAGCCACCAATTTGTTGTATATATTTACTGGCACTCCTATGGGAAAGACTTAATGAAATAGTAAATATTATTTAGTATAAGGGGCTGTCATGGTCATAATCGTATGGTAGTTGAATTTACAACTACCTGTGCAATCTGTGCCTATCACCACTAAAGTTGTGAGTTCGAACCCTTTTCATGGTGTGGTGTACTCGATACAACATTATGTGATAAAGTTTGTCAGTGACTTGTGACAGGTAGGTGGTTTTCTCCAGTACTCTGGTTTCCTCCACCAATAAAACTGACCGCCATGATATAACTGAAATATTGTTGAAAGTGGCATTAAACACCATAGACCTAAACCTATTTAGTATATTATTAATACTGCATTCGGTGCATTTATTGCCAATATAAACGTGTATGTATATGCCTTTGCTTTGTACCAGTACACCTACTAGAAGTCATCAAGTTCATGTGTATTTAAATTCACGATAATTTGAAATAGACTATATCTGAAAACAGTTATTTTGTACCTTTAATTGCAATCTAAATTGAATTTAGAAAAGACTAGCAGTAATGGTATTAGTGAGAAATTTTAGTGAACAGTAATAAAAAATTCCTAACTTGCCTGCAGCACAGAGTGCGTCTACACCTGAGAAAGACAAAGTGGAAATTATTTTAACATTTACCATATTACGCATTTTGTGTAAAATATAAAGTATTTGTTGCACTTTTTTAAAATTTATTTTAAATTCAAGAGAGGTTAGGGTTAAAGCAATTTTCAACAATATTTCAGTTATATCGTGGCAATCAGTTTTATTGGTGGAGGAAACCGGAGTACCAGGAGAAAACCACCGACCTGTCACAAGTCACTGACAAACTTTATCACACTATGTTGTATCAAGTACACCTTGCTTAAGTAGGATTCGAACTCACAACTTTAGTTAAAAATCTGTAGTTTTTATCACTAGGAAATAGAAAATGCAAATATCCCCGGTAAAATGCAAATAATTAAAGATTACCAGTTATATTAGCGTTTACCAGTTAAATTAGCGAATTGCCTTGTTATATTTGCGTTTTACCTTTTAAATTTGCATTGTCGTGGCATTTTAGCATTTTTCCTTTTAAATTTGCATTGTCGTGGCATTTTAGCGTTTTCCCTTTTAAATTTGCATTGTCGTGGCATTTTAGAGTTTTTCCTTTTATATTTGCATTTTTTCCTTTTAAATTTGCATTGTCGTGGCATTTTAGCGTTTTTCCTTTTATATTTGCGTTTTTCCTTTTAAATTTGCATTTTCGTGGCATTTTAGCGTTTTTCCTTTTAAATTTGCATTTTACCAGTTAAATCGCACGGTCATCTAAATCACCCGCTGAGTAGAGAGATTACGTAATACTGTAGTCGTCACTAGCTCATTGAATATGACGATCTATAGTATTATATTATCGTGTATCTATACGTATTTATTTATTTATTTATTTATTTATTATTATTATTTATGTCATACTAGTCTGGCCCTTAATAAATTTAGTGTATTCAATACACAATAATCCATCAATGGTTGCGTATTTGATTTTCATGTCATATTTTAACTTAATGCGATGTTTATTAAGAAATGTGACTTTAAATGTATTAAAATATTAGCAAAGTGTGATACACGTACAGAATACGTATACTGTTGTCACTTCACTATTACTTGTTTTTGATTATCATGCGAGAGAAACACATTAACCTTGTATTACCTATGCTGAGACTATTTACTAAAAAATGAATTAAGTATATATTAAACTATCGGTCTCTATTAAGCTATTTATGTCTTGTTTTATAGCACAGGATTGTGTATGTACAGCCTCAAAGTTATTGTGCTTTAAAAGTTCTGATTATTGTAATGAGGCGCCTTAATGAACAATAAATATTTTTGTTTATGATATAAAACAAATAATCATATCCCTATGTAAAGGCCGTAAAGCAAGAGACCATATTTTAATTTGAAATATTTTATTCTTCAATAAATTAAGGCAAATAATTCCTGAAATAAGAAGTGAAAGGCGGGTTTACTTATTTTTATTTTCATTCTGAAAACGACAGGTACATTCACACCAGTTCACTCAGCAGGGTACCTAATATTGCCAGGCAGAATATACAAGTGACATCTTACATCCGGTCGACGGGACTCTGACTGAATACATGAATACATGTGTCACAATCTTTGGCAATAATCAGAAATGCAATACACATTTTGTGACCATTTAACGGTACCCGTGACTAGAATAGGAGATGCAATACACATTTTAAAAGTTCTAATAGGTGATCAAGTATACATTAGGAATGGGTGCATATTAATGCACATTGGCGGATCAAGAGGGTGTTCGACAATTTAGTAAAATTCGTGTATAAATTGGGTAAAAATTGGCAAACAAGAGCCTGGGTCCCCGTTTTCAAAACTGCCGGATCCGCGCCTGATGCAGCAATGATTCTGGGGCTATTTTCACAAAAAAATCTTAAGATTAACATTGATCGTAAGTTATATTGGATTGTTCATTTTTATCTTGATTTTTTTTGTGCATCATCAGAATGATATAGCAACAACCAAAATTATGAAGTAAAGCAGGGTGAACAGAGCAGGGTAGAACATTCTTCTTGCAAACCCCAAAAAGCAAAATAGACAAAAAACATTCATATGCAATTTTTCCTTATAAAAACAACAATCATATTTTTTATGACTATTCTGAGATTAATCAGAAGGGCCCGCCAGTTCGAAAGACGTTATTAAAATAAACAAAAAATGTTTTCTTTACGCAGACATATTATATGTTACGCTTTGTTCAAATCAGAAATAACCGTTATGAAAACAGATTAATCTTTTTACTGTTGGCAAGTAAGAATATTGTATTTCCATAAACAAATTATTATATTACGTAAAGAGATGTACCCTGAAGTTTTGTATAATATACTTTAAAAGTATTTATAATACGCATCGTCTGTAATTGTCAAATGAAAACTATTACAAATTATATGTTTACATAATCCTCTCAATTTTATGGCTTCCTACCCTGTAACTTTCTGTGCTTTTAGCTAAGAAGCAGAGCTTAAGTGTAGCTTTATTGTAGTGCATGAACGATCGATTACAAAGTGCGATCTTATAAATAATAGCATTAAAATAATTTTGCTCTGTAGCATAGGCCTATTTTTATTTTTTTACGAATTCATGGCATTGTTCCGATGTCTGTTCTTTTTTTTTCACATAATTTCGTAGTTCTTCAATTTTCGAAAAAAATCTTTTGTAAATGTGTCTCATTAAAGACGGATCGTTTTCTCCGATTCGTTTGTTTTGCCATAAGTATATAGAAACAAAACATAAATCTGCAAAAAGTGATTGTGTAATAAATTCATAAAAGATGTTAAAGTTTGCTTTTAAAGACGCAAGTACCAAAAACAGTGAACCTACTTACTGAACCGTACTTTTTGTAATGCTAAAAATTTACTTCATTTATAAAGTAGCTGGGAAAAAATCCAGAAGAGCTATATAAAATTGAACTATGTCATCACTCTTCCTGTCATGTAACTGTCATGGGGTCACTGATCATACTTGTAAACAAAAGAGCTGACTGAAATGTGCCTGTTTCTTATATAAAATACATGTCACTTTGCAGTGCATTGTGGTTTCAGCACTAAGAAAAACATCAAAAGTAAACACAATTTTGAAAGTGGTCATTTTCAAACATTCTGTTATTTTATTTAGATGTAATATGATTTGGTAGTTGGCCAGAACCATGAAATTTTAAAACCAGCCATTTCCGGATTTTATATTCGTTTTCATCCTGTATATCGGCCTTGTTTTTACTTGATACGAAAACAGATGACGCCATTTTACTGACAGCAAAAGTTGCCAGATAATCGAGAGTATATTAAAATACAAGAATGGCTTTAAAAACAATCTTATGTACAAAGAAATATAAGGCATTCTTTGAAAATTCCAATCGTCATATAAATGAAGGGTTAACACTGTTAATCGCTATATCTGAAAATCGATAATAGCACGAAAACCGATAACACGATGCTAATAATCGAATATTCTTCTACATATTTTTGGACAGGAAGAGCTTAGATCACATAATCCATTCATTATTGTATTTTTATTCAATAAAATATTTTAAAAAGTTGTACTTCAATTTTCTATTTCATTAGTTAACGATATTTTTTTTTTTTTTTGATAGCGTCACACGTGTTTTGTTGGTTATGCATGTTGTTTGTTGACATCTTAGTTTTAGTAATATTTTGATCTCGGGGTGAAATTTAAATGTATAACAAGCTTGCTTGCTGTATTTATCCTTTCTTAAGAAAAGAATGTCATTATTCCTACAATGTAGCGTCAATTTATGTGTTTTCATCCGTATTTTTACATCTGACATTTTTTTTTATTGACATGTACAAGGTTACATAATATAGTCTCTGATCCATTCATACACTTTGCTAATAAGTAATATTTTCTTTACAATAGTTTATTTTTGTTAATAAAATAGACGAATTATTGAATAACGATTTATATAAATGAAACAATTAAAATTGATTGCTAAAAAAAAGTGTTATTATTAAATACCCGGATATGTTTGGATAAGAGAATAGCATTCGGGTCATCGAGGGGTCATGTAGTCTCGTGGTTATAAATGCGAAAACTTTTCTCAAATTTTGAACAACTACCTGTCAACCCTTGTGTAAACTCTTTGACATGCTGATCCGTCTCATTTTAAGTTATAATTGTGAAATATGGTATATGGACGAATACCTCCCCTTATATAGGGCCATGCTTCGAGCAACCAGAAATAATACTTTTTGTGATACTTTAGCCCTACAGGAAAAATCATCATATGAAAAAATACATACAAAATATTGTAAAACAGTTTTAGGCCTTACAAAAACTGCATGTAACATTTCGACATTATCAGAGTTGGGGCGACTCTCTATTGCTTCCTTTATTAAAACTCAAGTTAGGATGTATTTTGTAAGAATAAATACTAATAATATAAACCCATTAATTAAAGAATCCCTTAATGTTAATAAATCTTTACATGATGAAGGCTTCTACACATGGTATACTTTGGCATTAAATGTCTTACAAGAATTTGATTTGGATGCTGAAGATTTTTCTAATATGGATAAGTGTTTCCATAAGATAAAAGTTCCATTTAAAAAAGAATTTAAAAAGGTTGTCCATAATAATTACATTCAGAAAACTAAAGACAAACTTTCAAAATTAACAGATAATTCAAAACTTTATTTGTATAATAAAATAAAACATGATATTGTTTTGGAAGAGTATTTGATAAAGGAAAAAAACTTTAAAAATAGACAACTCATAGCTAAATTTCGGACAAGTGACCATTGTTTGCAAATTGAAACTGGTCGATATATTAATATACCCCATCAACAAAGACTTTGCACTACTTGTAATATCTTAGAAGATGAATATCACTTTTTTTTAAATTGTCATTTAAACCAGCAACCTAGAAATTTACTAATAAATACTATTGAAAATAAATGTCCTTCTTTTACTAATATGTCACCCATGAATAGACTTGATTACATACTCAATCCAACTTCAGATCTTTTATCGGTTGTTTGCACCTTCATAAAACAATTGCTAGACTTGAGATGATAGTGTTCACGCTGGTCAAATATTTCTCCTACATTTACATATTTATTATGTTTGTGTTGTTTTTCTTTTATATGTTTGCATGCTTTTGTATTGTAATTGCTTGACCCATATGAGTGTCATATGCAATTTGAATAAAAAAAATAATAATGTTTTCTTTTGAAAAGTTTATTTTTGTCAATGAAATGTTGAATTACAAGAATAAAACAAGTATATGTGGAATTATTTTTTTTAAAGATTGAACATGTGGTATTTGCATCATCAAGTAGTTCAATAAAAATATTGATTCAAATCTAGTAAATTTATATTGATTTAAGAAGAAAAATTGAAATAAAGAAAAGTTATAAAATTAATGAGAAATGAAATAATATATTTTATTTAAGAGTAAAGTATGGTCATTTTTTTTTTGTTAAAAGAATCCAATAGGAAAATAAACCATTAATTAAAATTTTAACAGAAATAATACACCTTAAAACAGTAAAATATGTATACATTAAGGAAAGAAAATAGATCATATATATATATTTTTACAATGGAAATGAAGTTCTATTTTTAAGTTAATTTTTATAAGAAAATTATTTCTTTCATAACTTGACTTTTTAATTATATAAAAAAAGTGAAAAATCAAGCTTGGAGAGCATATTTCAGGTTTGCTTATATAGTATCAGAGTTCGGGAAATGTGTCAGTCCTGTCAGACATGACCAGCAAAATTTGGGCAGATTTTGCTAAGGACTGACACAAGATTGGTATTTTGCAATAGAAAATTAATGAGGACTGACATTTTTTTCACTAGGACCACCAAACCCATATGCAATTTCGCGAACTCTATAGTATTAATATTTAATATAAATATTAATTACACTACAGCTAGGATGGATTACGCCATATCCGCACGTCCATCACGGACACCGATTGTAATTCGCGGAATGTCACGATGGACACAAAAGTCTGATCGCGGCAATTGGTTTGTAGTGTCATCGTATAAGCCGCGATGTCCATGATGGACAGCGAAAAAAAAACAACATTACGTGTAGTTATATTCTTATATTCGTCTCGGTTTGTTACCTCAATGCATCTCTTTCCAGAACGTGTTGAGTGCTGAATGGGGTATATTTTATTGTGAATTTTATATTTGTATTTATTTGTAATACATAACTTACGTGATTTTTTTTTAAAGCAGCATCTGCTTCATGACATAGTAGTGGGTTTTATTTTTAAAGTGATGGCACAGGAACTTCTGGTATTTGATTGATTTTGTACCTGCTGGTGCCTTCGCAATGAACTGTCGGTACACAAATATGGCACCTGTCAATCAATATCCATAGATCAAAAACCGAAAATAACATCGCTATGGTATTTAGAGAGGAGACAACACATTGAGATGAAATAATAAGAAATTTTATGGAAAATAAATTTGTATCCAGAAAGTTTATTAATTAATAAATTAAAATGATTTTTAATACAATTTATTAAGAAATACCAAACACAATATCGTTATTTAGGTAAATACTTATTGGAACAGATTTAAAAAAAACAAAAACAAAAACAAAACATACAGATCCCTCCAAGTGTATCAACGATCATACTCTCAGGTCGGACACAGAGTTTCGTCGGACTTGAAGAGAGTGTCACTCTTAAAATTGTCCGACAAAATCCTCCCAGGTCGGAGTGAGAGTGAGAGTCTCCACTCTCAGATAGTCAGTAAACTGTAAACAGGAAACATCCCCAAATTCTGCTAACCAATAAATTCGTGCATAAAAAAACATGCGTATCTTAGTAAAGCTGAAGTAAATGAGTGATATACAGTACGGAAAGTATAGATATGTTAACGGCTGTCACGGGCGATATATACAATAATATCCATGAATAAAATGTATTAACATGCAGTACCCATGTTTTAAGTGAACTAGAAGTGAATATTAATATGTCCCTATGTACTCCCGACAATCGATGCCAAGAAGTCCCTTTCACTTGCTGCAGACAGTTGCCGGTTTACGATATCGGGTGCGTACGTTTGCTCTTTTACGTGTTCGCCAAATGTAGGGCGAACGAACCCGGGTAAATAATTATAATTTATACATTTATTTCTTTAAAGGCAAATTTGGATTAAAATTAATTAGTAAAATTTAAGTTTTATTTTGTTTATGGCGAATGGGTCATAAATCCGTAAATCCCGTTTTTTTCTTTCTTGAAAATTGGCAGTATGCGGAGTCCTGATATAGGTGAAATAATATTTTATTGGTGTATTCTACGTTTTTTTTTACAGTTTACCTGTCAAAACATCACCCATCTCAGCATGACGTCGCATCGTGCATTCATGATATACAAATACACCTATCACAGGTGTGAAAAAAAAAAACGTTGCTCAAGACTCCTTTTACTAAGACTTATAAACATAGATAACTATTTTGCGTTTTCGATTTTCAAGCCGTCTTCCAATTTATTTGTACTTAAAAAATAAATTTATAGCTGACCCAAGCTATATAAATGAAATGTGACTTAATGTGTTAATTATATAAATCCTTGCCTTCTATAAATTTTAATTTCTTATCTAATTCTTATTCTTATTATGTAACAATATGGTCAGGTTGTATTTTCATTGAATGACATCTCAAAATAGATGGCTTCACAGTAGGAGCTCTTCCTGTATATTGGTTACATCCTGTATATTACAACTGACAGCCAATGCAGGACAAACAATTTTAATCAGCCATCATTATCATAAAATACTTTATTTTGATGATGACACCTTATAATTATATTTTTCGGACAATAAATTTTGTTTACAGTATACCTTTATTTTGCTGTAGGTTTATTTCTGAATAAGAACACTCGTATCATCGATGTTCTTGGTGTTATTTTTTTTTAAATAAAGCAATAAAATTTATGTATACTAACAGGGGGTGCAATTCTGGGGAAAACATATTCAACATCCGAAAAAAATCAATATTCAATGATTGAAGTGTTAGCGAAAATCAGTTCAATATTGTATTTAATAATAAAATATATACTATAAAAAATGTATCTTGTTGAAAAAAATCACAGGGTGGATCGATTTACAATATAAAATTATTATCACAAAATAGCTAAATATAGCTATAGCTTTTCTATCAAGCATGAGCATGCGCACGTGGTTGTAGTAAAAAATGGTGGTTGCAATACATCTCACAGTAAACGTGTAGAACAAGCTTTTTATACTAAATAAACTGGAAAATAATTTATATCGATTTCGTTACTTAATCGATATTTTATTGCAATAATTCATATGAGGCTATGGGTGTTTAAACGTCACTTTTCAACAATAATTCAGTTATATATTGACCTTTGAGCTACCTTTCCTGGCGCGAATATGGTGCAAGGTAGAAATACACTAGGGTATTTACGTACAAAATAAAGACAAAAATATCTCATATTTATATAAGTAAGAAAATTTAACAGAACATTTGCATGAATGTTTGTCGGAAAAGGTTGATAGTTTCAGTAAATTTCAACACACAATTTATCAGTCATATTTACGTTACCCCCTTTTGCATACATCATCAAAATCATTGTAAGTGTAAAATGTAAATGTCTGTAATTCTGTGCTCTCACAGGCTTCTTGATTGATTTAATAAACTATGTTATGTTATGTTATGCTTTACATGAACATGCGAAGATATATTTTTACACCTAATTATTTTTCAAATTTTTGTTTCAACTTTATTCGTAAAGTCTAATGCTAATTCCGTCTAGTATGAGATATATACAAAAAAATATACATGTAAATATTTACGTTGCCGTAAATTTGATGATTGATGGTCCCGATATTTCAGGTACAGGTTGAATGCGTGTCAATGATTTGTAATCACATGAAATTTATTTCAGTAATTTCAAATGCAAAAGTTAAATAGGATTGACTGAACAAAGTAAACTGTACGACTTTTACGTTTGCACCAGTGGGCATCATTTGTAATTTATTTTAAAAGTCGATACATGAGTACAACAATAACATAAGCTCTAATGTGCTTTTAAGTCCGACACTAAAAAATATATACATAATATCTTTTTTTCCCCCTTGTTAATTGTATATGCCCTCCTGGGGCCCTGATTTTGTTAATAAACTTATATTTATTCTATTTCTATATCTGTACAATAAGCACCGCCTATTTGTCAGTCAATTATACATCAAAGAGACCGATAAGGAGCAATTAACACATGATTGACAAGGTGAGAGAGTTGTAAAATAAATCGATTATGGATGTACAAAACAGAGAATACTTTTCTTGTTTTGGTAACGAGAAAGATAATTTCATTGCATACATATAAACAAGTTAAATTCTTAAAAAAAAAAAAATGAAGAAAACAAATGAAAGTAAATAATAATAAAAAAAGATCGTTTCTGTATGTCACTGCAACAAAACTATTTTTATTTGGTTACTTTCCTCGCTTGCCGCGCTAATAACGTGTTGTCCGCGAATGTCTTGATGGACAATTTGACTGCCGCGTTCGGCTGCGAGACGATCGCAAACTTCCCGATGCTAATTAGTCAATTTCCGCGAAACCGCGCGGATTTGGCGTAATCCATGCTGGCTGTAGTGAGGACCGACATTTTTTTCACTAGGACCACCAAACCCATATGCAATTTCGCGAACTCTGTAGTATTAATGTTTAATATAAATATTAATTATTATGTTTTCATATTTGATGTGTGTTTATATTGGTGTAAAATTAATAATAAATATTCAGTATTATATTTTCATATTTCATGTGTAATTTTATAGTTTTAGAGTTTAATAATACATATTCTTTAATTTGTTTTCGTATTTTATGTAATTCCATTTATGTAGAAAAAGCAAAAAAGAGAATCAAATTTACCTTTATTAACATGTGATTACCCTGATAATTCACCCTTAATGGAACCCCTTAATTCCTCTTAATTAGGAAGGACACCATTCTTTGATATTATGTTATAGTTAGAGTATATTAAGTGAAATTTTAATGGTTAAGAAGGGGCGGGGCGAGCGAAGCGATGCGACCCCCTTCTTAACCAATACAATTTCTCATAATATACTCTAACTTTCACGTGCATTGCTTGACCAATTCAATACATACATACATATATAAATAAAACTGAAGTCGTATCAAAATCTTTAACTATTAAACATGTCCAAGAGAAAGCCAAACTGGACCGATTGAGAGAAGATGATACTAATGGAGGAATACGAGAAAAGAAAGGACGTTTTAAGAGCAAAATTTTCGTCAACAATTATATTTCTTTAAAATTTAGGTACATGTATGTTTAACAGGGACACAATCATAATGTTCCTCAACTTCCCACTTTTGAGTTTGGATGCACCTCCCTCATCTATTTGGAGGATTTTACGTTCAACAGTTATATACGAAACTAATTTTAATGACTGTATGGAAATGTCATGTAAATAAAACATAAAAAAAAAATAGGCTCGATTCCTAAATGTACTGCTTTCTAAGTCATCCTGTAACATATCACATATCATCATAATAGACTGTCGGTCAAATCTGTATTTGTCTATTAACTCGAAGTCATCGTAGATATCAAGAGGTTTTGTACGATCTCTGAATACTCGCTCTCTACGTAAAGCTCTTCTCCCAGCATGAAACAACCGAAAACGTCCGACATCAAATGGTACGGTTGTAAAAATATTTACTCATCCGGAAAATGACCTTGATGGTGAATTTTATGTACATGTAAGATATGATATGGATTTGATGATAAACTCGAATGCCTATGAAATATTGCTAATATGGTTTGTTGTTATCTTTTTATTCATACAATATCACTTTCATAACTCACAATCAATATAAAATAGCAATTCAAGAAAACTTAAGGAACCTACCCATCTACCTTAAAGTTAAGGGAAATCTTAAGTGTTTTCTTAGTTTAAGGACGTTTATGGATACCACTTAAGTATGATGGGCGGAGTTTCCTTAACTTAAGGTTATTCTTAGGAAATACTTATAATAAGAAGTTTTATGAATACCACTCAAGTAAAATGGGCGGAGTTTCCTTAACTTAAGTGTTTCCTTAGGAAAATCTTAACTTAAGTGGCTTTATGAATACGGGCCCAGCTGCATTAAAAATGAAACGCATGTGCGCGAAGCCGAAGGAATTTTTAAAATTGAAGTGCCCGACAACGTAATTTTGGTATCAAATAATCGTAAATCTCTATAAATCAATATAGAGAGAAAGAAATAGTAGATTTATGATTATTTGATACCAAAATTATGTTGAGAAGTGTATGGAATAAAAAATGAAAAAAAGGGGGGGGGGGTAATGTAGGTCATGACCCCATGTAGCTGTGCTTTTACGATCACAATTTTCCTTACGTTGTCAGGCACTTCAATTAAAAAAAAATCTTCGGCTTCGCGCACACGCGTTTCATTTTTAATGCAGCTGTTGTGTGGGGATGTCAAGTAGTTGAGACAAAGATATATTTTCGCTTTCGTCATTCAACACGTCCTCCATCATGCCGTGGTAAAATCCGTTCCGCGCACTTTCCAGCAAACGTCTAGGGTGTGACGTATGAAATGTCTGGAACATTGAACCAATGAAAAAGTAGGTTACATTCTAAGTCAGTTAGAGTATATTAAGTGAAATTTTATTGGTTAAGAAGGGGGTCGCATCGCTTCGCTCACTCCGCCCCTTCTTAACCATTAAAATTTCACTTAATATACTCTTAACTATAACTTGGCCTTGAGGGATACACGAAATCATAAAATTTTATTACTTTGGTATAAATTCATTACTTACAGCTCACTCCAATACAATATACACTTTAGCAGTAAACACAACAGGTGGTACACCTGAGGAAAAGGCCTCTAGGCATGTAACTCTTGTGGGGACAACTAATGTGTTCTCTCTCTGAATTATAGAAAATTCAATTGTTTTACACTATTTCAACACATATTTTAATACAAGGCCTATAAAACAGATGTTTACAGAAGTGAATTTCATTTTTTTAAACGTTAAACTTAATGTAAAATATTCATATGAATAATTTCTTAGCTCTGAGCTTTGCTTTCAGATGCATACAAATCTATGTTTAACACTGTATTAGCGATTATTTAAAAAAAATATCCATATACATATTTTTTTCTATCGAAAACAAGCCCGTAATAAATTACAGAGTTATCGAAGCGAATCATGATTAAGTTGGATATAATGTCGCACAATAGGCTACCCGATTTGTAAGGCTTGAAGTAATTTACCATATAACAATATGTTCGTAATGATGAACGGTAAGGCCACTAAAATGCATCAATCGCCTGTAAAATAAATAAACATAAATTATAATGTTGAATCTCCGTGAAAATATTAAATGTTTACATTTAAATCAACATCAAATTGAAATAAATATGAGTGCATAGTTCTAGATCCTGAAAAACAAAATCAAGAAATAAAATATACATAACTACTGTAAAATACACAACGATTGATGGATTATTGTGTATTGAATAGCTAAAGTTATTATCATCCAGAATGGTACAAATAAATAAACAATAATATAATACTATTATAGATTGTTCTTATATTTATCAGGGAATTATATAAACATTTGAAGAAAAAAAAAATCCTGTATTTATTGATCAATCTAATTAACTGACAAAATAGTGTTTACATGTAAATTGCATATTTCTGTTGGATCGGAAAAGGGCATGTATGCTACGGCGTTTACATAGGGTTATGATTATTTGTTTTATATCATAAACAAAAATATTTATTGTTCATTTAGGTGCCTCATTACAATAATCAGAACTTTTAAAGCACAATAACTTTGACGCTGTACATACACAATCCTGTGCTATAAAACAAGACATAAATAGCTTAATAGAGACCGATAGTTTAATATATACTTAATTCATTTTTTAGTAAATAGTCTCAGCATAGGTATTACAAGGTTAATGTATTTCTCGCATGATAAACAAGTAATAGTGAAGTGACAACAGTATACGTATTCTGTATGTGTATCACACTTTGCTAATATTTAAATACATTTAAAGTCACATTTCTTAATAAACATCGCATTAAGTTAAAATATGACATGAAAATCAAATACGCAACCATTGATGGATTATTGTGTATTGAATACACTAAATTTATTAAGGGCCAGACTAGTATGACATAAATAATAATAATAAATAAATAAATAAATACGTATAGATACACGATAATATAATGATAATATAATACTATAGATCGTCATATTCAATGAGCTAGTGACGACTACAGTATTACGTAATCTCTCTACTCAGCGGGTGATTTAGATGACCGTGCGATTTAACTGGTAAAATGCAAATTTAAAAGGAAAAACGCTAAAATGCCACGACAATGCAAATTTAAAAGGAAAAACGCAAATATAAAAGGAAAAACGCTAAAATGCCACGACAATGCAAATTTAAAAGGAAAAACGCTAAAATGCCACGACAATGCAAATATAAAAGGAAAAACGCTAAAATGCCACGACAATGCAAATATAAAAGGAAAAACGCTAAAATGCCACGACAATGCAAATTTAAAAGGAAAAACGCTAAAATGCCACGACAATGCAAATTTAAAAGGAAAAACGCTAAAATGCCACGACAATGCAAATTTAAAAGGGAAAATGCTAAAATGCCACGACAATGCAAATTTAAAAGGTAAAATGCAAATATAACAAGACAATTCGCTAATTTAACTGGTAAATGCTAATATAACTGGTAATCTTTAATTATTTGCATTTTACCGGGCATATTTGCATTTTCTATTTCCTAGTGTATTATTCCAGTAAACTAGAATTTAATTATTAGCAACACAAATAACGCTGTACAAACAATGGTTGTAAAATCTTACCAATCACAATCATGAAATTGTTTTTAAACAATTCAACAATTTTGACCTAAAATAAACAACTTTATTTCTAAGCCCTGTATTAGGATTGGTGCAGTTTATACAAAAAGTTGCATAAGGATAGGCCTTTCAATAAGGGGTGGTACCAGGTACTTTTACCCACCTAAAATGGTCTTTGGTACCTCCTGATTTTAAAGAGTGTTAAATAAGTTATTCATGAAAATTGTTCAAATTTTAATAAAAAAGTACCTCCTGTAAATAGTGAAGTACTGGTAGACTTTAGAAATAGTAAAAGCCCTGTAAAGGATCTACTTGGGTTACCATATTTTAATTTACTTTTCAGGGAGCATTTTGTGGCCTAGTTTTAGGTATGGTAGTTGGTATGATACGGTTCATCGTAGAGTATTCCTACACCGTTCCAGACTGTGGCGACCCCACACCAGATCCAAGACCTTCCATCATAACTGAGTTTCACTACTTATATTTTTCTATCTTTGCTTTCTGTTTGACTGGAGTGACGGCCATTGTTATCAGCTTGCTGACAAAGCCTATAGACTCGAGATGTGTAAGTGGCTTGATGTTCTGTATATCATAATTTTAGTGCGTCTTTATTTTTTTGAAGCCATCATGACATGATTTAATCACATCGATGGTGTAATGGTTAGTGTTATCACCTCAGCCATGTTATGTCGTGGGTTGGTGCCCAGGTCAGGACAAACCAATTGGTATATGCTGCCATTGAGACAATCACGGAACATGCACTCCTCGTCTTTTATTATACCTCTTTGTAAGACTCAAAGACAAGTATTGTTGTCCCCTCATATTATATCTGACTGGATGCTACAGCCCATAGTTTTGAGTTTCTTGGTTAAAGCATTCAAGGCTGGTGTCTACACTATCAAATTCTAATTTTGGAAACCTGTAAATAGTTTTAATCTTTTTCAATTGTCATGAGCAACCCTCTGACACAATCTTCAACTTGTTTGGTATTTGGTAGAAGTAGAAGAATAAAAGAGAATCCTGTAGAAACCAAAGTATAAGTAGTCACAATGTAGGAAACCTAGGAAATAACCTGTATAAACTGAACACCTGTCTGTTCCCAACACAAAAGTTGGTCCCAAGGAGGTTTGGTTTAGACAAGTTTCACTGTACATAGTTGACAGAGTTTGCGAAATTGCATATGGGTTTGGTGGTCCTAGTGAAAAAAATGTCAGTCCTCATTAATTTTCTATTGCAAAATACCAATCTTGTGTCAGTCCTTAGCAAAATCTGCCCAAATTTTGCTGGTCATGTCTGACAGGACTGACACATTTCGCGAACTCTGAGTTGAACATCCTTAGCTCTACATCCAATGAAAGTTGATCATTTTTAATACACATAGCAAACAATATTATTTGTTTTTATAGCTACAACGTTTAACGTGGAAGACTCGTCACAGTAAACTTCCTCGTCTTGACATTGACAAGGTCATGAATAGTGCAGCGACATCCACGGACAAGGAAGCCTCAAAATCAGATGTGGACATGGAGTTGGATAATCTCAAGGAAAAGGAAAAGGAAATATTTAACGTTGAAAATGAGGATGAAAAGACAGAACAAATTATAGAAAAAGAAATTTTAAATCCTTCAGAAATAAATATTGAAGATAAACACAATGAGTTAACATATAAAGGTATAAATTTAATTAAAATTAGATGTTTGTTGAATTTAAATGGTCATTTTGTGTACATATTTTCCAGAAATCTGCCACTATTACAATTTTTATACAACATGGTCTTCAGGAGATCAAAATACTATAAAAATTGGTATTTGTTGCTTCTTTGCTAAGCATAGATATGATATAGCATACTGGTTGGCTTAAAATCAATATGTGTCTGAGTGACATGTCTACCCACAGACTGTTGTTTCAGTGAGCTAGTACTATCAAAATCTAACTCAGCATGTTGATCCAGTACAAAGTGGCCATCATTATCATCTCATCAAAATGTAACTTGTTCTCATGACGATATCGCTGAAAAATTGCTCATTTGGAGTTAAACAACAATCACTCACTCACTCGATTGATTGATTGATTGTTGTTTTACGTCCAGCGGTAAATATTTCATGGATATTCAGGAAGACATAATAGTGATGTTTTTTTTATGATGTTGAAATACAGTTTCAGAATGTGAGTTAAATTTGTTTTTGAAATTAGGTTAGTATGACGTGTATGTTCACCTTGAGTGCGGTAGAACCTGAGTTTACAACATCATATGTCGTGGTATTTTTTATGTTCAATGAGTTAAGGTGAGTGGTGATTGTTCATTTTGTTGATATTGGTGGAATTGTTCACCATCACTTTAAACTTTCTTTTCATTGAGTCTGGGTTAGATAAAACCACACAATAAAATAGATATTTGCTACTTCTCTTCTAAGCCATGACTGGCTGGCTCAGAATCAGGATAATGTGTATCAGTGGAGTTACGTGTTTCAGTGAGCCGAGCACTATAAAAATCCAACTTGGCGTGTTGGTCCAGATCAAAGCCGTCAACATCATCATCATCCCATCGAAATATAACTATTTCTCACCATGATATAGCTGAACAAATTTCTTATTTGGTGTAAAACAACATTCTTTCACTTACTAATTTTGTTTTGTTTACCATGATTAGAATCTGTACATATCATGTAGACAGTGGTTATAAATATATACTGTCATTAATTTGTTTTCCAACAATGAATTTCACAGAGCAATATTACAGTGAAGGCAAAGCTGGAGATGTGAGATGTGAGATGTAAGATGTGAGATGTGAGATGAGAGATGTGAGATGTGAGATGAGAGATGTGAGATGTGAGATGTAAGATGTGAGATGTGAGATGTGGATAAGAAGTCAAATTTAAGCAAAACATATCAATGATGGTATGTTTATCAATGATTTGGTAACATGACGTCATTATGACGTCACATTAGAAAACGGCAATATTATGTTAATATTAGTCTAGTTGTTTGATAATAGATATCATCACGTGTAAAGATCTAAAGCAAAATGTACAACAAATCATCGATAAACAAAATTATTGTAATACATGGGTAATAATTTTTCACACGATTTTGTCTTTACAGAATCTATAAGTTGGCCACGTAGAGTTTTCAACTGGATGTGTGGTATTGACGAACAGAACAAACAATCTTTGTCTAGTCATGGAGTCGTCAGACAAGACATGATATCCATAGAAGAGAAGACAAATTGGAAGAGACTGTCCAATGTTCTCGCTGTTGTTTTAATGGGAGTTGTCGTCTTTCATTTCATCTATTTTGCATAATACATGTACAATAAAAGCCCATTTATGAAGTCGGTCACTGCCAACAGAGACCAGGGGTGTGTTCAAGATTTGTAGATTCTTTGAAATCAAATTACAGTTAAGCTTGCCGTAACGGTCACCTTAAATAAGCGGTCACCTGCTGTAAATGGCCAGTTTATTTTAAAAAATCTTCCTGACCAGTTTTATATGTTAATTTAACTCAAATAGGTGATCACCGTAAATTAACGGTCACCTACTGTAAACGGCCAGTTTAAAAAACCTTCCTAACCAGATTTATGTGTTAATTTAACTTCAATAAGCAGTCGCCTCACTAACGCTATCAACACTCATCCCATTGTATCAGTTTACCAATAATTAACGGCCACCTCTTATCCTAGACTTTAAAAAATGACTGGCAGTTAAATTTTGATGTGTTCTCAATACATATTTGTACCAGTTAAGCTATAAAATATCAAATTATTGAATGATTAAGTAAAAAGTCGTTATAAAAATACCACAGCATTAAAAAGCTCCCCAATTTTTCCAATAAATTTCCTTGCAGATACCGTAATAAGTGAATCATTGAAGATCAGAACTGACAATCTGGATCAATCGATGTTAAATAAGCTCTCAATTGTCATTATGCGGTCATATTTACTGTGTCCAAAGGTGAATCCTGCTCATGGCAAGATGTACTCGATACAACATTATGTGACACAGTTTGTCAGTGACCTGTGACAGATTGCTGATTTTCTCTGGGTATTTCGATTTCCTCCATCAATTAAACTAACTGCAACAATTTAACTGAAATATTGTTGAAAGTGACATTAAACACCATAAACCACACCAAAAGGTGACTTGAATACAAGTTTGACTTTTTTGAGGAAACAATTTATTAGAGATCCAAATGTTTTTTGTTTTTTTTTTGTTCTTGCTCACTGTTGTATGTACATGCGAAGTATTTGTTGCATAATAACAAGTCATTTTAGCTCGCCTTGCCAAAGGCAATGTGAGCTTTTGCCATCACTTGGCATCCGTCGTCTGTCGTCCATTAACTTTTCACATTTTAATCTTCTCCTCTGAAACCCCCTCAACCAAATGAACTGAAACTTGGTAGGAAGCATCTATGGAAGGTCCTTTATAAAGATTGCTCATTTTGTCCCGATCCATTAACAAACATGGCCGCCACAGGCCATTCTTGTTTCTGATTGGTTGATTTCTAAAAAAATCTTTTCCTCTGAAACCGCCAGGCCAAATGAATCAAAACTTGGTAGGAAGCATCCTTGGAAGGTCCTCTATCAAGATTGCTCATTTAGTTCCGATCCGTTAACAAGCATGGCCACCACAGGCCATTCTTGTTTCTGATTGATTGATTTCTAAAAAAATCTTCTCCTCTGAAACCGTTTTCCCAAATGAATTGAAATTTGGTAGGAAGCATCTATGGAAGGTCCTCTATAAAAATTGCTCATTTAGTCCCAATTGGTTAACAAACATGGCTGCCACAGGCAATTCTTGTTTCTGATTGGTTGATTTCTAAAATATCTTCTTTGTTAAAGAAAGATAACTCTTGTTTAAATATAGATATCTGTATTCAAAATGCAGTTATCTCTACAGATTTAAAAAAAATCTTTCCACTGAAACCGCTTGGCCAAATGAACCGACACTTGGTAGGAAGCATCCATGGAAGGTCCTCTGTAAAGCTTGCTCATTTCGTCCCGATCCGTTAACAAACATGGCCACCACAGGCGACTCTTGTTTCTGATTGGCTGATTTTTTTAATTCTTCTCTGAAACCGCCAGGCCAAATGAACTGAAACTTGGTAGGAAGCATCTATGGGCGGTCCTCTATGAAGAGTGCTCATTTCGCCCCAATCCATTTAGAAACATGGCCGCCACAGACAAATGTTGTTTCTGATTGGTTGATTTCTAAAAATCTTCTCCTCTGAAACTGCTTGGCCAAATGATCCGAAACTTAATAGGAAGCATCTATGGAAGGTCCTCTATAAAGATTGCTCATTCCGTCCCGATCCATTAACAAACATGGTCACCACAGGTGACGTATTATGGTATACCAATGTTCGACTGTCCGTCCGTCCGTTTCACATGTCGCGCTCTAACTTAAGAACCCCTTGGCCAATTCACTTCAAATTTCAGAGTTATTGGAATTGATGGTCTTACGGTCTGTATACTTTATGGTGAAATTTCGAATTTTCATTCCAGAGTTATGGGACTTTATTCATCAAATTGTAGGCGATTTTTCATATGTCGCACTGTAAATTGAGAACCCCTTTGTCAATTCACTTCAAACTTCGCACAGTTATTGGAATTGATAGTCTTACGGTCTGTATATGTTTTGGTGAAATTTCAATTTTTCATTCCAGAGTTATTGAACTTTATTCATCAAATTGTAGGCGATTTTTCGTATGTCGCGCTGTAAATTGAGAACCCCTTTGCCAATTCACTTCAAACTTCGCACAGTTACTGGAATTGATAGTCTTCCGGTCTGTATACATTTTGGTGAAATTTAGATTTTTTTCATTCAAGAGTTATTGGAAAGAAAGTCTTTACAAATATTGTATGAATGTTGACGACGGGCGTATCATGTGCTCTTGGCGCAGCTGTTTATTTAGATTCTTCTCTGAAACCATTTGGCCAAATGAACCAAAACTTGGTAGGAAGCATCTATGGAAAGTCTTCTGTTACGATTGCTCATTTCATCCTGATCCATTAACAAACATGGCCACCACAGACTATTCTTGTTTCTGATTGGTTGATTTCTAAAAAATCTTCTCCTCTGAAAACGCTTTGCCAAATGAACCGAAACTTGTAAGAAGCATCTATGGAAGGTTCTCTATAAAGAGTGCTCATTTTGTCCCGATCCATTAACAAACATGGCCACCACAGGCAATTCTTGTTTCTGATTGGTCGATTTCTAAAAATCTTCTACTCTGAAACAGCTTGGCCAAATGGACCGAAATGTGGTAGGAAGCATCTATGGAAGGTCCTTTATGGGAATTGCTCATTCCATTTTAATCCGTTAACAAACATGGCCATCGTAGGCAATTCTTGTTTCTTATTGGTCGATTTCTAAAACATCTTTTCCTCTGAAACCACTTGGCCAAATGATATGAAACTTGGTAAGAAGCATCTATGGAAGGTCCTCTATAGAATTTGCTCATTTCGTTTTGATCCATTAACAAACATGGCTGCCACAGACAATTCTTGTTTTAGATTGTTCGATTTCTAAAAATCTTCTTCTCTGAAACTGCTTTGCCAAAATGAGCCGAAATTTGGTGGGAAGCACCTATGGAAGGTCCTGTATTAAGTTTCCTCAAAGCAGAATGAAAGGTGAGCGACACAGGCTCAGCTCAGTGCTGAGCCTCTAGTTTTAATCTACTTTATTTCTAGTTATTTATTGATTTGTATTATATAATATATATGATGGACTCGGATCAGCAGGCATACTCAAATCAGCATCCGCTGACGTCATTTTCTCAAATCACTCTGATTTAAGGGTATACTCAAATCAGCATCCTTTCCAAATTCTCAGATATATGGCCGATTTATTGGTTAGTGGATAGGGTTAGGACATACGTCAGTGACGTCATTGAGAATTTGAAAAAAGGACATGGATCTAGAGGTACAGATGTCTGTGACGTAGAAATCGGACATGGATTTGAGGAATGGACGTCGACTAGAGGCTGGACGCTGATCCGAGTCTTACATATATATAAATTACCTGTAATTACTGTAATTATTGGTCAGGCAAAAAAAATGCCTGCTTTTCCAAATTTTCGAAAATATGACAAAAAAACTTACAATTTGAAAATTTCCGTAAAAAAATCTCAAAACAAAACGCTCATTGTTGATATTGTTTACTTCTTCCATCAAGCAGCATGTAAGATTATTTTTATAATATATAAAATATTCTTGAAACCTGTTAAAAATTTTGTAAAAGTCTTACCTTTTGAAATCTAGACTCTTAAATTTGATAAGTGACCAAAACTATCGAATTTTTTACATGTTGCTCTTTTCAAAAATATGAAAAGTGACCAAAAATTACAGTAACCAATAAGTAAGAACATGTCCTAGGACAAATTTTAACCTCTCAGTGAGATTTGTAGTGTAACTGCCTGGGACCAATTTTTGTGTTTGGAAGACATGTGTCAGTTTATGTAGGTTAATTAACAAAGATTTCCTGCATTATTTAGTTTGGTTTATGCAGTATTGTGGTTTATTCATGGTTTAGACAGGTTTCACTGTAGTGACATTTTTATCCATTATTGAAATTTTATTTCCAAATAAAAAGTGTAAAAAGAGTAGATGATTTACTATAAGTTAATTGACAAGTTTAGTTACCAAAAATATGTCAAAAATGACCAAATAACACAGTAACTCACGAATGTGTGCAGCACATGAGTGAGATACGTTATTTTGTCATGTATAAGTATTTATTATATAGATAAAAAAATGTTTTTATTGTAGAAGGAGTGGTCTTGTAAGGGAGACTACTGTAGATAGAGAAAACCCAATACCTCTCGAGTTGAGAATTTAGTAGTAATTTATAAGTTCCAAAATCCAATTGGAAAATTGTATAAAGACGTAAAATTTACATCCTTAACACACATATACATGCCAGCTCATTTTCTTAACATCCCTAACACACATATACACGCCAGCTCATTTTCTTAGCTTGGTACAGGAACTTCAATAAAAAGTGGCAGGGTTAAAGTAGTTTTATGGGACCAACCCCATGATTCAATATAAACTACAAAAATACTGGTGTAATGTTGTGTACTATATTTCCAAAAGTATAAATGTTTATGCAACAGGCCAAATATGTATGGTCAGATAGTTGGCAGTGTATTAAAACCAACTTTTTGACAAGATATTGATGTTGCCATAATTACCGGTATCGCTGATTGACAATCGATAATTACTTTTTGTTTTTTCCCGCTTTTTATAATATTTTTAATTTTATTGAAATTATTTGGAATAAAATTTCTAGTCCTTTCTTGTGTATTTTATAATTTATGTACATGTATATACAAGTGTTCTTTACTCATTTTATTTTATAGTTAAAATACTTGAAAATTTCTTGTAGTATTGTTATATAGAATTTAATTTAACTTTTTTTTTTACGATTTTATTTATTTTAAAACTTTTTGTCAAAATAAGATTACATATCAATAAGACATTGATTTTTTTTATCGCTGTGTAATAAGTATATGTATATACTGATACAGAATTATACTGTATTTTTTAAGAGTTTACATATTTATTAATAAAAGTGTCTGATATTTTTCGTAGAATTGATTTTGTATTTGTTTTACCTTGCCCAACTAGGGGCTGTCATGGTCGTGACTGTATGGTACTTTGATTTATAACTACCTATGCAATCAGTGCCTATCACCACTAACATTGTGAGTTCGAACCCCACTCGGGCGAGGTGTACTCAATACAATATTATGTGATAAAGTTTGTCAGTGATTTGTGGCAGGTCGGTGATTTTCTCCAGGTACTTTGGTTTCAATCACTCATAAAACTGAAACCGCCACTATATAACTGAAATATTGTTGAAAGTGGTATTAAATTAGCTGACCTCGTAAAAAAGGCCATGCGAGCTTTTGGCATCCATCAGTCATCATAAACCTTTTAAAAAATATTCTCCTCTGAAACCACTGGGCCAATTTGAATTAATGTTGGGATAAATCATACTTTAAGGATGGCTGCTTTCAAGATTGTATTTGACGATCCCGCTCAGGCGAGGTGTACTAGATAAAGCATTATGTGATAAAACTTGTCTTTGACTTGCGGTAGGTCGGTGGTTTTTCTCCGGTTTCCTCCACCAATAAAACTGACTGCCACGATATAACTGAAATATTGTTGAAATTGGGGATAGACACTACAACAGTAACCTTATAACACGTCCATCACATGAGTGTTTGGAGAAGCTTTCTGAAATTTCAGCCAATAAAAAAGCATAATTGGCCTTGCAGTCATGTTAAATTTCTGAATGAATGAAAATCATATAAAATGTTGGTTCTAATTGGGTTAGGGGGGTTATGGAGTTATATGCCAGTTTCAACAATATTTCAGTTATATAATGGCGGTTAGTTTTATTGGTGGAGGAAACCGGAGTGCCCAAAGAAAACCACCGACCTGCCACAAGTCACTGACAAACTTCATCACATAATGTAGTAACGAGTACACCTCGCCATGAGCGGGATTCGAACTCACAACGTTAGTGGTGATAGTCACTGATTGGACAGGTATTTATAAATCCACCTACCATACGATCATGACCACGACAGCTCAGTTTCTGATTGGTCCAGTGGTTTTTGAGAAAATGACTGAAATGTGAAATGCCAACTGATGCAGACAACACTGGTAACGACAGATTCAAAATGATGAAAATATATACCACTCGTGGACTTTTTGCCCATTTAAAAATAAAAAGACATGTTGGTCTATTGGTTTGGATAAAATGAGTGAAAAGTGAAAACATACCTAATGGAGACGACATCATTGCTAAGGACAGACACAAAATGATGACAATACCACTGTGGACTTTTTGTTCATTAAAAATTTTAAAAAAATGTAACAAAGAAATGTTGGTTTAAACTGTATGTTTATTGATTACCAATAAAGACAGACACATTACTATACCAGATATGATATGGTATTCAGAAGATTGTATATTACTATAGGGTAAGTATTGCTTAAATAGTTCTAAGGATTTGACAGATAAAGGATATACAGTAGAAATTATGCTCAACATTGTAACACATAATAATTTGATGTATTCTAATACAGTGAAACCCATTTAAACCGATCCCTGAATAAACGGAAATTTTGCATAAACCAAACTTTAAATAAATAAAGTTCTAATGCAGGAAATCTTTGTTAATTTAACTTGTATAAACTGAACACCTGTCTATTGCAAACACAAAAGTTGATCCCAAGGAGGTTCGGTTTAGACAGGTTAATATAATTGCTAAAAATATATAGTACAACTTTGTTATCTGGAATGTGAATAAATACAGAATAACGACAGTTCTTAAAGTCTAGACAGACATTATCACTAGTATCACAAGTGTATCCAATAGGACAAGCTGTGATACTAGAGGTAATGTATGACAAGCTGTGATACTAGAGATAATGTATATCAAGACCTTAAAAACTGACGTTATTGTTTTTATTGGAATTAAACGTGATAATATGACATCACAATGATCGATATTTTCCAGTATATTATAAGGACCACTAAGTTGAGGTTGACAATATGACTCCATGAGATCAAAGAAAAAATGTTCAGATTACTGATAAATCACTTTATTGGAGTGATTGAAGTAAAATTTTGTTTCATAGTAAGTTTCAGCTTACCCGGTAATCTATCCCAGTAGCTCAAATACAGTCAAACTTGTAATCAACAGTTAACCTTGTGACAAAGGAAAAATGACCTCTTGTTTAGTATCTTTTAATTCTGATTTTCAGCTGCGGTCTGCAGTGATATGTGTAGTGCTGCTACCAGAAGGCATTTTATTGGAGCTATAAAGCACAGGAGATTTTGTAACAATTTACAGTTATTTGTTTAATAATCTGACCAAACACGATTTAACGTTTTATGCATTCATTCTGATTTTTCCTTTACCGTAAAATCCAATTAGTCTGAAGTATATGATCAAAAGATGAATACATATCCATATCAGCCCGGCTATCATCACTCGACCCACATCAGCCTTTGACTGCGTCTCGGGCTTACCTGCAGGTGTTGGGATGATACCCGAAAAGAGAAAAGGTCATGTATTAATCTGTGTATACAAAATACACTTTAATTTAAATGGAGTTCAATTTTGACTCCTTAATTTATACCTAATTTGGAAAAAAAGTAATGATTGACAATATAACCAACCATAAAACTCATTCATATTGAAATCCTAACCATCCTTAGACAACGATATCTCCAGCGTAAACAATAATTAGGATCACAACTCTACTCTCTTGATACAGTGACACCTGTCTAAACCAAACTCTTGTTAAAACAGAATCCTGTATAAACTAAACTTTTTATAAAATCCCAATGTAGGAAATCTTTGTTAATTTAACCTGTATAAACTGAACACCTGTTTATTCTGAACATAAAACATAGTCCTAAAGAGGTTTGTTTTAGACAGGATTCATTGTATCTAGATATACAGCATCCAAACAGATATAAACAAAACACTCGAGATGCAACTAAAAATAAAATAGGCAATTTGAAAAAGACAAAAAAATAAAGAATTCACATCCATGCTAACAAATGATTGTACACAGTGATACAACATCATTCTGGACCCATGTAGACCCTCATAACATTACACTTCTGAGATATACAGTTATTAAGATTGTTCCTTTTTACATTTTTTTTTTCGACATAGAACACAATTTCCTAAATCAGTGAATTACATTTTAAAAAAAACATGCTATTTCAGAAAATTACATAAAAAAACATGCTTTTTCAGCAAATTACATAAAAAAACATGCTTTTTCAACAAATTACATAAGAAAACATGCTTTTTTTAAAATGCTTATGCAATCAATAGAAATTCTTTTCTTTAATAAATCCAGGTCAAATCTGTCACGATTTCCTTACAATAAAAATAACGCGCGTAAAATAAGCTATGCATGAACTGTCGAGTTAAAAAGGTGGAGGAATGTATTTTGATTTCTGTCCTGAGCCAAACGCAGGTCGTACACCGAACCATGACATACGGTATTCTAATGTTTCTTGTATCAGTCTTTGTTCCTCTTGAGTAAAATGTAGTAACACAGATACTGCTCTGATTAAATGTATTGCCTGAAATAGAAAAAAAAGGATACGAGTGTTGGACAATCGGTAAAAAATCGGAATCAATTATCGATTTGTATTGGGAAATTAGGCAATTGGTAAAAATTAGAATCAATTATCGATTTGCAATGGGAAATTGGACAATCAGTAAAAAATCTGAATTAATTATCGATTTAAAATTGGAAATTGGGAAATCAGTAAATAATCAGAATCAATTATCGATTTACAATCCGTAAAAATCATAATCTTATAATTGCAAATTGGGAAATCGGTAAAAAATTAGAATCCATTATCGATTTAATTATCCTGATCATTACATTACATTAATTATTCATTACCCAATCAGTTTAATTAAAAGCCTTAAGGTTGCAAATGCTATGTTCATAAACCATTTAATCTACCATGAACCATACAAGAACTTTGAAAATTAAAACAAATAAGAAATAAATCTAAACTAAAACACTGAATTCTTAATTGATAACAGAAATTTTTCGGTATATCTTTTTTTTCCCTTTTAATTAATTATGGACCTCTATTATCAACAACAAAACAGACTGCCATAATATTACTGATCTATTTAGAAAGAGAGGATGTAATTGACCATGGGAGACTATCCAACAATACACTTTGTACTTTTATTGTTCTACAGTTCACATTCACAGTTGAGTCTTCAATAATGAGCAGGGAGCCCTCGTGGTCGTGATCTTATGGTAGTTGGATTTACAACTACCTATGCAATCAGTGCCTATCACCACTAATGTGAGTTCAAATCAGGCTCAGGAGAGGTGTACTCGATACAATATTTTGTGATAAAGTTTGTCAGCGACTTGTGACGAGTCGGTGGTTTTCTCTGGACACTCAGGTTTCCTCCACCAATAAAACTGACTGCCATGATATAACTGAAATATTGTTGAAAGTGGTGGTGAACTCCATACCCCTAACCCCTCTACAGTTGACGTTCACGGTAGGGTCTTTATTAATGAGTGCAAATCATACCCTAAAATGTGTGTGAAATGGACTTTAACCTACAGTTGAGTGGTACTATTTACTTCTGCCAATAAACACTAGCTACATTTGTGCATCTTTGTCATTGTGGTCTTATTTAGTATATAGAATTTCATTTCCAAAAATGCAGGGATATCCCCCCCCAAAAAAAAATACGGGAAAAGTAATCTTACAAAGTAGTGTTAAAAACCCATAACCTTTAACCTTAACTTAATACAAGTGAGTGAGTGAGTGATTGTTGTTTAACACCAACTCTGCAATTTTTCAGCTATATCATGGCGAGAATAAGTTAATTTTCAATGAGATGATGATGAGGTCCACTTTGTATTAAACCAACACGCTTAGTTGGATTTTTATAGTGCTAGCTCACTGAAACAACAGTCTGCAGAGAGACATGTTGCTCCATTCAGACACATCATCCTGATTCCAAGCCAACTAGTCTTTGATCTTTCTCCTTAATGCTGCTGCAGAGAAGCAACAAATACCAATTTTATAGTCTTTGGTTTGACCTGATCGGGACTCGAACCCACGATCTAACACACTTGAGGCGAGCCTGTAACCATTACACCACTGATGCGGTTTTAACTTAATACAAAATATTGACTCACCTCTGATTCTCTACTTAACATGAATTTTAACACTACATGTTTCAAGTATTTAAAGTTCAAGTCATTTTCCAGTTCTTTTCTCGGTGAATTATAAGAATTAACCGTTCGACTTTTTTGTAAATCCTTAGAATTTTCAGAAAAACTGTTGGAATCAAATGGTCTCATGACATGACTAATTTGAGCAGGACTCTGCTCCCTCGAGTTAAAATGGCGGTCCCGTAACGGTGAATTCCGTGAATCACTAACTTTCCTTTGCAAAGGAGGAGTCAATACAGCGCCATCTATCACAACTGGTTCGTCACTAGGAAGAGGTTGAACTTTAAGTTCCCGTTGTAATGTTTTTTGTAGATCTCTGAGTCTCTGTTCTTGCTTTTTTAATGCCTGAATACAAAGAAATTAGAGTAATGCTTTATGAACATAACTGTTTATGGAAAGTAATGTTTGCATACTTTTGAAATTTTTATCAGATTTAAGGTCTATGTGGGTTAAAAGACAAAAAGGTCGATTTGAGTAACTAAACTTATTTTACCTGAAATTTGTTCCTGGTAATCTGTGCAAGCTTTTTCTATTACCGGTATATCTATTGACTTCTGTCATTTCCAAAAGTTAGAAGTGAAGTGTCAGTGTAACTTACTTTATTTAATCTAAAATTTAATCCTGGAAATCTGTGATGGATTTCGCTAGATACAGTTGACTCTCGTTATCTCGAATTCGATGGGACCATGAAAAAAATTCAAATCAACCATAGTTTGACTCAAGAAGAGCTATGAAGATACCGGAAGTGTGGTTTGTTTAACAACGAAAGGGAGACAACTCGAGCAAAATTTTAAAGAGCTAAAACCAGCATCGCATGTCCCTATTCTCTGAACGATTTTAAACATATTCGATGTTTTTGTTGCTGTTTTTTTCTCTCCGTTAAATTCTTTGAATCTTGTGAAACGACTGATAACTTCTAGATATCTTTTTTTGTGTGAATGAATATGTTTATCCGTTTTGTTTATGTTTTTCACCTGTTGCATTGTCATTAAACTTCACCCATCATGACGTATTTTTCTTTGTGCAATACTGTTTATTTACAATAAATGGTGTGTTTTTATTATTCAATAAAGTGCAGAAGAAAACTATTCTTCTTTAATCAAAATTAATTTCCGACAAATAATTCAATAGATAAAACGCTTCCTTTGTGTACTTTTCATAATCATTGATGTATGCCAACCCAAGTGCACTTATTATGAATCGATAATTTTTGATTGTACACATCTAACCTGTGTCATAATACCAAGCCAATTCAAATATTATCACTAATTAATTTGACAGATTGTGAAATAAACATGTGAAATAGCCTAAGGTAAAAATGTCAAATTCAATGACCGGATGTTTCACCTGTGATCCGATTTTAATCCTAAGGTAATACACATGTTTTGACTGGTAAATTTGACTTAACGAATGTAAATAATATGGCTTTCTACATCTCGGGACCAAAACTTTTATTCGAGACAACCGAAATTTCGACTTATCCGAATTCGACTCAACAGGAGTCAAATTATATATATTTATACACAACGAAGTTCGGGACTTCAATAAAAATTCGACTCAACCGGAAATTCGAGTCAACCGAATTCGAGACAATGAGAGTCAACTGTATGTGATTTGTGTGATAAAAGGAGCAAGTTGTATGAGTTGCTTTGATCTCATCAGGTTAGAGGTGAAAGGTCAACAGACACCTCATGTTGCAGGGGTTAGAGGTGAAAGGTCAACTTTGATAAACCTTGTGTTAATTTCAAGGGTTAGAGGTGAAAGGTCAACTTAGACAAACCTTATGCTGATTTCAGGTGTTAGAGGGAAAAGGTAAACATAGATTAACCTTATCTTGATTTCAGAGGTTAGAGGTGAAAGGGCAACATAGACTAACCTTATTCTTATCTGCTAATTGTTCTTGTAGATCTGTTACAGTTTTCTCCAGATTTGTGACCTGCATTGTTGTTTGGTTACTCTCGACCTTGTCCTCTTCAAGTTGTTGTATCTATAAATAATTATCGTCAAACGTGTTATTCGTACATCAACATCTACGGTCATAAAACTTTACAGTGCGTCATCAAAATATTCTAATCAGAAGACTGATAAAACATCCTGATTGCATTTGTTGCTTCTCATATAGGCGTGCAGAATTAAGAAGTAAGACCAAAGACAGGTAGGGGCCGTCGTGGTCATGATCGCATGGTAGTTGGATTTACAACTACCTGAGCAATCAGTGCCTATCACCACTAAAGTTGTGAATTCGAACCCTGTTCATGGCGAGGTATACTCGATACAACATTTTGTGATAAAGTTTGTCGGTGACTTGCGACAGGTCGGTGGTTTTCTCCTGGTACTTCGGATTCCTCCACCAATAAAACTGACCCCCATGATATAACTGAAATATTGTTGAAAGTGGTGTTAAGCACCATAAACCACAAACCAAAGACGGGTTGGTTGGGAGTAAAAATCCATCTGTGTACTGTTGTTTCAGTAAGCTAACACAATTAAGGTTTGTAAATGGAGCAAATTTTGGAAGGTCATGGTTTTCAATGAGTCATCTATTTATCTAAGTCAATAAAACTGAAAAAAAACATGATATTGCTAAAAGTTGTATAACACGTCCTTAATCCTAATTCTTCTTTATTTATATTGTATAGCTGTTTTTAACAATTCTGCATGAAGAACAAATATGAAAATATTCTATTGTTTGTACAATAAAACCTGTCTACAGCAAATCTTGAATAAATCAAACTCTAAATAAGTTCTAATGCAGGAAATCTTTGTTAATTTAAACTTGTATAAACTGAACACCTGTCTATTCCGAATACAAAAGTTGATCCCAAGGAGGTTCGGCTTAGACAAGTGATCCCAAGGAGGTTTGGTTTAGACAAGTGATCCCAAGGAGGTTTGGTTTAGACAAGTGATCCCAAGGAGGTTTGGTTTAGACAAGTGATCCCAAGGAGGTTTGGTTTAGACAAGTGATCCCAAGGAGGTTTGGTTTAGACAAGTGATCCCAAGGAGGTTTGGTTTAGACAAGTGATCCCAAGGAGGTTTGGTTTAGACAAGTGATCCCAAGGAGGTTTGGTTTAGACAAGTGATCCCAAGGAGGTTTGGTTTAGACAAGTGATCCCAAGGAGGTTTGGTTTAGACAAGTGATTCCAAGGAGGTTTGGTTTAGACAAGTAATCCCAAGGAGGTTTGGTTTAGACAAGTGATCCCAAGGAGGTTCAGTTTAGACAAGTGATCCCAAGGAGGTTTGGTTTAGACAAGTGATCCCAAGGAGGTTTGGTTTAGACAAGTGATCCCAAGGAGGTTTGGTTTAGACAAGTGATCCCAAGGAGGTTTGGTTTAGACAAGTGATTCCAAGGAGGTTTGGTTTAGACAAGTGATCCCAAGGAGGTTCGGTTTAGACAAGTGATCCCAAGGAGGTTCAGTTTAGACAAGTGATCCCAAGGAGGTTTGGTTTAGACAAGTGATCCCAAGGAGGTTTGGTTTAGACAAACGATCCCAAGGAGGTTTGGTTTAGACAAGTGATCCCAAGGAGGTTCGGTTTAGACAGTTTTCACTGTATTTTCACACAATTACTTATAAAAACCCAGTGTTCCAATAATGATTTTATCATATGCATTACCGTTTTCTCATGAAGATCAATGTTTTGTTGTAACGAGTCATGTGATTGTTGTATTTCCTCTATTTGGTCCTCTCTGTCTTTGACCTCAGATTTCAGTTGATTTATGATAGCATCAGAGGTGCTCTGAACAGACTGATTTTTTTGTGATAACTCTGCATTCCTTAATAAGAGTTCATCTTTCTCTGGAATTAAAGAAAAAAATAATATATGTATATTAATTGTTAATTTGGACATTTTCCCTTTGATCTTTCCATACGATATTATCCAATATCACGCAACTAGCGAGATATTAACAAATATCACTATTTTCTAATGTGACATTATAAAGATGTCACCTTACCAAATCCTTGATAAAGATACTAAGGTTTATATGTTTTGCTCCAAACTAGACTTCTCATCACATCTGACATCTTAGGATTCACCTTCCATAGGATATTGCTCTTAGAAATCTATTCTCACAAAACAAGTTAACGATAGTATATATGTATGACGTCAAACACATTATGACATTATTGATAAAAACAATAACATCATCTTTGAAGGTATTGACACATATCTTCATTCAGCTAGTCCTATAGGAATTGATGAGATACAAGTAATAATATCTGTCTCTATCTTCAAAACTGACGTTTTTCTATTTATACCTCAATCTCAAATATTCATAAATTATAAAACAATCTTTTAATAGTAAACTCGAATTTTCACAGTAAAATTCAGAATAATATACAATCAAATCTGTCTTATGTGACCTTTCAAGGGAACATTGAAATAAGGTCACATAAGACAGGTGGTTGTTTAATGAATATGAAATGCACTCTGAAAGGAAATAAAAATTTAGGTCACATATTACAAGATATTGCTTAATAGAGGTGGTCACTATTTGATGCTTGTATTTATTAATTCTTTAGAGATAGATTAATTGACTAGTACTTAACACCAACTCTCAGCAATATTTCACTTTCTTGGTAAATTTCAAAGGGTTATCATAGAAACAAATATCTGGTATCAAATTTACATTATCTGTGTAAAGCGTAAAGCAGAATTTTGATTGGCCCTCTGCCATCTCTTATTAATCGAATGGGGAAAGTTTATTTTGATTGGCTAAAAATAGTCAATGAATTGCAAAATTTTTCTTTTTATCAAATCCTTCTTATACATCACATCTTTCATTTTCAAAATTCATAACAATCGTCTGTTTCCAAAAACAGCAAGTGACTTTCCTCTTTATAACCTACAGATTGTGAGAGCTATAAATAGCAAACAATTATACGAGATCTAAATCCTAGGAAAGTGGTCTCTGAAATAGGTCAACCATTAACAACACAGAAAATCAATATCTTTCTCTTTAACCTTTTTTCACACCATTACACAATTTTTACATGCATAATTCTGTTTTTCTTATAATTTGGAAATATGTACGTTCAACCAAAAATGCATGCATCTAGAAATTTCTAAAAAGTACATTGCCAGAAAGATGAACAGGTAAAACAGTTTGACTGAAACCTCATCTTTAACAGGTTCAACTATTCAACCTCCCTAAACTGATTATGTTTACTTAGCATACCTGCATTACATGTTCGTAGTTCTGATTCCTTAGATTTTAAGATTTTTTCCATTTCCTTTTTCTCCTCCGAACCTTGTGAAAACATTTCTTCCAAATCCAATATCTGTAAATGTGAAATAGCTTTTAAAAAATTGTAAAATTTTAATTGTGACTGCATTACGACAGTTACAATGCCCTTTACTGTCAATAGTCAAATGCCCTTTTTTCACTTTCGATATCTCACTAATGCGAATAAAAAAACATTTAAATGGACGGTTGTTGTTAAATGTCAAGTGAGTAGTATTTCAGCTAAGGGAATGACCATTAAACTTTATTCAACAAGAAAGTTGGTAAAATTTTACGAGAAAAGTCAAAAAAATTAATTTGCTTTTTGTTCCATGTGAAAAAAAATGTTCTTGCTCCGGAAAAAAGCATAGGTTATTCCACCTAACAATTAGTAAAAAATTGATATGGATGTTCTTTAATGAACATTAGAGACTATCCAACATTACACTTAGACATAAAAGTAAAGGAAAACCACTTTTATTGTTGTTCTACATGTAACTGTCATACTAAGGTCTTCAACAATCACCATAACCCTAAATTGAGAAAGAGAGAAAAATGAAAGAGATTGAAAATGGACACAAAATCAAAATCTTTTACTACCCCCACAATAGAGCTTTTATTAAGAGTGGATACAAAACCAACATCTGTTATTATCCCCCCTCCCCCCACAATTGACTTTTTTAATAGAATACCACCTACCTTTGCCCTGAGTTCTTTTTCTATATTTTCCATCTCAGTTACCTTTTCCTTTAACTTAGATTCATCATTTGATATTGTATATTTCTCATTCTAAAAATAGATATAATTATTAGGTACTACTCCAAGTAAGAACCACCCAATCAGTGGTACATTTAGAATAACAATAATAATTTTTGCTGGAGCATTAAAAACAAAAATTCCAATTCTTGTTTGAGCATTTGATATTAAAAAAAATTCAATTCTTGTATGTCAGAGTAAATAATTCTAATTCATGTTTGAGCATTTGATATTAAAAAAAATTCAATTCTTGTATGTCAGAGCATTTGAAGTAAATAATTCTAATTCATGTTTGTGCAATCAAAGAAAAAAATTCCCAATTCTTGTTTGAGCAATCAAAACAAATAAATTCCAATTCTTGTTTCAGCATTTAAAATTTTAATATAAATTTCAAATTCTTGTTTGAGCAACAAAATAAAAAATTACAAGTTTTGCGTGAGCAATCAAAACAAACAAAATTACAATTCTTGTTTGAGCAACCAAAGCAAAGAATTCCAATTCTTGTGTGAGCAATCAGAGCAAAGATCCAATTCTTGTTACAGCATTGAAAAAGTTTAAAAACCAAAAAACTTGTTTGAGCATACATATTTAAAATTAAAAAAATCCACTTCTTGTCAGATAACTTTTTTTTCTAAAACACTACCCGTAGGAGCATGAAAAATTGTCAGTAGTGATATAACACAAACTTAATTGATATACAGAGACTAAGATATAACAATATAAAATATCATTGGTCTACAAGGAGAATCTAGTTTGTAGAAAAACTGTGGTGTAATGGTTGGCATGCTCACCTCAATTGTGGTAGTTCGTGGGTTTGAGCCCCAGTTAGGTCAAACCATAGACTATAAAATTGGTATTTGCTGCTAATCCGCTAATCACGCAGCATTAAGGAGTAAGAGCAAAGACTGGTTGGCTCTGAATCAGGATAATGTGTCAGAGTGGAGCAACATATCTACCTGCAGACTATTGTTTCAGTGAGCTAGCAGTTAAGTGTGTTGGTCTATTACAAAGCGGACCTCATTTTCATCTCATCAAATGTAACTTGTTCTTGCCATGATATGGCTGAAAAATTGCTCATTTGGTGTTAAAAAATAATAGCTCACTTAATCACTCATTCAAAGTAGTGATGTATTTGAATTAACTGTGATAAAGTAAAAACTACTACAAATGAACCAGATTTTTTTGACTACATGTTACATAAAGAAAGACCTTATCGTAGATAATGAAGTTTTAACTGTATCTTTATATATATCTATCATACCCAGGCTTTTCAGTAAGGGGTGGTACCAGGTACTTTTATATATCTATCATACCCAGGCTCTTCGGTAAGGGGTGGTACCAGGTACTTTTTTCTACTTTAAATGGTAATTGGTAACTCCTAATTTCAAAGACTGTTGCATAAGATATTCATGAAAAATGGTCAAGTACAATGCGTAAATAATGAGGTACTGGTACACTTGAAAAATATTGAAAAAGCCCTTTTTACCTCTAATATATTTCTGTTTTTCTCTAATTCCATTATCTGTTCTTCTAGTTGTGTTGCCTTGTCAATGAACTCACTCTCTCTACCTTCCAGTCGTTCCTTTAAACAAATCAAAATATTTTTTGTCACTTTGAAAAAATGGATCTTTGTTTAATTTAGGTCTCCTTAGATTTATATATCTGGACAAATTGAATAATAAAAATATAAAGAACTATTCAATATTAAATCCATCATGTACAATTTGGATACAATTCTGTGGGATTTTTAAGGAGATATTTATACATTTTCCATAGATTCGTTAAATAATGTTCAATTTTGGCAGCCATCTTGGAAAACCTATTTGCATAAAAACATGCACTCAATGAAACAAGAGATAAATTATTGGAGGAGTTACAAATTATCAATTCAATATCTTGAATCTTCAATATCAATAGCCTTTTGGTTTTCTTGCTCCCCAAGATATTAAAAATATTTGGCTTTCCAATATTTTGGCCTTCAGCGTAAATGATAAAGCTTATTCCAGAAATTAGTGCAACTCTGACATGCAGTAGCTGGGAAAGAAACGCTAAAATTTCTCGGAAGTCTCCCAGATTTTCCACAATTTAGTCCTTAAGTCAACCAAGAGAGAAGTCAAGTAACTCATTTTTTATCAAGTGTGGTGAGCCCTGGATGACTAGGTAATTGTTTGTCTAATTGACATGATGTTTAATTCAACAAAGTTTACTTACAATTTTTTGTTCTAGTAATTCTTTTTCTTGTGTTTTGGTTTCATTTACTGACATCAGCTGTGATTCAAGGGAGGTAATCTTGGCCATCAGTTGAGTTTCCAGGTCCATTTTTTCAAAGTGTACTTTATTTAACTCTGTTTCAAATTCATGTTTCTAAAAATATACAGTTCATTATATGAGCTTTAAAATAGACGATTTACCAGTTTCTGACTTGATTCTAAAATTATATGTTTTTTTGTGTAGTACTTGCTTCCCTTTAAATCGGAATCACATTGATGGTGTAATGGTTAGCATGCTCGCCTTGAGTGTGGTAGATCGTGGGTTCGAGCCCAGATCGGGTCAAACCAGGGACTATAAAATTGGTATTCGTTGCTTTTCCTCTAAGCACACAGCATTAAGGAGAAAGAGCAAGGACTGGTTGACTCGCAATCAGGATAATGTGTCCGAGTGGGGCAGCATGTATATCCGCGGATGGTTGTTTCAGTGAGCTAGCACTATAAAACTAAAACTAAGCGTATTGGTCTAGTACAAAGCGGACCTCATCCTCATCTCATTGAGAATTAATTTGTTCTCGCCATGATATAGCTGAAAATTTTGCTGTGTTGGCGTTAAACAACAATTACTCACTCACTCCCTTTAAGTGGGACAAAAGTGTCCATTTCATGTAAAGTTCAACCAAAATAACATATATTTTTCTCATCGTCTGTATAAAATTTAAATATTGGAACAACTTGTAAATTTTTAAATTGTTATACAATTAAACTCTTTTATTTTCCAAGGATCAAATATCTATATATATTAAAAAAAAAAGTAAACTCTTGCATGGAATGGGAACCATTTTGACCTCCGTAAGTGAAATAACTCAAATAATTTTCAAAATGTCAAAAAGGAGGTTCGGTTTAAACAGATTTCACTGTATTATGATAATTCACATTCTCAAGGCATTGCGTGTCGTTGTCATCAGGTGATTTTCTTTAAATGAGGCACCTTTGGGTTTATTTAAATTTATTTGCAATTATTTGCCTTATTTTGAAAAAATAAATATATTTTTCAATATCACAACAAAAAAGTTTGAATTAATTTATAAGGATTGATCGAAATTATTATTTCGGTTCATTCAAAATAACCTCAATCCGGTTGTACACACCCTTGCATAACCCGCTACACGGGTTACATGGTGTGTACAACCTGATTGAGGTTATTTCTTCATGAACCGAACAAAAATTGCAATCAATCCTTAAATGTGTAATAATTCAATTTGATGTGAATACTGCAATCTGATTGGCTGGACCATCTGGAGCAACATTGCTCATACTTTATAACCTGTGTTGGTATTGTGACATCGCCAACGACAAATTGAAATAGTCTCATGAAATGATCGAAATTAAAATCGAGGAGTCATTAAATTTTGTTGTAAAAATTTAATTATAAGAATATTTTCAATTTTTTGGAAAAGTTTATGCTTTTCATAAATCGCTTCATGGTTCATTAAGCATAAACTGCCCAAACCAGGTTATATTGTATAACCTGTTCAAAAATTGAAAATATTCATTAAATAATTAATTCATGCTTCCGAGACGTCAATCAGACTAAAATAACCGACCAATCAGTGGGCCGCATTTTTAATGAGATCAGGCGATACCATCTTTGTCCCACAAACAAACCGAGTTGTGTATTTGTGGGAACATAGTTTTATATATAAATTCTGCTAGTTATATCGCCGAAATGGTGCTTCAATGTGCAATTCAGATGAGCGATATCCCGAAAGACATTAAAAAAACTGTCAAATGAAGATTGCTTATTTATTTTCACCAATGTCACGTTGGTCTGAGGTCCAAAAAATGTTGTCATTTAAACTACATATTTAGTTCATCAGATGTATCATTCAGTCCCTTCATGTTTGAGAGGCATTATATAGCCCCCTAAACTACATGAAGGCCAAATTATTTATTTTCTCAATAAGTAATATTAAATTAATTATTTTCACTGGCATCAAGAATAAATGATTTATTTACAAAATCGCCCATTGCCTTGCCCCCCCCCCCCCCCCCCCTTTTTTTTCCTCACAGGCACATGTACACCCAAATCAAATGGTCGTCCTCTTATCATTCTTAAAGTTGTATTTTTCGCAAATACATAAACTTTCTCAGCAGAAATTAATATTCACGTGAGTATTAGATTTATATAAATACAAAAGAATTGATTTCATAATATTTTCACGTGTCTACGAATGAATGAAGGAAGAATTTCAAGATCGTTTTCATCCTGTTTGTGCATAATTAATGAATTGGTAAAAAAGAGATAATATTATCTTAAATCAGAGCAATTCAGTGATTATGAACTTAGTAAACAGACGTTATCTTTGATAAATATCAATTGTTGTAGATCAGCATGTGCTGTCTGTTTACGTAGTGATAATACACATACACGTGCACGACCCGCTGTGTAGAATGGACAATGGTATTTATTGTTTATCGTTTGAATTAGCCTTGAAGCTGTATGAAAGAAAAACAACAAAATTATAAAAGATTTATATACCCAGCTTTACAGGTACAGTACAATTCTGAAAGTTTGTCATCGCCGATTTCGACATGAAGGTTGTGTGGATCTTGACTTTTTCTCATTGACCGCCAACATCTTGCATCCACACGTATGGCTCCACGTGCTTCCGAAATTTTAATATTGTGGATATAACCTTGGGTGAAATAATTTAAACCCTTTTCTAAGGTCTTTTTGGACAACGATTCAAAGTCGGGTAAAAATGAAACTGAGATATTATCGGGAATTTTTTCTAAAGAATCGGACGCGAGCTTGGGATGCTGAGCAGCCATTTTGAAAATGTAACCGATAAGCTTGTGGCGCATAGCAACAATTACTAAGGAGGCGGGACTTAAATTCTTATCTCGGAACTATCAATTTGTCATTAACTCACTTCCTTGTCCAACTGTTTTTCTTTTTTCTTCATTAAATTCAAATTTTCTTCACACTGATCTTCGGCATCTTTTAACTTGGTTTGTAACTGAACCAGCTATAAAAACAAAAGATTACATATTTTATGCATTTCTATGATGACTGGAAAATGTCGTATCTAAAAGAAAAGCAAATTTCATAAATATTTCAAAATAAACTTTTTCTTTTTTTTTAAATTGGTTGATTTTATGGTGCTTAATGCAACTTTCAACAATATTTCAGTTATATTGTTCTTTTTTTTTTAAAGCTTAAATGTTAAATTCGTATCTTCACATTACATGATGTGACTGTCACTAGATTCAACAAAAACTAAAACAATTTTTTTTTCTCAAGCACAAAAACATTAAAAATTGTTCTACAAAATCGGAAGAAAAAAATTATATTCAATTATAACCCTTCAGATTATGTGGTATAAAAGTTTTTCAAAAACTAAATATATTTTGACTCTCATTTAAACCTGCTACATGCAAATATGGATATTAATAACTCATTGGTTTATTGTGTTCAATGCCACTTTGAACAATATTTCAGTTATATCGTGGCGGTCAGTTTTATTGGTGGAGGAAACCGGAGTATCCGTGGAAAACCACTGACCTGCCGCAAATCGCTGACAAACTTTATCACATGATATTGTTCGAGTACACCTTGTCATGAGCGATATTCAATCTCACATTAGCGGTAATAGGCACTGATTGCACAAGTAGTTGTAAATCCAACTATCATATGATCATGACCACGACGGACCCTATTAATAATTGAAAAGAGCTTATGCATACTAATATCTTGAAAGAAGAGTTTGAAGATACCAAAGGGGTAATCAGAATCTGTAAATCCAGAAGGACAAACAACACAATGGCCAAAAGAAAAAGGACAAAATGACAAACAACGATCTACAGAGCATTACACATAAAACTAAAGATTAAGTAACACGAACCCCACTAAAAACCGGGCTGAACTCAGGAAGGGTAAGCTATTCCTGCTCCACTGAAACATATTCCTACATATTTCATCCATTTTGCTCAACACATAACCATGGTTTCCAACATTTTCTTTACATTACAGTACTCACCTGTTCCTGAAAATTCTCCCTGATCATTTCTCTATTTTTTTCACTCTTCATTAGTTCTTCACTGTCTTCAATAATTTTAGTATTTAAATGGGAAATCTATAATTAAAAAAAAAAACTAGAGTCATAGTATTGTTCTACAGAAGTAAAATGTATTCTCTAAAACTAGTTATATATCATACAAGCACTCTGGATCACACATTCCAACATTGAATCTGCATCAGTGCTGTAATAATTAAAGTGCTAGCTCTGAGTGCAGTAGATCGAGGGTCCGAGTCCCTGTCAGGTCACACAAAAGACTATAAAAACTGGTATTTTCTGCTTCTGCGCTAAGCACGCAGTGCAAAGGAGTAAAAAACAAAAACTAGTTTGACTAGGATTAAGGATAATGTGTCAGAGTGAGGTGAAATTTCTACCCACTGACTATTGTTTCAATGAGCTTACACTATAAAGATTCAACGTGGCATTAAACAACAATCAATCAATCACTCACTGAAATAGTGATATTTATATATGCTTAAATATCTTGAATACTATTTTTACCAACCTATCTGATATCTCTGACAATTGGTTTTTGGTCTATGGTGTCAAATGCCACTCTGACAATTGAAAGCAAAAGTTTAATACTACCTTTGTATTGAATGGTTAGTTTGCCTTTCAGTGTGGATTATCGTGGTTCAGTCGGGTTAACCCCAAGACTATAAAAAAGCAATTTTACCGCTTCTCCATTACACAAGTAGCATGTAGGAGAAGGAATCAGGATAATGTGTAGGGGGAAATGCCATCTTTCTTTCACTGGCATCATTATCTTAAATCACAGTCCGATTTAATGATATTCTCAAATCAGGGTCCTTTCCAAATGCTTAAATCTATGACCTTTTATTAGTTAGGGTTAGAGTTAGTGTATACGTCAGTGATGTCATTGAATGCTGATTTGAGAAACTGAGAAATGGCCATAGATTTGAGAATTAGATGCCAATTTGAGAATTTAAAAAAAGACATAGATTTGAGAATTGAATGCCGATTTGAGCATTTGAAAAAAGGACATAGATCTGAGGTACAGATGTCTATGACGTAGAAATCAGACATGGATTTGAGGATTGGACGTCGATCTGAGTCTTACATACATGCACACACTTTTTATTATAGGCAGGGATCCAGCCTACATGGTTTGTGTTAAACAACAATCACTCAGTCATATCTAAAAGTAAATGTAAAATGCATGATGATGCAAATGAAATAAATTAATCTGATTGGTTAATAATACCTGTTCCTCCAAATGTGATATTTTATCACTCCATGTTGATTTTATTTCTACCAATTGTTGTCTTGATTCTTCTAATTTCTTTTCCAAATTATCTCGCTAAAACAACAAAATAAATATTGATCTCATTTCTCAAGAAATCCAATAAAAATACATTATTATTAATACTTATTCCATTACTCAAGAAATCCATCACTTAACTAGTTCTGTTTCACTACACTTCGATAAAACCTCTACCACAAATAGAAAAATAGGCCCCTCCTTTTTACTGCAGGACTACAAATTCATGTTCTTTGATAGAACTACTTTGTCATCTGCCTTTGATGCTGTAAACAAATACAGAGTTTAGAGGTGTGGCTTATCTGCCTTTAGAGATGACATCAACCAATGGTGTGGTAGATGTGTTTGACATGAAATACCCAGAATCCTTTGCATGAAGACTGGAAATCCATTTCTCTGTCACCAAAAGCAAATACAAAAAAATGTTTATAACCTTTTGATCAAATATCACATAAAAAAATCCATTAATAAGTGCTGTCAGCAGTCGTGTTCTGCTTGTTATGTTCAATTTGAAAGGTAAAAAAGAGCTACGCCAGGTGCATCATAATACGACTGCAGCAAGTAAAAAAAGTGCTTCTTACTGTACCAGTTTAACTGTAAAATAGTTTAACTCGAAAACCCTACATTTAATACATAGACATGTACTTGTACAGGCATACCGTACCTCAGTTTCCAAAGCTGACACTCTATCATCTCCAGATAAACTCTGATCCTGAAATCTTTGTTCTAACACTGTTATTCTATCCTTTAATTGATCTATATGTCCATCTTTCTCTTCTAACAGTTTATTTGACTACAAGATAAAAGTACTAACATGTGTACAGGACTAACAATCATTTAACTTTTTATATTCCTACTTGAAAATTCTCCAATCGGAACGCTGTATATTTTTACTTCTACCAAATACTAACTGCCTTAAGAGTTTAGAATCCAAATAACCATTTTAACCCTGCCACATTTTTGTGCCTGTCCTAAACTGGGACATAAATTCCAGCTGCCATATGTTGTGGTCTTTTTTTGTGTTCAATGTTTTGTGGTGAGAGGTAACTATTTGATGAAAAGATGATATCATTTTTGTACTAGAACAACAGTATGAGATGGAAGTGAGTGACTGAGTGATTGCTGTGTAACACTAAATGAGTAATATTTGAGCTATGTCATGGTGAGAACAAGTTACATTTTGATTATGATATCTGCTTTGTACTAGACCAACAAGCTGAGTTGCATATTTTATAGTGCTCTAAGCTCATTGAACCAACAGCTTGCATGTTGACATATCACTCCTCTCCAACACATTATCCTGATTCCGAGCCAACCTGTTTATGTTCTCACTCTTTAGCACTGCTTGCTTAGCGGAGAAGCACAAATATCAATATCATAGTCAAACAAGTGATCAAACCCAAAATCTCCTACACTTCAGGCAAGTATGCCAACGATTACACTTTAGTACATAACATATGAAAATGATTATTTTAATTGGAGGACTAGTGCTTACTATTTTTGATCTTGGCAACATAGCGATGGGAACTATACAAGCTTGAAACAATTTCCCACAGGGACTATACCTGTGGAATAAATTTTCCCACAATATTTTTATATATTTTTGGCAAGATTTACCTCCCTTAAAATAGACGAGAACAGCTTTCCTATAGTGTTGTCTGGTGAGGTATAGGAAAACTGTTCATTCAGGAGAAGACAAAATTAGAAAAATGGAGGAAGACTCTCTAGATAAAAAGTGTACATAAATCACGGCCCCCGTCATGGTCGTGATCGTATGGTAGTCGGATTTACAACTACCTATGCAATCAGTGCCTATCACAGTATCACCACTAACGTTGTGAGTTTGCATCCCGATCATGGTGAGGTGTACTCGATACAACATTATGAGATAAAGTTTGTCAGTGACTTGCGGCAGGTCGGTGGTTTTCTCTGGGCACTCCAGTTTCCTCCTTCAATAAAACTGATAGTTACGATATAACTTAAATATTGTTGAAAGTGGCATTAAACACCATAACTCTTGCCCTAAAACACAATAGAATATTACTGTACCTTTGTTTTATAAGTATCATAAAACACAATATAATATTACTGTACCTTTGTTTTATAAGTATCATAAAACACAATATAATATTACTGTACCTTTGTTTTATAAGTATCATAAAACACAATATAATATTACTGTACCTTTGTTTTATAAGTATCATAAAAAACAATATAATATTACTGTACCTTTGTTTTATAAGTATCATAAAACACAATATAATATTACTGTACCTTTGTTTTATAAGTATCATAAAAAACAATATAATATTACTGTACCTTTGTTTTATAAGTATCATAAAACACAATATAATATTACTGTACCTTTGTTTTATAAGTATCATAAAAAACAATATAATATTACTGTACCTTTGTTTTATAAGTATCATAATTATGCTGTAATGTTTGACAATGATTTTCTATTTCTATCTTTTGTTCTTCAACTGTCGACAAATATGCCATTTTCTGAAATATACAAGTTATTACATTGGTCTAGAGAAGGAAGAAATTACAAAATTGTTAATGACGCTGTTACATGATACACGTATGATTTTTCACCTGAGTTTTCCTTTCAACTCGCTTTCGACAAAAATCGTATTGTGAGAACACAAAGGTCAAATGTCAAATTGAAAAGTTATTTCAAAATCAGTTGGCAACTTATTTCCATCGGACGATCTGATGAGAATCTTAACATGAGAGATGTAAAAGAAATGAAAACAATTATATCAAAAATGGATTGGATAGTCTGTTTACCTGTGCCACAGATGAAAAATCGATAGGAAATTGAATTGTTTCTTGTAAAAATGGCACTGTGGAACTCATCATCAAATCCACATAGCACGATATAGCTGAAATACTGCTAAACTTGGTGTTAAACACCAATCAATCATATTCAAAAGTGAGCGAGGGTGTGATTGTTGTATAATGCCAACTCAGCAATTTTTCAGCTATATCAAGTTAATGTTCAATGAAATAATGATGAGGTCCGCTTTGTACTAGACAAATATGCTTAGTTAGATAACAGTCCACATATAGACATGTCACACCACTTGGACACATTATCCTGATTCCCAGCCAACCAGCCTTTGCTCTTTCCCCTTAATGCTGCATGCTTACTGGACAATCATAGTCAAATCCAGTAACATCTGTTAAATAAAATGCATGTTTCTATTTTGTGATATTTTACCTCATTAAACAATCTGTGTGTAGAATCCTTGTCTTCTTTCAATCTTTCTTTTTCTTCAGATAGACTGCTCACCATCTTAGATAATACCCTATTTTCATCTATTAGTTTTACACTGTTAACAAAAGACAAATTATTAAACTAAAATCTAATGTAATATACATGTACAGTGAAACCTGTCTAAACAGAACTTCAAAACCTGTCTAAACAGAACCTCGAAACCTGTCTAAACAGAACCTCTAATGGGCAGGTTTGGCAGTATATTAAGAAAGGGAACTGCAACAAGAAAACTTATAGATCTTCTCATTCTACTTCAGTTTCAATCCATTTAAAAGACAATTACAGGATCTTTTTATGAGAGCTTTAGTTTATAAAAAATATCTTCAATTAGTGCTAATTATTTTCTATCTTGCTAGAGTTGAAGATCAACAACCTATTTCTTTTGTTGTGTCACCAATAATGAAAAACATAAACGTAAAGAACAAATGTCAGCAAAGTACAGAAGTCTATGACGTGTTGGGAGCGTGGCACTCTCCAAACAGGTTACACATTATGGTCCACGATCAGGCTTTCCGTATTATAACCTGACAATTTGATATTTAGACATACACTGGGTTTGAGCCCTGGGACCCTTCAATACCCAGTGACAATACCATATATGGTCATTAGGTTTATGTTTGGTTTATGGTGTTTAACACCACTTTCAACAATATTTCAGCTATATCGTGGTGGTCAGTTTTATTGGTGGAGGAAACCAGAGTATCCGGAGAAAACCACAGACTTGTCGATAGTCAATGACAAAGCTTATCACATAATGTTGCATTGAGTACATCTCGCCATCAACGGGGTGATAGGCACTGATTGCACAGGTGGTTGTAAATCCAACTACCATACGATCACAGCCACGATGGTCATTAGGGTAAGTGAGCTAAAATTAAAATAAGTATAAATACCTTTGAGTTTGAAATTCGTTCCTCTCCTGTTCAAGATTTGCAACTTTATTTTCTAAATCTTTTAAACTTTTCTCTGTTAATTTTAGTCTTGATTTTTTTTCTTCACATTCTTTCTTCACTTTGGTCATTTCTTCTTGTGTGTTAAGCAACTGAAATAATTAAATCGTAATCTAACTACTGAAATTATTTAATTTTTAATTAAACAATTGAAATTATTATATCGTAATTTAACAACTGAAATTATTAAATGGTAATTTAACAACTGAAATTATTAAATGGTAATTTAACAACTGAAATTATTAAATGGTAATTTAACAACTGAAATTATTAAATGGTAATTTAACAACTGAAATTATTAAATTGTAATTTAACAACTGAAATTATTAAATGGTAATCTAACAACTGAAATTATTAAATTGTAATTTAACAACTGAAATTATTACATTGTAATTTAACGACTGAAATTATTAAATCGTTGTAAAACAACTGAAATTATTAAATCGTAATTTTACAACTGAAATTGTTAAATCATAAGATAACAACTGAAATTATTAAATCATTGGTAATAAAGCAACTGAAATTGTTCAAATATCATAAAACAATTGATATTTATGAAATTGCCATATTTTATAGGTTTTGATATTAAACCCATCAACAATTTTACTTTGAATTGGACAATTGTTCACATTAGCAAATAGAATTAACGCTTAATTCAAGTATCCATGGAAATATTATATAAAATTCTAAATAACAATGTTCTATTATATGCTATAACCCAGATGGAACAAGAAAAATTATACGTAATATCACAACCATTTTATCAATTTTTTGCTTGTTACTAAATAAAGTGATTTTACACTATATATGTAAGATTCAGATTAACGTCCAGCCTCTAATCGACGTCCAATCCTCAAGTCCATGTTCGATTTCTACGTCACAGACATCTGTATCTCAAATCTATGTCTTTTTTTCAAATTCTCAAATCGATGTCCTTTTTCAAAATTCTCAAATCGTAGTCCAATTCTCAAATCTATGGTCGTTTCTCACTTTCTCAAATCGACGTCCAACGACGTCACTGACGTATACCTTAACCTTAATCCTTACGCTAACCAATAAATGGGCCATAGATCTGAGAATTTGATAGGGCACCGATTTAAGAACACCCTAAATTTGGACAGTGATTTGAGATAATGGCGTCAGTGGATGTCAATATGAGGAGTGGACACCGATTTGAATCTGGACACTGATCTGAGTCTATCATATTTACCAGATGTTTAATTTTAGCTAGTTCCTGAGTGGCCAGCCCTTGTAATTCCTCCGTTTCTTCTTCTCTTTTATACAGTTTATCTTTGTATTTTTCATACTCTGTTAGCTTTGCTTGTAATTCTTCCTTTTCCTGAAATTGTTTTTTTTACTTTAAAAGTAATTAAAATCATGTGTGCAGTTTTTGGTTGTTTTTTTTTTTAGAGATAACTTTTATTTTTGTTATAAAGACATATAAATACTTACAAGATTTGATACCTAAATTAGGGAGTAGTAGTTTTGCATTTGAGTAATTGGATTTACAACTACCTATGCAATCGGTGCCTATCACCACTGATGTTGTGAGTTCGAATCCTGCTCAGGGCGAGGTGTACAACATTATGTGATAAAGTTTGTCAGTGACTTGCAGCAGGTCAGTGGTTTTCTCCGGTTTCCTCCATCAATGGAACTGACTGCCACAATATAACTCAAATTATATTGTTGAAAGTGGCATCAAACACCATAAAACCAACCTACCAACTGTTGTAAATAAGTGTTTTATCCCACAATCATTACATATGCTGCATACAGAGTCAGCATACCTATGGGTACAAACTGTGCTCCTCTTCTCACCGACTTGTTCCTTTATTCATATGAGGCAGATTTCATACAGGGGCTTCTCAAGAAAAACGAAAAGAAGCTAGCCTGATCCTTTAATTTCACGTTCCGCTATATAGATGATGTCCTTTCACTAAATAATTCTAGGCTTGGTGATTTTGTTGATCGCATCTATCCCATTGAGCTTGAAATAAAGGATACCACAGATACAGATAGGTCCGTTTCATATCTTGACCTACACCTCGAAATCGACAGTTAAGAATGATTTCAATTTTCCTATTGTGAACTTTCCATTTATATGTTACAACATTCCAGCAGCTCCTGCACATGGAGTATATATCTCTCAGATGATACGATATTCCAGAGCTTGTGGTTCCTATCAGGATTTCCTTGATAGAGGGTTGCTATTAACAAGGAAGCTACTGAACCAAGGGTTCCTTTTGATAAAGTTGAAGTCATCACTTCGAAAATTTTACGGTCGCCACCATGACTTGGAATATCTGTGTCACAAATGACCACGGATATGTTCCACTTGTCGCAAACACTTCCCGGTCCTTTCCTCATTCACGACTTATTACCGGGTTTGTAACTAGATTAACACGACAGGTGCCACTAGTGGAGCAGGAACTGCTTACCCTTCCGGAGCACCTGAGTTCACCCCCGGTTTTTAGTGAGGTTCGTGTTACTCGATCTTTAGTTTTATATGTATGTTTTGTAGATCGTTGTTTGTCCTGTTGTACATTGTGTTGTCTGTTCTTCGATATACAGATTCTGATTGCCCCTTTGGTATCTTCAAACTCTTCTTTCCGCATAACAAAGGCATACAAATAAATTTTTGCTTTATACATCTAGTATACAATAACAATCTCCTGGTACCTGTTTCATGTAGAGCCAACTGTAAGAACCAGTAGCAGTAAATAGTGCCGATGAGAAAGAGATCACTCTTGACAACAAAGCTTGATTTGACCGTTCTTATAATATTTAGCAGTAGGCATGGAGTAAAATATTGAATATCAAACTTTATAACATGCATGAATAACAAAGTTTGATTTTTCATGGAAAGAGACCGATTGTCAAAAACTAATAGAGGGGGTTATGGTGCTTAACGTCACTTTCAACAATATTTAAATTATATCGTGATGGTTAGTTTTATTGGTGGAGGAAATCAGAGTACCCGAAGAATACCACCGACCTACCACAAGTCACTGACAAACTTTATCACATAATGTTGTACACCTCACCCTGATCGAGATTCGAACTCACAACATCAGTGGTGATAGGCACTGATTGCATAGGTAGTTGTATTTCCAAATCCAACTACCATACGATCACGACCACAATGGCCCCTTATAATCCTTTGAGAAAGGCAACAAAAAAACTTGTAACATGAATACATTCTTTTCCTTTGATCTTTTTACGGTTTATATACCAGAATGTAAGCAACAGCTAAGAATTATGAAATAATACACGCAGATACGAGATGTTGCACATTTTAAATCTGGGCCGTAGTTTTATTACTCTCAGAGTGCCATGCAATAATCAACTACCTAGATGTGATATTGCATGGCTTCGTGTTACAAATTATTTATACCATGGTTTTCCAAGTTGACTTGCGATAGGTTGGTGGTTTTCTCCGGTTTTCTCCACCAATAAAACTGACATCCACGATATAACTGAAATATTGTTGAAAATGGCATTAAGCACAATAAAAACCAAACCAAACTGAGTTAAAGAGTTAACTAATCTCACGCTTCACATTCAATTTTTTAAACCGCTTAACTCGGAAAAGCGTGGTATAAATATGACTTACATCATCCTTTTTCTGTAAGGCTATCGTAAATCCTTCAGCCATCTTGGATCTCTTCATCTGATACTGCTCATTTAATTCTTGAATCTTCTGGGCATTACCTACGTTTTGTATATATAAAGAATTTCTATTAGGTTAAAAGATAATGATTTTAAAGCTATTTTTAAAAGGTTCATGGAAACCGTGACTTGGGAAGATACTATCGCTAAGAATTTATAAATTATGTGAGCTTTAGGCTTTAGTAGTCTTTTGAAAAAATAGAAGAAATATCTCCTATTGTGTGACTATTTTTGCAATTACATTCTTATTTGAAAATATGTAACAAACAATTTCCCTTGAATTTTCACATGTACAAATGTTTTAAGGTTATAATACATAAAGTCTGGCTTGGACCATAGCTTGGAGAGTGCCCTGCTCCCTGCATTTGAAAGATCTATTTTGTCGATATTGAAAAAAAGTAGGCCCCTACCCAAATCCCCTATTTTTCCAGTGGCACTAAAAAGTTGTTACCCTGGATGGCTGATTCCTCATTTCTATAGCTTTTATAAAGAGCTGAACTTGATTTCGTCCTGAATATAGCTGAAATACTGCTCACTAGACTCTTATGTAATAATCAATAAATAAATAGAAAATTTGTTTTACCTTCTTCCTGGTTTTGAAGTGAAGCCTCAAACCTCTCTAGGTTTTTATTTTTCTCCTTAATAATAGCAGCATATTCTGAAAAATAAATTTCTGTGAGTTTGGTCTAATAAAAGTCGCCAGTAATACTGCATTTGCCACAGACAAATACCCAAAAGTGGCCGCCACGATAAAACTGAAATATTTTTGAAAGTGGCGTTAAACACCATAATTCAAACCAAGCCAATTTATGAGGGAAAATTTTCAAATACAATACTGTTATTCCTATGAATATACAAATGTAAGCACTTTTCATATAGACACTTGTAACCGAACAAAGATGGCCATTCACTCACACATTCATGAATTAAAGCTTTGTTCTGTTACTAGTTATTTATTTTCTACATTCCAAAATGCAACAGTGGTTATACATGTACATGTACTAAGTTAACTAATGATCATTTATTAAGATTTCAGGTTCAGTAGCTTTGAAGAACTTCATAACAATCATAAACCACTCTACGTGTATATAAGAAATAATGTGCTAATGCCTGATGGCAACCTGATATGATTTCAGCAAGTCAACCAATTTTGGCCTATTTCGGTCTTTTGTTTAGAAACAAGTACGGCTATAAACTTCAAAATCAATCCGAACTTCTATTCTGTGCACCAGATCATTTGTGCTAAAATTTCAAAAGGATCAGTCAAATAAAACTTTATTATATAAGTACTTAAGTAATTGTAAAAAAAAATTCAATGTCAAATGAGCAATTTCTCAGCTACAGTACAGTCAGAGAGACATAGTGTGATAAATCACTGTGATAGATATATCACTCTTCTTAGTGATACTGATACATGTATATCATGATAAGAACAAGCTACATTCATTGAAACATGATTTCCGCTATGTGTCTTTGACATTTACTTCACTGAGTTTGGCACTGCTTTGACAACTGTTTTACCTGTTTTGTTCAAGTATTGTTATAAATACTGTTATAGTGACAGCCGGAAACTTTGAGCCGTAATGAAAGAGGGAGGTTTGGTGCTTTAAAATCTGATTCAACCCACCATTTCTTTAGAAATGCCTGTACCAAGTCAGGGTCATTACGGTTTTCACAGTTTTCCGGTTGTTGACTGATTTTGTCTGTTTATATACTTATGAGTTTTGACTTTCCCTTTGTAAGTTGGATTTTTATAGCTCACCGAGACAACAGTTTGTTGGTAGACATGTCGCTCCGCTCTGACACATTATCCTGATTCTGAGCCAACCAGTCTTTTCCCATTCTCCTTAATGCTGCATACTTAGCGGAGAATCAACAAATACCAATTTCATAGTCTTTGGTTTGACCTGACCAGGTCTAGAACCCACAATCTAGCTACCACACACAAGGTAACCACGCTAACCATTACACCATCAATTCAGTCTTGATAATAATGACAACATACCCATACTATGATTCATCAACAAAATATTTTGTAGTTATTTAACATACCACTTATTTTACTTTCCAGTTTTTTACACTGTTCTGTTCTTTTCACTAACATGACAAGAACGTCTTCTTTAGTTCCATTTGTATCTCGTAACTATAAATAGAATATCAGCATACCAATATATCTGTGTTAGATTAAAGATCTTAATGTAGAAAGTCTTTGTTTATGTTACCTATATAAACCAAACGCCTGTCTATTCTGAATACAAAGTAAGTTGTATATTGTAACAAACATTTTATAAAAATCTTAATATTGTTTGAAGCTATGTATAAGATACAGTACCTCATAAGTACTCGGGTGAAGGCCGAGGTGTGTAGCACTGTATCTAACTTGTTATATTACACTTTATGTTTTTATTTTCCCTAGTCGTCTTTGTTAGCGCAGCCGGTCACTATTTTCGTATATGGACTGGTAGTATATGGACCAGCCAGGTATCTGCATTATTTTAGATAAAAAGTATAATATAGCAAATAGTTCATGTCACTTCGGGTCATATGGCAGTATATGGACCGGTCCATCACCAAAAAAATATTATATGAACCTCAGAAGCTTTGGTTCATATAATATTTTTTTGGTGACGGACCGGTCCATATACTGCCATATGACCCTCAGTGCCATGAACTATTTGCTATATGCTAATAATTTGTAAAATTTTTAAAAAGTAGAGAGAACAGTTTTGTTTGTGAATGAGTTAAATATCTAATTTTCCTATTACAACATCGGTCAATTTCTTAAGCTCGTTCGTAAAAAGAACTGCAAAAACATCAGCCTGTATCAGTGGCCTGTATGTGATATTAGAGGTCGTATTTACAATAGCATTGCTGGGAGTATCATTGTACAAAAATATATCAATTGTAACATCTATCATTTTAATTGAATACTTTAATAATAAAAAGTAGATATCTAAGTTAGTGCACATGACGACACGTTTCTGGAATAACCTTCAACAGGCACGCTCAAAATCAAAAGATAAAATATCGTGGTAGGAATACATCTTCCCCAAAAATTACTGATTTGCAAAGACTAATTTGATCTCATACATTTTTTTTTTATGAGTATTATCATTTCTCGTCATCAGTATAGTATTTAAAAATTGTAAAATTTATATATTTGTGTTAAAAAAGAAATCCAAATTAAAAAAAACAACATTTGTTAATAGTCTATTAGTGTGTCTCCCCATAGAGCATTTTACACAATCCAAAACAGTATTAAATTAAGTAGATTGTAATGAAGAAATATGAAAAGATTTTTTTTTTAGAGAATTGTTTATCATTGTCTGGCACTAACAGCATAATATATAATACACAACTACAGTCAAACCTGTCTTTAAAGGACACCTGTATAAAAAAATCACTGTCTATAAAGGACACCTGTATATAATAAATCACTGTCTATAAAGGACACCTGTATATAATAAATCACTGTCTATAAAGGACACCTGTATATAATAAATCACTGTCTATAAAGGACACCTGTATATAATAAATCAGTCTATAAAGCACACCTGTATATAATAAATCACTGTCTATAAAGGACACCTGTATATAACAAATCACTGTCTATAAAGGACACCTGTATATAATAAATCACTGTCTATAAAGGGCAGTCTTATTTCCCATTAATGAATAGTACATATAATTTTAACCTGTAAATAAAGAGCAACTTCTCATACAGCCACATTTTCAGGTTCCTTTGAGTGGTCTTTATATACAGGTTTGACTGTACATAGTGTTGCTGTCATATGAAAATCGTGTTACATAGTAAAGACACAAACTTACATCTTACACAGTAAAGACACAAACTTACATCTTCTCTTGAAGCTCCTGTAGGAGACTGAAGGGCAGAACTGGAGCTATCTGATTCATAACCACGATGATCCTTCCAAGTTGAACTCTGACCTAACGGTCCTGTTTAAAAGATATAGGTACATGTACATTTAAACCTGATCAATTGCGACCACTTCTAGCTAGCAATAACTTGTCTTATGTGACCACTCGTAGATAGCAATAGCTTGATTTATGCGACCACTTCTAGTTAGCAATAACTTGTCTTATGTGACCACCCGTAGTTAGCAATAACTTGATTTATGTGACCACTTCTAGTTAGCAATAACTTGATTTATGTGACCACCCATAGTTAGCAATAACTTGATTTATGTGACAACTTCTTCTTAGCAATGACTTGTCTTATGTCACAACTTCTACTTAATAATGACTTGTCTTATGTGACAACTTCTACTTAGCAATGACTTGTCTTATGTGACAACTTCTACTTAGCAATGACTTGTCTTATGTGACTTCTACTTAGCAATGACATGTCTTATGTGACAACTTCTACTTAGTAATGACTTGTCTTATGTGACAACTTCTACTTAGCAATGACTTGTCTTATGTGACTTCTACTTAGTAATGACTTGTCTTATGTGACAACTTCTACTTAGTAATGACTTGTCTTATGTGACAACTTCTACTTAGCAATGACTTGTCTTATGTGACTTCTACTTAGCAATGACTTGTCTTATGTGACAACTTCTACTTAGCAATGACTTGTCTTATGTGACCACCTCTAGTTATCCAAATCTTGTCTATGTGATATTTTTGTAATGCATTTAAAATTCCTATTTCTCGTTGGTCAAAAGCGAAGTTTCCATGTAAATTTGGATATTCTCCCTATATTGCCTGCATATTTTTGCCAAGTATTATTTATGAAAATGTTGATATCGTGTTTATTGAGAATGTTGTCCTGAATATACATTTTGTAGCTGATATACTGCTCACTGGACGTTAAGCAATAAACAATCAATGAAGTGCTTTTTTTTATTGCTTCATACATGTATAGATCTATAAAAATGTACCTTTCAGTGGACTTGAAGCATTCCTGTTAGAATCACTCGCAGCATCACCATCTTGCTTTTCTATAATCGTCTTTTTTAACTTGGCAAACATTTCTGTTACAATCTTCTTCTAATACTGAAAATGAATGAATTAATTAAAAAATCAGTTCAGCATGTTGGTCTGGTTCAAAGTGGACAAAGATTCATTATCATTCCACTGAATGTACTGTAACTTGTTCTCTCCATGATATCGCTGGAAAATTGCTCATTTGGCATTAAACAACAATCATTCCCTCACACTATGCATGAAAGGATCATGAGGCGTATATGGTAAAAACCAAACCGTTAAGTGTATATCAATGACAAACATATTGTACAACGAATTTGAGGCATGGATATGCCTTCTTATGCATGCTTCAGCTCACTGGGGCGAGTAAAGCTTGTTTGTATGATCAAAATCCAAGAGCTCGAGTCAAACATGCATATGTAATGTCACAAAGGAATCATGAATTTAATATGACAATTGTCTTAGATCTTCTGTTTTCATTCTCTGACAATTTTCACTGACTTGAAAGTGAATGGAAACTCACCTGATCTCTCAACTGTTTTTAGACGTCTTTCTAGAATTGTTCCAAAAGAAGGAGTTTCCAAGCTTGGTTTAAATAATAATTGCCAATTTTTAATCTACATCTACATCATACAATGCTCCGTCAATTGTGACGACTATGAATCGGTGTGAACAGACCATATATTTACAATTAATCAATAAAAAAAAATATAAAAAAAAGTAACGTACATGTATTTACATATATATAAAATGGAAAACTGTTTAGTTGTAGTGGGTTTGGATCTGTGATTTAAACTGATCCAAAGAAGAAGCAGATACAATACATGGTGTTAAAGCATTCGAAAGTACAACTGTATGAGGGAAAAAGCTGAATTTGAAGTAGTCAGTGGATGTGCTGAAGGGTTTGTATCGAAGACTATGACTGTGTCGTGTGATTGATGTCTGAGGAGATATACATTGTAGAAGTCTGGATTTATGGCAACCAGATTGTGTGTAATTTTGTATAGCATAGTGACTTTGGCAATGCTTCTGCGTGTTTCTAGGGAATTCCATTCTAGGTTGTCCAGCATAGATGTCACGCTGCTGGTGTTATGGAATCTACCTGTTGTGTATCTGGCTGCTCTGACTCTGAGTTAAACCTTTTCTATTTCGCTTTTCTGATTTTTAGTGTGTGGTGACCAGATGGTTAATTAATGACTATTTCATGTAAAACAGTTGTGATTTTATGGAAAATTAATGAATGTGGAAGGGAATTTTAATGTAAACAAAAATGAGACAAGTGAATAATTTTTTTTAAATCACAAATTTTGAACAGGCTGAACATCAGCAATCAAAATTTCATGATTACTTTGCTTACAACGAACATCAACACTATGTCACTAATGATCTTGCATTTTGATCATACCATTTACAAATTTTACTTTGCGTATCTTATTCTGCATAAGCAGGGCCAGGGGTGTTCCTCCTAGCTAGCATAGGAAGCTCATAGTAGAGAAGAGGAAGAATAAATGGTATCAAAATCGCAACCCATTTTTTAAAAATTATGAAATGAATTACCTCTTTCAGTTATTATTGAATCTTACATGATTGAACACATGAATCATATTACTGTATTAAAAATACATTTTTCTCAAACGGTTCGCCAAGGTGGCAGATAATTTTGTGGATTCACAGTTGTCTTTCTTTTAACTCACATCCGGTTTTGATCAGATTTGCATAATAACCACTGTGAATTTGAAACGACAGTGCGTCGCAATGCACGTATTTTCTTTCTTTCTTTTTTCCCCTTTATTTTATTCTAATGATTTTTATTTTGTTATTTGATTAATTAATCAAATCTTTTTGTCATTTAAATTTTACTCTAAGTTAAATGAGTTAAAATGGAAAGACGATGAGATGACTTATCAGTCATATTTAAGATGAAATTACAGAAAAGATTTTGATATCAGATACATGTACGACCCGGATATAAAAACAACATGCAATACAAACTAATAAAAAACCGGAATGCAAATAATTCAAGTACAAATACATTCGTTTTATTTTATCTTATCTTTCCATTTGTTCGCTTGTTGTTTTGCTTTGTTTTGATGTTTCTGCTGGGTTTTTTGTTGTTGTTGGTGGGGGTTTTTTGGGGGGGGGGGGGGGGGGGGGGGGGTTTGGTGCTTTTAGGGAGTGGGGCAGCTCCATATAAACACGAGAGCATTTTTTGTTTATACTAAAATCGTAGCCAAAAGAAATATTTCTGTTTCCTTGTTCTAATTTCAGCTGTTTCTCTTTTCTCTCTTTTTTGTTTTTTTTTGCCAAAATAAGTGGGGGCACATTCCTTTCTTTGATACGCTTGTTGAGGATTTTGAATAGCAAAATCAATCTGTTTCTTCTTTTTGACAGTCTATTAGTGATGGGTAATTTCAGCTTATAGCCTATTCGTCTCATTGGTTCTGTTTCGTACGAATTGTCTGATGTAATAAAGCTTTCACACGACTTTAAAACAGATATGTATTGCAAACCCACTGACAAACATCAATATCTTTCCCCACTAATCTTCCATCCTAGACACTGTACTAAGAACATCCCATGTACCCAAAAACTTCCGGTTAAGCGGGTCTGGTCGAATGATGAAACTTGCATGAAACGCCTCAATGGACTTGGAAAGCATTTATTAAGCCATATCATGGCGTTCAAACGAGTTACTTCTTGAATTTTTGTACTACACAAACATGTTGAGTTGGGTTTTAAGTGTTAGCTGCGCTGAAACCGTTCACAGACAAATATGTCATCCAAACAGCAAACCGGCCTTTGCCCTTATTCATTAAAGTGAAAGGAAACTCAATCATAATGATGCATGTTTTGCGGAAAAGTGGCAGATACCAATTTTATAGTCTTTGGTTTGACCCAACTGGGGATCCAACAGACACATCAATGGCGTCTTGCAAATTAAAAATGTGCTAATATGAGACGAACGCGGAGAAAACTGTACATAGTCTTATGAACATATAAAAATTATCTCTCCTCTTTGGGAAATGATGCGGAAACGTGTTACGTATGGTGTTTCCTACATGTTAGTGAAACGTATACGATAGCATAAAACTTGGCCAGCAGCTTATATTGTAAAGGACTACGAGTCGTAATCTTAAAATTAATGCATATTCTAACATAACTTCCTTCTTTCGCTTTGTAGACAAACGAGCGATTTATCGATGGTATAATATCATTTGCACATGCGCCAGTGAATGTGATCGACTTTTCCATTGGCAGCATAAATTGTGTGCGACATTTTCCGCAAACGTAAATATAAATTACCGTCCTCCAATCAAAGTATACTACTGTATTTGTACTCTTAGACATATCAGAAAGGGAACAAATCATAGAAGCCAGAATGTGTTTTGAGTTTTAACATGGGTTGGCGAATATTAGTAAATTTTATCCCTCACCTATGGCTCGGGATAAAATACTAATATCCGCCAACCCATGTTAAAACTCCCAACACGTTCCAGAGGCGTAGCTGCATATACGCTGTCACGCCATGGCGTGCAAATCGGCAGGTTAAAAAAAAATGTATTGTTAATTTTCACAGTATAATTAATATATCGCTAATAAGACGTACTAGTTACTTTTGTATGGTAGTTATGTGATGGACAAGTCGAGCGGACGCATTGTATACCTTTAAAACGTCGATATCCAGTTGTGGTCCATGCGTTAGAACGCTTACAAAACCAAGGCGATGACAAAGTTCCTTGAATCCATCATGCGGTTTCAGTTTATCATAGCTTTGGTAGCAGTGTAACATATTTTACATAGCTCTGTTTAGCTGTCAACATTCCTCCAAGATAACGAATGTGACCTTCTTGAAGCAATCAAAGAATCCAAGATCGTGATTGAAATGCTAAGAGCTGAACGACAGGACGAATGGGTTTAATTCTGCACTTAACTTAGCCAAATCTTTTGATATACGTGGTGTATCTGATAGTATGCCGAGGCGATGTGGTAGACAGACTACCAGAGTTAATCACCCCGCGGAAACGCCAAAACAGTATTGGCGAATTATCCATTATCCATTATCCATTGTTGGACAATTTGATTACGAACTTGAATCACATCTCCTTAAATCGGAAATCCGCTTCCATGCACATCATCTACTGCCCCGTGCTGTAGACAAATTAACTGATGATCATGTTGCTACAATATACGAGACATATCAGGCTGACATTTATTTGTCATTAGAGGATTTCAGGAGAGAAGTAGCTAGATGGCGAACCCACTGGGTCATTACTAAACGTAATAATTTGCCAACAACACTTTGTACCACACTTGATTCTGTAAATCCAGTTCTCTATCCTTCTATAGATACAATATTGATAAAACTATGTGTTTTGTTAACTATGCCAGTAGCAAGCGCTATACTGCTGAAATGCCATTTAGTGTACCGAGACGTTTGAAAACTTATGTTAGGTCGACCATGAAGAATGACAGGCTATCTTCCCTTGGATTGATGCATATATTAACCGATGGATTTCCAACGCCATCTCTCTCTCTCTCTCTCTCTCTCTCGTTCAATGGTTTGAAATTGGAAGTGGTTTATTGGTATTGTTGATATTGGTATAATTGTTGACACTCTCTGTTCATAATAATAATAATAAGATCCATAAAACATTTATTAGACAAAATGAACACAATTTGATGTCAGCACCTTTCACATGTAACAGGACAGGTATTTTTCAGGAAGTCTGTGTACGGCTCTGTCCAACAAAACTCTTTCCAGGAATAGCAAAGTTCTCTGTGTGTATCCTTGCACGGAATATCTGCAATAAACAAATATATTTTTTGTTAACTTTTGTTAAAAAGATTAAAAGATTTGATTCGAACGAAATTGAATAGTTGATATAGCTGTCCAGAATATAAGGAGTGTTACTTTTTAACCCCCTCCCAAAACTTCAGAAATGAATGTGATCTAGTCATCTCATAATGAGTAATAACATATTATGAAGGGATGTTGGTGACCCGTTGAAAGGCAACATTTCCCGACCCTATGAAATTCATCTTCCGTATTCCTTGTGAATTTTAAACACGTTCATAATGCCGTTTTACCAAACATAACTCTAGACTTACTGTCATACGATTTGACGATTATATATCATTATTATACTTCTCATACTTTTTCCTATATAAATTTTATTGCAATAAAAATACTATTTCCATAGTTTCATTCAATTTGTCTGAAAAGTACTATTCACCGGTGAATAGCACAAATGACTGTTCACCGGCCGATGAATAGCACTCTACTCACATGTTTTGGGGTTTTTAAACAAATTAATTTCTTCTTCAAATGCACACATGAAAATGTATTAGTTTTAAAAAGCATTAATAAAGTAGACTAGAAATCCATCAGAAAAGGACCCAATTTAAAATTTTGAATTGCACAGTTGTTCAGTATAATAAAACACTTGTAGACTTGATATTCAGGTAATAGCACATTAATTGTCCCCTCTGTACCAACTATTTTCCTCGGCGTTGCCTCGTAAAATAGTTGGTACCTTGGGGACAATAAAAGTGCTATTACCCTCATACCCAGTCAATAAGTGTATACTATTACACTGTCGTCAAAGGGCTCCGATCGAAAATGTTTCGTCAACATCCGGGATAAAGCGGTATTTTTAAAGAAGACACAGACGATTGTCGTCAGTTTTTATGAATATAGTGTATATATAATGTTTTGAATTATGATGCTTTATGATTGTTATTATTATTATTGTAATTTTTTGTCCAAATATTGCTTTTTGCAGTGTAAAATTAGATTTTTTCTAAAAGTATTAGTGTGCTTTAGAATTAATAAGTGGTCGTCGTGGTCGTGATAGTACGGTAGTTGGATTTGCAACTACCTATGCAATCAGTGCGTTTCAATTTCAATTTGCGGAAGGTCGGAGGTTTTCTCCATGCCAGTTACTCTGCTTTCTTCCACTAATAAAACTGACCGCCACGATATACATGTTGTAACTGAAATATAGTTGAAAGTGGCGTTAAGACCCTAATAACCTTAACCCTATAATTAACATTTCCAATAATTATTGTCGGTATCAATCAACTAACTACATTGTATAAAGTTAATAAAGTAATGTCATACCTTGTGTAAACATACAGAAAATGTGCTGCAATTTTCCCAGGAATATGTTAAGAAATGTCAGAAAAACAAAACTAGCAACGAAGATCACCATATTAAATTTCATCTACTTTAATTTAATTTTCATCGAAGTTCAATATCAAAATACTCATGAAGTATACATTTTTACGTACAATAATCCCACATATTCCCCATATGCGACACGTGGAAAACCATAATTAATAAATCATTTGTGTTCAATAGTAAACAGACACCGTTACGAGGTATTATTTTACTAAAAAAATCAATAGTTTATTATAAAACAAATGTATTATTGAACTTGAAAAACTGAAGAAGATTGGTTGGTTTATGGCGTTTAACTCCACTTTCAACAATATTTCAGTTACATCATGGCGGTCAGCTTTATTGGTGGAGGAAACCGGAGTACCTGGAGAAAACCACCGACCTGTCGCAAGTCCCTGACAAACTTCATCACATAATGTTTTATCGCCTGAGTGGGATTCGAAGATTCGAACGGGTATATATCACAGGCGCTCGTGGCACGGAATCACCACCCCCCCTTTTTCTAACTTTCTGTTTACATATTTATTTTCAATAAAATTTCTTTATTTCTTTATTATTTCATCTCTTTTTCCTTATTTTAACTTGTTCATGTCAATATTCATGCAATCTTATGTTAACAGAAACTTTAATACATGTGGATAATTAGTATAGAATAGAATAGAATAGAATTAAGAAATAATTTATGGAAGTGGTAAGCTCAGGGTAACATTTGTACGCAGATAATGTTACCCATATTAAAATCTCCAACAAACTTACCCCTTCCATAAATTATTTCTATTCTAATAGGACATATAAAGTAAATTTTTAATCCACATTCCTTTATAGTGTACCCATATTAAAATCTCCAACAAACTTACCCCTTCCATAAATTATTTCTAGTGTTGTTTTGACTTTGTAAACAAAAGGGTATAATAGAACAGCCAAATACATCATGATACTTCTAAGGATAACCATACTTGAAATGCATATGTTGAACAATCCTCCACCAAGTGAATATATACAAGTGCACAGGTGTAAAAAGCCTTTACTAACTTAAAAGTAGTCTATGTATACTTTAAGCGATACAGTTAATAAAATTCGAACACTGACTAAAATTGTTTATATACACAATACATATGTAGCTTAGTTCTATAAAATCCTAGTGAATATTTAAAACACTAAAAAGTTTCAGGGTTACTTCAATATTCAGTAAAAATGAGTATAAATGCTCTCTGTGGTCATTAAAACTTCTGTGTTTCGGTATATAGTTTTATTTATAAAACTAGTAAATCATGAGTAGATTAAAATCTAAGAATCACAGTAGACCTTATAATCTATAATCTAAGAGTCACAGTAGACCTTATAATCTATAATCTAAGAGTCACAGTAGACGATTTTAGTCATGTTGCTGGATTATCCTTTGAACTGATCGAATATTCATATGAACAATCTATGAATATTCATCTCAACAATCTGAATATTCATATGAACAATCTATGAATTTTCGTCTTGAATAATCATTGAATATTTATCTGAACAATCTATATGAATATTCATCTGAATAATCTAATGGTTGTGTTAGTTTAGGTTATGCTTAGTGTCACTTTAAGCAATTTTTCAACTACATGTATATCGTGAGCACAATTATTAGGATTGTGGTCAGAAGTCGACCCTCTACACCACATGATGCCACCTGGGCTCCAACAATCAAATTAATTATTACTTCAAACCTATTTTCTAATATATCCAAATGCAAGTTTCTTTACAGAAATCCATCCACGGCCTGGAGAAAAAAATGTCACTGGTTCCTGGTTATACTCGAGTGTATTATATGTATACCACTGTACAAATTGTTTATCAAGGTAGAAAAAGGGTGTATTATGTATAACCAAATATGGTATTTAAAAACACAATGATTTAAATATTTTATTATCACAACAATACTGTTTTGTAAATGTCTATATCAAAGATAAAACACAACAGTTATTAATAACAGTATAATTTTTTATCATGACACATTTTCTCTGATAATGATAATTAAAAACAATACAAATAAAAAAAACAAATATAATAATAAAATTTAACTATACAGTGGTACCAGTCTAATCCAACACACCAAGGGACCAGGGAAATGTGTCAGATTGTACAGGATGTCAGAACCAGTCTAATCCGACACACCAAGGGACCAGGGAAATGTGTCAGATTGTACAGGATGTCAGAACCTGTCTAATCCAACACACCAAGGGACCAGGGAAATGTGTCAGATTGTACAGGATGTCAAAACCTGTCTAATCCAACACACCAAGGGATCAGGGAAATGTGTCAGATTGTACAGGATGTCAGAACCTGTCTAATCCAACACACCAAGGGATCAGGGAAATGTGTCAGATTGTACAGGATGTCAGAACCTGTCTAATCCAACACACCAAGGGACCAGGGAAATGTGTCAGATTGTACAGGATGTCAGAACCTGTCTAATCCAACACACCAAGGGACCAGGGAAATGTGTCAGATTGTACAGGATGTCAGAACCAGTCTAATCCAACACACCAAGGGACCAGGGAAATGTGTCAGATTGTACAGGATGTCAGAACCTGTCTAATCCAACACACCAAGGGATCAGGGAAATGTGTCAGATTGTACAGGATGTCAGAACCTGTCTAATCCAACACACCAAGGGACCAGGGAAATGTGTCAGATTGTACAGGATGTCAGAACCAGTCTAATCCAACACACCAAGGGATCAGGGAAATGTGTCAGATTGTACAGGATGTCAGAACCTGTCTAATCCAACACACCAAGGGATCAGGGAAATGTGTCAGATTGTACAGGATGTCAGAACCAGTCTAATCCAACACACCAAGGGATCAGGGAAATGTGTCAGATTGTACAGGATGTCAGAACCTGTCTAATCCAACACACCAAGGGATCAGGGAAATGTGTCAGATTGTACAGGATGTCAGAACCTGTCTAATCCAACACACCAAGGGATCAGGGAAATGTGTCAGATTGTACAGGATGTCAGAACCTGTCTAATCCAACACACCAAGGGATCAGGGAAATGTGTCAGATTGTACAGGATGTCAGAACCAGTCTAATCCAACACACCAAGGGACCAGGGAAATGTGTCAGATTGTACAGGATGTCAGAACCTGTCTAATCCAACACACCAAGGGACCAGGGAAATGTGTCAGATTGTACAGGATGTCAGAACCAGTCTAATCCAACACACCAAGGGATCAGGGAAATGTGTCAGATTGTACAGGATGTCAGAACCTGTCTAATCCAACACACCAAGGGACCAGGGAAATGTGTCAGATTGTACAGGATGTCAGAACCAGTCTAATCCAACACACCAAGGGATCAGGGAAATGTGTCAGATTGTACAGGATGTCAGAACCTGTCTAATCCAACACACCAAGGGACCAGGGAAATGTGTCAGATTGTACAGGATGTCAGAACCAGTCTAATCCAACACACCAAGGGATCAGGGAAATGTGTCAGATTGTACAGGATGTCAGAACCTGTCTAATCCAACACACCAAGGGACCAGGGAAATGTGTCAGATTGTACAGGATGTCAGAACCAGTCTAATCCAACACACCAAGGGACCAGGGAAATGTGTCAGATTGTACAGGATGTCAGAACCTGTCTAATCCAACACACCAAGGGACCAGGGAAATGTGTCAGATTGTACAGGATGTCAGAACCAGTCTAATCCAACACACCAAGGGATCAGGGAAATGTGTCAGATTGTACAGGATGTCAGAACCTGTCTAATCCAACACACCAAGGGACCATGGAAATGTGTTGGATTGTACAGGATGTCAGAACCTGTCTAATCCAACACACCAAGGGACCAGGGAAATGTGTCAGATTGTACAGGATGTCAGAACCTGTCTAATCCAACACACCAAGGGACCAGGGAAATGTGTCAGATTGTACAGGATGTCAGAACCTGTCTAATCCAACATACCAAGGGACCAGGGAAATGTGTCAGATTGTACAGGATGTCAGAACCTGTCTAATCCAACACACCAAGGGACCAGGGAAATGTGTCAGATTGTACAGGATGTCAGAACCTGTCTAATCCAACATACCAAGGGACCAGGGAAATGTGTCAGATTGTACAGGATGTCAGAACCTGTCTAATCCAACACACCAAGGGACCAGGGAAATGTGTCAGATTGTACAGGATGTCAGAACCTGTCTAATCCAACACACCAAGGGACCAGGGACATGTGTCAGATTGTACAGGATGTCAGAACCTGTCTAATCCAACACACCAAGGGATCAGGGAAATGTGTCAGATTGTACAGGATGTCAGAACCAGTCTAATCCAACACACCAAGGGACCAGGGAAATGTGTCAGATTGTACAGGATGTCAGAACCTGTCTAATCCAACACACCAAGGGACCAGGGAAATGTGTCAGATTGTACAGGATGTCAGAACCAGTCTAATCCGACACACCAAGGGACCAGGGAAATGTGTCAGATTGTACAGGATGTCAGAACCTGTCTAATCCAACACACCAAGGGACCAGGGAAATGTGTCAGATTGTACAGGATGTCAGAACCTGTCTAATCCAACACACCAAGGGACCAGGGAAATGTGTCAGATTGTACAGGATGTCAGAACCTGTCTAATCCAACACACCAAGGGATCAGGGAAATGTGTCAGATTGTACAGGATGTCAGAACCAGTCTAATCCAACACACCAAGGGATCAGGGAAATGTGTCAGATTGTACAGGATGTCAGAACCAGTCTAATCCGACACACCAAGGGACCAGGGAAATGTGTCAGATTGTACAGGATGTCAGAACCTGTCTAATCCAACACACCAAGGGACCAGGGAAATGTGTCAGATTGTACAGGATGTCAGAACCTGTCTAATCCAACACACCAAGGGATCAGGGAAATGTGTCAGATTGTACAGGATGTCAGAACCTGTCTAATCCAACACACCAAGGGACCAGGGAAATGTGTCAGATTGTACAGGATGTCAGAACCTGTCTAATCCAACACACCAAGGGACCAGGGAAATGTGTCAGATTGTACAGGATGTCAGAACCAGTCTAATCCAACACACCAAGGGACCAGGGAAATGTGTCAGATTGTACAGGATGTCAGAACCTGTCTAATCCAACACACCAAGGGATCAGGGAAATGTGTCAGATTGTACAGGATGTCAGAACCTGTCTAATCCAACACACCAAGGGACCAGGGAAATGTGTCAGATTGTACAGGATGTCAGAACCTGTCTAATCCAACACACCAAGGGACCAGGGAAATGTGTCAGATTGTACAGGATGTCAGAACCTGTCTAATCCAACACACCAAGGGACCAGGGAAATGTGTCAGATTGTACAGGATGTCAGAACCTGTCTAATCCAACACACCAAGGGACCAGGGAAATGTGTCAGATTGTACAGGATGTCAGAACCTGTCTAATCCAACACACCAAGGGACCAGGGAAATGTGTCAGATTGTACAGGATGTCAAAACCTGTCTAATCCAACACACCAAGGGACCAGGGAAATGTGTCAGATTGTACAGGATGTCAGAACCTGTCTAATCCAACACACCAAGGGACCAGGGAAATGTGTCAGATTGTACAGGATGTCAAAACCTGTCTAATCCAACACACCAAGGGACCAGGGAAATGTGTCAGATTGTACAGGATGTCAGAACCAGTCTAATCCAACACACCAAGGGACCAGGGAAATGTGTCAGATTGTACAGGATGTCAGAACCTGTCTAATCCAACACACCAAGGGACCAGGGAAATGTGTCAGATTGTACAGGATGTCAGAACCAGTCTAATCCAACACACCAAGGGATCAGGGAAATGTGTCAGATTGTACAGGATGTCAGAACCTGTCTAATCCAACACACCAAGGGACCAGGGAAATGTGTCAGATTGTACAGGATGTCAAAACCTGTCTAATCCAACACACCAAGGGATCAGGGAAATGTGTCAGATTGTACAGGATGTCAGAACCAGTCTAATCCAACACACCAAGGGATCAGGGAAATGTGTCAGATTGTACAGGATGTCAGAACCTGTCTAATCCAACACACCAAGGGATCAGGGAAATGTGTCAGATTGTACAGGATGTCAGAACCAGTCTAATCCGACACACCAAGGGACCAGGGAAATGTGTCGCATTGTACAGGATGTCAGAACCTGTCTAATCCAACACACCAAGGGATCAGGGAAATGTGTCAGATTGTACAGGATGTCAGAACCAGTCTAATCCAACACACCAAGGGATCAGGGAAATGTGTCAGATTGTACAGGATGTCAGAACCTGTCTAATCCAACACACCAAGGGATCAGGGAAATGTGTCAGATTGTACAGGATGTCAGAACCTGTCTAATCCAACATACCAAGGGACCAGGGAAATGTGTCAGATTGTACAGGATGTCAGAACCTGTCTAATCCAACACACCAAGGGACCAGGGAAATGTGTCAGATTGTACAGGATGTCAGAACCTGTCTAATCCAACACACCAAGGGATCAGGGAAATGTGTCAGATTGTACAGGATGTCAGAACCTGTCTAATCCAACACACCAAGGGACCAGGGAAATGTGTCAGATTGTACAGGATGTCAGAACCAGTCTAATCCAACACACCAAGGGATCAGGGAAATGTGTCAGATTGTACAGGATGTCAGAACCTGTCTAATCCAACATACCAAGGGACCAGGGAAATGTGTCAGATTGTACAGGATGTCAGAACCAGTCTAATCCAACACACCAAGGGACCAGGGAAATGTGTCAGATTGTACAGGATGTCAGAACCAGTCTAATCCAACACACCAAGGGATCAGGGAAATGTGTCAGATTGTACAGGATGTCAGAACCTGTCTAATCCAACACACCAAGGGATCAGGGAAATGTGTCAGATTGTACAGGATGTCAGAACCAGTCTAATCCAACACACCAAGGGACCAGGGAAATGTGTCAGATTGTACAGGATGTCAGAACCTGTCTAATCCAACACACCAAGGGATCAGGGAAATGTGTCAGATTGTACAGGATGTCAGAACCTGTCTAATCCAACACACCAAGGGATCAGGGAAATGTGTCAGATTGTACAGGATGTCAGAACCTGTCTAATCCAACACACCAAGGGACCAGGGAAATGTGTCAGATTGTACAGGATGTCAGAACCAGTCTAATCCAACACACCAAGGGATCAGGGAAATGTGTCAGATTGTACAGGATGTCAGAACCTGTCTAATCTGACACACCAAGGGACCAGGGAAATGTGTCAGATTGTACAGGATGTCAGAACCAGTCTAATCCAACACACCAAGGGACCAGGGAAATGTGTCAGATTGTACAGGATGTCAAAACCTGTCTAATCCAACACACCAAGGGACCAGGGAAATGTGTCAGATTGTACAGGATGTCAGAACCTGTCTAATCCAACACACCAAGGGACCAGGGAAATGTGTCAGATTGTACAGGATGTCAGAACCTGTCTAATCCAACACACCAAGGGACCAGGGAAATGTGTCAGATTGTACAGGATGTCAGAACCTGTCTAATCCAACACACCAAGGGATCAGGGAAATGTGTCAGATTGTACAGGATGTCAGAACCTGTCTAATCCAACACACCAAGGGATCAGGGAAATGTGTCAGATTGTACAGGATGTCAGAACCTGTCTAATCCAACACACCAAGGGATCAGGGAAATGTGTCAGATTGTACAGGATGTCAGAACCTGTCTAATCCAACACACCAAGGGACCAGGGAAATGTGTCAGATTGTACAGGATGTCAGAACCTGTCTAATCCAACACACCAAGGGATCAGGGAAATGTGTCAGATTGTACAGGATGTCAGAATACTCAGGTTTTATTTTAGTTAACAGAAATACTTTGGGGCCATAAATTTTGCTCTGATGTCACAGGATGTCAGATTGCACAAGTTCCACTGAAAATATATTATATGGCATTAATCCACTGATTTAAATGAAATTTGGTGTACCAACTGATCTTGGTTGAGTACTACTGTAGAGTGATTGTTGTTTAATGCAACGTTAGAAATATTTCAGCAAAATCATGGCGAAAGATTATCTTTAATGACATGATGATGATGAAATCTGTATTGTACTTAATAACATGCAGAGTCTAGATTTCTGTAGTGATACCTCACTGATACAACAGTTCACTGATAGCATGTCACTCAGAGTCTAGATTTCTGTAGTGATACCTCACTGATACAACAGTTCACTGATAGCATGTCGCTCAGTTCTGTAGTGATACCTCACTGATACAACAGTTCACTGATAGCATGTCGCTCAGAGTCTAGATTTCTGTAGTGATACCTCACTGATACAACAGTTCACTGATAGCATGTCGCTCAGTTCTGTAGTGATACCTCACTGATACAACAGTTCACTGATAGCATGTCGCTCAGTTCTGTAGTGATACCTCACTGATACAACAGTTCACTGATAGCATGTCACTCAGAGTCTAGATTTCTGTAGTGATACCTCACTGATACAACAGTTCACTGATAGCATGTTGCTCAGTTCTGTAGCGATACCTCACTGATACAACAGTTCACTGATAGCATGTCACTCAGTCTAGATTTGTGTAGTGATACCTCATTGATACAACAGTTCACTGATAGCATGTCGCTCAGTTCTGTAGTGATACCTCACTGATACAACAATTCACTGATAGCATGTCACTCAGAGTTTAGATTTCTGTAGTGATACCTCACTGATACAACAGTTCACTGATAGCATGTTGCTCAGTTCTGTAGCGATACCTCACTGATACAACAGTTCACTGATAGCATGTCACTCAGTCTAGATTTGTGTAGTGATACCTCACTGATACAACAGTTCACTGATAGCATGTCGCTCAGTTCTGTAGTGATACCTCACTGATACAACAGTTCACTGATAGCATGTCACTCAGAGTCTAGATTTCTGTAGTGATACCTCACTGATACAACAGTTCACTGATAGCATGTTGCTCAGTTCTGTAGCGATACCTCACTGATACAACAGTTCACTGATAGCATGTCGCTCAGTTCTGTAGTGATACCTCACTGATACAACAGTTCACTGATAGCATGTCGCTCAGAGTCTAGATTTTTGTAGTGATACCTCACTGATACAACAGTTCACTGATAGCATGTCGCTCAGTTCTGTAGCGATACCTCACTGATACAACAGTTCACTGATAGCATGTCGCTCAGTCTAGATTTCTGTAGTGATACCTCACTGATACAACAATTCACTGATAGCATGTCGCTCAGTTCTGTAGCGATACCTCACTGATACAACAGTTCACTGATAGCATGTCGCTCAGTCTAGATTTGTGTAGTGATACCTCACTGATACAACAGTTCACTGATAGCATGTCGCTCAGTTCTGTAGCGATACCTCACTGATACAACAGTTCACTGATAGCATGTCGCTCAGAGTCTAGATTTTTGTAGTGATACCACACTGATACAACAGTTCACTGATAGCATGTCGCTCAGTTCTGTAGCGATACCTCACTGATACAAGAGTTCACTGATAGCATGTCGCTCAGAGTCTAGATTTCTGTAGTGATACCTCACTGATACAACAGTTCAATGATAGCATGTCGCTCAGTTCTGTAGCGATACCTCACTGATACAACAGTTCACTGATAGCATGTCGCTCAGTTCTGTAGTGATACCTCACTGATACAACAGTTCAATGATAGCATGTCACTCAGTTCAGACACATTATCACGACTCCAAGCAAACAAGTATATGTTCTTATTACTGAATGCTATGTGCTTATCTTTTGTTTGCCCAGACCAGGACTAGAACCCACAATCTACTGCACTTGAGGCAAGCATGCTAACCATTTGACCACAGAAGTAGTTACACTACTGAAGACAAAACTGATATAAATAGGCATCTGGTGAACTAAATTAATGCATTATTTATTTTAACCTATAAATATCAACCAATTAATTTATGTAGTTTATTTTATGTCGCATGCAGAAAAAAAAAAGTCTGTAGTGTACAGTAATACAGTATCTTTTTCACTTGAAACATATTGTATATGTGTGTATATAGATGTATTACCTTCTTTCTAGGTTTTTTTTCTAACTAGCATTGTATATATGTTCTGTCACAAATCACTTGCATGACTGCATCATTTTACTAAAATGGCAGCTTTGGGCCTCGCCACTTTTCATTGAAGGGACTGTACTAAGCCATAGAAGTGAGCAGTCATGTATTTTTGTGTTAGAGGTATTGATTTTGACTTTTTTCTACAATCTTAATATTTGATTTTGGAATTGTTTCGACAGTGTGGTGTTTTGTTGTTGTTTGTATTTCATTTTATTTGATCATTATTCATTAATATGACAATAAAGTTTTGATTTCAATATAAATTCAATAGTACCAGTAGAATATTATTTTTTTGTTTCTGTACCATTTATCTAAAGAAGAATAATTGTAATGATAGATCACAAATTTGTATAATTTTTTTTTTTCTATTTCTGATAAAATATGTAAAATGAAAACTGATGCTTAAAATTATGATTGATTGATCGGTGTTTAACACCAACTTTAGCAATATTTCAGCTATATATCGTGGTGTAAACAAATTTTATTAACTTAGACACCTACAAGACCCTTAGAAATAAAACAATTGGACTATATGTACAAATAACAGAAATATTAAAAATTATGCAAGCCATGTTAACTTTGTATGTATATGTGAAAATTAAAATATCACAAATTTCAGATTTCTTGTGAAAATTAAAATATCACTAAATTTCAGATTTCTTGTGAAAATTAAAATATCACTAAATTTCAGATTTCTGGAGACAATAGTTCCATACAAATCTTGGTTCATCATGTCTATTCATACAAAGTGTGCTCCGTCTCTCTCTTGTACGCTCCAATTAAGTACAAAACATTTCTTTCTTTCTCTCCCTTTTACACTCCAATTAAAGTACAAAATGATGCATAAATAATATAACAAATAAAAATGTATGATCTGATATAATATTTTTTGATTGAATGGTATTTAATGATTTGTTATCGCTTATTTAGACAGTAATGTCAGACATATTTACATAAACAAAATAGTAAAGTAGACAATCTCTGAAGAAAATGTAATGGCTTGTGCTGATGTTTTGTATGCTATGTTAATACCCTGATGTATGACATGGTTCTTTGAGAGAGGAATGACCCATTATAAGACAATATCACTTAATCCATTAAGTCACATGGTTAACAAGACAGGTCACATGGTTAACTAGACAGTTTTGTGACTGCTGCCTCACATCTCTCTTCACCAAGTCTAACAATATCTTCAGCGAGATCCTCTAACGTTGTGTATCGACACTTCTCGAAACTAAAAATGTCACTTATAAAACCCAAAACAATATCCTGAAATAAATGTAAATTTGTGTTATTAGTTAGATACCACAATGTTCATGATATGTTTAAAAAATCTCATTGTCCAGTATAGTGTTACACAACATAACCCCCCCCAGTTAAATATTTCACCCATATTTATGTATAAATAACTCAATAATGTATATTTTTGTTTTTGCTTTGTGATTGTCATTGCTTTGTAAATTTTATTGCATCAATGATATAAAGGGGCTGTCATGATCATATGGTAGTTGGATTTTCAACTACCTGTGCAATCAGTGCCTATCACCACTGAAGTTGTGAGTTCGAATCCCGTTCATGATGAGGTGTACTCGATACAACATTAAGTGATAAAGTTTATCAGTGACTTGCAACAGGTCAGTGGTTTTCTCCGGATACTCCGGTTTTCTCCACCAATAAAACTGATCACCACGATATAACTGAAATATAATTGTTGAAAGTGGTGTTCAACACCATAAACCCATAACCACTCAATGATAACCTAAGTCATGTAGAACTAATAGTAAGAAATGGCAACAGTATAGCACAATTGGAAATGAGGACATTCTTGAATACGATGGGATCAATGCTTCTTTCTACATATCTTGCTCTTTTAGTTAAATATTGCAGTTGTTTTAGCCTTTTTTAACATTGCAGAATAAACATAAATGGTATATATCATGACTGCAGCATGTCAACAAGGGAAATTTGAATAAGTGTATATTCAAAACAAGTGTGGATAAAGTATTGTGCTTGACACAGGAATATGCTGGACACATTGTATTTTGGGCATTAATCTCATTTCACTATTTCAAGCATCGGTCCCATTTATCTCCCTTGAACCTCTTTAATCTTGGAAAACACAAGAACTAGCTAGGTCAAAACTAATTAAAATAGACATGTAATTTTGTCAGGAATATAAAGGAAAATAGGGTTATGATGTTCAATGTCACTTTCAACAATATTTCAGTTATTTCTTGTGGTCAGTTTTATTGATGGAGGTAAAGTTTAATAAAATTCTGTCTGCCTGACAAACATGTGAAAGTAGGGTCTTCAACAATGAGCATAACTCATACCCTAAAATGAGTGCGAGACGGATCCCTAGCCTGTAACTGAACGATGCTCTTTGGAACAATGCTGTGAAGGTTATCCAAATTCAAATACAAATTTATTACAATATCTCAACTTACTTTAAAATAAAAACACATTTCTTTTAATGGTGAATCTGGTCCCAAGAAACCCCAAGCTAACACCGGACTGGTATGTTCTGATATACCATAAAATCTCTGGATAAAACCATCTGGTACCTGTAAGTTAGAAAAACAAAATCAGTGCAAAATATCATCCAAGGCACATTTTCACAAATCCTATGTTGAACATAATAGATTTGCATGTACAACTAACTCAACTTTATTCTAGATGTTGCCGATGTTCGGCAGACATTCTACAATATCAACAATTTATATGATTTAATTACAAATGTCGCAGGTGACACAAGTTTGAAATTTTTAAAAGAAATCTATAAAAAAATATAGTTAAATAACATACGTTCTAAATATATGGTTTATATGTAAGGGTCTTGTAGGTGTCTTAAGTTAATATAAAAAAAATTCAAGCCATGATATAGCTGAAATACTGCTAAAGTTAAACCAGTCAATCAATCAATCAAATTTATTCTTCAATCCTGTAGGTCACAATGACTATTATGATTTTAGTTATCCTGTTTTGGCCCTTTGGTTTACTTGCCTACAAAGATTTCTAAATTATTTGGCTTTCCAATGTGTACACTAAGTTTGATATCTAGGTTTTTATTATTTGTCCAACTATTGATTTAAAACCATGGAATGTTAAGATCTCAAGTACAACTCTCTCTTTTTTTAATAAACCATTTACTCATTTTTCCCCCATTACATGTCTTTATCAAGGACAGATTCTAGATAGAAAATAAAATATCTGAAAATCGATGAAAATAGCTGAAACCATCTATGATCTACACCCTCTTTCAAAAAGGTAATTTTTTTTACCTGTTCTGACTGTCTTGAAACTTTCAGATTCCCCCCCCCCCCCCACTGAAAAATAGCTGAAATCTGTTAGTTAAATGAAAAAAAATCATCACTGCAATATAACTGAAATGATTACAGTAATGTAGATACTATAGTCCCCATCTTATCAGGCCAGACTTCAGATATACTGAGAGGGCAAAATATTACTACTGGTAAATTGTCACTCTCAAGTGAGGTCACCTCTCTCATAAGGTCATGTTTTCATTGCAGGAACCTACTGTAATATCATACAAACTATATGTATCATTACTTTGTAATATCACACAAACTATATGTATCATTACTTTGTAATATCATACAAACTATATGTATCATTACTTTGTAATATCATACAAACTATATGTATCATTACTTTGAGCATTCTTCTCTTTGCTTTTAAAACTGACCACACAGCAGTAGACAAGGCCTGAAATAAACCACAAGAAATAGCAGTCTTATTAAAATTCCTTGAGAAATCTATGACTTTTTGGATAATATCTGCCTCCCATTGATGTTTAGATGCTATAATATCTGTTATCAAGTGACAAGTGTGATACAAACATATTATTGTTGATTTCTAATGTTTGATTGACATCACTGACGTTACTTTGACATTAATGCTATTAATTTGCTCGAAATGGACTTCTCATCGTATCTCACATCTCAGACTTCACCTTTGATGTGATATTGCTCTGAGAAATCCATTCTCGCAAAGCAAACATGATGTTGCACGCTACGTCGTGCTAAGAATACCCCCACTCGCTCATTTGTAAGTCGCACGGTAAACAGGAAGTAGATGTGCGGTAAACCTGGAAAGGGGAGACATGGTACAAGTCACCATGCCAAAGCCATATATCAAATATAAAATCATTTCTTCCAGTAGAAGCAGAGATATCTGTTACGAAAGTGTGAACGGATGAACAAACGGACAAGGTGATTGCAATATAGCCCCCCACTCATAGGGTGGGGGTATAATAAACGATAGTACATATTTATGTAGTAATGAAACACTGAAGAAGTTCAACACAATTTTGTACATCTGGTGCAAAATAATAAAATAGTGAGTGAGTGCTAGTTATTTAATGCCAAGTGAGAAATATTTCAGCAATAGCATGACAAGAACAAGTTACATTTCAATGAGATGATGAGGATTCTTGCTTTGTACTTGATCGCTCCACTCAAACATATAATCTTGATTCCTAGTGAACCAGTCTTTGCTCTTACTCCTTAAAAAGCTTCGTGTTTAGCGGAGAAGCAGCAAATACCAATCTTATAATCTTTGGTTTGACCTGACCATTGGTCGATCCCATAATCTACCTAAGTGATTAATAAAAATTGAAAGCATCACCAACAAAAGCATAATATTACTCACTGTTTCTTTAAATCCATTAGACAACCATCTGTTTTGTACAACTGTTATCACTGAAGATGGTGGGTTGGCCAAGTCATCAAAGGCATCCATTAAAATAAAATCCAGTACAATATCATAAAATGTGAAAGACTTCACCTGTAAAAGATATATATCATTTAGACTGGTAATATAAAATGTGAAACACTTCATCTGTAAAATATATACATCATTTAGACTGGTAATATAAAATGTGAAACACTTCATCTGTAAAATATATACATCATTTAGACTGGTAATATAAAATGTGAAACACTTCATCTGTAAAATATATACATCTTCTAGGCCAGTAATAGAAAATGTGAAAGACTTCACCTGTAAAAGATAGACATCATTTAGACTGGTAATATAAAATGTGAAACACTTCATCTGTAAAAGATATACATCATTTAGACTGGTAATATAAAATGTGAAACACTTCATCTGTAAAATATATACATCATTTAGACTGGTAATATAAAATGTGAAACACTTCATCTGTAAAAGATATACATCATTTAGACTGGTAATATAAAATGTGAAACACTTCATCTGTAAAAGATATACATCATTTAGACTGGTAATATAAAATGTGAAACACTTCATATATGTTATATCTTGCTTAATCAGCAGCAATGTTTTATTTATTCAACTGCTAGCTTTTTGTCGAAATTGAGAGCAAAGAAGGTAGAAAAACTGCGTATTCTCGTCATAAAAGAGCTTCAACAAATGACGGCTTACCGGAAATTTCGAAAATGAAATACCAGAATAGGATTTCGGAACCAGGAACGACTATTTCCGGTTTTGCCGATAGTCAATTTTTTTTTTTAATGCCGATCGATCCTAGATTTTTTTGACATGTGACCATAAACACACATATATTTGTTTTGGCCTTACAGTGACCTGAACTGTGGAAAATAAGTGAAAATAAAACGCAATACCAGATCTGAAAAGAAAGATAGCTAAACTGATATACATTGTACATGTTGTACAAGGGTTCAAGTCTGCAAGTCGGATTCATGAAATCACGGTATTGACCAGGACTAGTGGTTCATAGATTCGGGCTAGTAATATTTGGGAGTATGCTAGCCCTGGGCTAGTGAGGTGGTCCAAGATTTGCTAACCCCTGTATCTTTTCTTACTACAAGCTGTTCCTTCACTTTAATTTGTGTCTAAGTGTAATGTTAGATAGTGTCTCATGTTCATTTACATCCATATCCTTTCTTACTACCTAACCACATCGGTGGTGTAATGGTTAGCGTGTCCGCCTCGAGTGGGGTAGATAGTGGGTTCCAGGCTTGGTCGGGTCAAACCAAAGACTATAAAATTGGTATTGGTTGCTTCTCCGCTATGCACCCAGCATTAAGGAGAAAGAGCAAAGACTGGTTGGCTCGGAATTAGAATAATGTGTCAGAGTGGAGCGACATGTCTATCCGCGGACTGTTGTTTCAGTGAGCTAGCACTATAAGAAAATCCAACTCAGCGTGGTGGTCTAGAAAAATGCGGACCTCATCATCTCATTGAAAATTAACTTGTTCTCGCCATGATATAGCTGAAAAATTGCTGAGTTAGTGTTAAACAACAATCACTCACTCACTCACTCCTTTCTTACTACAAGCTGTTCTTTTACTTTAATTTGTGCATAATTGTAATGTTGGATAGTCTCTCATGTTTATTTACATCAATATCCTTTCTTACTACAAGCTGTTCCTTTACTTTAATTTGTGTACGTGCAGTGTTGTATAGTCTCATATGCTTCTCTACTTTGTGTATAAGTTTAATGTTACATAGTTTCTCATGTTTCTTTACTTTGTGTATAAGTTTAATGTTACATAGTTTCTCATGTTTCTTTACTTTGTGTATAAGTTTAATGTTACATAGTTTCTCATGTTCCTTTACTTTGTGTATAAGTTTAATGTTACATAGTTTCTCATGTTCCTTTACTTTGTGTATAAGTTTAATGTTACATAGTTTCTCATGTTCCTTTACTGTGTGTATAAGTTTAATGTTACATAGTTTCTCATGTTTCTTTACTTTGTGTATAAGTTTAATGTTACATAGTTTCTCATGTTCCTTTACTTTGTGTATAAGTTTAATGTTACATAGTTTCTCATGTTTCTTTACTTTGTGTATAAGTTTAATGTTACATAGTTTCTCATGTTCCTTTACTTTGTGTATAAGTTTAATGTTACATAGTTTCTCATGTTCCTTTACTTTGTGTATAAGTTTAATGTTACATAGTTTCTCATGTTCCTTTACTTTGTGTATAAGTTTAATGTTACATAGTTTCTCACGTTCCTTTACTTTGTGTATAAGTTTAATGTTACATAGTTTCTCATGTTCCTTTACTTTGTGTATAAGTTTAATGTTACATAGTTTCTCATGTTCCTTTACTTTGTGTATAAGTTTAATGTTACATAGTTTCTCATGTTCCTTTACTTTGTGTATAAGTTTAATGTTACATAGTTTCTCATGTTTCTTTACTTTGTGTATAAGTTTAATGTTACATAGTTTCTCATGTTTCTTTACTTTGTGTATAAGTTTAATGTTACATAGTTTCTCATGTTCCTTTACTTTGTGTATAGTTTAATGTTACATAGTTTCTCATGTTCCTTTACTTTGTGTATAAGTTTAATGTTACATAGTTTCTCACGTTCCTTTACTTTGTGTATAAGTTTAATGTTACATAGTTTCTCATGTTCCTTTACTTTGTGTATAAGTTTAATGTTACATAGTTTCTCATGTTCCTTTACTTTGTGTATAAGTTTAATGTTACATAGTTTCTCACGTTTCTTTACTTTGTGTATAAGTTTAATGTTACATAGTTTCTCATGTTTCTTTACTTTGTGTATAAGTTTAATGTTACATAGTTTCTCATGTTCCTTTACTTTGTGTATAAGTTTAATGTTACATAGTTTCTCATGTTTCTTTACTTTGTGTATAAGTTTAATGTTACATAGTTTCTCATGTTCCTTTACTTTGTGTATAAGTTTAATGTTACATAGTTTCTCACGTTCCTTTACTGTGTGTATAAGTTTAATGTTACATAGTTTCTCATGTTCCTTTACTTTGTGTATAAGTTTAATGTTACATAGTTTCTCATGTTTCTTTACTTTGTGTATAAGTTTAATGTTACATAGTTTCTCACGTTCCTTTACTTTGTGTATAAGTTTAATGTTACATAGTTTCTCATGTTTCTTTACTTTGTGCATAAGTTTAATGTTACATAGTTTCTCATGTTCCTTTACTTTGTGTATAAGTTTAATGTTACATAGTTTCTCATGTTCCTTTACTTTGTGTATAAGTTTAATGTTACATAGTTTCTCATGTTCCTTTACTTTGTGTATAAGTTTAATGTTACATAGTTTCTCACGTTCCTTTACTTTGTGTATAAGTTTAATGTTACATAGTTTCTCATGTTTCTTTACTTTGTGTATAAGTTTAATGTTACATAGTTTCTCATGTTCCTTTACTTTGTGTATAAGTTTAATGTTACATAGTTTCTCATGTTCCTTTACTTTGTGTATAAGTTTAATGTTACATAGTTTCTCATGTTCCTTTACTTTGTGTATAAGTTTAATGTTACATAGTTTCTCACGTTCCTTTACTGTGTGTATAAGTTTAATGTTACATAGTTTCTCATGTTCCTTTACTTTGTGTATAAGTTTAATGTTACATAGTTTCTCATGTTCCTTTACTTTGTGTATAAGTTTAATGTTACATAGTTTCTCATGTTTCTTTACTTTGTGTATAAGTTTAATGTTGTTACATAGTTTCTCATGTTTCCTTTACTTTGTGTATAAGTTTAATGTTACATAGTTTCTCATGTTCCTTTACTTTGTGTATAAGTTTAATGTTACATAGTTTCTTCCTTTACTTTGTGTATAAGTTTAATGTTACATAGTTTCTCATGTTCCTTTACTTTGTGTATAAGTTTAATGTTACATAGTTTCTCATGTTCCTTTACTTTGTGTATAAGTTTAATGTTACATAGTTTCTCACGTTCCTTTACTTTGTGTATAAGTTTAATGTTACATAGTTTCTCATGTTCCTTTACTTTGTGTATAAGTTTAATGTTACATAGTTTCTCATGTTCCTTTACTTTGTGTATAAGTTTAATGTTACATAGTTTCTCATGTTTCTTTACTTTGTGTATAAGTTTAATGTTACATAGTTTCTCATGTTCCTTTACTTTGTGTATAAGTTTAATGTTACATAGTTTCTCATGTTCCTTTACTTTGTGTATAAGTTTAATGTTACATAGTTTCTCATGTTCCTTTACTTTGTGTATAAGTTTAATGTTACATAGTTTCTCATGTTCCTTTACTTTGTGTATAAGTTTAATGTTACATAGTTTCTCATGTTCCTTTACTTTGTGTATAAGTTTAATGTTACATAGTTTCTCATGTTTCCTTTACTTTGTGTATAAGTTTAATGTTACATAGTTTCTCATGTTCCTTTACTTTGTGTATAAGTTTAATGTTACATAGTTTCTCACGTTCCTTTACTTTGTGTATAAGTTTAATGTTACATAGTTTCTCACGTTTCTTTACTTTGTGTATAAGTTTAATGTTACATAGTTTCTCATGTTTCTTTACTTTGTGTATAAGTTTAATGTTACATAGTTTCTCATGTTCCTTTACTTTGTGTATAAGTTTAATGTTACATAGTTTCTCATGTTTCTTTACTTTGTGTATAAGTTTAATGTTACATAGTTTCTCATGTTCCTTTACTTTGTGTATAAGTTTAATGTTACATAGTTTCTCACGTTCCTTTACTGTGTGTATAAGTTTAATGTTACATAGTTTCTCATGTTTCTTTACTTTGTGTATAAGTTTAATGTTACATAGTTTCTCATGTTTCTTTACTTTGTGTATAAGTTTAATGTTACATAGTTTCTCACGTTCCTTTACTTTGTGTATACGTTTAATGTTACATAGTTTCTCATGTTCCTTTACTTTGTGTATAAGTTTAATGTTACATAGTTTCTCATGTTTCTTTACTTTGTGTATAAGTTTAATGTTACATAGTTTCTCATGTTCCTTTACTTTGTGTATAAGTTTAATGTTACATAGTTTCTCATGTTTCTTTACTTTGTGTATAAGTTTAATGTTACATAGTTTCTCATGTTCCTTTACTTTGTGTATAAGTTTAATGTTACATAGTTTCTCACGTTCCTTTACTGTGTGTATAAGTTTAATGTTACATAGTTTCTCATGTTCCTTTACTTTGTACATAGTTTCTCATGTTCCTTTACTTTGTGTATAAGTTTAATGTTACATAGTTTCTCATGTTTCTTTACTTTGTGTATAAGTTTAATGTTACATAGTTTCTCATGTTTCTTTACTTTGTGTATAAGTTTAATGTTACATAGTTTCTCATGTTCCTTTACTTTGTGTATAAGTTTAATGTTACATAGTTTCTCATGTTCCTTTACTTTGTGTATAAGTTTAATGTTACATAGTTTCTCACGTTCCTTTACTTTGTGTATAAGTTTAATGTTACATAGTTTCTCATGTTCCTTTACTTTGTGTATAAGTTTAATGTTACATAGTTTCTCATGTTCCTTTACTTTGTGTATAAGTTTAATGTTACATAGTTTCTCACTTTTCTTTACTTTGTGTATAAGTTTAATGTTACATAGTTTCTCATGTTCCTTTACTTTGTGTATAAGTTTAATGTTACATAGTTTCTCATGTTTCTTTACTTTGTGTATAAGTTTAATGTTACATAGTTTCTCATGTTCCTTTACTTTGTGTATAAGTTTAATGTTACATAGTTTCTCATGTTCCTTTACTTTGTGTATAAGTTTAATGTTACATAGTTTCTCACGTTCCTTTACTGTGTGTATAAGTTTAATGTTACATAGTTTCTCATGTTCCTTTACTTTGTGTATAAGTTTAATGTTACATAGTTTCTCATGTTCCTTTACTTTGTGTATAAGTTTAATGTTACATAGTTTCTCATGTTTCTTTACTTTGTGTATAAGTTTAATGTTACATAGTTTCTCATGTTTCTTTACTTTGTGTATAAGTTTAATGTTACATAGTTTCTCATGTTCCTTTACTTTGTGTATAAGTTTAATGTTACATAGTTTCTCACGTTCCTTTACTGTGTGTATAAGTTTAATGTTACATAGTTTCTCATGTTCCTTTACTTTGTGTATAAGTTTAATGTTACATAGTTTCTCATGTTCCTTTACTGTGTGTATAAGTTTAATGTTACATAGTTTCTCATGTTCCTTTACTTTGTGTATAAGTTTAATGTTACATAGTTTCTCATGTTCCTTTACTTTGTGTATAAGTTTAATATTACATAGTTTCTCATGTTCCTTTACTTTGTGTATAAGTTTAATGTTACATAGTTTCTCATGTTTCTTTACTTTGTGTATAAGTTTAATGTTACATAGTTTCTCATGTTCCTTTACTTTGTGTATAAGTTTAATGTTACATAGTTTCTCACGTTCCTTTACTTTTTGTATAAGTTTAATGTTACATAGTTTCTCATGTTCCTTTACTTTGTGTATAAGTTTAATGTTACATAGTTTCTCATGTTCCTTTACTTTGTGTATAAGTTTAATGTTACATAGTTTCTCATGTTCCTTTACTTTGTGTATAAGTTTAATGTTACATAGTTTCTCATGTTCCTTTACTTTGTGTATAAGTTTAATGTTACATAGTTTCTCATGTTCCTTTACTTTGTGTATAAGTTTAATGTTACATAGTTTCTCATGTTCCTTTACTTTGTGTATAAGTTTAATGTTACATAGTTTCTCATGTTCCTTTACTTTGTGTATAAGTTTAATGTTACATAGTTTCTCATATTCCTTTACTTTGTGTATAAGTTTAATGTTACATAGTTTCTCATGTTCCTTTACTTTGTGTATAAGTTTAATGTTACATAGTTTCTCATGTTCCTTTACTTTGTGTATAAGTTTAATGTTACATAGTTTCTCATGTTCCTTTACTTTGTGTATAAGTTTAATGTTACATAGTTTCTCATGTTTCTTTACTTTGTGTATAAGTTTAATGTTACATAGTTTCTCATGTTCCTTAACTTTGTGTATAAGTTTAATGTTACATAGTTTCTCATGTTCCTTTACTTTGTGTATAAGTTTAATGTTACATAGTTTCTCACGTTCCTTTACTTTGTGTATAAGTTTAATGTTACATAGTTTCTCATGTTCCTTTACTTTGTGTATAAGTTTATTGTTACATAGTTTCTCACGTTCCTTTACTTTGTGTATAAGTTTAATGTTACATAGTTTCTCATGTTCCTTTACTTTGTGTATAAGTTTAATGTTACATAGTTTCTCATGTTCCTTTACTTTGTGTATAAGTTTAATGTTACATAGTTTCTCATGTTTCTTTACTTTGTGTATAAGTTTAATGTTACATAGTTTCTCATGTTCCTTTACTTTGTGTATAAGTTTAATGTTACATAGTTTCTCACGTTCCTTTACTGTGTGTATAAGTTTAATGTTACATAGTTTCTCATGTTCCTTTACTTTGTGTATAAGTTTAATGTTACATAGTTTCTCATGTTCCTTTACTTTGTGTATAAGTTTAATGTTACATAGTTTCTCATGTTCCTTTACTTTGTGTATAAGTTTAATGTTACATAGTTTCTCATGTTTCTTTACTTTGTGTATAAGTTTAATGTTACATAGTTTCTCATGTTCCTTTACTTTGTGTATAAGTTTAATGTTACATAGTTTCTCACGTTCCTTTACTGTGTGTATAAGTTTAATGTTACATAGTTTCTCATGTTCCTTTACTTTGTGCATAAGTTTAATGTTACATAGTTTCTCATGTTCCTTTACTTTGTGTATAAGTTTAATGTTACATAGTTTCTCACGTTCCTTTACTGTGTGTATAAGTTTAATGTTACATAGTTTCTCATATTCCTTTACTTTGTGTATAAGTTTAATGTTACATAGTTTCTCATGTTCCTTTACTTTGTGTATAAGTTTAATGTTACATAGTTTCTCATGTTCCTTTACTTTGTGTATAAGTTTAATGTTACATAGTTTCTCATGTTCCTTTACTTTGTGTATAAGTTTAATGTTACATAGTTTCTCATATTCCTTTACTTTGTGTATAAGTTTAATGTTACATAGTTTCTCATGTTCCTTTACTTTGTGTATAAGTTTAATGTTACATAGTTTCTCATGTTTCTTTACTTTGTGTATAAGTTTAATGTTACATAGTTTCTCATGTTCCTTTACTTTGTGTATAAGTTTAATGTTACATAGTTTCTCATGTTTCTTTACTTTGTGTATAAGTTTAATGTTACATAGTTTCTCATGTTCCTTTACTTTGTGTATAAGTTTAATGTTACATAGTTTCTCACGTTCCTTTACTGTGTGTATAAGTTTAATGTTACATAGTTTCTCATGTTCCTTTACTTTGTGTATAAGTTTAATGTTACATAGTTTCTCATGTTTCTTTACTTTGTGTATAAGTTTAATGTTACATAGTTTCTCATGTTCCTTTACTTTGTGTATAAGCTTAATGTTACATAGTTTCTCACGTTCCTTTACTTTGTGTATAAGTTTAATGTTACATAGTTTCTCACGTTTCTTTACTTTGTGTATAAGTTTAATGTTACATAGTTTCTCATGTTTCTTTACTTTGTGTATAAGTTTAATGTTACATAGTTTCTCATGTTCCTTTACTTTGTGTATAAGTTTAATGTTACATAGTTTCTCATGTTTCTTTACTTTGTGTATAAGTTTAATGTTACATAGTTTCTCATGTTCCTTTACTTTGTGTATAAGTTTAATGTTACATAGTTTCTCACGTTCCTTTACTGTGTGTATAAGTTTAATGTTACATAGTTTCTCATGTTTCTTTACTTTGTGTATAAGTTTAATGTTACATAGTTTCTCATGTTTCCTTTACTTTGTGTATAAGTTTAATGTTACATAGTTTCTCACGTTCCTTTACTTTGTGTATAAGTTTAATGTTACATAGTTTCTCATGTTCCTTTACTTTGTGTATAAGTTTAATGTTACATAGTTTCTCATGTTTCTTTACTTTGTGTATAAGTTTAATGTTACATAGTTTCTCATGTTCCTTTACTTTGTGTATAAGTTTAATGTTACATAGTTTCTCATGTTTCCTTTACTTTGTGTATAAGTTTAATGTTACATAGTTTCTCATGTTCCTTTACTTTGTGTATAAGTTTAATGTTACATAGTTTCTCATGTTCCTTTACTTTGTGTATAAGTTTAATGTTACATAGTTTCTCATGTTCCTTTACTTTGTGTATATGTTACATAGTTTCTCATGTTCCTTTACTTTGTGTATAAGTTTAATGTTACATAGTTTCTCATGTTTCTTTACTTTGTGTATAAGTTTAATGTTACATAGTTTCTCATGTTTCCTTTACTTTGTGTATAAGTTTAATGTTACATAGTTTCTCATGTTCCTTTACTTTGTGTATAAGTTTAATGTTACATAGTTTCTCATGTTCCTTTACTTTGTGTATAAGTTTAATGTTACATAGTTTCTCATGTTCCTTTACTTTGTGTATAAGTTTAATGTTACATAGTTTCTCATGTTCCTTTACTTTGTGTATAAGTTTAATGTTACATAGTTTCTCATGTTCCTTTACTTTGTGTATAAGTTTAATGTTACATAGTTTCTCACTTTTCCTTTACTTTGTGTATAAGTTTAATGTTACATAGTTTCTCATGTTCCTTTACTTTGTGTATAAGTTTAATGTTACATAGTTTCTCATGTTTCCTTTACTTTGTGTATAAGTTTAATGTTACATAGTTTCTCATGTTCCTTTACTTTGTGTATAAGTTTAATGTTACATAGTTTCTCATGTTCCTTTACTTTGTGTATAAGTTTAATGTTACATAGTTTCTCATGTTCCTTTACTTTGTGTATAAGTTTAATGTTACATAGTTTCTCATGTTCCTTTACTTTGTGTATAAGTTTAATGTTACATAGTTTCTCATGTTCCTTTACTTTGTGTATAAGTTTAATGTTACATAGTTTCTCATGTTCCTTTACTTTGTGTATAAGTTTAATGTTACATAGTTTCTCATGTTCCTTTACTTTGTGTATAAGTTTAATGTTACATAGTTTCTCATGTTCCTTTACTTTGTGTATAAGTTTAATGTTACATAGTTTCTCATGTTCCTTTACTTTGTGTATAAGTTTAATGTTACATAGTTTCTCATGTTCCTTTACTTTGTGTATAAGTTTAATGTTACATAGTTTCTCATGTTCCTTTACTTTGTGTATAAGTTTAATGTTACATAGTTTCTCATGTTCCTTTACTTTGTGTATAAGTTTAATGTTACATAGTTTCTCATGTTCCTTTACTTTGTGTATAAGTTTAATGTTACATAGTTTCTCATGTTCCTTTACTTTGTGTATAAGTTTAATGTTACATAGTTTCTCATGTTTCTTTACTTTGTGTATAAGTTTAATGTTACATAGTTTCTCATGTTCCTTTACTTTGTGTA